>JALPQD010000062.1:3376139-4117405 GCA_023101885.1 Typhlomys cinereus | reverse complement strand
AGAAAAAGAAAAGAAGGAAGGAAAGAGAGAAGGAAAGAACGAAAGAAAGAGAAAGAAAGAAAAAGAGAAAGAAAGAAGGAAAGAAAGAAAGAAAAGGAAGGAAGGAAGGAAAGAAAAGAGAAGAGAAGGAAGAGAAGAGATTCTCTCACTGACCTGGACTTGGCAAGTAGGCTATGCTGTCTGGCCCATGCTTGGATTATAAACTCTTGCACCATACTAGGTTTTTTCTTCTTTCTTTCTTTTTAAACTGTTTTTATTTATTCATTTTTACATGTGTGTTTTATGTCTGTGTCTATGTGTATCAGAAGAAATACTGTATGTCCCTGTAGAGGACTAAGGGTGACTTCGGGAGTCATCTTGGATTGCTTCTACTTCCTTTTTTTCTTTGCTGTGGGATTTCCCAGGTCTACCTTCTAGAGCTGAAGTGCAAGCTGCTGCCATTTCTGCCTGGAGTTTTTTTTGTTTTTACATGGGATTCAGTATCTGAACTCAGGTTTTTCTACTTTCAAGGCAGAGTCTTAACCCCTGAGTTATCTCTCCAGCCACAGCTGCAACTCCTCTTCTCTTCCTCCTGTTCCTCCTCCTCCTCCTCCTCCTCCTCCTCCTTCTCTTCTTCGTCCTCTTCTTCAACATGGGCTCTTAGGATCAAACTCATGTCCTCATGCTTAAGGCAGACACTTCACCAACTGGGTTATCTCTTCAGCCCAATATCCTATGACTAATTCTGTAAGGTCTGCACAGATTCATGTAATGATTCTCTTTTACATCTTTATTTGCTCTTAGGAAATCAGAACTTCTGTCAGTTTTATCTAGTCTTTTCTTATTTTGGTTTCACCTTATTTTATTAACTTTACAGTGGCTCCCCCAGCCCTGTTGCCCCATTTGATTTTTTTTTTTTAACTTTTCTTTATTTTTTTTGTGTGTATGAGAGAGAGAGAGAGAGAGAGAGAGAGAGAGAGAGAGAACATTGTGTGTCCCTGTGGAGGCCTAAGGGTGACTTCGGGATTGCTTCTAACCCTCTTTGCTTTTCTCTGGGATTTCTCAGGCTCCACCCCAGCTGGAAGTACAGACCACTGCCGTTTACACTTGGCATTTTTATATGGGACCTGGGATGCGAACTCAGGATCTTCTGCTTGCAAGGCAAAGGCTTGATCCTTTAGCCATCTCTTCAGCCCCATGCTGAGCTTCTAAATGTGGTTTTGTAAGCTCCACATTAAGAGCGAGGTGGAGTTAGAAGCCATGTGCACTAAGAGCTTCTTGCTTACCTGCAGCCTGGGGCTCAGGGAAGTGATACATTAAACATCCACTGGCTCTGGTGATCTCGACTTGGCACGGATGCTTTTTCAAGATACCACCCCAAGGCACTGAGTTTGGATGGAAGCAAGCTACAGCTAATAACTTCTTTGCAAAACAACAAGTGGTAGAGAATCATTGTTGAAAATATGACAATCTCCTCGTCAATTTGCAAATGTTAAATGGGAAATTCCAGAAATAAACAATACATACATCCTAAACGGCATGATATCCAGCAGTGTAGTGAAATCTTGCCTTGTCCTATCCTTATCCTCACCTGCAAGGTGAGTCATCTCTTGGTCCAGCATTCCTAGCCAGTTCAACAGTCAGACACACAGTGTTTGTGTTCAAGTAACTCTTATTTTCTTGAAAGCATCCCCAAAGTCAAAAAGAGTGATTCTGGCAATCTTGATATACCATGATACCAAAAAAAAAGAGTCAATAAATTCATCCTTTAAGTGAAAAGGTGAACATTCCCAGCTTAATAAGAGAACAAATCATGGGATGAAGTCGTTAAGATGTAAGGTAAGAAAAAACTTTCATGTGTAAAATTATTCTATTTTGGTTGTTAATCTGTCACTATGCCTTATCTGTAAATTAGATTTTTTTAATTGTTTCATTTATGAGCGAGAGAAAGCAGCTGTATTAATGTCATTATGCATACATTGTATTTTGGTTGTTAATCTGTCACTATGCCTTATTTGTAAATTAGATTTTTTTAATTGTTTCATTTATGAGCGAGAGAAAGCAGCTGTATTAATGTCATTATGCATACATTGGAGGGCTGCAGATAACTGTAGAAAGTTTGTTCTCTCTTTCCATCATGTGAGCTCTGGGTATTGAACTCAGCTCACCAGGTGTGCTTGTGGGTTTCTTTACTTGCTGAGTCATCTTCCCAGCTCCACAGATTTTATTATGTAAGTATTATTTATGGTTTACATATGAAACATCTCCCAAATGTGTTGATGGCTGATCCCCAGTCAGTGTATTCAACCACTGAGAGGTGATTGGACCATGAGGGCACTGATTTTGTGAAAATATTCCTGTGTTCATACCTAAATGAGCTATTAGTGGGGTTTGTTTTGAGAAACAAAGTCACTGCAGACACCCTTTGAAAGTTGTCCCTGAGGGCTAAAGAGATGGTTCAGGGGTTAAGACTCTGCCTCTAAAGTTGTCCCTGAAGGTCCCTTCCAGCTGCCATAAGATGAACAGATCTTGGGATTGGAGAGATGGGTCAGAGGTTAAGGTTCTGCCTTAAAAGCAGAAGGACAAGGGTTCAGATCCCGGATCCCATGGAAATGGTGGCAGCCCGTACTTCCGGCTCTGGAAGGCAGAGCCTGAGAAATTCCAGAGGAAAGAAAAAAAAAAAAAGGTAGAAACAATCCAGAATGATTCCTGAAGTCATCCTTGGGCCTCCACAGGGCACACATAGTGCCCTCTGAGTGTGCCGTCTGATACACACACACAGAGACATGTGCAAAATAAACTTAAAAAAAAAAGGATGAATGGCTCTGCTACACTACTCCCTCTCTGTTGTGACTGTGTGATATGTTGTCTCCCCATATGCCTACACAAGGGGACAAAAGATTATAGTATGAAACACAGGGGGCTGGAGAGATGGCTCAGAGTTAAGCCTCTGCCTCACACGCAGAAAGACCTGAGTTCCAATCCCATGGGTTTTTTTTTTTGTTTACTGTCTCTGAAGATTTTGATCTCATCATAATTTGAAAGGGGGAAATAGATGAACATACCGTAATTCCAAAACTGAGAGCCCAACCAAGACAGTTAGGATTGCCACAGTTTAAATATCAGCCTAGTGAGATCCTGGTCAAAAGAAAAAAAAAAAAAAAAAGGAAAGATAGGAGGTTAATATAAACTGGGGGTCTAGCTCTGTGATAGAGTATTACTTACTAGTTGCAAGACCCTGGGTTTCACCTCAGTATTCCTGCCCCCTTAAAATGTTGAATAAGGGGGCTGGAGAGATGGCTCAGAGGTTAAGGCTCTGCTTTGCAAGCAGAGGGTCCTGAGTTCGGATCCTAGATCCCACGTACAAACACTGGGCAGAAGCAGGGCAGCCTGCGCTTCTGGTCCTGGTGGGCGAAGCCTGTGAACTCCGGGGCAGAGCAAAAAGGAGGCAGAAGCAGTCCACGATGATTCCTGAATTCACCCTTGGTTCTACACACACACCACACACACACAATTGAATAAATAAAAAAAAATGTTGAATAAGAAATTGGATTATGGGCCAGTGAGATAGTTGATGAGTAAGATGCCTTCTTGTAAAAGTGGTGACCTGAGTTCCATTCCCAGAAGTCCTCATGTGGAAGGAAAGAATCGACTTCTGAGAGTTGTTCTCTAACTTCCATCTGTGCACCATGACATATGCATTCTCTCTCTTTCTCTCTCTCTCTCTTTCTCTCTGTGTCAAATAAATAAAAGCTGAAATTTTTAAAATAAATGGTCTTTTAAAAAATTTTTAAAATTTTTGGGTGTGTATCAGAGGGCACTTTATGTGCCTGTGGAGACCCAAGGGTGACTTCGGGAATTACCCTGGATTACTCTACCTCCTCTTTGCTTTGCTTGGAGTTTTCCAGACTCCCCCTTCCAAAGCCAAAAATACAAGCTGCTGCCATTTCTGCCTGGCATTTTTATGGCCTATGAGACAAAGTCTTAACCCCTGAGCATTCTCTCCAGCTCAAAAATAAGTAAGTATTAAAAAAATAAATTGTTTGGGGCTGGAGAGGTGGCTCAGGGGTTAAGCCTCTGCCTTACAGGCGGAAGGTCCTGAGTTCGGATCCCAGATCCCACGTATAGACGCCAGGGGGAAGTGGGGGCGGCCTGCGCGTCTGGTCCTGGTAGGGCGGAGCCTGTGAGTCCCGGGGCAGAGTAAACGAGAAGGAGGTGGAGGCGGTCCATGGTGGTTCCCGAATTCGTCTGTGGTTCTACACACAGACACACAGACACACACACACGCGCGCACGCGCGCACGGGCACACATACATACGGCACACATACATACGCACACACGCACAACTGAATAAATAATAAAAAAATTTAAAAATAAATTGTTTGCAAGTAACAAAGCTTGAAATCACATATTTATTGAACTTTTTTATGGAGTATTCATTTTTGCATGTATTCGCCTTGTGTGTGTGAGAGAAAGAGAGAGAGAGAGAGAGAATATAGGCACACACATGCATGTGTATAGAGGTCAGATGACAACTCAAGATGTCAGTCCTCATTCCTTGCCATCTACCTTGCTTGAGGTCGTGATCTCAGTCCTTGCTTTTTTCCCTTGGAGTGAGCTCAAGACTAGTTTAGGTTAACAGTGAGTTCCGAGCAGCCTGGCTCAGCCTCCCAATTACTTGATTACTTTCCGTCAAGATTCTATTTCCAGTAGCCTGGCAGACATACACCTGTAATCCCAGCACTGGGACACTGGGACAGGAAGATCTTAAGTTCAAGACCATTTTGAGTTACTGTATCTCAAAACAACACGTCCAAAATAAAAGTCACATTTCACCATCCTGAGGTTTAAGATAGCTGCACTCTTGTTATAGGCATATATGTCTTTTTTTATTTTATTCAATTGTGTGTTTGTGTGCCTCTGTGTGTGTGTTGTGTGTGTGTGGTGTGTGTATAACCAAGGGTGAATTCATGAATCATCGTGGACTGCTTCTACCCCTCCTTTTTGCTCTGCCCGGGGTTCACAGGCTCCACCCACCAGGACCAGAAGCACTAGGCCGCCCCCACTTTCCCCCTGGTGTCTATACGTGGGATCCTGGGATCCGAACTCATGACCCTCTGCCTTGCAAGGCAGGAGGCTTAACCTCTGAGCCCATCTCTCCAGTCCCTATAGGCATATATCTCAACCCATATGGCTGACCCTCTCTAGAAGTGTGATTTAATGGCTGTAATTTACACCAGGATAGTTGAGGTGACCTGAGAAAAATATTTTGCAAGGATGTTTCCTGTAAATTTCACATAATCCACATTCTCAGACCATTTCTTTCTTTCTCCCTGCAGGAATGAATGCAAAGGAAAAGATAAGTTGTGCTCACATAGCTCACAAACCTACATGACCATCATTCCACACTTTTGCCTGTACTAATGCTTTTGTGTCTCTGCAGCAATCATTTCTTCCCATGGACATCTGCTAAACTCACAGTACCCCTACCCCCCACCAACCCGCCTGTCACGGGTGGGTCAGTCTTCATCTTTATCTGCTTTAATCAGCTCAATACCTACTCCAAGGTATTGATCCAGGGGTGTGCTGGAGTTCAGGCTCGAATGATGTTGTTACAGCTTTTGAAAATAGTTTGTATTAATGATAAATAGCTGAGTAACAGCTCAGTAGTCAAGAGAAGTAGTTGCTAGGGTACAAACCACGCCAACAACTGTTCACTCACTCAGCAGAGACAAGCTGCAGGCTCGTATCTCCTGGCTAAAGTGGGGCCACCTCGTGGCAAGAGCAGTTTATAATTCAAAGCCAATAGCTTTGAGATTGTTCAATCCTCGAGATAAAAATCTTAGGTGTTTGTGTTATTTATCATGTCTACACACAATGGCGTTTTGTGAATGTGTTTATGTGACACTGTGTCAAAGTTGCACCATTCGTATCTGCATATGATGCATAATAGCAAAGAGCTGGGACTTGGTCTTGTGACTCATGCCCCAGCAGAGACATAAAAGCATTCTCAGCCCCAGCTCTGCTGCCTCGGGCCTCACAGGATCTGGAGGATCATAGTTCTCCAGGAGCAGTTTGGCCTGAGCGTTTAGATGCCATCAATAAGGATCAGGCGGGCACTGTCCACAGCTGGGTAATTTGGTCTCTTTGCTCTTCTGCCGCCTATTCGGTCCGATGATCTATTTTTCGGGGAATAGATGATTGCAGGATTGTTCCATATGTAACACTTATGAACCTGCCTGCTTCCTCTCCGCCTGGTGCTGCTCATCTGTTCTCTGTCCCCGGATCCTCTTGTTTGATTCACGAGTGGACATCAGGCCTTGGCAAGGAGTATGAATTTGTGATTCCAAGGAGGGACAATTGGGAAAGGGAAGGAGGTGTTCTAGCATAAGGTTAGGGACCGAGTATGGGCCTGCTCCCTGCATAGAGAGAAGAGGAATGTGTATTATACATACTCAGGAGAAAGATGTCCTAGACTCAGTTGTAGAGAATGGACTAATAGGAAGAGGTATGTGGGTTGTTCTTGGACTTTCACTTTAATGCTGGGGAAGTGACTTGGGAGTGGAACTTACTGGTAAAGCATTTGCCCAACATGCTCCATGTGCTATTCTGCCCAATGCCAACTGGGGGGTTGGGAAACAGCTCAATGAGCTGAGTCCTCCTACCCAATAATCTATCTGGGCCTCCTATAAAACTGATTTTAATAACCAGTTTCCAAAATGCCTTGGCACTCTTGATGCAAGCATTCACAAACTTGATACTGAGGTTGAAACTAGGGTCTTTGTATGCTTTACATTCTACTAATGAACTACATACTCGGCCTTCTTGTTATTTTTGTTTTGTTTTTCTTTTATGTATGTGTGTCCGTGTGTGTGTCTGTGTGTATGTTTGCATGTGAGTGAGTGGACATGTGTGTGTTGGTATATGCACTCGACTGCCTGTAGAGGCCCTAGGGTGATATCAGGAATCATCTCCCATTGCTCTTGCACCTTATTGTTGTGAGCCTGGATCTTTAATTAAACCCAGAGTACTTACCAAAGCTAGTATGATTGGCCAAAATGCTCTGGGGATTGCCCCCGGGCTAGAATTACAGGCAGGCTGCCATAGCTGTCATGCATTTTTAAGTGGGATCTGGGGACCGAACTCAGGTCCTTTTGGCTGGTGAGGCGAAAAGCTTTTAATCACTGAAACCATCTCTCCAGCCCTTCTTTCTACCTTTTATTTTTAGATAGAATCGCACTAAATTGCCCAGGTTGCCTTCAACTCCTCTAATAGTCCAGGGCAGGTCTTGTACTTATGATCTTCCTGACCCACCTCCATGTAGCTGTAATACAGTCTTAGCCACTAGCCTGGTGGATATCCACATTCTTGTAAAGCCCACTTCCACACTGGGCAAGGCCTAACATGTGAAACAATGGATGTGCAGAGACAACAGGGGGTGACTTACTTCTAAGGTTAGGTCATGAACCAGCGTATAGGTACATATCCACTTTTTCCTCTCTTGGTTCTGCTTTCATGCCAGTTGCTGTGAAAAGACAACCAAGCAGCCTGCGAGATAAGGGACCCCTGACCAGCACTAACTCCCTATGTGTTGCAGTTCACCTGTATGGTTGCTGATAAGTGACCATCAAACAGCTTAAGGGAACAAGGGGTTTATTGTCTCTTATGATTGTCTGGTTACAGTTCTCAGTCCAGCTTGATGGGAGAGCACACACCAACAACCAAGGCCGAGGGAAGTGGCCACACCATCACTGCATAATGTCTGAGAGATGGACAATCCTTGCTTGCCAGATCAGCATGTCTGGCCAAGTGTAAGGAAGGATGCCAACTTTCTCAACATGCTCTGTGTATTTTATTCCAGGGCCTTATCCCACCCACCATGGGATGGGCCTCCCCATCAGCTAGACAATCTCTTGCAGGTTTGCTCTGGGTTTAACTCAACCACTAATTCTCTACAAATGTGCCCAGAGCTCAAACCCTCAACTGTCAAGTTGACACCTGTGCCTAACCATGACACCAGGCATGTACATGTCTCACCTTAGTTAGACGGACACTCTCCAACCTCAGTCATGTCTTCAGCTGACCATAGTCCAAGCCAACATTCTGATTGCAGCCTAGAGGGCATACTGGAGCCAGCGCCACACTCGCTAAATACCCACTCTGGAATTCTGCTCCCACAGGACCTTGAGAGAAAACAATGCTTGTTGTCCCTCCGTCCCTCCGTCCCTCCGTCCCTCCGTCCCTCCCTCCCTCCTTCCTTCCTTCCTTCCTTCCTTCCTTCCTTCCTTCCTTCCTTCCTTCCTTCCTTCCTTCCTTCCTTCCTTTCCACACATGTCTCTCTCTCTCTCTGGTTTTCATTGCATTCATCTATTTGCTTATAACAACTGATTCTGATTTCAATTATCATATGGATGGATACACAATTTCCTTTGTAAACAAATCACATAAATATTTTCTATTTATGGTGGCAACCTGAGAAAACTCAAGGGGGGAAAAAGATCACAGTTTAAATTTAACTTCCTATCTGGGGAGATAGCTCAGTTAGTGCAAACAGGAAGAACTGAAGTGGAGCTAAAATCCCTGGGGCTCATTTGCTAGTCCTCTAGCACTTGATGTGTTCCAGGCCTGTCTTAGAAAGGGAGAGAGGGCAGGGAAGATGGCTTAAGGGGACAAAGGTGTCTGTCTGCCAACTTCTGTTGGATCCGAAGAGCTCACATAGTGAAAGAACTCTCTTTCTCTCTCTCTCTCTCTGTCCCTCCCCCTCTCTCAAAAATATATATGTGACCAGCACTTAAAGTTGTCCTTTAGCTTCCTCACAACACTGCACTTGCACCTGCATACACATAGGAACACACACCATCTAACTTCTGTACAGAATAACTTCATAGCTATTTGAAGTCTATAGAGAATGTCACTTCCTTCACAATTGGCAAAAAGTGTTTCTATGCATGTTTTCACTTATTTAGTAAATAGCACATTATGTAGGGGAGATGAAGGAGAGTTGGAACCTCAGTTCTAGAAGCCATGTCATTGGTGATCTGGCATTTTCTACTTCACCAAGCCTTGACACCCAAGAGATACAAGGTTTTCTGTTCTAAGACCTTTGGTGTTTCAAGACAGCCTAGCCAGGCTGACTCAGTACTTGAAGGAGTCAGGAAATTAATTCCTACCCTCCACAAGGCCTTCTGCCCCAAGCACACTGGGAAGGAAATTGCCAGCCAGTGGGTGGACTTTTTTTGATTGACATGTCTTTGTCCCTGAATCCCTCTCCATAGCCCCCAAGGGTGAGCAGGCCTTTCATCTGTTTGTGATCTAAGGGGTTGTTGCTGAGAAGGGATTTGTTTGTAGGGAAAGCAAAAGAGCTGGCCAAAATTTTTCATACTGTAGCCTAGTATGGCATCGAACTAAGAAGGCGATGATGATCTTGAACTCATGATCGCGACTCCTGTCTGGGCCTTCCAAGTACTGAGATTACAGGTGTCAACAACACACCCGGCTTTGGAGAAAAAGCATTCTGCTTTCCGAAAACTTTCCAAGCCTACCTTTCTCAGACTACCGAAGTCTGTTCTTTTGGTAGGATAAACGCTGTCTATGGATGATGCTCTGGCCCAGAAGAAAGCAAAGCCAAGGCCCGGGGTGGGGGTGGGGGTGCAGCTTAGTACTATAGTCCTGCACTTGCCTGGCTCATGTGAAGTCCTGGGTTTCCTCCCCACCACCGTGGTAATTATAACTTTGTATGCTTCGTTTAACTTTGTAGATACTTTGTACAATTTTGTATACAATTTGAAGGGTGTTCAAGGTCCTCCTTGTTTTCTTTAGGAATCCCAGAATTCATTGTTCGATGTTGCCATCTTATCGAGGTGAACACTGGATCAGCTTGGAAAAAGGACAGCTCAGATGTCCCGGTGCCCACCTGGCAGCGCTGGGAGGGCAGCAGGCCCAGGCGGGGCCGGGTGGGTGTAAAGGGGGTGTGGCCTGTGCGCGTCCCGCAGCCGCCGCTGGTTTGGGGCGTGGCCTTTCTCCAACCTGCGCCGCTCCAACATGGCTCCGCGGCTGTGCAGCATCTCTGCAGCGGCGCGGCGGCTGCTGCGGAGCCCGAGACCCCGCGCGGGGGACCTCGCGCCTGCAGCTGCTGTGCGGTGAGGGGATGACGGGGATGGCCGCGCTCGAGGTGCAGGGTCCCGGATCTGGGCCGAGGGGTGGGGTGGCGACTCCTTGCTTGGAATTGAAGGGTTAGAGGCGAAGCTGGAATCTAGGCCTGGGGAGACCCAGGGAAAGAATGGGGAAGATGAGAAATGTACGGGGAGGATGCCTTTTTGAAACAGGGTCACTCTGTGTAGTCCAAGCTGGTTTAGGAACTGGAACTCTTCCTGCTTCAGTCTCACAAGTATTAGGATTACAGGCGTGGGCTACCACAACCAGGTGGGCAGGGTCTTTGTTCTATTAGGGATATGGTTCGGGCTGAGAATAAAAGATGGGGTAACAGGAGGAAAGGTCTTGAATCCTGAAGGAGGCACAAAGTAGGAGTAGCTGCTCATTCCTCTGACCTTGGCCCCTGGCTGTGATTTAGCACACCCTGGGGGCTTCTGGGCCAGGCACCTCCTCCCTCAACAGCAACTAGAGGGGAAAGACAGGTCAGGGGAACAGTTAGGTATTCCCAAGGGCCAGGGCTGTTATTGTTGTACAGGTGAGTCAACAGACCGCGGAGAGGGTGGGAGTTGTCCGAGGTCACCCTCCATGCCTTTTGCAGGCTGCATTGGATCTGGGTTCCAGGTCTCCTATTGCACACTGAACTTTGCACTACCTCTGGTGGCCTCCCGGAGGGGGGAAGCTGGCTGGGCCATGTGCTCAGTTCTGGCCTACTGGTCCTGGGCGATTCCTCTTTCCTCCCTGTGGTACACTGAGCTACCCACATCCTGCACTTCTGATTGGTGCTAACCTGGCTTCCCAATCATTCCTCAGTCTCTGTTTTCCCAGCCTTGCACTGCCGCAGGGCTCAGAACAATGTATGTTCAAAGAACATTTACCAAAGAAGAAAAGAAAGAGAGAGAGAGAGAGCAAAAGGAAAGGAAGGAAGGAAGGAAAGAAGAGTAGGGCTGGAGAGATGGCTCAAGGGTTAAGACTCTGTCTCCTAAGCAAAAAGTCCTGAGTTTGGATCCCAGGTCCCATGTAAAAACGCCAGCAGAAATGATGGTGGCCAGGGTGACTCTGGAAAGCCGAGCCTGGGAAACTCCAGAGTACAGCCAAGAGGAGGCAGAACAATCTAGGGTGATTCCTGAAGTCACCCTTGGGCTTCCACAGGTACACACAATGCCCTCTCTTATACATACACAGTCACGCACATACACACACACACACACACACACACACACACACACACACATACACAGAACTCATGTCCCCCACCCCCAACCTATAGAAAAGAAGCACAGTTTCTTGAGCCCCAGTCCAACAGTGAGACTGTAGCGTTCCATTAAAGTAGACCTTCCCATGTTACATTAGAGCACTGTGTACTGTGGCTTTAATATATACAACTTTTGGAAGTCAGTTCTCTCCTTCAACATGCAGGTTTCTAGAGATTGAATTCAGATTTTCAGGCAGGTGCCTTACCTCTGAGCTATCTTGTCAGCCCCATGCACTGGGAATTTTGAAGAGCTGGGGGGTATAAGATCTGGGATATAGGAACTGAACATGTTTTCTTCACCTGGGTGCACAGTAATGAGGGAGAAAGCAAACTCAGCCTTTTTGTTGAGGAGTGACTTTGAGCATGTCATTTGACCTCTTCACACTTTAGGGTCCTCATTGTAAAAGGAGAAGGAATCATGATGTGTCCAGTAGAAGTGTTTGTTTTGTGGTGTTAGGGACGAATCCAGATTCTGTAGCCTGCTAGGAAAGTGCACTACAATCGAAGAGCTCTAGACCATGTCCCAAGCCCTCGTTGGATTGTTGAAGCGAGGAGAGACCATGCTTGTGAAGTGTCTAGCACTTATGTTTTTGCATAAGACCCACATAATGTCAATGTTAGAGCTATCAGACTTCAGAGAGATCATCTTTCATGAGACCATGTTTTCTAGGTGAAAAACACTGACTAAGGAATACAGGCAGTTGGTGGTAGGATCATTTTGTGTGTCAAACCCCTGAGATGGCTCAGGGGTTAAACCTCTGCTTCGAAAGTAGGAGGTCCTGATCCCATGTGAAAATGCCAGGCGGAAATGGTGGCAACTTGCACTTCTGGCCCTAGAAGATGGAGCTTAGGAAACTCCAGAGCAAAGCAAAAAGGAGGTAGAACAATCCAGGATGATTCCCTAAGTTCCCTTGGGCCTCCTATGATTCGCGCACAAAACAAAAAAGTTAGAGTTAGAGGCAGCAAATTGCTTCCCACGTAGCCACCCTTGGATGAGTACCTGCACTTGGCGAGCCCTGGTTTTCTTCTCGGTAAAATGGGCATGGTTCTCTGCTTGGCACTTTGCCCAGGATTGCTGGTAAGACACCAGACTAACACCATGTCCCTCAAAGACTGCTTTGTGACGTTTTATATCCTAGTCCCACATTAGGTACTAAGATCATCCCTTCTTACTGACCCACAGCCCGATTCCTGTCTTTCTGTAGTCACTCTTCGGCTAGCTGTTGTTCCCTTCTGACAGTTTGAATGTGACATGACAATAACTTTGTGTGTGTGTGTGTGTGTGTGTGTGTGTGTGTGTGTGTGTGTGTGTAAGAGGGTACTTGAGTGTGTATGTCTGAGGAGGCCCAAGGGTAACATTGGGAATTATCCTGGGTTGCTCTGCCACTTTATTGTTTTGTTCTGGGGTATTCCAGGCTCAGACCATAGCCATTTCTGCCTACATTTTTATATGGGATCTAAAAGGTATTAGTCAGGGTTCTCTAGAGTCACAGAATCAACAGAATGAACACACACACACACACACACACACACACACACACATATATACATATATATATGGAATTTATTGAGTTGGCTTACAAGATATGACCGAGGTAGTCCAACAATGACTTCCAGTAGCTGCTCAGTCCAATAGGCCCCTGGGTGACGGTTGAAGGGTGGAGGAGTCCTGGAGAGTCTTTAGTCACATTGAAGATTTGGAGGGTTGGAAAGCTGGAGGGTCGAAGAAACCAGGCAGGGAAGACCACAGCTTCAGAGAGTCTCTCCTGCTGTCTTTTGTTCTGTGGTTCCTTTTATCTGGTCCACTACTGGGAGGTTCCAATGAGATCTACGGAGGTTCCGATGGGACTTAGGGTTGAGCTTTGTATTATCTAGATAATCTCTTCAAGTGTGCTTTTGCCAGGTGTGGTCTCAGCTGATCTTAGTTAATGCCAAGTATGTCAAGTTGACACCCAGGACTATCACATAAACTCAGGTCCTCTTGCTTGTGAGGCAAAGGGTTTAACCCCTGAGCCATCTCCCCAGCCACTACTATAACTTTTCCTAAAGAGATGGAAATGTTCCCATTGAGTCAAATCCTTATTTAATAGTTATCATGTCAAAATCACTGTGCTAAGTTCCTTGGTGAATGGAAGGATGTTGTTAGCAAATATCTTTTGGTGTAGCTGGGAAAAAAGACATAGTCATATGTGACTGATGAAAAAAATTGAAGAGGAAATATGAGAAAGTTGTTTCTGACAAGGGGACGGGGTCTTTGAGCAGATTGGACAAGGCTATGTCATGATTTTCACGGTCTAGAGGGAATCTTTTTCTTCTCAGCACTGGGGAATTGAACCTAGGGTACTTCTAGCACAGCATCGAACCCCCAGTCCAAGCACAGGGTTTTAGTAATTCTGCAGAACAAAGCAAGGGAGCAGGAGAGGGATTGGGAAAGTGAAAGACAGGAGAACATTGCAGATTTAGTGAGAAAGTAAAATCTGAACTCTTTTTTTTTTTTTTCTGCTCATACAAACTTAACAGGTACACCGGTCCCCTCCCTCTCCCCTCCCTCCTCCCTCCCCATCCCCCAATGCCACCCCCCCATCCCCAGAGCATCCTTTAATGTGCATGCCAAACTCTCCTCTGGGTCCTCCTCTCTGATGAGGTGCAAGGACCCAGCGGCATTTCCCAAAACCCTTTTCTGTGTTCCCCTTAAGCTTAGGAACACTATTGTGGCTGTCAATCCCTTGCCTCCAAGGATCCTAGTGCCTTTAGTCCCTGCTAGACTTTGAGGGATCAATAATGTGTTGGTCATTGCGCAGGTCATGCAAAGTCCTATTATGATTGCTTCGGGCCTAACTTGTGTGGAGTATCTTGGAAAACTCTGAACTCTTAAAAATGTGTTCCTATGTTTGGCTTTTACCTAAGCTTCATCTAAATATCACATAGAAGTTAAAAGTACCAGATTGGTGTAACTTAACTCCTGGGTATCAAATAACTGTAACTTGAAGGCCTATACCCATGTAGGTAAAGGGACAGATGGCTAATATTTTGGCCCCTGCTTTCCAAGATCAACTAGTTCCCACCACTCAATGTGGACCAGTACTTCTGGGGAATCACCTGCCCTCTTGTTCAAAGGCCAACAGACCCAGAGGTTGGAATCTGATCGTTGCACATGCTGCACCAGTGTACATGCTGCAGCGTGGGTCGTCAGAACAGGGACATGTGCCCTGTGCTGAAGCCACATGATCGGCACAACTTGAAAAGAAGCCAAAGGCTCCCAACAAAACATCCCAAATAAACCCAGAGGACTTAACTGGCCTTGACAAAAATGGCAAAAAGATTTCTTTCTGGCCATAAATATATGATCTTGAACACCCAGTGGGAAAGTAGAACCAAAGATTAATATGCTATATGTTTTTCTATGTTCTGGATGCCAGTCTTGAACCCATGTGAGACTAGATAAGCAATCATTTCTCATTTACAATTTTTCCCCATGAAAGTACTGCCTAAGTACAAAATCCCTACTCTGTGGGGCACCCACAAGACTGTAACCAAGAAAACAGGTCCACTAGTATTCCAACATATGTTTAAAATTTGTCTTTTTCTCCCTCTTAGCATTTACCTAGGAGGGATCTTAGTCTGATGCTTGCTGAGAGGCTAAACTTAAAATCCTTTGTTCATCACTCCAGAGTCAAGTCTTGGTGACCAGAGGAAGAACCAAATCAACAGGGTCCAGATGAATGCATTTGTGTGCCTATCAAGAAAGCCTAATGCGGGCTGGAGAGGTGGCTCAGGGGTTAAGCCTCTGCCTTGCAGGTGGAAGGTCCTGAGTTCGAATCCCAGATCCCACGTATAGACGCCAGGCAGAAGCGGGTGGGGGGGGGACGGACGACTGCGCTCCTGGTCCTGGTAGGGCGGAGCCTGTGAATCCCGGGGCAGAAGGAGGTGGAGGCGTCCATGGTGGTTCTCGAATTCGTCCGTGGTTCTACACACACACACACACACACAGACATACACGCGCGCACATACACACGCACATGCGCACAGTTGAATAAATAATAATAATAAAAAAATAGTGGGATTTAAAAAAAAGAAAGCCTAATGCCTTTGAACCTGGACATTTTAAAATATCTTTTTGTTCTGGTTTCTCCTGGTCCTCTGCCTAAGACTTGTGATGTTAAACTTTTGTAACTCCCTTGCTTTATCTTCTTCTCCCTCATGTCTCTGGCCAGATACTACCCAAGAACTTCCTTTCTACCATTCACCTAATTATAAATATAAATGAAAACACCTAGACACCTTTAGAGGTTCCTGAGATACAACCCCCACTCTGGAGGGGTATTCCTAATGCCACACCCTACAACCGCTGCATTCAGCTCTGAAGTAACTAGAGAGATTCGTCACCTCACTTCCCTCCTGGCAAAAGGATGTTAATCTCTGGAGGATGGCTTATAAGGACAGGAGACAGAAACTGACAGGCACTTTAGGTTTTGGAGAAACAAGTCCTTAGGCAGGCAGGATTCTAGTAGTGGGACAGGGTGGGAGGAATCCTCTCTCTAACATTCCATCCCCCTTAGGGCTCACCACTGGCTGTTTATCTTGGTCACTCCTGGTGTTAATAAATGACTAAGAACCTATCAGTGGAGCAAAGGTCTTGATGGATAAATAGAACCACTTTTCTCCTGCCACCAACCCCTGCAAGGCAAAGCAGCCCCTCTCCATTCAAAGCAAGGGCTATATAGGACTATGGAGATGGCTCAGAGGTAAAGGCCTTTGCCTTACAAGCAAACCTGAGTTCAGATCCACAGATCCTATGCAGGGGCTTGCAATTCTGGTCAGGGAAGGCAGAGCCTAGGAAGCCCTAGAGCAAAGCAATAAAGAGGTAGAGCAATCCAGGATGACTCCCAATGTTACCCTTGGGCTTGTAGAAGTATACATAGTGCACTCTTGCATACACAAGCATGTGGGTTCACCTCCCCCCAAAAATCTCTTAATGCCTTCTGTGAGGCTTTGGTAAGTTCCTTAAACTGTCTGGGTTTCTATTTATATCTCCCTGAAATTGGAGTAATAGTACCAATGTTACAAGATCATGGCACTGACTGATATCATACATTGAGCTCACAGATCCCTGACTCCGAGGTTCCCTAATTTCACAGGCCAAGCTGAGGAACTGATGACAACTGAGGGTACAGTCCATTATAGCAGGGAGGTCATTATGGCAGAGTGTGATGTATCTGGTCTCATTGTCTATAGTCAGGCAGCAGAGAGAAGTGAGTGCTAGTGCTCATTAGGATCTCTCCTTCAATTTATTTAGACCCACTGTTTAAGATGGGTCTCCCCTTCTCAGTTAAACCTCTCTGGAAATGCCCTCACAGACACGCCCAGAGTTGTGTCTGCAAAGTTGTTCCAAATTCAGTTGAGAGTGAAGCTGAGCCATCACGTCTTGTGTTCCTGTTTTCCTTTCTGTGGTTTCAGTTACCAGCCATGGTCAGATAATATGAAATCGGGTCATCAAGGTGGTTCGGCAGGTAAAGATGGCAAGTGCCCCAATCTGATGACCTGAGTTCAATCCCTGCTGCTACATGGTGGAAGTAGAGAACCAACTCCCTGAAGTTCTCTGACCAACATATGTACACTGATATATATGCATAAACACATACACACACACACACACAATAAACATGTAAGAAAATACAAAATGGAAAGTTCCAGAAATAGACTACATTCTTAGATATTTTATTACAGAATATTATAATTGTTCTAGTTTATATTGTTAATTTCTTAACGGTGTCCACCTTATAAATTAAACTTCCTTGTAAGTATATACATATAGAGGATAATGTATATTATGTGAAATGGTGTAGGGAGGGCAGATAAAGGATTTTGCCAAGAAACAAAGAGACAACTTATAGAAACACACCTCAAGAAACCCCCAGAAAATATCCAGAAAGGGAAATCATGCTACCAAGATGTTATATGGAAGTCCTTTTTATAAACAGTTAAGGAGTAAGTTATTTGGTTTTATAGTGGGACTCCTGTCTACATACTGATCCGAAGGGACAGGCAGACCTTTCATTATCTCCTTGATAGTAAGTTTTACAGCATAAGTTGTTCTTCTTGAACTGACTATTTGTATAAAGTGCGTGAGTCACTAGGCTTTAGGCTCCAGATGTCAGGCCTGATTGTTAAAGTGTGGAGATTTTGTTTTTACTTTTGGACTTCTGTCTCTAATTCCCCCCCAACAGATAGCAAAGGTCAAATTACTGGCATGGGATGAAGATCATTCTTTAGAGCTTTTCAGAGGCATTACAGGGCCCCAGTGGAAGTTGCTGATCTATTTACTGTAGGATCATGGGATTGTAAGGCATTAAAAAAGGCTCAGGAGGCATATTGGGAAGGAAGGATGTGGCTATCTCAGGAAATCAAAGGTTAGACTGTGACATCATTTGGAAACAAGCCATTCATTTGTGATGAGAGATAAATGCTGAAGTCAGTGATAATGGTTGATATCCCTGAAACTATACCATCTGGAACTTAATGGCCTGTACTCTGGAAGATACCAATCTTAGAACGTTAAGTAAGCAGAGGCCCAAAAGGAGGAGGATTATGCCTGTGACTGGACAGGAAGAGTAGCAGTCATGAAAACCAGCACCATATACCCCTCCATAAGTGCCATCCTTTGGAGCCTCTGTCTCTTAAATCTGATGTCTATTCGCTTAGCCTTTAGGTTGTATCTTGAACTCTCCGTGATTGACTGGTATAGATGCAGCATTCTTCTCCCAGGGTCAGGTAGGCCCTTTGGGCTACCATAAGCCCATCAAGGGTGTGAAGATTTAGGAGCACTACTGCAGCAAGAGAATCACCCTGGTTCTAAAGGGCCTCAAGGGCTTCTGCGATGAGGTCTGCACGTAACAGTTCAAGTCCATCTATCCCGGCACCTACTACACTTCTTATAATGCCCCGTTCCACAGGGAGGAGTATCGATCTGATACTTAAGTAAACAGCCCTATTAGCTTGTTGAAACAGAGAGGAGCTGATTGTTAGGGGGCAAATTGGATGTTGAGAGCAATGATGGCCATGATGCAGGTGCTGGCCCATTTAGTGAAGATAGCGATAAGTATTAGTTCCGAGTAGGAAAAAGGCCCCCCAAGGAGTTTAGGCAACTGATGATATGTAGGGAAAAGTGACTTGTTAGTCATTCCAGAAAAGGAGGAAGTTGACACATGAGGGAAATAGCAAGTGGTAAGACTAATCCAAGGAAGTGTTGAGCTGAGAGATTTCATGTGAGAAGGCTGAGGCTGTTTCCCAATACAGGCAAAACTTGTGGGAGTCTACTAGAATATGCTGTTGATTATCATAGAGGGAGGGAGTTTGAAGGGCTTTGTGAGAGGAGGCACAGTGTTGCCAAGGACATAAGTTGGGACAAGCTGATGATCTGATTTGATTGACTGGAGAGTTTTCTCTAGAATTTTAGCAGGCATGTTGAACAGTTAAAGCTTATGAAACCTGTGTGTTGTCTTGGAATTTGGTGTGTTTGACAAAAAGGTAGGTTCGTTCAGTCCTATCTGATAAAGAGGTAAAGTAGCACAGAGAAAGGGTGTCAATGGAAATGGGCTTTTTCCCTGTGGCCTGCGACCTTAATGCACATGGGAGCCTGGCTGAAAAAGTCAGCTTCTGACAAGATTGCATCTTCAACCAGAGAGTGAAGGGATGCAAAGAAGTGGAATTTGTTTGTATTTGGCCATGAGAATTGTTAGGAAGAGATGGGAAGGCCAGCAAAGTAGGGGTTCCATTAAAAACATATGAAGGGAGATTGCTAATTGGATCCCATTTAAAATGAAGTTGTTAAGGGCTGGGAGATGGCTCTCAGAGGTTAAAGTACTGGGTGTGGGATGGGTTCTTAAAAGTACAATTAGAGGGCTAAATGGAGAAATGACTCAGAGGTTAAGACTCTGCTTCACAAGCAGAAGGTTCTGAGTTCAGATCCCAGGTCCCACATAAAAATGTCAGGTGAAAACAGTGGCGGCCTCCACTTCTGGCTCTGGTGGGTGGAGCCTGGGAAGTCCCAGAGTGGAACAAGGAGGTAGAAGTAATCCAGGATGATTCCTGAAGTCACCCTTGGTCCTCCATAGGGATATACCATGCCCTTTCACACACACACACACACACACACACACACACACACACACACACACACAGTAAATAAAAAAAAGGAGAAAAGAAATCAAGAATAATATTATAGACAGTATGAGAGAAAACAACAGATTAGAAGAAAAGAAAAGTACAATTAGAAGGAGAGTGGGCCAAGACTGTTCAGCATAAACTTAACTAGCAGAGTTAGATCAACCCTTTCATCCTTTCCAGAAGATTGAAGGTGCCACACAGTGTGGAGATCATACTTTTTAGGGCCACACTTACTCTCTGATATTGGAGATGAAAGCCACATCCACTCTTCTGGTTCCACATTTGTCTTAATTACTCTCTAGTTGCATGTGCTCCAGTACATGACCTAAACCACACACTGTAGGGGAACAAGAGTTTTATTCATACTCATGATTTCAGGTTTATAGTTGGTTATAGCAGGAGAGTGATTCCAACATCAGGAGCCAAGAAAAATGACCATATTGTGTCCACATGAAGAGCTAGAAAGGGACATACTCTCCTACTTTCAGGCTGCCATTTTGCCAACTAGTTTTCATCTTATCCACCTGTTGGGAATGGTCCCACCCACTATGGACTAGGTCTTCCCACATGAATTATAAAATCTCCTGCAAGCTTGCTCAAAGGCGTCCCTTACCTAAATAATTTTTCATAGGTGTGTCTAAAGGCTTAGTTCTCAATTGTCAAGTACAGCGGAAGAGATGCCTCAGAGATTAAGCCTCTGTCTCTCAAGCAGAAAGTCTTGGATCCCACATAAAAATGTCAGGCAGGGGGCTGGAGAGGTGGCTCAGGGGTTAAGCCTCCGCCTTGCAGGTGGAAGGTCCTGAGTTCGGATCCCAGATCCCACGTATAGACGCCAGGCGGAAGCGGGGGCGGCCTGCGCTTCTGGTCCTGGTAGGGCGGAGCCTGTGAATCCCGGGGCAGAAGGAGGTGGAGGCGTCCATGGTGGTTCACGAATTCGTCCGTGGTTCTACACATACACAGACACACACACACAGACACGCACGCGTGCACGTACACACGCATATGCACACAGTTGAATAAATAATAATAAAAAAATTTCTTTAAAAAAAAAAAAGAACAAATAAAAATTACTACAAAAAAAAAAAAATGTCAGGCAGAAATGGTGGCAGCCTGCACTTCTGGTTCTGGAAGGTAGAGCTGGGAAACTCCAGAGCAAAAGCAATTAGAAGATAGAAGCAATTCAGGGTGATTCCTAAAGTTTTCCTTGGGCCTCCACAGGCACACACAGTGCCACATGATACACAGAGACACACACAGATACATACCCGCCAAAACCAATCAATCAATCAATTATCAAGTTGACATCCCATACCAATTGCCACACTGAGATTCCCTTGGCATAGTCCCTTATACTGGGCAAGCTATAGAAGGGAATGGGGACTGAAGCCCCCCAACCCTCAAGATTGGCCTTGACAACAGGCAGGGAAGCTTTAGGCATGGACTGCAAGGTCTGATGAATGCCAGTTCCCTACACCAAGTCTAATGATGTAGAACAGCAAAACAACTGGGCACTGAGACAGCCTCTGGCTTTGGGTTAAAAATTCTCCACGCTGTTCTACTTCATTCACTTACATACAGGAAAAAAGGCTTAATATGTCAGGAAGAGCTAATTCTGAGATGGAAATGGATGCCAGTCTTAGAATATCAGGGGCTCATGACCTCTCAGAGGTACAGTCTAGTGGGCATCAGATCAGGTGGGCTTAGGGGTTTGCTCCACTTGGAAAGAGGTTGCAGTTGTATGGTCTGAGAGGTGAACCTTTAGGAAGCAGGTGAAGTGGAGGCAGGGAGGCTGGAAAAGGTGGGAGGCAAGGCCCAGACCATGGCCTCCCAGACCCTGCAAGTCTTCAACACTCAGACCGGACAGCTGGGACCTCTGTAGAAGGTACACATCTGTCTAGATGATTACATTCCACATGCAGCTGCCATGGGATTCCACGGCCCTGTTTCCAGAATGTAGGACGTCTGAGCATAGGGAATTAAAGGGACTCTCCAACCACCCCCAAATGACCCTCTGAAATCTTCTGTCCTGTAGTTTGTATTCCAAGGACAATGAAGGCAGTTGGTTCCGTTCCCTGTTCGTCCACAAGGTGGATCCTCGGAAGGATGCTCACTCAACCCTGCTGTCCAAGAAGGAAACCAGTAGCCTCTACAAGATCCAGTGTGAGTGACTGTTGAGTGGGTCAGCCCTGTCCTCTCAGTCTTTGGAAGGGGGGTGTGAAAGGGGTCTGTGACACCCAGATTCAAGATGAGAGTATTGGGGATGCTCAGTGCTATTCTAAGAGCCCTGGGCCTGATGGCATTCACCTACTCTGAACACACACACACACACACACACACACACACACACACACACACATCTGTTTTACTTCCTGCTCTCTGTTCTCTGTTTCAGTTCACAATGTAAAGCCCGAATATCTGGATGCCTACAACAGTCTGACGTGAGCCTCTTCCATCCACCATTCCCACCCCTGCCAAGGTGTAGGTGGGGAGGAAGCCTTCTAAGGATTCTAGCAAATCCTTAGAGCATCCTTTGCCCCCTTCTCCTTGCCCAAACCAAGGGATGCAGAAGTCCTAAGAATGTGTCTTCCTCCTGTGCATCTGAGAAATGAAACAGGCCCAGCTTAGGGACCCTGAGTCAGAAGCCTTTTCTCAGGGGTCCATAGTGAGCCCAGTTCCCACCCTGTACCCCTCCACAGGGAGGCTGTGCTGCCCAAGCTGCACCTGGACGAGGACTACCCCTGCTCGCTCGTGGGCAACTGGAACACATGGTACGGGGAGCAGGACCAAGCAGGTGAGGTGCCCACATCAGGACAAATGTGACCACCCCCAGGCCCCTAGTACCTTAAAATATCTGGCTGTCTTCCCCTCTCTCCACAACAGCTCTGGGGCCAGGGGAAGAGTGGCTGGAGAAAGACTTCTTGCGTCACTCCCCTACTCAAGTACCTGTCTTGGCTCCTAGCACTCTTAGGTGTACTTTAGACTTGTGGGCCCTTCCCCACCCAGCCTGGGGCCTTGATTGGCCACATTCTCTGTTTGTGCTATCCTGCCTAGGACTTATCCATTCCCTAGATAGACATACCTCTTCCTCCTCTAGTTTCAGGTCACCATTAAGATTCCGCTACTTGAAGCATTCTTTTTCCCTTACTTGCTTTACTTGGGTTACTTAGTTTCAATTTTGTTATTATGTTTGTTATTATGTATCCCAGACTGCCTCAGCCTCCTGAGCTAGAATGGTTCACCTGTCTTTTATTCAGTCTTATTTGGGTGTAGATATCACCCTCCTTCTGAAAGCCTCTCTGGATCCTCCTCTCAGGCTGGCTCAGACACTGCCTCAGGCTGTCTAGGCTCTTCATACCCTGTTTGTGCAGCACTGTGGCCTGCATGCTTGTTGGTTTCTCTGGAGAGTAATGAGTTCGGACAGACCAAGCCCATGCTTGTCTGCACCACTGAACCCTCAACATAAGTATTTCCTCCCCTTAGAAAAAGCTCAGTTCTCCTGAGGATGTGGCTAATTGGCAGAGTGCTTGCTTAGCAGCCACGAAAGACTCATATTCAATCCCCAGCGTTGCATAAACCAATATAGTGGCGTATACATGTAATCCCATGACAGGAGGATCAGGATTAAGATTATCTTCAGCTACATAGCCAGTCCAGCCTACGGTACATGACACTGTTTGTTATTTTCTTTTTTCTTTTTCTTTTCTTTTTTTCCTAGTTTTACAAGCATATTGAGTTCTTATCTCCACCTCTCTCCTTCCCTTCCCCACTTCCCTCCCATCTTCCCTTCCTTTCATTAATCCATCCCATTCCCTCCCACCCTCCTACTTGTCTGCTTCTATGGGCTTCAGGGTTCCCTCTGGATTGTCTGCTTTTATGGGAGATCAGGCCTCTGAGGCATACCAAATGGTCCCCCTTGGGCTGTCCCACTGATGGGGTCATTCCCCTTCATTCATCCAGTCCTAGCCCCCAAGGTTTCCACTGCATGTAATTATTTCTCCTGAGATCCTTGCTAGTCTATGGGGACATGTTGGTATGTCAGTCATTATGCAGGTCTGGTAAGGACAAGTCTCATTGCAGTGAGTTCCTGGATGTAGCAGCCCTGCCTTGAGTGGAGTGTCTGCTCAACAGTGGCCCTTCCTATCTTAGGCTCTTACAATTTTACTGTCCCCTTTTCCACAAGGTTCTCTAAGCCTTGAGATAGGGAGAGATTAGGTTGGCCTGATTCTGGGTGAGCCGCTGGGTTGCTGGTACTCTGCATTCTGACTGACTTGCTATTGTCCACTTCACTGCTCTTCCACTACCCTAGGCTGCAGGCTGCAGACATCCTGGTTTGTTGTTTTTTTTTTGTCGTTGTTGTTTTGTTTTGTTTTTTAAAATCAATTCCTAATCAGGTATGCTGGTTTATTCTGTGAGCCTAATACTTGGAGATTGAGATAGGAGGATTGCCATGAATTTGAGGCCAGCTTGATCTATAGTTTTAGGCTAGCCAAAGATATTAATTAATTAATGGATTAGAGGACACTGTTTGCCTGTGGAGGCCCAAGGAGCACACTAAGTACATGCTCTACAACCAATTACTTGTCAGCCCCACTAGATCCTCTTTGCTGTTATTTAAGAGATGTTGGTAGGATTTTGAGGACGAGGACATTGCGTCTTAGAAGGATCAAAGGCAATCTGCCAGAGTTAAGAGTTCCCACCTGAGTTTCAGGTTCTTTCCACCCAATACTGCTCCCTAACAAAACAAAAGGAACTCAGAACCTGGGTGCTAGGGATTCCTCCCCCTCACTGTTACATATGCCCCTAACTGGCTTTGGGGTTACCCAGGCAGGCTTTCCACAGCCCCCTGACTTGTAACCCCACCCCCAACAGTGCACCTGTGGAGGTTCTCAGGTGGCTACCCAGCCCTCATGGACTGCATGAACAAACTCAAAAATAACAAGGTATGTCAGTGCTGCATGTTGCTTCCAGCCCAGACCTGAGCGGGGATGGAGCTGGGCTTCTCTGCCACCCACAGGGCACACTACCCAGGTAAAGCATACTCTTGGCTGCGTTGTTCACAGGAGTACATAGAGTTCCGGAAAGAACGGAGCAAGATGCTGCTGTCCAGGAGAAACCAGTTGCTTCTGGAGTTCAGCTTCTGGAATGAACCACAGCCCAGAGCTGGCCCTAACATCTATGAGCTGAGGACGTACAAGCTCAAGGTGCCTCCCTCCTGACAAAGTCCTCCTACCCACCCACCCCCATCTTCCCTGCTGCAGTACTGCTTTGTAGGTCCCCAAGGTGGGTGGATCTGGAGCCCCAGTACCTGGCTTAGGTCTTTCCTTCTCCCCCCTATGGGTTCAGAGCAGAGGTGCTATGTGTACACCTGGTGTGAGAGTTGGGGCGCATGAATGAAGCTTTAGTTTTGTCCCTTTGTGATGTTGGGAGTCCAAGGTGGGGCTTACTCCCATCTCCCTCTGGGTCTTTTTCAGCCAGGAACTATGATCGAGTGGGGGAACAACTGGTAAGTGGTGGTACCAGGGGTGGGGGTGCGGGGGTCTCTGCTATCCTGCCCTATGAGACTCTTTACATCCTTGTTTTTATTTATTCATTTGTTTTTTTTTTAATTTATTCAATTGTGCGTGTATGCGTGTGTGTGTGTGTGTGTGTGTGTGTGTGTAGAACCACGGACGAATTCGGGAACCACCATGGAAGCCTCCACCTCCTTGTTTACTCTGCCCTACCAGGACCAGAAACGCAGGCCACCCCAGCTTCCGCCTGGCGTCTATACGTGGGCCTAGGATCAGAACTTGGGACCTTCTGCCTGCAAGGCAGAGGCTTAACTCCTGAGCCACCTCTCCAGCCCTATTTATTCATTTGTAAGAGAAAGAGAGAGGAGAAAGAGAAAAAATGCATACCATGGTGCATGGGTGAAGGTCAGAGGACAACTTTCAGAAGTTGGTTCTCCCCTTTTACCATGTGGGCTTGCTTCCAAGGGATCAGGCATGTTACTTGTTGAGCTCTCTCACCAGCCTGTTGGTTGACTATTCTCCCAGGGCCATGTCACATGTAATTCATCCTCCTCTGCCCCTCATGGATCCTTGAAAAGTATCCTCCAAGAGATACTGTCTTCCTTGGAAAAATACCAGGGCGCAGGTGTATCTTCTGGATCCATTCCCCATACCATACCCTCTCATGAAATGAGGCTAAGGAATCAGCCTGGGCCACCTGGAAGGACAGGAAAGTTATACTAGCCTCTGTCCCATGCTCTCTGCCATCTCCAGGGCTCGGGCCATCAAGTACCGGCAGGAGAATCAGGAGGCAGTGGGTGGCTTCTTCTCACAGATAGGAGAACTCTACGTGGTACACCACCTCTGGGGTAAGTCACAGACCTTCAAGGAGTTTGTCCCCCTGTTGGATATGTTGTATTCGGGTACTTGTGTCCTTGCAGAGGGAGTTACTATTCCAGACGTAAACCAACAAAAACGACTCATTTCAGGTAATTATAGGTAATTTGGAGAAAACAGACAGGGACAGATAACAGAGAAAAAGCACAAGGAACTTACATTGGCTTGGGTAAACAGAGAAGGCCTGTCAAATAGAAATGAAAGTCCTAGGCTAAGGGATAAGAAATAACCACCTTTGCATTGCTGGGAAAGACACTGCAGGTAGTGGGAACAGCATGTGCTAAGTAAGGCATTGTGTTGGGGAAAAGCCTCCAAGGAGCAGAAAGAAGGTTTGTGTGAAGGGAGAGGAGGAAACTATGAGGAGATGGGATAGAAGAGCATGACTGTCAGATAGGGCTGGGCCTCACAGGATGTGGGAAACAAGTTGAGTTTGTCATGAAAATGCTGAGACTGGCAGAAGAGCAAGTGAGGGAACTGGGCAAAAAAGATGTTCAAGTCAGTTCAGACAGGTGAGGACAGAACTCAGCCCCAGGTTGGGTAGTGAGTGGGATGCTGAGACCAGTTCATTAGTCTGAAGGTTGAAATGGTAAAATTTGAGAATGAATTGCTTCAAGGTGGAGGAGTGAAAAGATGATTCCAGAAGAGCCTCCCAGACTTCTTCCTCAGCAGCTATATATCCTTTTCCAAGACAAGAGGTGTGAGGCAAGAGGTAGATGGTGGGACGGAAGTACACAGTTCATGTAGACCCTGGCTATAGGAGACTGGATTTTACCAAAGAGTTTGGGGTTTCGAAATAGTTAGGGATTATCAACATATGTACATACTTCAAAACCTTCAGGGACTTTTGTATACTTTTGTTCCCTCTACTTGGAATGCTTCTCTCCAGCAATCTATCCTGACTTCTTTTCATCTTCTACCTCTAAGCTTCACATTGTGCCTCAGAAGTGCTGTCTTCTTGATATCCAAGTTCCTCTCTGTCATCTCTTCTGCTTTTTTTTTTCCTATAAACAATTGCAATCATCTCTGATTGGATGAGATTGACAGAACAGTGGTAATTGTCATGGTGGGATAGGGCGCAATGAATAGTAGGACAGGGTTTGAGGCCGTAGAAGGGACCCTGTGCTGACGAAGGAATCACATTCTCTGGGTCTGAGGAGTGGGCCTGTTTTTATCTTACAGCCTATAAAGACCTGCAGTCTCGGGAGGAGACTCGAAATGCAGCCTGGAGGAAGAGGGGCTGGGATGAAAACGTCTACTACACAGGTGAGTGATTCCCCTGGTGGTCAGTGAGGTCTTTGCAAGTGGTCCGCTGGGAGCCTAATCTGAGGATGGAATCCCCTTTGCAAAGACAGTTAGCATTACTTAAGAACATCCAATGTAGGAACTTACTATTTGTTTGTTTGTCTTTTAAAACTATTTATTTTATTTGAATTAATGTCTTGCTATATTGCCTAAGCTGGTCCTAAACTCCTGGGCTCAAGCAAGCTTCTTCCCTCAGCCCTCCCTCCCTCAAATAGCTAGAATTACAGGCATGTATCACTGTGCTTAGCTGGGCACATGACTTTGTGGGTTTCTGTCCTGGTGTGATACACTTTTCACATGATACAGTCAGTCCTGAGGTATTTTAGAAGTGTAATACAGTCAGATGGTTCCTGCATGTAAGATGTAACCCTGGGGCTTGGTTCTGTGCTCATTGAGGCTATTTCCTCCTCATAAATTGGTGATGGTGATCCTGTCTCATCAAGGTTGTAAGAAGGACTCTGAAAGGTGATTTATGGAGGGTACTTTGTCCTGATCTGGCATTGAAAGATGCAGCAACATTTTTGAGCAAATTTCCTCAAGTGTCGCCACTTTACTAGAAGTCTGAAGCATCACCCGGAGTCATTAGATGTTGGCTGAGTCCTCTCTGTATGTGGAACTGTGTTGTGTGGGTAGGGGGAACAGACAGTAACAAGAGCCTGTCCCTGCCTGCCCTTGATGGGCTTAAAGTTAAGCTTCTATGTGCAGAACTGTTGTGGGTGAGAATGTGTGCTGAAGGAGACAGCATGAGCCTTGCTATTCTGACAGCAAGCTGACAGTGCTGGTATCCACCTGGGTATTTCATAGAAATGTCTAGTCAGGCTCCCCCAACTGTGGACTTAACTAAACCTGCTGGGATTTGTATACACGTTAGGTTCTGAAAAACTCCAAGTAGGAAGTAAGAATCTAACCTTCTAGTGACTTTCAACTGGCCTCTCTATGGGTCAGGTCTGTCTATTTCTAAGAGATGAAGTTGGAATAAAACTGTTATTCAAGACTTAGCCCTTCATAGCTTTTGCTTTTCCAGTATAATACCACTACAGTATTTTTTTAGGGGGCAGGGTGGGAGTTGGGTTTGAATCTAGGACTTCACACATGCTAATAAGCACACCTTACCTTACAAAGATAAAACCGCCCATTCCTACAGCTATTTTTCTTAGTATATTTCTTCAAATCCTTCTACAATGTGCTTTGTGACTGTTTTTAGGGCCTTATACAATGTTAGACAGGCACACTACCACTGAGCTGCCTCTTAGCCCTGTATTAATTTTTTCACATATACCAGAAAGTTAATAAAAAGTTTAAAATATTCATCTCATCACCTCCTAAGGCTTGTCTTAGCTCATAACTTGGGGGAATCTTGGGGCCTTCTAGGAGAATATTCAGGACTTTCTCTCCCATTCAGACTTTTGTGAGTTTGTGGGGATTGGGAGGGTGTGGTTTGCCTCCACACTCTGACTTCTGCCTCTCTTTCCACAGTCCCCTTGGTACGACACATGGAGTCCAGAATCATGATCCCTTTGAAGATTTCTCCTCTCCAATGATACTTCAATGCTTCCATCTCCTTCCCTTTCTCCCTCAGGGCGACCTGGTACAAAGGAGCTCTCAGGCCTATTGGCTTGGTTTTCTCTCAGTTCTGGAAGGACTCTGAAGAATAGTGCTCAGCTTATACAAAGATCACATATTCTGAGGACTTACAGCTCTGTCCAAACTCTTCCCATCTAATATATCCTTGCTGAAAGAAGTGTCTAATTTCCCTAAATGAAGACCAACCTATTAGGCATTCTTACATTTTCCCCTAAGATTCCACATTTTAAGGCTGCCAGTCCCCAGCCATCACTAGGGAAATGAATGTGACTTGAAAAGTTGCAAAGGGAGAATGTCAGACCAGACCTGATCCTTAGAAATTTCCTGGTCTCCATTTGTTAACAGGCAAGTTTGAGTCAAGTCCCTTTTGTTAGTAAAAAGTCTGAAACTGTCATAAACCCTGAAATTGCAAGGTCAGCAAGAGATCCAAAAATCTTGGAGAAGCTGGGAAAAAGATAAGAATGAGAAGGATTTGGGTACAGGAGACAAATAGGAAATAGGAACTCAGAATTCAGAATTTGTGTTTGAACTTCAGAATTTGGAATACAGAATTGGGAAGGCAAAACAGAGATGACTGGACACCCCTTGGGGAGGGGTCCCTGATACACATACAGATGGAGGGACTCATCTATTTTTTCCTACACTTGAATATGTACTTCCAGCTCTTCTGCACACCCTCAGTCCTACAGCCAAAAATACAGGTTGAGGCGTTTATTTCCCTCTTCTTGCATTCCTTCTTCCCCACTTGACATTCTGTCAGCCAAACCCTCATTTTGCAGAGCCACCAGGTAGAGCGGACTCTGACTCTAAGGAGTCTCCTCAATGACCCTCATACCTCATGAACCCCTGGGTAGCTTGATTCGGCTTCCATATCGGGAAAATGTACTGGACTAGCTGATGGAACTAATTAAATATTTACTATAAGTTGTGGTGTCTTCATCTGCAAAGAACCTCAGCAAGTGCCTAAGGCAGGGCAGAGCCCATCTGTCCAGTTTCCCAGTTCCCCTTGTCTGGTCAACCCTAGCAGTTGGGTATTACATCCATGATCTCAGGAAGGACATCTTGAACCCAGGGCAGAAGTAGCCACTGTTTCACCATGAGTGAGTCAAGCTTCAAATAACCAGGAGTCACTCCAGAAATCCTCAGGGTAGGAAACACTTGAAGCTTTCAAAGTACTGCATTAGGGGTAATGATTTTTGTCTTGGGCAAATCAGGACTAACATGAAAGTGAGGCACCTGTGGGGGTAAAATAAATAAAAAGTTTAAAATAAGATCATAACTGCCCAACCTGCTACCTTCATTGGCATGGTGAGATGCTAGTGGTGAGAAACCAAGTTGTGGAGACAAATCCACTAGGGTCCAAATTAATAGTATTGCCAACCCTCTTGAGATTATCACGTTAAAGCTGCCGGAGGACCAGGATTCAATCTCCAGCACCCACGTAAAATAGTCCGTCACACACGTGAACGTGTACACACACAAGATAAAAACGAATACGTTGTTTTTAAGTCTTGGCCCTCACAGCCTTGTTTCCCAGATTTAGAGGGTAGACTGGCAGGAGCTGCTCAGCTAGGGCACGCCCATTCCTTGCTTCCACGCCTCACTTCCGGCTTCCGTGCCTCATTTCCGGTTCGTCGCTCCTTCCTTTCTTCCGCTTCTCTATGGTGTGTGGGCGGGACTCGCTTTGCCGCCGGAAGTACGTCTCTGAATGGTCTGGGTAGCGGCGCCGTGCGGTGAGCGGGGACCGGGGGCGGCGGGCTGGGGCGGCTGGTCGGGATCCGGGAGCCGCTAGCGAGGACCCCAGGGCAGGGTCCTCTCGGCTTCTTTGCCCTCGCGTCCCAGGTCCCGGGCTGGGCTTGGCGCTGTTATCTCTTCTGGGAAGTAGTAATATGGCAGGAGCATCCTCTAGATCCACTGATCTTGGCAATGATGGTGGTGGCGGTGGTAGCAGCTCCTTTATCGTGCACGCTTGTGTGCACGCGGGACACGCTACCGTGTTGCCAAAGTTGGGTTTCGGGTCGGCCTTTGTGGGTTTTGTGAGATCAGCACCCCGCTAGGGCAGCCGCAAACTGTGTTCCGCCCCGAAGCGGGCTATCTCCCGGGCAGCTAGTTTCTTGCCTTAACGCATCGCAAAAAAAAAAAAAAAAAAAAAAGATCGTGGTATGTAACAAAGTTTAGTGGGTTTATTGACGAAGCAGAAAGGCCAGGGAGAGGGAGAGGGAGTACGAGTTTTCAGGAGAGGAACGTCCCTAAGTGTCCCCGCAGTGTATGTGATTTGGGGTCAATGAAGCTACTTAGTCTGTAAGTTTTTAAATGAAATGTACTCCTAGTGTATTTCTTTTTCTTATGCATAGAATTCTATTCTTGAAGAGGAGACTTTCTTTTTAAAGATACACTGCAGACTTGCACCTAGAGAGTGCTAGTAGATACATAAGGAATCCTTCTTTACATATAACGAGGTGGGACTGAAGGCATACCTAGCCATTTTTGGCCATCTTATGTTACTTAAAGAGGAATTTCATAGGCGTTTTGGTCAGCTATATCAGAGACTCCTGAATGTGTCATTTAGTATGAGAGGAAAATTAGAACCAGGGATGGAGGGGGAACAAGGGCTTCCCTGTTTCCTAACAACTAACAATTTTGCCTAACAACTATTTTACTAAATGTTTTTATTTATTTAGCTGTTTTTTTTTTTTTATAGAAAACAGAATTACTGAGTAGACCATAAGTGTCAGAGGGTTGGACAGTCAGAGTGGAGTACGATTTGCTCTTTTTTACTAAAAAATTTTTAATGTAGTTATTGTATTTCAGCTGATACTGGGGATCAAATCAAAGGTTTTGTGTATGCTGAGCAGACACATTACTGTTGAACTATGTTTAACCATAACCTGCCCCCCAAACCAAAAATAGTTTTAATGCACTAGCCTAGACTGGCTTGGAGTTCATTATGTAGTCCAGGCTGAGCTAGTCATGAAAATGCTTCTGCCTCAGTCTCCCAAGTGCTGGGATTTCAGATGTGCACCATCATGTTTCTCTCACAGTCACTTTTTTTTTTTTTCAAAGACAAGGTCAAATGTAGCTCATACAGACTTCAAATTTACTATGTTGAAGAAAGTAACCTTGAATTTCTGATTCTCCTGCCTCCATCTCCCAAGTTCTGTGATTATAGGCTTGTACTACCCACTTGGTTTATGTAGTGCTGGAGATCAAACCCAGGGCTTCGTGCATACAAGGCAGGCACTCTACCATCTGATCAACATCCCCAGCCTCATATTCACTTTTTAATCCTAAAATTATTTTGGGAAAAAACTTCAAGTTTGTGTACCATAACTGGAAAACTGCTTTCACTTATTTTATGAGCAGTTTAATGATAAAATTGAATATTATATAATAAAAACAGATGGTTGTTAACAAATTCTGCCTTTATTTCTTGAATCAGCTCTGAGATGTAATTCACTTGTTACAAGAACTTTAACATGTACAGATGGTAATGACAAACTAGGAAAATTGAATGTTCTTGAAGCAATCAAAGGCCTTTTAAAAATTACTTATTCGGGGGCTGGAGATATATATGGCTCAGGGGTTAAGACTCTGCCTCACAAGTAGAAGGTCTGAGTTTAGATCCTTTTTCCCAATGGTGTGCTTGTGTTAGTGCTCCCACAACCTCTGAAGTAGGAACTATTATTCTTATTTCATTTGTGAGAATTTGCGAGAAAAATAGTTTGTTATGGGACATTTAACCATGAAATTACTTAGTAGAGAATATTTCATCTCAGGCCTCCCCCCACAATACATTGTTGGATTCTTCCAAAGTGTTGGTGACAAATTGATTTTGGGCAAGGGAAACCAAGCTGCCCAACTCAGGAAGTGATAGTCATAAGTAATGGAGTCAGTGGAAACAAGGACGTGCATGACTGTGATGTCAAGGGCACTAATGTGGCATCAAATGGACCTTAGTTGTAGCATACTGATTGTACAACTTTCTGAGCCTAAGGTTTTCACATGTGTAAAATGGAGTGGTTCTTATCTGGAAAGCTTATTATAATAAATGAGAAAATGCCCCATAATGTGCTAAGATCAGTCAATTAGTGTTGGGAATAGACTTATGCACCAGACATTTGGATGTAAATTTTTGGAGCACTTTGCCAGGCTCATGGGAGAGAGAGAACAGAACTTACAGTATTGGCAAGAAGACAGGTAAATGTTCAAAGGAATAATTTCTTAGTAAATTATCAAAATACTCAAAGATGGTGTGCTTTGGGGAGACCTAAGAAGCTTCTCATAAACATTGTTTAGTCTTGAAGGATTTAAAAGTAAAAAGAAAGATCATTTTAACTAAACAGGAGAAATAATGTGGACTGTCTTGGAAACCAGGAGTGAAATGTGCCAAGAATAGAGAATAGAGGCAGGAGAAGGATTAATAAAAACAGGAATTCAAGAGATGGGATTAAGGGGCTGGAAATATGACTCAGGTGTTCAGCCTTTGACCTGAGTTTGGATTCCCAAATTCCACCTAAAAATGCTGGGTAGAAATGGTGGTGGCCTGCAATTATAGCCCTGCAGGGCAGAGTCTAGGAAACCCCAAAACAAAACAGTAAGAAGGTAGAGTAATCCAGTATGATTAGGGTTCCACAGGCACACAAACTTAAGTGCCCTCTGGTGCACACAAAGCTCACATGCATATGCACACACATGTGCATGAAAAAAAAGAAAAGAAAGAAATGGGATTAGGAAAGCCGTCTGGGGACGAACTGAAAGGTTTTTATGCTATGCCTGGGAATGCGAATTTCATTTGGTACAGTATGAAGAACAAGGGTTTTAAATGAGCAGAGATATTCGTAAGCTGTGTTTTTGTGTATTTTTTTCTTTTAATGGTGGTGATAAAACCCAGGTCCCTTGTACATGTTAAGCAAATACTCTACAACTGAACTGTGACCCCAGTTTAATTGGCTTCTCTTTTTTCTTCCCACCTTCTCTTTTCTTTCTCCCCCCATCCCCTCAGCTTAGTTGGTCTTTCCTTTGTTTTTCTCCCATTCATTTTTGAGTCAGTCTCACATGTAGGCTAGGCTGATCTCAAACTTACTGTGTTCCTGAATATGTTCCTGAAGATGGCTTTGAACTTCTGGGACTGCAGACATAAGCCAAAACATGATTTATATGGTACTGGGCTCATGCGTGCTAGGCCAGCACTCTAGTAACTGAACTCCGCAACCCCTCACTTGTTTTGTTTTGTTTTGTTTTAATTTTTTCCTTTGAAGGGTGTCTGTATTTATCAGAGGACACTGTGTGTTCCTGTGGAGGACCAACAGTGACTTCAGGAGTCATTCTGGGTTGCTTCTACCTCCTTGGCTCTGGGATTTCCCAGGCTCCACATTCCAGAGTAGGAAGTGTAGGTCATTATCATTTCGACCTGGAGTTTTTACATAGGATCTTGGATTCAAACTTAGGTTCTGCTTTCAACTCAGAGTCTTAACCCCCAAGTAATCTCTCCGGTCCCCTCACTTGTTCTTTTTAAAAGAAAGAATTTAGACAGGATTATTGGGTGGCACTGTTAAGTTCTAGAGAGGAATATGGAGGCCTGACCTTAGTTGAGGTGGGAAGAATGTGGCACCTGGGATTGTTGAGTGAATACTAGACTTGTAATGATTCTGTGAAGAGTGAGAACAGGATGTGAATGGGAAGGGGGAAAGAAGAGGTTGAAGATGATTGCACCATCAGTGAGCTAGGTAGTGGTGTTTTTACGAAGAGGTGGAGGTAGAACAGACAAGTTCAATTTGGGCAGTCTAGGATGGAGATTCTCTGTTGAACAGAGCATCAAATCCAGGCTTTGGAGACTTAGGTAAGTGGCTACAACTGATAGTCAGACTTAGCATCTGATGCTAGAAAATCTCCAGCCCTGGCTCTTGATAATTTTACATTCATTCTTCTAACAGTTCTCTGCTGTTTCCTTCTGACCTTGAAGAACAATCATGTCATCAGAATCTAGCAAGAAACGGAAACCCAAAGTGATCCGAAGTGATGGTGCTCCAGCAGAAGGAAAGCGGAGTCGATCCGACACTGAGCAGGTGAGACCAGCCAGAGTTGCCATGGTGCTGGGAATTACAGATCATGGCCAAACACCTGCCTATGGCAAGAAACAGCTTTCTGCTTGTCTCTACTTGGACAGGCGCTTAAAATTCCCATAGTGTCACAAAAGATGGGTCCACATGAGCAAAAGGAGGTGGGAGCAATTCCAAGATGATTCCTGAAATCACCTTTGGTCCTCCACAGGGATACACAGTGCCCTCTGATACACACACACACACACACACACACACACACACACACACACACATACACAATAAATAGAAAATATTTTTTAAAAAATGTTTGATATGAGGACCAGTTCCTTTAGTGAACTGATTTGGGGCTTCATTGTAAGGTTCTTATACAATGACAGATCTCATTACATATTGTCCCTCTCCTAGCAAGGAGGCCTTCCTTCCACCCGTGAATTCTCTCTTTGTGTCCACAGGAAGGGAAATACTACAGTGAGGAGGCTGAGGTAGACCTGCGGGATCCTGGCAGAGACTATGAATTGTACAAATACACTTGTCAGGAGCTGCAGAGGCTGATGGCTGAGATCCAGGATCTGAAGAGCAGGGGCGGCAAAGATGTGGTAAGAGAGCGGCCAGGCAGCCATGAGCTTGGTGTCCGCACACATGGGGCTCCTTTTTCATCTGCCAGGGTCCTTCCTGACCTGTCTCCATCATGGCTTGGTGCTAGGAGTGTAGAAGCTATTAATTTATGGAATTTGTCATGACCTAATTTCCCATTATAATGAAAATACAAGATAATATTTATACTATAATTTGATACTTTTTGACTTAATATTTGGTAAGTGATGGGCATTTTGAAAGGTTTTGAGAAATTATACCACATATAAATTCCCATGAGTATACGTAAATAATCATTGAGGCCAAAATGAAATTGTCATTGATGTTAAATGAGTAAATCAGATAAATTAAACAGTATAGGTTTTCAACAGGATATCTAAGCCATCCCCCCAACCCAAGTCTCAGGAAACATCTCGAAAGAGGAATCAGTAAAATTGTAAGAGACTGAGGGGCTGGAGAGGTGGCTCAGGAGTGAAGCCTCTGCCTTGCAGGCGGAAGGTCCTGAGTTCGGATCCTAGACCCCACGTATAGACCGGGCAGAAGCGGGGGCGGCCTGCATTTCTGGTCCTGGTAGGGCGGAGCCTGTGAATCCTGGGGGGGAGTAAACGAGGAGGTGGAGGCACCATGGTGGTTCCCGAATTCGTCCGTGTTTCTACACACACACACGCACACACAATACACACACATACATACACACACATGCACGCACACGTATACATGCACAATTGAATAAAAAAAAAAAAGATTGTAAGAGACTGAAATGGGGCAGGAACATGGCCACACATTACCTTCTGGACATTATGGGACTGTTGCATCCGTGAATTTGCTGCAGCTGTGTATCTTTCCACTAGGCCTGCATAGGAATTATCCTGCCAACATTTCACCATAGAAAGGGGGAGATCTCAAGAAGCCCCACACCTGCCTGAGAGACTGATGAGGGTTAATGCTGATGGGAGGGAAATTGCTTTCCTCAGTGGTATAACCACTGATACATGCATGATTCATGCTTCAGCACATGCTCAGGCACATGCCATCCGAGGCAACCCAGGTAAAACTCAGTGAGCCACACATGTGAAAAGTCATGAAAATAGGAAGGAGACTGGCAGGGAGGAAGAAGGGTTATAATGGGAAGAGGAGGAGGGATGGTATGGGAGATTAAGGTATGAAAATATGAATTCACTATATTCATGTATGCAACTAAAAGAAAAAAAAGTCTTAAAAAAAACTAAGCAATATGTCTAAAAACTAGATGGCCAAGTAAAAAAAATTCAGTTTTTCTCAAACAATCTTCCTTATTTGTATTTATGCTGACCAATGTTGTTAAGCTTATTGAATTCTATAGCTCTGTTAATAGCCAAATTTTATTTTGCTGCTTTCATTTAAATCATTTATAGAGGTTAAATTTTATGGCATGATGTCACTGTTGTGAAGTCTGTGTAAGACCTGCAAGTATAGGGGTTGTTATATATTGGCTGCACGTGTTCTAACTTCAGTTCCTGTCAATCTAGGCCAAACAGAATTTTTTTTTTTTTTTGTGCCTAAGAATCATAATTACTTCCTTTATACCATCATTACATTTCTATCATGACATTCTTGTTTTCTGAGTTCCTTCCCTTAAAAGTTTATGGCCCTGGGTGGAGTTGACTCAGCAGCTAGGGTCTAAAGGAAACATATTATTAGTGGTCTCTCTAGGTTTTTTTGTTTTGTTTTTGCATGTAGGCAGTTGAAATTGAAGAACGGAGGATCCAGAGCTGTGTGCATTTCATGACTCTGAAGAAGCTTAATCGATTAGCCCACATTAGACTAAAGAAAGGAAGAGATCAGACCCATGAGGTAAGGAGTTGAAAGGTTTGACTGTATTTTTTTTTTAAACCTTTTCCCCATCCTGTTTAACCCTTTTTTCCCTCCTCTGACTTTGCTGATGCCAGTTCCTATCCCAACTTGCCCTGCTCACCTCTGACCTTGTCTTCTCTTCAGGCCAAGCAGAAAGTTGATGCCTATCACCTGCAGCTACAGAACCTGCTCTATGAGGTGATGCACCTGCAGAAGGAGATCACCAAGTGTCTGGAGTTTAAGTGAGTTCGAGAGAACAGGGCTTTGGTGGAGCTAGTCTGATAGTTGCTTTTTCCTCAATAACTCAGTGTGAACCAGTCTCTTTAAAAGAACATCAGTGAGCTTAGAAGCCTACAGGATTTGGGAGAAGGGTCACTAGATCATTTTAAGTTGGAGAATCAAGCACTGACTTTAGACTACACAAAGACCCATGGATGCCTCAGTGAACCTTTCAGTGTTGAGCTCAGCACTTGGTAAAACCAGTTCTTTCTCTGCAACAGGGACTTTTATATTCCATTTGATTGCTGGACACTTTGGAATCAGCCCATTTCCAGTCATACCCTTTTAACCTTCTGACTCGTTTTTTCTCCCTAAAGTTTCAGGACTTTTGCCAGTGGCTTTTATTTATTCTTTTGTTTTCATTTTTGCGTGCATGTATAATTGTATATTCACATCAGTATGGGTGCACATGTGTGTGCATATATGTGGAGACCGGGTGTTGCTATATTTATCTTATTTGATTACTATTCATTTTATGGACTAAGGCAGGTTCTGTCATTTGAACCCAGAGCTCAGTGATATGGCTAGTCTAGTTAGCCAGTTTGCTCCAAGGAGCTCCTCTTTCTGCCTCCCAATCACTGGATTTAATATCCATCCAGGATTTATGTGGGTGCTGGATACTGAACTCAGGTCCTTATGCCTGTGTAGTAAATGCTTTAAACACCAGGCCATCCTCCAGCCCCTGAGTTTTATTAAGCATGAACTTAATCTGTTTTCAGGGGAACAAGCTGTAGTTTATTCTAGTCTTAAAAGGCAGCACCTTTTGGCAAATCCAAACTGAGAGATGAGATAGAGGAACGACTGAACAGAAGGAGAAAGAAAAGAGTTCTTATGGTCAGACTGATTTTTCTTTTCTTTTATGGAGGGAAGAGGCTGCATTAAAAATATTTATTCATTTGAGAGAGAGAGAATGAATGATACATGTGGAGGTCGGAGGACAACTTTCAGAAGTCAGTTTTCTCCTTCCACCATGTGGGCTCTGGCATGCCAGCTCATGCTGTCATGTTGACATGCAGGCACCTGCTTGGTGAACTTCTTGCCAGGGTCTCATGTAATTCTTAGGACAACCGTAGGAGATGGAGATTTTTCTTTTTCTTTTTTTTTTTAATACATTTTTTATTATTATTTCAGCTCATACAAACTTAATAGGTACACCAGTTCCCTCCCTCCCTCCTCCTCCCCCCCCCCGAACCCCCTACTCTCCCTCCCCTCACCCCTCCCGCCCCATCCCCCCGTGCCTCCCGCCCCAATTCCCAGAGTCCTTTCTTGTGCATGCCTGACTCTCCTCTGGGCCCTAGGAGATGGAGATTTTTCGTCTCCATTTATAGATTAAATAATTTACTTTTATGTAATTAACTATACTTTAATTCTTTCCATTTTTGATGTTGCCAAGGACACACAGCTGATGAACCTGGATGTGAATCCAGGTTCTTTGACCTCAGCACTATGTTCCTTCCTTTGGTCATCTGCCTGAGTCCATTTTATTCTGATTTTGTCAACTTCCATCTGAGCAATAATTATAGAATGACATTCTTTTGTTTTTGCACCTTTTCAACTTTGACATATTTTTTATTTATTCAATCATTCATTCATTCATTTATTTTGTTTGTGTGTGTGTGTATGTATGTATCAGAGGGCACTGTGTCTGCCTATGGAGGATCAGGGATGACTTCAGGAGTCCTCCTGGATTGCTTCTACCTCTTTTTTGCTTTGCTCTGGGATTTCCTAGGCTCTACCCATCAGGGCTACTGCTATTTCTGCTTGGCATTTTTGCATAGGACCTGGGATCCCAAACTCAGGGCCTTACGCTTTTGAGGCAGCGTCTTAACCCGTGAGCCATCTCTCAAACTAACTTTGACATATTTTAAAACTTAAACCAAGTTCAAAAATAATACTGGAAAGGGAGATATCAATCAATAGGTACAATGTTATTATTTATTAAGAGAAATAAATATCAGTGTTCTATACTGTGAATACAATTAACAATGCATACATATTACAACAAAAGGGGAGGAATTCAAATGCACTCACTGTGAAGAAATGATGAAATTTTAACAATAGATATTCTGATTACTACCAAATATATATGAATTAAAGCATTTGGGACTGGAGAGGTGGCTTAGGGGTTAAGCCTCTACCTTGCAGGTGGAAGGTCCTGAGTTCGGATCCAAACCCCACATATAGATGCCCGGCAGAAGCGGGGCGGCCTATGTTTCTGGCCCTGGTAGGGTGGAGCCTGTGAATCCCCAGGCAGAATAAACAAGGAGGTGGAGGCGTCCATGGTGGTTCCCGAATTTGTCCGTGGTTCTACAAACACACACACACACACACACACACACACACACACGTGCACGCGCACACACACGCACAATTGAATAAATAAATTTAAGAATTTTTTAAAAAATGCAAAATGATAATTTAAAAAAAATAAATAAAACATCACATCTTGGTACTTGTAAGGATATCTCTAAACAAGTAACAATTAAAGTCTGTACATGTTTTTCACAGCTAATTCTGCCAAACTGGCCTTTTCCCTATCTTATATTTATTCAATAAGAATGTTTTGAACTTAGGTTTAGAGACTTATTCCTGTTCAATGACATGTCTTGGTTTCAACCTAGTGGTGTAAATCTAGGCTTCGGGGATTCTGTCTGAGTCTTTCAGTTAATAGCATTCCCGTTCAGCTTGGAGACGTATAAAATTAGTAAGTGTCCTTTTCAGGCCTTTATCCAATTCATGGATAAGTAGGTTGGAAAATGACTCTGTGTCGTGTCACCAATAATCTTTTATCACACAGAAATGTCTGCCAATAAGCATTTCCTGACATTGGATTATAGAGTCTCAAATAGCTGTGGGCCAGTACATGGGTAGAGCAACTTGCTCCTGCATAAACCAGTTTGGTCTTCTGAAAATGACAGTTTGATATCTAGTTTTTGTTTACAGATCAAAGCATGAAGAAATCGATCTGGTCAGCTTAGAGGAATTTTACACTGAAGCTCCGCCAAGCATCAGCAAGGCTGAGGTCACCATGGGGGACCCTCACCAACAGACCCTGGCACGGCTGGACTGGGAGCTGGAGCAGCGGAAAAGGTAGTGCTTCTTCCTGAGCTTAGTTAATTCACAGCAGTAGTACTTTTTCATCACCAGGTCGCAGAACAGTTTCCAAGATCAAATCTCAATTGCTTGTTAATTCACACTGGATCATTTAACTTCCTGGATAGACTTATGCTTGCTTAGGATTATTAAAGGAAAGGTGGAGGTACTAGTGAGGTGCTGAGCAGGACCTGAGTTTGATATTTGGAATCCATAGGATAAAAGGAGAGAACTGACTCCCTTGAGTTGTCTTCTGACCTGTACACATGTGCTGTGTCATATTCTCTCTCATGCACACACTCACAAAACATAAAATGGAAAAGCAGAGGTGATATAGCTCAGTAGTAGAGCGCCTGCTGTGCACAATTCCCACACGTACACACAAATAATACATTTTTTAAAAAACTCTTTTCTCTCAACTGTTTTCTTACTTGCTCTTATTCTTGTTCTTACTATTTCTTAAGAAAAAAAAAAGATGCATGTCTTTTTTTTTGAGGATTAAGGCAGAATTTATTAGCGATAAAGGACAGAACTCACAGACGTGAATCCATGAGGGGCAAGAGAGCCCTAGAGAACTCATGGACTCCAGACACAGAGTACCATGAAGGGGTAAGAGAAAAGTCAGATGGGAACTCACAGATTCCAGATGTGGAGTACCATGAGGGGCAAGGGAGCCCCATTTTTTGTTTTAATTGCATGTGGCTTTGAGTGTGTGGTCCAAGGGTGACTTCCAGAATTATCCTGGATTGCTCTACTTCCTTATTGCTGTGCTCTGGAGTTTTCCCAGGCTTTGCCTTTCAGGGTGGGAATTGCAGATCACCATTTCTTCCTGGCATTTTTTATTAAGATCTAGGGATCTGAACTCAGATTTTTTTGCTTTCTAAGCAAAGGATTTTTTAAATTTTTAACAATTTATCTCTGTGTTGAAGACAACTTTTCATGCCTTCCACCTTATGAGGCAAGGTCTCTCTTGTTTACACTGAAGCATATTCCAGGCTAACTGGCCTACAAGTTTTCAGATTCATTTGTCTCTGTCTTTAGTCTTGGCATAGGAGTTCTCCACTTCTGGCTTTTTTTTTTTTTTTTTTTTTTGACAGAGACAGATAGGGAGGGAAAGACTAAGGGAAGAAAAGCATACATGCCAGGTGCACATAGTGCAGAGTCTGTGTAGAGATCAGAAAACAAATTTCAGGAGTCCATTCTTCTTCCACTGTTAGGTTCTGGGTTTTTATTCCCTCTCTCTCTCTCTCTCTCTCTTTCCTTCCTCTCCCCTCCCCCTCCCTCCCTCCCTCTTTCCCTCCCTCTCTCCCTCCTTCCCTCTCCCCCTCCCTACCTCCCTTCTCTCTCTCTCTTCTCCCTTCCTTCCTTTCAAGTCAAGTCCAGCCTGGGCTATATATCAAGACTTCTTTTGAAAATAAGCAAAAAACCCATCTCTTCCAGGGTTTGTACAATTATTAAATATGATAATGCTTGTAAGGATCTTGTGGAAGGGCTTGACACATAGTAAGTACTGACTGTCATTAGAATTAATCACAGCTGCTTCCATAGGTGTAATCTGGCAGTGACCAGGGGTGTCGAAGTGCCCCTGCAAGGCATTGATGACAATTCTCTGTGCACCCCTTCAGGCTGGCAGAGAAGTACCGAGAATGCCTGTCCAACAAGGAGAAGATCCTGAAGGAGATTGAGGTGAAGAAGGAGTACCTGAGCAGCCTCCAGCCTCGCCTCAACAGCATCATGCAGGTGAGCTCAGCTTTGTCTTTGCTGCTGACCACAGTCTGTAAGACATCACACCCTGTGGGCTTGGCCAGGCCTGGGATCCTAACCGGAGCATATTGCAAGCATGATCTGTAATCCTACCAGATGGCAGGAAAGCTATGTACTGGGGTAAAGAAGTGCTGCTGACTGGGTTTAGGAACATATGTACACATATATCTGGACGTTTTGTTTTTATTCATAGGTCTTGGGTAACAACCCTTCTCAGACGTGTGAGTTCAGTTTGCCCCCTCGCTACATAGACCTCACCAGCCCTGCAATCTCCAGGCGTGTAGATTTGTTTCCTGTGGACAGCTGTTAGGTTCCACCAAGGATACTTCAGAGATCTGAGAAGAACTTGATTCATATTTGAAGATATTATTGTCTTAGGAGAAGTTCCTACTTTACTTATAAAATAGGATTTTTTTATATCTATAGGTGACCTGAGTTTTGTTTGCTTTTGAAGCCAGACATGGTTCAAATTGTTACAGTTTTGTGAAGCAGGATAAATGGCTAATATAGAGGAACTTTGTAAAGGGACCCTAGAGAAATTATAAATTCACTTTTCTGGGACTTGACAAGGTCTGTATTTCCTTACTCCAACTCTAGGCATAGAGTTAGAAATTAACAAATTATTTTTCAGTAGCACTTCACAATAAGAGAAAAGGAACTGGACAGAAAGGTTGAGAGTTTAAATCATCTGAGCTATGAATAAAGAAAGTTCTAGCCCACTTGAGCTACATAGTAGTAAGATCCTGTCTTAAAAAAATAACAAGATGGAAGTTAGAAAGGGATGGAAGAAAGGGTATTATGGTTTCAATTTACTATGCTTTCAGTTCATTTTGCTGGGAACTGTTGTCGAGCATTTGTCATTTCTTGAGTTTCTTTCCCTTTTTTCTTTATTTTTCCTTCCTTCCTTTCTCTTCCTTCTTTCTCCCTCTTTTATTTTCTCTTTCCTATCTTTTTCTCTCTTTCTCATGTGTTTTATGTTTGTTTTGTTATTGTGCTGGGGTTCTAACCCAGAGTTTTTCTCTGTAAGGCAAGTACTTTACCCTTAGCTTTACTGAGTCTTGCCCTCGGCTTTTTGATGTTTTTTTGATGCTGTTGGAAATGTAGAAATGGCATATTTTTAAAAAATACTTTATTTATTTATTGTTTGTGTGTGTATGTGTGTGTGTCTCAGAGGGCACTTTGTGTCTCTGTGGAGGACCAAGAGTAACTTCAGGAATCATACTAGATCGCTTCCACCTCCTTCTTGCTTCGCTCCTGGATTTCCCACCAGGGCTGGAAGTACAGGCCTCTGCTGTTTCCGCCTGGCATTTTTTAAAATTTTTTTTTTATATTATTATTATTTATTCAACTGTGCGCATGTGCGTGTGTATATGCGCGCGTCTGTGTGTGTGTGTGTGTGTGTGTGTGTGTGTGTGTGTGTGTGTACGTGTAGAATCACGGACGAATTCGCGAACCACCATGGATGCCTCCACCTCCTTCTGCCCCGGGATTCACAGGCTCCGCCCTACCAGGCCTGGAAGCGCACGCTGCCCCCGCTTCCGCCTGGCGTCTATACGTGGGATCTGGGATCCGAACTCAGGACCTTCCGCCTGTAAGGTGGAGGCTTAACCCCTGAGCCACCTCTCCAGCCCCCGCCTGGCATTTTTACTTGGGACCTGGGATCCAGACCTTCTGCTTGCAAGACAGAGTCTTAACCCCTGAGCCATCTCTCCAGCCTGAAATGGCATCTTTTTAAAATGAATATTGTATTTATTTAAGAGATGAGAGACACCTCTGAGCTATCTTGCTGACCTGAAATGGCATCTTTTTCAATTTCTTTTTTTTTAACTCTGTTGTTGGAATATAATTTGGTTTTATTTTTTAAAATATTTTATTTGGGGCTGGAGAGGTGGCTCAGGGGTTAAGCCTCCGTCTTGCAGGAGGAGGGTCCTGAGTTCGGATCCCAGATCCCACGTATAGACGCCAGGCGGAAGTGGGGGCGGCCTGCGCTTCTGGTCCTGGTAGGGCGGAGTCTGTGAATCCCGGGGCAGAAGGAGGTGGAGGAGTCCATGGTGGTTCGCGAATTCGTCCGTGGTTCTACACATACACAGACACACACACACAAACAGACACGCGCGCACACATACACACGCACATGCACACAGTTGAATAAATAATAATTAAAAAAAAAATTAAAAAAAAATATTATTCATTCTGAGGTGGGGAGGGAGACAGATGTCATTCATGTGCCACAAGCATACAGACAACTTTCTGAAATCAGTTCTGTCCTTCTACCATGTGGGTTTCCAGGAATATAAACAGAAGTCACCAGGTTTGCGAACGGAGCCTTTACTCAATTAGCCATCTCACCAGACAAGCAGTTCATTGTGTATTACTTTGGAAATACAAGCTAGTTATTGAGCTGGGGATATAATTCAGTGATAAAGTACTTGCCTAACATGCACAAGGCCTTAGGTTGAATCCCCAATACAGAAAAAAAAAACCAAAGTTGTGAAACAGCCATGTGGGTGGACTATAAATGAAAAACAAAAGCCTTCTTCTGTTGCTTACAGGCATCCCTCCCAGTGCAAGAGTACCTGTTCATGCCCTTTGACCAGGCCCACAAGCAGTACGAGACTGCTAGGCACCTGCCACCTCCCCTCTATGTGCTTTTTGTCCAAGCCACTGCATACGGTCAGGCCTGTGGTAAGTATGAAGGCTGGTGAGGGAGAGGGCTGTGGGAGCGCAGCCATGGCTGTGAAGCCATGTGGAGGCACTGCCTGCCCAAGAGAGTCCCTCAGCCCTGCCCAGGAGCCCTCAGGAGCCCTCAGGTGACAGACGCATTACCCCCCCCACCCCCCCTCCATTCAGCATGGCCGCTTCCACCTGAGATTGGCCTGAGACTAGACTAACATGATGGATGTTTTGGAATGGATGGCTTTGAATCTTTTCTTGTTCAGTGCCCACATGGCATATCCAGAATGCCAGGTGCCCACTCTGTCAAGACGTGCTTGGCAAGTGGATCCATGCTTTCTGTTCTACTTTGGGGGTGGGGTGCTTGTGAGTTCAGATCCCAGATAGCACTCTCAGGCTTTTGTGTTCCCTGAAACTGGTAGGTGGGAGGACATATCCTTATTATGCTCAAGGGAACCTAGAAGTCAGATAAGGTTTCTGAAAAGTTTTGCTTTTGCCCCAGTGGACTATTCACTGAGCACCTAAACTTTTCTTCCTTGCTCCCATTTCACCCCATTGCATCTGACAGGCAAATATTGCACCTGTGAATGCCCCTTCTCCCAGCCATGGCATCAGCACATTACTGTCTTTTCTTATGTCTTCTTGTCCCTCTCGTCTTCTCTCTCCCTTTGTTCTCTTCCGTTGTCATCATCAGCTCATATGAAATCCTCCTCCCAGCCCCCTAGACAGGGTGAGTAATTTTCTTTTGTGTTTAAAATTATGTTTGTTTTCTCTCGTCATTCTCTTGTACAATTCAATGTTATACAATTAAAAAGAATATTCTGGGGCAGGGATATGGTTCTGTTAGGTGCTTGTCTAGCATATTTGATCCCTAACTACAAAAGTGGTTTTGTTTTGTTTTGTTTTGTTTTGTTTTGTTTTGTTTTGTTTTGTTTTGTTTTTTAAGATAGTCTGGCAATTTCCAGTGCTCACTTGGAGGTAACCAGATTATTTGGGGTAGGGTGCAGTAGTTTGTATATTGTTATTAGACAGAAGTAGTGCTTGGCTTCTGGAAGACCTTTCTTTCCCTTTCTAGTGCATTTAGCAAATGGTATCAGGCTTCTGTGACATTCTGTATCATTAAATAGAGATGGAAAAACTAGAGTGTAGCTTAAGCTCTGGATCCCTAACAACACCAGAAAAAAAGGGGAAATTGAGGAAGTAAAGTAGTAGTTTGTTTCTTCTCTCAGCACTCAGACCCGAGTTCACAAATGGGGCCCACTTAGTGAAACACCAGGCCAGGGGTGTGAAACAGGTAGTTAACTGAGTACTTGGGAGACCAAGTTCAAGGTGAACAGGCCTAATGTTCAACTCTAGCTTATTTGTTTCCTGATGTATTTTCTAATTGAACTGAGCTGTAAGTTTTTCTAACAGTAGTAATAGCAATAAGTATTTGTATAAGATTGTTATGAAGATTAAGAACTTATTTATTCACTTACTCATTTTGTGGTGGTGATTGAACCCAAAGCCTTGGTATGCTAATCATATGCTACATTTCTTGCCTCCAAAACTATTTTGAAAATTAATTTTATACTTGAAATTTTAAAGATTGATTCAGTCAACCCCTGCCACTCAAGAAGCAGTTACCAGGCTGGAGAAGTGGCTCAGGGGTTAAGACTCTGTTTCGAAAGCAGAAGGTCCTGAGTTCAGGTTCCACGTTCCATGTAAAAATGCCAGGCAGGAATGGTGGTGGCCCACACTCTTGGCCCTAGTGGGCAGAGCCTGGGAAATCCCAGAGCAAAGTAAGAAGGAGGTAGAAACAATCCAAAATGATTCCTGAAGTCACCCATGATCCTCCACAGGGACACATGTGCCCTCTCATATACACACACACATACACACACACATGCATGCACACATAGATATAGAAACCCAAGTCTCAGAGCAGTGACTTGACTTTTGAGGTCATGTGTTGAGAGTTAATAGGACAGGAACTTATGGGACGGGGCTTTGGTATCCGCGTTCCTATCCCTCTTCTTGGCCTCCCAGTGAAATGAGACAGTATTGACCTCGGTGCTACACAGAGTAATGAATAAGTCCTTATAGAGAACAGCACATTACTTCTGAAATGGGACTAGGTGTGGACCTCTGGGTGTGAACTTTTAGAACAGCTGGCCAAAGAGTTACCTGGGGTGGCAAGCCCAGGTCTAAACTTCCAGGCTTTGTTATGTGCTTAAAGAGTCATTTAATTATTTGGAAATCAATACTTTGGATTGTTCTCAGCAAATCATGAAGAAAATATAAGTTTCCTATCTCTTTCCTCTCTACCTGGAAAAAGGGATTTTGCCCGCCCACTCAGTAAGGAACCAGGACATGTGCAGAAGACAGGCAGGTGCTTGCCTGCCTCACTCACTGTCCATCCCAGCAATTTTCCCATGAGGTTTTTCTTTTGTTGTTGTTGTTGTTGTTGTTCCCAGATAAGACATTGTCTGTGGCAATTGAAGGCAGCGTGGATGAAGCCAAGGCTCTGTTCAAACCCCCTGAAGACTCTCAAGGTAACATGGTAGTAGTTAGAAGACCTCTCTCAGGTACAACAAGTAACCACCTCAGTATTAGTCCTTGCAGAAATAGCTGGACTAGTGCGATGTAGCAGGAAGCTTGACCCTAATGTCAGTGTGTGAAATAGGCCTAGAGAGCTCAGTTTCTGGAGTGACAAAGAATTTCAACCCTACACCTCACTAGCACCTTGACTCTGAGGAAAACAGGTAACATTTTTGAGGATTAGTTTCCTCATTCAAAAAAGGTAGATTTTAGATAGTTACAGGTTAGTGCCTGTCATCCTATCACTCAGGAGCTGAGGAAGGATTCCCACAAGTTTGAATCCAACCTAGTCTACATAGCAGTTTACAGCCAGGGTAACATAGTAAGACCCTGTCTCAACTCCTCCCCTCCTCTTCCCCACTTCCCGGAAAAAAGGATGGTTGGTAATATTTGATGTAGAATCAAATGAGAGAACAATCTTAGCTTTACACATAACAATTATGCAAGCACCTATTGTTATTTCTACTGCTTTTACAACTACACCAACAAAAGATGTTTATGTTCCAGAAAAATTGTATTAAAACCCCTTTTAAGAACACTATTGAGGACTAGAGAGATGATTCAGGGGTTAAAACTCTGCCTGTCAGTCAGAAGGACCTGCATTTGGATCCAGGATCCCATGTAAAAATGCCAGGTGGAAATGCCAGTGGCCTATACTTACTCTGGAAGGGACACATGGTGCCCTCCGATACACACACGCGCGCGTGCACGCTCTTGTGCAAAAATAAATAATTAAAATTAAAACGAGGTTGGAGGCTGGAGAAATGGTTCTGTGAGTAAAGTGCTTGCTGGGTAAACTTGTGTTCTAAGTTTGGATCCCTAGCACTCATATGAAAAGTAAAGTATAAAATGTAGTAACGTACCTGTAATCCCAGTGCTGGGGTGTCGAGACAGGTGGATCCTGGGGTCTTGCTGGCCAGTCACTGTGGACTTCTGACCTCTTGCTACCTTCTCTGTATGACTTCAGACGATGAGAGCGACTCAGATGCTGAGGAGGAGCAGACCACGGTGAGCCCCGTTTCCTGTTGCAGGGGTGCTGTGTAGCCGTGCTGGGCTTTTAGGTGTTAGCAAAAGAAAGGACTGAAGAAGGAGCTGCTGGGACAGAAGCTGGGTAGCATAGGTAAAGAGTCCCAGGCAGCAGTGCTGAGACTCTGGTGGGACAGTGGAGTGGCAGAATGAAGGAGATATTCATATAACCGATGCTTATTGGCTTGGGTCTTTTCTTTGTTCAGAAACGGCGGCGACCCACACTTGGGGTTCAATTGGATGACAAGCGCAAGGAGATGCTGAAGAGGCACCCACTGTCTGTCTTGATTGACCTAAAGTGCAAAGGTGTGGCTGTGCTTACTTTATTCAGGGGACTCCCTCAGCATTTAAGAGTTTGGCCACTTGTGGCTGCAGAAGGTCCAACAGACTAGAGACTCTACCCCGAAAATTATTTCAGTCTCTTTTCTCTGTTTCGCATGAGGTGTTTTAAGTTTTAACCATAATAGGGGCTGGAGAGGTGGCTCAGGGGTTAAGTCTCTGCCTTGCAGGTGGAAGGTCCTGAGTTCGGATCCTAGAGCCCACGTATAGACGCCAGGCGGAAGCCCCGTATAGACGCCAGGCGGAAGCCCCGTATAGACGCCAGGCAGAAGCAGGGGCAGCCTGCGCTTCTGGTCCTGGTAGGGCGGAGCCTGTGAATCCTGGGGCAGAGTAAACAAGGAGGAGATGGAGGCGTCCATGGTGGTTCCCGAATTCATCCGTGGTTCTACACACACACAGACACACACACATGTGCATGCACATACATGCACAATTGAATAAATAATAAATAATAAAAAAAAGTTATAACCATAATAACAAAACAGAAAAACTCCCATCAAGGAAAACTTATAAAACCGCACTTCTTTCTGAATTTAGCAACAAATACACAAAGCAAATTGCAAGGGTATTAGGTTCTTTTTTTTTTTTTAATTTTTTTATTATTTATTCCAAGCTATGGAGATTCTTAGTCTTTTCTCTTATGATCTTGATTAGATAAAAATTATGTTATTGGAAAAGAGTTTCAGTTTAGGCATGATCATCATTACCTCATTGTTAGGAATCTTGATTACCAATCTCCCTTTTCATACTGTTAGAAACAGAATTAAATGTAGCCCATACCGAAGGCAGGTAAATGAAACTTCACTTCTTAGAATAACAATCATTTATAGACTTTGAGATTTTTTTCTTTTTAACATTGTGTTGCTATTGCATTTTTGTTTTTATCGTAAAAAATTATGAAGCATCTTTGGGTTTCTTTTTTTTTTTTATTCAATTGTGCGTGTGTGCATATGTATGTATGTGCACGCGTGTGTGTCTGTGTGTGTGTAGAACCATGGACGAATTTGGGAACCACCATGGACGCCTCCACTTCCTCCACCCCAGGATTCACAGGCTCCGCCCTACCAGGACCAGAAACGCAGGCCGCCCCCGCTTCCGCGTGGCGTCTATATGTGGGATCTGGGATCTGAACTCAGGACTTTCCACCTGCAAGGCGGAGGCTTAACCCCTGAGCCACCTCTCCAGCCCGGTTTCTTTTTTTTTTAACCTTATGTATATGTATGCATGTGTGAACACACACCATGCAAGCATATGGAGGTAATAGGATGATTTGCGAGAGTTAGTTCTTGCCTTCCACCATGGTGGGTTCTGAATTGAATTCAGGTTGTCAAGCTTCTTGACAAGCACTTTTAGTCACCGACGAATTACATTTGTCAATCCAAATGGGTCAAATCCAAAATGTCTTTGGATTTCTTTTTTATAGTATTATTGATTCTAGGTATTAGATTCATAAATAAACCCATTTCTTCCTCATCCCCCACCAGACAACAATGTGCTTCACCTGACTTTCTACTACCTCATGAACCTGAACATCATGACAGTGAAAGCCAAAGTAACAACGGCCGTGGAGCTCATCACACCCATCAGTGCTGGGTATGTGGTAGGGACTGTGGGGGTGAAGCATGGGAGGTGGGGAGTGTTGGGAGTCCTTTCTCTCCTCCTTCCTCTGGCTTTGAGAGGGTCCTTCTGTTATGTTCTGGCAGCTTAGGAGTCCTAGCTTATCACTGGGATTTCAAAAATGCTCTCAGGCGTACATTTGTCAAGCCTTCTGAGCACACAACACCCGAGAAAATGTCTACAATATTTTCTGGGTAGATGAGAGCTGCCAGCTTTTTGCAGCTAGTAGAATGCATGGGAGTATAGAAATGAGGTTCAAGAGATACAACCAGAACCTATTTAGGCCACATTTGCTTTTTCTCTCCCAAGGTACCGGGATTCTTGTTCCCCATCTCAACCTGGTCCCCAGGTTTGATGTTACGTAGGTGGTGGGAGGAGGACCGTGTGGCATTCCAGTAGAGATTTTAAAGAAGGTGAGCAGAGATGACAATAACAACAGCCACAGTATCCCTAGGATGCTTCTGACCATGACAGTGTTGTTCCGCAGCTTGGGGGAGAAGGAAGGACAGAGAGGACTTGAGGTAAACTAGCCTCCACTTAGAAGAGCACTGTCCTAGCCTAGTACTATGAACCCTGTCTGACCTGCTCATGCTGGCAGCTGGAGAGAGACACCGAGGCTCTAGACGGGACATTTCTGATGTCTGACAGAGACAGTTCTTGTCTCTTCCCATTCTGCTAGATGGAAAGTGTCTCCTAGCGTTTGACCCTGCACTTAGAGTCTACAACCCCATTTGACCTCAACAGCCTGAATGAAATTGACCCAATTCCCAGCAGAGAGAGCCCAGAATTTGCTGCTTCTGTGTCAGGTTCCCAGCCAGTCTCCTTTGTTCTTCCTGCAAGTCTAGGGCCCTCCTCTTTAGATCTCTAGTCTACCACTAAGCTAAATGCCCAGGTTGTCCATTAAATATAATTTCTATTTTTATTTTTTCAAGTTGGGTTTTTGTTTTGTGGTGGTGGTGGTGGTGGTGGTGGTGGTAGGGTTTTGTTTATTTGATTTAGGGTTTTTGTTTGGTTTTTTATTTGTTTTCTTTTGGGACAATATTATTGTTTTTTCTTTGTTTGCTTGTTTTGGCAAAGCCTTGCTATGTGTAACCCAAGCTATCCTCACTCTTTTGATCCTCCTGCCTAACAGCTTCTTGAGTACTGAGATCACAGGCATATACTACCACTCCTAGCTTAATTTTCAAAGTTTTCAATCCATCCTTCCCAAAGAAGTGTTACTGGAATTTTTTTGTTGTTGTGTTCTTTTTTTTTAATTTTTAATTTTATTATGTTTATGCGTGTGTCTGTGTATGTCTCTCTCTATTTGTGTCTGAGTGTATCAGAATGCACTGTGTGTGCCTGTGGAGACCCAAGGGTGACTTTGGGAATCATCCTGGATTGCTTCTACCTCCTCTTTGCTTTGCTCTGGAGTTTCCCAGGCTCCTCCTTCCAGAACTGGAAGTACAAAACACTGCCATTTTCACCTGGCTTTTATACATGGGATCTGGGATCTGAACTCAGGACCTTCTGTTTTCAAGGCAAAGGCTTAACCCCTGGCCATCTCTCTGACCTTTTTGTTCTGTATTTTTGAGACAGCGTTTCATGTAGCTCAGATGGTCTGGAACTTGCTATATAAAAGAGGCCAACCTTAAACTCCTGGTCCTCTTGCCTCCTTTTTCTAAGTATTAGGATAGTAGATAACGTGCCACCATGCTTGGCCTATAGCATGTATTTTATTAAATCACTAGGATTTAGGGATTTTTTTGTATTATCATTTTTATGACTATAGTTAATCTGATATTTATTTATTATTTTTCTCCCTACTAGTGCTAATGAATTAAACCAAGACCTTGTGCATGCTAGGAAAATGTACCAGTGAACCAGCCACTCTTTCATTCCATATGCAAATTTTATCAAGAAGTCTTGATTCTTCATTGTTTGTTAAGCCCTTACCCTGCATACTTTAAGTAGTTGTTTTATTTTGACTGATTTAACTATTAGTAATAACAAAACACCAGCTAAAAGACTGAAAAACAGAGTAGAGTGCTTCCTTAACATGCACAGAGCTCTTGTTTCAATCCCAGCACCACATAACCCTGGTTTAGTGACCTACACCTTTGCCATGCAGGAGATAGAGGCAGGAAGATCATCAATTCAGAGACATCCTTGACTGAATATTGAGTGCTAGGCCTGCCTGGATACCTGAGACCCTGTCTTAAAAAGAATAAAGGAAAGAAAGGAAAAGAATACTGAAAAATTTGTTCTCCATGTGATGTAGCAAAGTATGCATTGGGCATCAGTGAAACAAAAGAACAGGACGAGCCAGTAGCTGCATCGTCCTGTCCTTAAATTCTTGAAAGCATGATGTTGCTGAAATGTCAGTTCAAAAGTTTCACATATCTGTAATCACAGCATTTACCAGATGGAAACAAGAGGATAAATTCAAGGTCATTCCCAGCTATTAATGCTGTCAGATTTGAGAACTTGATACATGAAACCCTGTAACCAAAAAAAAAAGTGTCCCACAGCTCAGAGCAATAGGGTTAGCATGTCCTGCCTGAAGTGCTCCTGGAACTATTCTTAGAAAGAAGAAAGAGAACCCTCCTGACCTTGGTTCAGGAAGAGAAGGGCCTTGGCCTTTGTAATGCAATTACTATTATCTGCATCTCTCTTTCTTCTCTAGCTTGTCATACCTAATTACAGACTGTCCTTAACCATCCCAGGTGGTGTCTCTGCTCATAGCACTGGGTCACCTTGTCTCCAGTGGATGTAGCATTTTTTTCCTGAGGATATAAAAGAGGCTTTCTTCTGTGATATTCATGAGATTTGATTGAAATGAGAGACACAGTATGAAAGGTGCACACTTGTACTCTGTGGGGTAGAAGAAAACTGTTCTGACTCCATGAAAATTGTAGTTATCTCTGTTTTAATAGAAATAGAAATTAATTTAATAGAAATTGTTATACTTTAATAAAAATCATTATTACTGAGAAGAGGAAAGCTTGATAACCAGTACTAAAATACATAGGAAGAATATGTTGTAATATTTTTTAAAAATTTTTTTTATTTATTCAATTGTGCGTGTATGCGTGCGTGCGTGCGTGCGTGCGTGCGTGCGTGCGTGTGTAGAACCACGGACGATTTCGGGAACCACCATGGACGCCTCCACCTCCTTGTTTACTCTGCCTCGGATTCACAAGCTCCACCCTACCAGGACCAGAAACGCAGGCCACCCCGCTTCCGCCTGGCATCTATACGTGGGCCTAGGATCAGAACTCGGGACCTTCCGCCTGCAAGGCAGAGGCTTAACCCCTGAGCCACCTCTCCAGCCCCTTGTAATGTTTTATAACTACAGTAGGACACTATAGTTCACACAGCTTATTATATTTTATAAAGAACTATAGGAAAGGAATTCGAATATTCACAGCACAAAGATGAAATGATTGCTTTAAAGACAGCCAGCTGTAGTGCCTCACAATACTTGTGAGATTGAGGCCTGACTGGTCAGGATTACATATTCTAGGTTGGGATATATACCGCTTAAAAATTAATAATGAATTTAAAGAGTTGGAAATTCTAACTTGTATATTGTATACATGTATCAAATGATCACAGTACTTCACACATGTATAGTTTCTTCATATGTACAGTATGGAGATATCACTCAGTAGTAGATTGCTTACTCGCATGTACAAGATCCTGGGTTCAATCTCCAGAACTGTTAAAAAACGAAAAACTTAACTGCATGTAAAACTGTTGCCGTAATTGTTTCTGGCACTATTTCTATTGCTAGTATGTTACTTTTCCTCCAGAGCAATGCCCTGTCTGCCATATAATTTTGTGTGTATGTCTGTGTGTGTGCAGGTAGGTGTGTGTGTAGTTGTGAAAGCAGAGGTTGACATCGGGTGTCGTACTTTAATTGCTCTCTACCTTGTTTCTTGTTTGTTTTTTAATTTTTACATTTATCTATTATAGGTAAATATGTGTCATGGCTACATGTGGAAGTCAGGACAACTTGCAAGAATCACTTCTTTTCCTCTCTCTTTGTAGACTCCTGAGGTCCAACTCAAGTCATGAGGCTTAGCACTATGTAAACTCCTTTATACTCCACCTTATTTTTCACAAGTCTTTCAGTGAACCCAGAGTTTAATGATTTGGTTAGAGTGGCTGACCAGCAAGTCCCAGGGTCCTCCTGTCTCTGCCTTCCCAGGATTGGGATTATAAATGTATGCTACTATACCCAGCTTTTTTACATGGGTGCTTGGGATTCAACTCAGGTCTTCATGCTTGTGTGGCAAGTACTTTATCAACTAAGCCCCCCAGCCCCACCATGTAACTCAAATAGTTGGTGGTTTGTTTTAATGGTAGTAAGGAATACTGTTTTTGGTTTGTTTATTTATTTTATTTATTTATTTATTTATTTATTTATTTATTTATTTTAAATTAGGTAGTGTGGACTTTAGCCTCTGCACTTAGTAGCAGCATGAACTTAGACAAGTCATATCTTTCAAAGCCTTGAGGTTATCCTTTAAGAAATGGGAATGAGGGGCTGGAGAGGTGGCTCAGGGGTTAAGCCTCCGCCTTGCAGGCAGAAGGTCCTGAGTTCGGATCCCAGATCCCACGTATAGACGCCAGGCGGAAGCGGGGGCAGCCTGCGCTTCTGGTCCTGGTAGGGCGGAGCCTGTGAATCCCAGGGCAGAAGGAGGTGGAGGCGGTCCATGGTGGTTCCTGAATTCACCCGTGGTTCTACACATACACAGACACGCACGCACATGCGCACATTTGAATAAATAATAATAATAATTATTATTAAAAAAATTTTAAAAAAAAGAAATGGGAATGATAAACCTTCCTGTCTCACAGAGATCTGAGTATTTACTGACCTAAAGCACATGAAAGTTTTGTTTCATAGGAAACATAGTAAAAGATGGCGGTGACGTCATGAGAGCTGAGTAGTGCCTTTACCAAATGCCTTGGTCCACCTTAAGACAGGATGTTGGCCAGTTTTTTCACTGCAGTCTTTCCTTCCTTCCACAGCGAACTGCTGTCTCCTGACTTAGTCCTGAGCTGTTTGTATCCTGGGGATCATGGAAAGAAAACTCCAAATCCAGCCAATCAGTATCAGTTTGATAAAGTTGGGTGAGTCACCAGTGTTTCGTCACTTCCACATCTCTGTTTCTGTGTTTCTGGTGGCTGAGGCCCAAACTGGAGCCAAAAGTCACCTAGAGGACTTGGGCTATAGTACGGGTGGCACACCTGTCTGTTCCATGTATAAGGTAAAGGGCTGTCAAAGAAAGGTGGAAAAGTGTGGAAGGTGAAGACTTGGGGGACCTTAGGGACACAGGACTGGGAATATGACTCAGTGGTATTACTCAGAATTAGATCCCCAGCACTGCTTGAAAAGCAAAAATGATAACATTTGATACAATAAAGTATATAACATTTTATTTCTCTCGAGTATTCAATTTTTTTAAAGTATTCATAAATTAGAGATGGCTCAGGGGTTAAGACTCTGCCTCCCAAGCAGAAGGTCCTGAGCTCATATCCTGAATCCCACATTAAAAACTTCAAGTGGAAATGGTAGCAGCCTACACATCCAGCTTTGAAAGGCAGAGCCTGGGAAATCCCAGAGTGAAGTATATAGGTGGTAGAAGCAATCCAGAATGGTTTCTGAAGTTACCCTTGGGGCTCCACAGTCCACAAATCATTCATAAATAAATAAATGAAAATATTTTTAAGTGTGTGTGTTTACACTTTATTTTGTATGTGGTTGTGTGTATGTGTATTAGAAGGCAATGTGAGTCTCTGTGGAGAACAAAGGGTGACCTCAGTAATCATCCAGGATTCCTTCTACCATCTATTTATTTCACTCTGGGATTTCCCAGGCTCTGCCCAACAGAGTTGGAAGTACAGGCCTCCGCCATTTTCTGTCTGGCATTTTCATGCAGGACCTGAGATCTGAACTCAGGAGGCAGAGTCTTACCCCTATCTCTCCAGCCAATGAAAGTATTTCGTAAATTAGTAGAACAATAAAGGAGATGACTGCACTGCCCTTTTGAAATTTGATAGTAAATTGTAGACTACAAAGGAAAAAAGTAGATGTTGGAGAGATGAGATTCTTAGTAGGGGGCTGATGAAGTTGAGCAGCTCTAGCTTAGTCTGTGAAACATGGGATTATGGGAAGAGGGCTATGTCTTGGGATAACAGTAGAAATGACTCATTATCCAGACCCCTCTTCTCCCTGCACCTGACATAGGCCTGGAGCATGATAGACAAATGCTATACTACTGAGGCACATCTCAGCCTAAAAGATTATTCTACTCTGTCGTCTTTTTTGCAGCATCCTGACTTTGAGAGACTATGTGCTTGAGTTAGGTCATCCCTACTTGTGGGTACAGAAACTGGGTGGCCTCCATTTCCCCAAAGAACATCCCCAGGTATGTACCCTGGCCCTGTCTTCTTGGTTAATAGGCGTACCTTCCTTCCTCTTTGGATAGATTCTGAAAAGGTCTCTCATGGCTCCTTGGAGTTTTGATCCAGTGGAATGTCTTCCCTTCTGTCTTCATCCACTCAAGACACTAAAATACCCATCCTACAAGTGTTTAGGTACCTTTGCATTCTTAGTGAACTCTCTATAACAAAGATAACTTGGTCCTTGCTCTAGGTGTGACACAATGTAGGATCTGCTACATTTGTGTGCACAGATACCACAAATACAAATGGAAAGAATTCCAGTGTAAAGACACCTTAGCAGAAACCTGCCTTCCTTTTCTATTAGCCTCTTGAAACCAGTAGCTTGTGTTTATGCAACAATTCAACATTTGGCCTGCCACAGTGGGTAAACTCTCCCATTCCTAAGCAGTGCCTACCTTGAAACATGGTAGTACAGGCTGTGCAGGATAGCAAGGCTGTGCAAGATGGCAGGACTCTGGAGGACAGGAGGGGGAGATCTCAGATATATACCTTTTGTTGTCACTGTCAGCACACGGTGGTAGCCGATCATTCACAGAGTGCGAGTCACATGGAGACTACCATGAAACTGTTGAAGACCAGAGTACAGTCCCGCTTGGCGCTCCACAAGCAGTTTGCATCTCTGGGTAAGTTAGCACCTGTATTAAGGTGTAAGAGGCACTCAGACAACATAGGGTGAAAGTGGCAGCATTTTCCTCAGGATTTGTGAATCTGGGTGACAGATCAAAGAGCAAGGACTTGAGAGAATTCCAGACCCATCCACACAGAAGAAGTCTGTGCTGACCCTCCATGGGACACCAAAACCTTTGGGTAACACAAGTTTACAGATTCATTGAGGCAGCTCATCTAGGTTCACTCATTACAAGCGCAGTATGCACTTGACAGGTATTTAATGAGAGCTTGATTTATGCCAGACCTCCCACATGTCCTTTGGTAAGGAACAGGAGGTCCCTGCGTTCACTGAGCTCACATTTAGCACCTTGAATTCAGTCGTATAGAGATTATCCCTTTCTCCTTCTGAGAGCTGAGCTGGTGATCCCCAGAAGGATGCTGAGACCCCTGGGTTTTCTCCTAAACTTCCAGTTGAGATGATGACCACCAGTATAGATGGTGATCACGTAGGACTTTTTAGTTTTTTGTTTGTTTGTCTGTTTTAGATTTTGTTTTTTAGAAAAAACTTGTCAAGACACATCAAAGTGAAGTAATGGCACAGGGTGGGGAACTGAGATCTTTCTGACCTAAAAGTCACTGTCAGGCTAGTTATTAAGTTTCCAGGTCCCATCTGAAGCCCCTACCCCACCGCAGGCTAGTAGCATCACCTGTCCAGCAAGCCTTGCTCTCCATCAGCATTGCCAACTTTATTTTGTCTCAAGGTTGGGTGATTGTTATACAAAGAGTGTTTACTGTATTGGCACTTTTGCTTATTGAAACGCAAGCAGGAATTTACCCTAGAGCCATTTGCCAGCTCTCTTCCCTTAGAGGAACTGACACAGAACACTGCAGTCAGTTCTGTGAAGGTCAGCTGAGCAAACCCTGTCCTCTAGGCTATTTGATCTAATTAACAGTCCCTGCCGCAGAGGCACTGCGCTAATGGCTGCAGGGTTTTGTTTTGCTAGATGTCATCTGCATTAGGAATAAAGCACTGTGAATGCAGGTGCTGAGTCTGGCCACAGGCATATTTCCCTACATGAATTGAAGGTCAGGCTAATGTGCTTATATTCTGGGCATGTGTTGACCTGGGTGCCTCTTGAGTGCCAGATGTACCCAGACAGGTGGCCAAGCCACCTTAGTCCTTCAGAGAGCCTCAGGTGAATGTTAGTCACCCAGGTGTGCCACCTCATTTTTTCCTGTATCACAGTCATCTCACTCTCTTTTAGAGCATGGCATTGTGCCAGTTACCAGCGATTGCCAGTACCTCTTCCCTTCCAAGATTGTTTCTCAACTTGTAAAATGGGTGACAGTTGCCCATGAGGATTACATGGTAGGTAGAACTGGAGTCCATGGGGCCATGTCATCTCTTGGCTTCTTAAATGCCAGGAAAGGCATTTAAGCAACTCATACTTTCTGCAATGCCTGTTCTAGGAGCTGCATTTCACCAAGGACATTGTGGAGGCAGGACTGGCTGGGGATACCAATCTCTACTACCTGGCACTTATTGAGAGGGGCACAGGTAGGTAACTTCTGATCACAGGGTGTAGCAGTTCACCTGCATGGTTGCTGATAAATGACCATCAAACAGCTCAAGGTAACAAGGGTTTATTCTCTTACGATTCCTGGTTACAGTTCTTAGTCCAGCTTGACGGGAGAGCACGCACCAACACCAGGGCCGAGGGAACTGACCACACCATCACTGCATAACGGCTGAGAGATGGACAATCCTTATTTGCCAGACCAGCATGTCTGGCCAAGTATACAGAAGGATGCCAGCTCTCTCAACCAGCTCTCTGTGATTTATTCAGGGCCTAATCCCACCCACCATGGGCTGGGTCTTCCCCACCAGCTAGATAATCTCCTTCAGGTTTGCTCTGGGCTTAACTCAACCATCAACTCTCCACAACTGTGCCCAAAGCCCAAACCCTCAAGAGTCAAGTTGACACCTATGCTTAACTATGACACAGGGGTTCTAGTCAGAGGGCAAGCATCTTACTCTCCTGGAAAGAGGCAAAAGATCCTGGAATCCTGCTGTGGGGACTTAGCAAATGGTAGTTATCAAGATCTCAATGTTCAGTGAGAACTTGTTCTGCATCCACATACGTACTTTATAATGTTTAAGTCACTGGGGTGGTCTTATTTCACGTATTGCTGATGAAATTATGGTCTAATTAAAAGGCTGACCTCAGTCCATTTTGTGTTTTGTTTACTTTAGCTTTATTCTTATTTTCCTCCCTCACAGAAAGGCAGGTGTCACTCTGGTTATAAAGGGCAAGATTAATGACCATCCTCCTTTATAGTCTCTCTGCTCCCTGCAGAGGCATTGAAAATTGTGAATCCTCATGGAGCTTTTGACAGATCTTTCCAAGATCTTCTGCTGAAGCCATGCAGATGCTATACTTGGCAATTGTCCTATCCCTACCTTGTTAACTATGACCACTGAACTGAGAAAGTTGTCTGTGGTTGAGTGACATGACAAAATCCTTGTTTTTTTTTTTATAGCTCAGTGGTAGAGCTTGTACCTAGCTTACATAAGGCCCTAGATTAATCTCTAATGTCATAAAAAGATGAATAAAATAATTGAAACACAATTAAAATTCCTGAGGCTGGGGATTTTGCTCAAATAGTTGTAGGTTTTTTTTTTGCTATTTAAAGTAGGATCTCACATTGCATGTAACTGCCAGGCTTGCCTGAAACTCGCAATGCACAGACCAAGATGCTGATGCTCCTCAGTGTTGGGATAACATCATAAGGCACCACTCCCACCTTAGGTCACATTTTTGGAGGCTGTAAATCAAAGGTGGCTTGCTGGATTTCTGATGAAGGGCTTTGTGACAGGTGATTTCACAGAGACAGGAATGTGTGGGGAAGAGAGCCCGTGAGGGCAGCAGAGCTTATACATGAGGACAGAGTGACTCGGGCCAGGGTTGCTCGGTAACCACTTTTTCTTGTGGGAATTAACTGTACTCTCATAAGTACATTAATTAATCCTTTCAGAAGACTGTCCATTCTTCTTAAGATCTATTTATCTCTCACTAGAGCTCCACCTCTTAAAGGTTCTACAACTTCTCAACATCTCTATACCAGGGACCAACCTTCTAGCCTATGTACCTTTAAGGAGCACGCTTAAACTATATCCAAATATGTCTAACTGCCTATTGGTGGAGAGGATCAAAAGACAAAGGTTGCTACCAAAGGGAAAACTATGTAGTCAAATACAGATATTCAGGCAGATTAAATTCTGATTAAACTCAGCCTTGCTTTTTTTTGCAACCATTTAATGATGGGGAAGTTTCTGTCAGAATCTTACTTCCCTCATATATTAAAAAAAAGGTATGAGAAGCTGAAAGGGTGGTGTTTGCCTATAATTCTGGCATCGGGAAATAGGTAAGAGGAACAGGATTTCGGTGCTAGCCTGTGCTACATGAGACACTGTCTCAAAACAGAAAAGTCTGTTTTGTTTTTCTTTTATGTGTATTTGTATGTGGATGCATACATGTGTATATGCACATTCTTGTGTATGTAAGCACATGTGTGTACACACATGTACAGGCCCAAGAGTGATATCAGGACCCATCTATGATTGTTCTTCCATCTTATTTTTTTTGAGACAGCATCTCTAATTAAACCTAGAACTCAGCGATAGAACTCAAAGTTATCCAGCTTGCTCTGGGAATTCCCAACCTCTGCCTTCTCAAGCTGGAATTACAGACAGATCACCATTGCAGCCTAGCATTTTACATGGGATTTGGAGATCCAAACTCAGGGCTTTTGTTCACACGATAAGTACTTTAACTGCTGAGCTATCGCCTGGCCTCCCTTCTTCCCCTCAAAAAGAAAGAAAGGAAAAAAAAAAACTATTAAAAAGATAAGAAATGACAATAATTTCTCTTAAGACAAGAAATTGAACTTTGGGGTAAATCCAAGGAGGACCTTGGATACCAGCGTACGACACATAGATAAATATCTTTGGAATAAACAGAATTACCAGGCTTTGCACTTTGCAATCTGGCAGTTCCATTAAAATTCTAGAACAGTTAGTACCTGTATAGTCTTCCATACTTAATGGGAGACATTTGAGTTGGCTTTGGGTACAGGGGGAGGCCACCATGGGATGCTGAGTAACAACTGATTTTCTTCCTTTCCTTCCAGCCAAACTTCAGGCTGCTGTGGTATTGAACCCTGGCTACTCCTCCATCCCACCCATTTTCCGCCTCTGTCTGAATTGGAAAGGCGAGAAAACCAACAGCAATGATGACAACATTCGGGTAAGGCCCACAGTGGTGTAGAGAAGCAGGAACAGCCCTTGGCAGGGTGGGCAATAAAAAGGCCTACATCTGTCTTACCCACTTAACTTCCCTGAGGACAGTAGCTTTTCCTGTTTATGAAATAGCAATGTTTACTTGAACGTGTTGTTTCCTTGGGTTTCTGTAGAGGTGCATGCACACAGAAGTGTTGGAGAAGTGCTCCAGGCAGGTGACACTGGAATAACTGCAGCTGTTACTTAGGGTCATATGCCTCTTGGTAGCTTTGTTGCTCTGGAGCATATTTTTAAGTCTAGTGCCTTCTAACTTGAAACTTGAGATTCTTTCTCTATATGCCCGTTTCCTTGTCTGTGGGCACTTGAGGCAGAGGAAATATGTATGAGAATCAGGAAGACTCCGTTGTCATGAGGAAAAGGGGGTCTCATTGCGTACTCAGCTTCCATTCAGGCACCAGCTGCAGTTGTGTGGTATCCTCAGGCCATCCTAGGGATCAGAAGCCTGGCCAACCATGCATGCTCAGGAAGACAGTGCTGAGATGCTGACTTCTCACCTTCACAGGCTATGGAGAGTGAGGTCAATGTGTGCTATAAGGAGCTGTGTGGCCCCCGACCCAGCCACCAGCTTTTGACCAACCAGCTGCAGCGACTGCGTGTGCTGTTGGATGTGTACCTGGAGACTGAAAGTCATGATGATAGCGTGGAGGGGCCCAAAGAATTTCCCCAGGAGAAGATGTGCCTTCGGCTCTTCAGGTAAGGGGAAAGCTGGGCTCTGACTTCTAATGGGAACATGGACAGCTGATAGAGTCCTGTAGGAAGCAGGGTCTTATAGATAGAGTCCATGAAGGAAATGTGTCTTTCTAGGTGTCTGTTCACTGCAGAAATTAAAATCCTGCTGCCAGATTTTCTGGGAGGAGTTATTTCCTCCTTCCTGAAATCTTGCAGCCTGGCTCGCAGTTCTTCATGAACATCCGCCAGAGGAGGCTCCCCAACTAAACAGCATGAGGTTATACCAAGGGGATATAGTTGAACTTCCCAAAGCCTGGCATTTTTACATAGGACCTGGGATCCAAATTCGGGACCTTCTGCTTGCAAGGCAGAGGCTTAATCCCTGAGCCATCCCTCTGGCCCTTATTTTTTTTATTATTTTTTATTTTAATTTTATTTATTTATTTTATTATTTATTCAATTGTGTGTGTGTGTGTGTGTGTGTGTGTGTGTGTGTGTGTGTGTGTAGAACCACAGAATTCGGGAACTACCACAGACCGCCTCCACCTCCTCCTTGTTTACTCTGCCCCGGGATTCACAGGCTCCGCCCTACCAGGATCCCACTTCTGCCCCACTTCTATATGTGGGGTCTAGGATCCAAACTCAGGACCTTCTGCCTGCAAGGCAGAAGCTTAACCCCTGAGTCACCTCTCCAGCCCCCTCTGGCCCTTATTTTTTAAAATTCTAGAATCTGCTGTTAGGTCTTCCATCCTTTTTAGATAGGGAGTGAGAAGGATCATGTTTGGACTGTAATTGTGGAATCATCCTTGATGTTACTCTTCTACCATATTCTTTTGAGAAAGAGTCTCTAATCCAACTCAGAACTTGCTAGTAAGACTAGTCAGGTTAGCCAGCATGTTCTGGAGATTCCTAATCTCTGCATTCTGGGGCTGGTATTATAGATAGGCTGTCACAGCCACCCCACATCTTGCGATTCAAATTCTGATCCTTTTGTTTGCTTGGTAAGAACTTTAGCTGCTCAACCATTTCTTCCACCCCTGTGATCTCTTTATAATCTCTATTAGACAACTATGATGGCTTGTGCCTATAAAGTTTAGCACTTTGGAGGTGGAGACAGGAGGATTTCTGTAAGTTCAATACCAGCCCAGGCTAGCAATACAGTATCTCAAAAACAAGAAAGCAAAATCTCTACCAGTCTAAAGAATGCCTTACCCTGCTCTCACCTTATTCTTGCACAACCAGTTCCATTTGCTAGAAAGTATCCTCACATCCTCCCTTTTCAGCTGGCACCTCCACCGGCCTGGCTCATGGGATCAGGCTCATGGCATCTCCTGGTAATTACCAGCTCCAGCCCCAGCAGAGTTAGCTGCCAGATGCTGGTCTTGTTCTCCCCACTGGGTCTGAGTGAAACCTTAGCTCTTCCCGCCTCTCTGCTCACACATGTACAGGGTGGGAACCCCACAGGGCCTGTGCTTATTCCCCTTCTCAAACGGTTCCCAGAGGACTCATTTCCTGAATGTTCAGCTCCTCTATCAGATTCAGTTAATGTGACAACTGATAGATGGGGGACTGTAAGGCTCTTAGCCTAGAGTCTAGCAGCCCACAGGTCAGATGGTGAGATTCTTTTCACTCTCTCACTTCTGTCTACATTTGGAATCTTTCTATTGAATTCTTCTCTTCACTTTTTTTAACGGAAATATAACATATTATTATTTGTTTTCAAAGGTACAAACAATAATCTAAAAAGTAAGGGTGTTCAGACTTTGTTCCCCAAATGCCACTTTCATTGGGGACTCTTCAAGGTTTGTTGTTCACACGTACAGTTAGTTACAAAATATTGCTATACCTTAACTACTGCAGTCCATCTTCTCACAGTGTCCTAGGCCTGTAACTCTGCTTCCTTCCTCCGCATAACAGCTCCTTGGCATTCTCCTGTGCAAATCAACTGTATTTTACTAGTCAGGAAAGTATGTTTTTAACTATTGTCTTTTTTTTTGTTTCTCTAGGGGTCCAAACAGGATGAAGCCATTTAAATATAACCACCCTCAGGGATTCTTCAGCCATCGCTGACCTCCATCTATGCCCTGCCCTGAGTCCTGCTTTCTACTGTGATCACATGTGGTTTTTTTATACTCTCCCTAAGACACTAGCTGATTAAAGTATCCTTGACCAAATGACCTTTATTTATGGGCTCCTTGGGCAGTGTGGAAGGTCAGGTAGGAGCCGTGGCACAGTGGGAAGAACATTTGTGGATGGCTTTTTAAAGGTGAAAGAGTGCCAGCAAGCAGCCTGATGACCTGAGTTTGATCCCTAGAACCCACATTGTGGAAAGAGAGAACCAACTCCTTCAGTTGTCCTCTGACCTGCACACATGCACCATGACAAGTATGTACTCTAACACCAAATAAACAAACATAAATTTTTTTAAAGGTGGCCAAGAAAATCAGGGTACAGACATGGCTCTGATTCTTCAGAGATGTCATCTGCTTGTCCACACATGCATGTCCTGTTTGTATTTTCTCGGTCAGGGACAGTCATTGTCTTGGTATTATCTCAGGTCCCCGCTATTAGGAGGTTGCAAAAGTCAAAATCAGCAAAGCCAAAAAGTTCTTTCCTTTGTCCATTGTTTCACTAGACTTGTCTTTGTTCTTTGATTGCTTCTGATAGTTGAATGTTTTAAATATCTAACATTGCAACTTAAGTAAATACAAAAGCATCACAGAATAATTCTTGGTTTTTAAAATTTTATTATTATTTTAATTTTTCCGTGTATGTCTATCTGTGTGTGTGTGTGTATGCATCTGTGTGTCACAGGGCACTATGTGTGCTTGTGGAGGCCAAAGGGTGACTTCAGGAATCACCCTGGATTGCACTACTTCCTCTTTGCTTTGCTCTGGAGTTTCCCAGGCCTGCCTTACCAAAGCTGCAGGTACAGGCCCCTCTACTTCCACCTACCATTTTTAGGTGAGATCCAGGATCCAAACTCAGGACCTTCTGCTTGTAAGGTAGTGGCTTAACCACTGAACCATCTCTCCAGCCCACCATAGAATAATTCTCAATCTTGAATGTTTTCATGATCAGAGAAGCCATATTAGAGAATCATATATAGAGCTACTGGAGAGTGAATGGAGCCCATGCTGTAGCCTAAGAGTAAGACTAGTCTTTGGCTAAACCACCCTGAATATATCTGCTCTCATGTTCTCAGAAACTAAGCAGGGTCAGACCTGGTCAGCACTTTGATGGGAGAGTGAGACAAGTGATATTTGAGGTGTCTGAATGCTGGAGAGTTGATAAATGCTTCAGAACATAATGTTTTCGGGGCTGGAGAGGTGGCTCAGGGGTTAAGCCTCTGCCTTGAAGGCAGAAGGTCCTGAGTTCGGATCTAGACCCCACATATAGATGCCGGGTGGAAGCGGGGGCAGCCTGTGTTTCTGGTCCTGGTAGGGTGGAGCCTGTGAATCCTGGGGCAGACTAAACAAGGAGGAGGTGGAGGCCGTCCATGGTGGTTCTCAAATTCCCCCGTGGTTCTGCACACACGCACACGCACACGCACACACACGCACGCATGCACGCACATACGCATAATTGAATGAATAAAAAAAATTAAAAAAAAAAGAAAATAATGTTTTCACTCAAAGGATTAAGAAAAAAATCCTAGGAAAATGTTTGCAAAATTGCCTCCTTTGGGATGTGGAGATGTTGCTCAATATAGAGCACTTGCCAGGGCTCGTGAGACCGCTCAGTGGGCAAGGCGCCTATTGGCAAACCTGACCATTTGAGTTCAATTTCTGGGAGCCTACATGGTAAAAGGGGGCACTGAAAGGTGTTATCTTATCTCTACCTGCACACTTCGCATGAGCTGCTCTCTCTCCTTTGCCCCGTCCCCAAATAAATATTAAAACAAATTCAGCACTTGTCAAGGACTCTGAAAAACCCAATTTCAATCTCCCACCACCACCAAAAAATTAAAAATTCCTTTATCATTAAGTATTTTTGGACATTAAGTACTAAGTCAGAAAAATACCCCTTCACACAACAACAACAACAACAAAAAAGTCCACTATTCTTTTTTAAAAAACAGAAGATTGGAGGTTAGCTCAGTGTTAGACATGTGCTTAGCAGTATGAGAGCTCTGGGTTCATTCCCCAACACAAAAATGTAAAGAAAAAGGTGCTTGGGATGTAGCTTAGCAATTAAAGTATAAGCGAAAGAACCATTTCAGATACCTGTATTTCAGTTAAAATGTGGCACAGGTATGACAGCTCACCTGTAATTCCAGCTGTGGAAGGCAGAGTTTGGGAATCCCCAGAGTAAGCTGACTAAAGAAGCTAGTGCTATAGGCAAACTCTGGGCTTAGAGACTGAACTTCAAAAGAGGTAGAAGAATGGTTGAAGATGATTTCTAATATCACCCTTGTGTCTCCATGTGCATGTACATTCAGGTGTACACACATGTACCTGGCCACATGTAAATATACATGTGTGCACACACACACATGAAAATAAAGTTGAGAACTAGGATATAAAAGTTTTCAGGGATATTCTATAGTTGTAGGCTAGGTATATAGCTTCAGTGGTCTGACCTACTGACCTAACAACCCAGAAGTCTCCAGTTTGAACCCAAACACTGCCTAAACCTGGTTAGCAGCACCTGGCCTGGACTCCAATGCAGAACAGCAAAGCTCAGGGAGACTTTTCACCCTCTGGGTCATACCAAAACAATGAAATTCAGTCTTTGTTGCAAGTGGACCATTACTGATTATCCATGGGTAGCCCATATAACTCTGGTATAAAATCCCAAGGTTATAGGAAATCCTAAATTAACCCTGCCAGGGCTCTTCACACAGGCCGGACTCCAGCGAGAGGAGAATGATGTCTCAGGTAGTCCTTAAATACCTACCACTGCTCACACTGCCACCTTTTTTTTTCCCCCTACCTCATTCTTTTGAGTCAGAAGTAGGTGCAGTTCAACAAGAACTTGTGTGTGAGTCACTTATCCCGAAACTGTTCAAACATCCCAAGCTCCACTCCAAACATCCTTATTCAGTTGACCTCTTCTAGATTGAAGAAGTATATTTTTAACAAATTCCCAGGTGTTTTTTGTCCTACCCTCTCCTTGGAAGGACCTGTGCTTCTGTCCTCTTCCTTTCCTCATTTTCTTGATGATATATAACATAGACCCTCAGAACAGTTTTTCATCCCCCCACACACACCCTCCTTGCTCATCTTTTGCAGCCATAGCACCTGGGTGCTTTTTTCTCTCCATATAGTGAGATCTTGCCTTTTTCCTGACCTACTTGCCTGGAACTTTGTTCCTGCCAGCATCTGCTTAGTCTGGCTACTTTCAGGCCTTCCTCTCACTGCCTGTGCTGAATAAGATTAAAGCAGGATCTAAAAATAGGTCCTTTAATGGCTTCTGCACTGCAGCCTCCACTTTGGGTCTTGGCTGGAAGGAGTCCAAACTGACTCAGCACGAAAGCTTGCCTCCAGAGGGAAGCAGGGACAGGACTGTGAAGAGTTTGGAAAGGACTGTAAGGGACTCTTCCTAGGGGCAAGCTGTCCCCTCCAGAAGACGTGTTTTGTTTTTGTTCTTTCAAAGAAGCCGAACAGAGGAATTCCTTGGTCTCAAAGGGTATTAAAGTAAATGAGAAACCCAAGACAATCCAGCCCCTTTGAGACAGACACTAGGTGAACCATCTATGCCAAGCCAATGGTGAGATTAGGAAGAAGGGAACTGGTTTGGAATGGCCTAGACCCTTCCTCTGCTGGGATTGTCTGTCTTCTTTCACATCTCAGGCTGTAGTTCCTTTCTCCTGTTCCATACCCGAAACTCGGTCTACATTCTTTGTCTTTTGATTTTTGTTCATTACAGAGTTGGGGATGCAACCCAGCGACTTGGGCATACTTGGCAGCTTCTCTAGCACTGATTCTATCCTTGCCTTTTTAAAACTGCCCTACAGGGCTGGAGAGATGGCTCAAGGAGTCACTCTGCTTCACAAGCAAAAGATTCAGGGCTGGGACCCTAGGTCCCACATAAAAATGCCGGGCAGGGGGCTGGAGAGGTGGCTCAGGGGTTAAGCCTCCGCCTTGTAGGCAGAAGGTCCTAAGTTCGGATCCCAGATCCCATGTATAGACGCCAGGCAGAAGTGGGGGCGCCAGGCAGAAGTGGGGGCGGCTTGAGCTTCTGGTCCTGGTAGGGCGGAGCCTGTGAATCCCAGGGCAGAAGGAGGTGGAGGCGTCCATGGTGGTTCGCGAATTCGTCCGTAGTTGTACACATACACAGACACACACACACACACACAGACACGCGTGCGCACACATACACATGCACATGCGCACAGTTGAATAAATAATAATAATAATAATAATAAATTTTTTTAAAAAATGCCAGGCAGAAATGGCAGCAGCTTGCACTTCTGGTCCTGAAGCCTAAGACCGAGAGCAAAGCAAAAAGAAGGTAGACGCAATCCAGGATGATTCCCAAAGAGACCCTTGGTCTTTTCCACAGGGACACACACATACACACAGATTTAAAAAAATAAGCTGCCTTACGTATTCTTGGTTTCTTGATAATCATGTATTCTTGTCCCTTTTAAAAATGTAGTCATGGGAGGAGGCACATATATAGAGGTCAGAAGATAACTTTGTAGAGTTGTTTCTGGGGATCAAGTTCAGATCATCAGACTTAAGCAGCAGTTGCTTTATCTACTGAGCCATCTCTTGACCCCTCCCTTCTTGAATTCCCCATGTAGTCAAGGATGACTTTAAACTACTGGTCCCTCTATTCCCACCTCCTAAGTACTAGGATTACTGTCACAGTACCTTTTTTTCCTAATTTGCCTTTTCCTGTTTTTCACTACAAATCCAAAAGATCTTTTTGTTTTAAGAGTATTTGTACTGAGCAGCTCGGTGAGGCAAAACTAAAAGAAACTTCCATGGTAAGGCACAAAGCTGCCTGTCTCCAAAGGAGCTTTGTCCCCATCTCTGCAACGAGTCTGTCCTTCTGTGTTCAGTAGCTTCTCCGCCAGAACGGACAGTATGCATCTATTTCAGGTGAGGCCCTGAGCTAATTGGAATCTGATTCCTGTTCTATTAAGTTACAACAGGTCGCCAGTGAGCCTGTATTCCCTTCTTTCTTGGTGGGGGGAGGAAGGATTAAAACAGGATCTCACTGTGTAAATCCTGCTAGTCTCAAACTTGGGATCCTTCTGCTTCAGCCTGGTGGGAGTTGAGTCCTGGGCCACCTACATCCAGCTAAATTGCCTTCATTTTCACAGCGGCTCATCTGGCTCAAGATGTAATTAATGTCTTTGCTGATACCTCTCTCAGATTGCCCACCCAGGACTTGAGCAGTGAGGTCTGTCTGCCTCCACCGTTTTCCCAGTAGCTTTAAGCTCAGAGCCCATCCAGGCTGGCACTGTCAGCATACCAAGAGGAGCCTAACGGTCAGGAACTATAGCTTGGTGAAACCTAGATGCATCTGGGTCCTTGTTTCATTCCTGGGCAGCTGATTGACCTCAGGCAAGTTGTTTAACTCATCCTAGGTATTAGGACAGCTCCTCATCTTGAACTGGAAGTAGCTGCGGGATGGTTGTGGGGATTAAGGATCCACACTTGGTACCATTTTCAGCATCTAGACTGCAAAGGGTAGAGTCCTTTGTCCCTACCCTCTGGATTCTGTCTATAGGAAAGGACTCGGGTGAAGAGGACCTGCTGGGCTCCCTATCAGGTTGGTTCTGCATTTTGAGATCTGTCATGGTATGAATTCAAGTTGTCCCCCGCAGGCTCGTATGCTTGCAGTCTTAGCTATTGTTAATGTTTGGAAAGGCAGTCACACCTTTGAGAGGTGGAGCCTTGGTGTTCCTCCACAGGTTTTGAGGTTGGTTGATACCACCCTGCTTCTGCTAGCAGTCTACAGCTTGCTATCTTGGGCTCCATGATGTCTATGGTGACCTGAGCTGTCTCCAGCTGCTGCTGCCTACCCTTCCACACCTTTCCCACCATAATAGACTGTCTCCATAAGCCAAATAAATTTCCCTTGTCTCTTAAATTGCTTGAGTTTTGATTGTTGTCTTTTATCAGCAGAGAAGAGTAATTGTGACAAGTTCCTGAACCCCACAACTGCCAAGTCCCTTATGTTGTATATGGTAAGAGCCATAGATTACAGAGATTAAGGCTTAGATATCTTTGTGAGGCCATTATGGCCTGAGAATGGGAGAGATGCAATTTACCAAATAGGAAAGATGCAGTTACAAGAAAAAAATCAAATCAAATAAACCTGAAAAATAGAAAGGCAAATCATTCAACAAATTTAATATGTAACAATTCATGTAGTGTGTTTTTTCTTTTCATATACGTGTTTATAATGTGTATGTGTGTGGGGGTCTCTGTGTGCTTGCATGTGGGTTGGGCGTGTATGTGTGTGGGTGTATGTATAGGAGACTTGAGTTGTGTGTGCCTGTGGATACCTAAGGGGGATGTGGGGAATTATCCTCTATCATTCTTCCACCTTATTGTGAGCCTGGATCTCTAATTAAACCCAGAGCACACCATTAATCTGTTCAGCAAGCTCCACCTGGAGATTCTTAGGCCCCACCTTCCAGGATTAGAATCTCAGGCAGGCTGCCACACCTACCTGGAATTTTTGTTCGTGATCTTGGGATCTAAACTCAAGTCCCTTTGCTTGTGAGGCAAGGGCTTTGACCACTGAGCCATCTCCCCAGATTGAACATCTATCTTCATTCAATCCCTCTACAGAGAATGAAGGAGCCTGAAGTCTGTGTGACACAATTCTGGGAGGGTCCAAAGTAGCCAGTGTCTGAGGTTGCTGCCTGCCCTGAGAGTCAGCTCAAGGGGAGGACTAGAGATTCATGTTACTGAATTCACCAAAGCCCTCCTGGGTGCAGCCAGAAGCCCAAGTGAGCGTCCAATGACCCTACACAACCCGTCTGTGTCAAAGGAGATGCAGTCAACTGCTCTGAACTTGAAGGTCTCACGCAAGTAGTTACGGCTGGTCAAACAAAGATGGTGGCTGTCTCGCTCAAAAGACACCACCACCAGGGTCACATATCTTTGGCACCCATCTCTATCTGAATTTTTAAAAGAATGCCATGGCCATTAGGGTGATCACTTTTAAATACACACACATCCTATGTCAGCACTGCTCTCATTTTCCTAATTTGGGAGTCTTTGCAATTTCATATGAATTTTCCCATTTTTGAAAAATAAGACATGGGAATTTTGGTAGGGATTGCAGTGAATCTGCAGGTTGCCATCTAAACCATGTTTTAAGAGTAGAATGGGGTGGTTCATATCCCAGTACTTGGAAGTTAGGAAAATTAGGAAATCAAAGTATCTTTGGTTATATATATGGAAATTCTGATTGACCAAGGGATGCGGTGGGAGAGCAAAGGCTTAGAAATTATCTGGGTTTTTTTTATGCTGTTCTGTTACCTTTTCAATTTACTGTTGAGATTGTTCACTACCAGCGAGTAGAAACTTGTTTTTACTGTTGCTGGTGCTTTGTTTTGAGACAGGGTCTCATCCTAGGTTGCCCTCAACAAAATTGCCATGTAAACTAGATAACTGAGCTTCTGCTTCTCCTACTCTGCCCCCTGAGTTCTTGGGATTTCAAGTGTGTTCATGCAGTTGTTCTTCATGTGTTAACGTATACCCTGAACCTTTGCTGAATATGAATTTTATTAACTCTAGTAAATCTAAATCTTGGATTTGCCACCTACCAGCCATTTAGTTTTAGGCAACACCTCAGTGTTTCAACATCATAAAACAGGTTATCAGGATATGTACCTTGATAAATGCGGTTGGGGATGTATCAGCTCAATTGGTAGAAGTGCTTGCCTAGCTGAATTCAATCCAGCGAGTGTATGGGTTTGTGCATATGTATGTGGGAGGTAGAGACAGAAGGATCAGAAGTTCAAGGTCATGGGGTGAGATGGCGGCTCATCAGGTAACGTGCTTGACAAACACGTCTGATGCCCTGTGTTTGAATCCCCAGATTCTCCACACAAGCTAGATGCAGTGGCATTAAGTGGCTGTAATCCTACCTATTGGAAATGGAAGGCAGAGACCCCAGAATTTCTAGATGCTTGCTTGTTTGTGTGTATGTACCAAAGGACACTGTGTGCCCCTGTGGAGGACCAAGGGTAACCAGGAATCATCCTGGATTGCTTCTACCTCCTTTTTGCTGCACTCTAGGATTTTCCACCAGGACCAGCAGCTCTGCCCACCAGGACCAAAAGCATAAGCCGCCACCATTTCTGCCTGGCATATTTATGTGGGACCTGGGATCCAAACTCAAGTCCTTCTGCTTTCGAGGCAGTCTTAACCCCTGAGCCATTTCTTCAGCCCACCTCTGGCATATTAATAGCTTGAGTGAAAAGCCCTTAATTTACCAGGCAACCTGGTAGGTGTCTGTAAATGGTGCCTACCTGTAATCCTAGCACTCAGGAGACTGGGCAGGAAAACCAGGCGTTCAAGGTCACCCTCAGTCACACAGCAAGCTAGAGGCCAGCCTGGGATATGAGAGATCACATTTAAACAAATAGCAGAAACAACAAAAACCTTTTGAAGGTGTCCACATTAAACTTTCTTAGCAGTCTTTTTTTAGAAAATTCAGATCGATGACAGATGAAGAATGGGTGCTTAAGACAGTATGTGGACACTGGGCCAAGGTCGACCATGGACAGAACTTTGGGGTTTAAGACACTTGCTCATTTACTGAGAATATCATTGTTTGGTTTCTAGCATTGCAACTAACTACCCCTTTCAGTCACTATATTTTTCAGAACTCTTCTGGTTGCAAAAGACAGAGCCACAATCCAAAACGAACTTCGGTAAAGAGATTTATAGCTTCAAAAAATAGCCAACAGCCACAGGAAGGATCACCAGAAATCTTCCAGATCTTAGTTATCCTCTCTCAGACTAGCTGATCTACAAATCTAGAAACGTGACTACCCATAACTTCTCACTCCCATCTATTGACATTGGCTCCAAGTTTAAAGTCCCAGAAAAGAGTTTCATTGTTTAAAAGTGGTCATCCTGAGCCAATCACCAGGGAAATTAGAAATATGGTAGTTTCCTGAAAGCCACCTGACCGAAATAGGGGTGAGCAATTCCGGGGAAAGGTTCTGAGCAAGCAGAAAAAGGTGTCATGACAGCCCCACTGCACAAGGAATTTGTAGTAAACGCACCCTGTAAATCTGCAAGAGAATCACAGCTTTCAAAAGTCATTCCCAGAGCCAGGCAGATATCACTATGCCTATCATCCCAAACTATTGGTGATGCCGAGGTAGAAGTTCAAGGCCAGCCTGAACAACTTAATAAGAGTTTCAAAAGGAGGTGGAACTCAATATTGAAAAGCAAATCATGCCCCAAATAGTATATTGGAGGTTAATTATTGATAAATCATCAGTATAATCTTTACTACATATGAATTAGCTTCATATGGCCTCTTACAAGAAAGGTTTCTCATTTAACATGCTGAGTACTGAAGGCTCTAAAGTATCCTTCCTGAGCTCATTTCTTTCCAAACATCAGTGTTTCCTAGAATAAACTTGGGATTTATTTGAAACAAAAACCATGTTCTTTCCCTATACCTCTCTCAGGTGATGTTGCCAGTTGGGTGGAGGGGTCAAAGAGTCTCTGGGGCTATAAGCTTTCCCAATGGTGCTAACAAAGGTGGTCCATGATACCATACTGAGAAATGATACCCCAGACTGCCAGTGCACAGAAAACTAAAGCCCAGAAAAACATGCATATGGCCCAGCACATGGTTTATGTGCAGAAAAATGGCACCAGAGAGGCTGTGCACCTGATCCCAGACCCACAGAAAACTCTGACGTTGCTCAGGCCTGTTACACCTCTCGGGTTTGATACCTGGACCTCTCTTGCCCTTGCCTCCAGCCTCCCCAAGGGAAGGGAACAAACAACAGCAGGCACACTTTCATTTTAGAAGCACTTGGTTTTATTGCATGGAAGCAACTGGAAGTGGTGGACTCCACGGGAAAGTGCGCCCTGGAGTGACCCAGTGGCTAGTGCCCTGCCCCACCCGCTGCAGTTCTTCCAGGATAGAGTGCCAGGCAAGGGCTCGACCACTCCTTTGGAAAACAGAAGGCATTCGGGAATAGGTTAAGACAATCTCAAGCGTAATGCATCTCTAACTGCTCATTCATTATTGCGGTCATCTGTCAGTTGTACATACAGGAAATAAATGCACTTATTCAGAAAGGAGGGGGACAGTTTTTGTGGACAAGTGTTTTACTTGTGGCATTCAGCATACATCACGGTCAGCTATAGAAAGCTATCATAACATAATTTTCCATTGCCTGGTGAAGGTTTGGGGTGTGTGGGGGGCCCAGGGTAGAGGGTGTCCTCTCTTGCTAACATATTGCTAACAGAAATTCCTGTTTGGTAAAGATGGGCCTGTCATCTAAGCAGGGTTTCTTACAGAAAAAAAAGGGTGTTGGGGGGGAATGAAAATTTGTCATACTGACCCTCGAATTCTGGGGCCTTCCCGAATTTCTTTGGCTGTTCTGTGTGTTCTTTTGTTCCTGCCTTTACTTCTCCCCCTTGGTGGCCTTGTCCTCTGTGGCCTTCTCTGGGGGCCGGCTGTCTTTTTGGTCTGTGCTAGAGGATTTCTCAGCCTTTTCCGTCTTGGGTTTGGTGGGTGCGGGAGTCTCCTTGGTGGGCTCTTTGGACAGGCCCTTGTCATCCTCCTTGGCCTTGGCCTCAGCTTTGGCTTTCTCCTCAGGCTTCTTGGCCTCTGTGGCCTTCTCCTCCTTGGTCTCTTTCTTTTCTGGTGTCTCCTCTTTCTTCGGCTTTTCTTTCTCTGCTGGTTTGCCAGGTTCTTTGGCCTTGGCGTCATCTGATTCCTTCTTGGCTGCCTCCGTCTTCTCTTTGGATTTAGCGTCTTCCTTCACCTCCACTTTAGGAGGAGCCTCCTTCTCTGAGGTTGCTGCCTTCTTATCTCCAGTCTCTTCTTTCTTGGCTTCCACTTTGGAGTCCTTGGGCTTTTCTACATCAGCTTCCTTCTTCTCCTCCACCTTGGGTTTCGGGGCCTCCTTCTTGGGTACCTCATCTTTCTTGCTCTCCTCTTTTTTCTCCTCTGTTTTTGGTATAGCTGGGGTCTTCTCTTCCACCTTCTTTGGAGGCTCTTTGGCTTTTACCTCCTCCTTTACAGGGGACTTTGCCTCTTCCTTCTTAGGGATCTCTTTCTCAGGGGAGACCTTAGCATCCTCCTTCTCAGGAGACTTCACCTTCTCTGGGGATTTGGATTCTTCTTTGGCAGGACTCTTGGCCTTCTCTGGGGATTTGGTATCAGCTGGGGACCTTGCTTCCTCCTTCACCGGAGTCTTGGTTTCTGGAGACTTCACATCTAGAGTCTTGGTCTTCTCAGGGGACTTAGCTTCCTCCTTCACAGGGCTCTTAGCTTTCTCAGGAGATTTCACATCAACTGGAGACTTGGCCTCTTCCTTTACCGGGGACTTGACTTTCTCAGGAGACTTTGCTTCTTCTTTCTCTGGTGACTTGGCCTTCTCTGGGGACTTGACCTCAGCTGGGGATTTTGCCTCTTCCTTCACAGGAGACTTGGCCTTCTCTGGAGACTTGGCCTCAGCCGGAGACTTGGCCTCAGTTGGAGACTTGGCCTTAACCGGTGACTTGACCTCAACTGGAGACTTAACATCAGCCGGTGACTTGGCCTCAGCTGGTGACTTGGCCTCAGCTGGTGACTTGGCCTCAGCTGGTGATTTTGCCTCAGCCGGTGACTTGGCCCCAGCTGGTGACTTGGCCTCAGCTGGTGACTTGGCCTCAGCTGGTGACTTGGTCTCCGCCGGTGATTTTGCCTCTTCCTTCACTGGGGACTTGTCCTCAATTGGAGACTTTGCTTCTTCCTTCACAGGGGACTTGGCCTCTTCTTTCTCAGGAGACTTGGCTTCCTTTTCTGGAGATGTGACCTCTTCTGCTGGAGACTTCGCTTCTCCCTGTTCTGCTTCCTCCTCCTCTCCCCCTTCCTCCTCTTTGGTCTCTTTTTCCTCCTCTTCTGTCACTTCTTCAGTCACTTGGATCTCTTCTGTTTGTTCCTCCACGATGACGGTTTCCTTCTCTGACTTTTCCACTACCTTGATCTTCTCCTCACTTTTAACTTTTATATGAGTGGACGTTGAGGGAATTTTCGGGAGTCCCTCTGGAAGAGAGAAAGGACTTGGGCCAAAGCCGATCCGACACTCTTCACCTTCCAGAAGTTTTCTGCAGAGTGGATGATGAAACACATTACTATTAACTCAGAGCAGGCTTGTAGGTTTGCAATCTCTCTAGATTTTCCTGAAGCTCTGTGGCATCTAGACAGGGACTTTGGTGAACAAAAAGATATAAATAAATGGTAGAAACTTCCTTTCCTTTCTTTTCCTCCTTCCCTTTATATCGCTCTTCCTCTTTCTTGCTCCCTCCTTCTATCTTACTCTCTTTCTTTTAGAGATATTTCCTTTTTATTATTGGTAGGCACTGTGTACTCATTTATTCAGGCACTGAAGACTAAAGCACATACGGTACCACCAAATCACAATCTTAGTAGTAGGTACTTGAGAATGGAGGTTACCTAGCGAATTGACCCCTCCCTTTCTCCAGAGGCTGCTCTTGCTCATTTCGGCTAATATCCCTGGTTAGGAAATGAATTTCATACCTGAAGAACAGTCCTCAATACAGAACTCCTACACTAACAAAAGTTACATTTATTGTCCCTCAACTGAGACCCCATGAACGGGAAAGTCGGAGGGCTCCGGGTGTAGCTTAGTAGCACAGCACTTGGCCCTCTGTGTTTGAGGCACTGGGTTTGATCCCTCCCTGGACTGAAAGAAAAAAGAAAGGTAGGACAAACCATTTCATACTTTTTAAAAAATTATTTATTATTTATTCAATTGTGCATGTATGTGTGTGCGCCTGTGTGTATGTACGTGTGTGTGTGTGTGTGTGTGTGTGTGTGTGTGTGTAGAACCACAGACAAATTCGGGAACCACCATGGACCGCCTCCACCTCCTCCTTGTTTACTCTGCCCTGGGGATTCACAGGCTCCGCCCTACCAGGACTGGAAATTCAGGCTGCCCCTGCTTCCGCCTGGCGTCTATACGTGGGGTCTAGGATCCAAACTCAGGACCTGCAAGGCAGAGGCTTAACCCCTGAGCCACCTCTCCAGCCCTCATTTGATACTTTTTATAAATTTGGTTTAAGAAGTCTTGGAATGCTACCATTTGAATGTGTCCTGCCGCCTCTTGTCATTCTTTGGTATTTAGGGATAGGTGGGGGCAGCAGTTTCTCTGCTTGGCTTAAGGACTCCACTCATTAGATAGTGACTTTCAGCAAGCTACTCACTCTTTGATTTTCTCAGTGGTAAAAAGAGGATCATTAGGTTCCTTATCTGGGGTGAGAAGGGCTGTTTCAGTAATAAATTAAAAGGGCTTTGGCAGAGGACTATTAAGAGGAGATGGAGAGGTTACTCCTAAAGACCAGTACTGACCAAATTACACAGTTAACAAATCACCCAGGATCTTGTTAAACTGCAGATCTCAATCCAGTAGCTGGGTTGGGGCGGGGCAGAGTCTGGGTCTGTCATTTTTTAACAAACTCTTGGATGATGCTGATTCCATTGGTTGATGGACTACACTGAATAGCAAGTTTAAACCAGAGCCAGGAAGTAAAAGCCAAGGATCACTTCAGAGAGTTAGTGCTGGTGAAATTGGAAGATTCTGGAAAGTCTCACCTTTAGAGATTGGCCTGGTCATGGCCACCATTCAGTGAACACAGGCTCTGTGGATCTGTTACCTGAACTTCCTCCCAACAGAACTAGCTAAGCTTCCCAACAACTCACAGTGTGGATGTTGTTACCATCATCTCCATTTAGTTCCACAAAGAATGAATGTTCAGCAAGCCAAGAAACTCTAAAGGACAGAATTATAATGGTCCTTTACCACTTAAGCACCTCTGGGCACTTGGGAAGGTCTAAGGACAACATCCAGAATCATCCTAGATTGTGCTCCTCCTTATTGCTTTGCTCTGGGGTTCCCCAGGCTCCACTTTCCAGGTCAGAATTGCAGGCTGCTGCCCTTTCTGCCTGGCATTTTCACGTGGGATCTGGGAATCTGAACTCAAGTCCTTTTGCTTGTGAGGCAAAAGCTTTAACCTCTGAGCCATCTTGTCTAGCCCCAAAATGGCAAGTTTTAAGTTATGTGTCTTACCACCAACACTACAAAAAGCAAAACAAAGCATTTTTGTTTTTGAAACAGGCAGGCTGCCTAAACAGGGCTTGAAACATAAGGCTTAGTGCCTCATAAAAACATCTCCAGGCTCCGGGGCCACCTCACCTATAAGCAGCAATCTCGATATCCAAGGCCATCTTGACATTGAGCAGGTCCTGGTACTCTCGAAGCTGCGCGGCCATCTCCCACTTGGTGTTCCTCAGCTCGCTGTCCAGCTGCTGAATGGCCTCCTGGGGATGATGGGTCATGGGAGTCACCTGCCAGCCAGTGTCTGGCACCCCAGCACCTCAGACCCAAAGAAGTCAGAGTTGACTGTGTAATGCCAAAGTCACGCTGCCCAATCAGGCTGGCTGGAGACAAAGAACCACCTGGCCAAAGCCCCAGACTCATCATATGTAGACATGGGAAGCTTTGGGGGCGAAACCTCAGTCTAGAGAAAGGTCAGGAATTAAATGCATCACACGCTGTCTTGGCAAGTGGAAATGCTGCATGGAGGATGAAGGGCGAAGGCAGCCCAGGGGTAGAGCACTGGGTTAACAAACACGAGGGCCTTGGGGCCCCATCCTCAGCAATGCCAAATAAATAAATAAGCAAATAAGTGACCAGAACCTCATCTATTTTGATCCTTACTGTTTCCCAAAGCGCGTGCCACAGTTCACCGCTTGGCAAGTATTTGTTGATGATTAGCTGGCAGCTGAGAGGACATCCAGAAGAATATTAAATATGAAGTGAAGTTTCTCCTTGATCCCACTAAAGCCACTGCTTCAAGTGAATTAGTATGACTACTTTTTATTTTCTCCTTGTCTCTCCATTTTCCAATGTCTTTGTAATCACCATGAATTACTTGTTCACCAAGTTCTACCAAAGTGACATTTTCCTCTCGCAATTGTCTTTCATTGGAGGAATCTGCCAAAGCTTCCCAAGTTACCCATAGACACCAGTTACTGTTAATGGAAGGGCCACTATCACTGAGACCTTGAGGAGTAACTTTATTTAAATAACTAAGTATTTTACTCAGAAAATACTACTGAGATACATCCCCAACACCGATGAGCACTTTATAGTGTGTTTTCCCCTTTAAACTTGACAGTTCTACAAAGCAGGTACTCCCCCCCGCAACCCCTGTCTTTTCACTGTGGAGATGAGATTCTAATTTAGACAGGCAGACAGTTCTTCCGCAGTCACACAGCAGGCTAATGGTCCTGCTCAGAGGTCAGCAACTCATCTAGGACCACCTGCTTAGGTGAGGGGGCCCAGCCCCTGCCTTACCCCTGCCCACCTGGTAGGATGCAATGTCAGCCTGATGACGGTCCTCCAGCTCAGAGCGCTGCCTCTCCAGAGAATCCTTGGTGCTTTTCAGCGCCTCCAGCTCTGTGGTCCTGGCCTGAAGCTGGCGTCGGTACTCGGTTATCTCCTCCTGTGCCGAGCGCATGGCATCCGTGTTCACCTTGGCTGCCTCTGACAGTCGGTCCAGCCTCACTAGGTGGAGAGGCAAGTAGGACACAGAGTTAGACAAGCCTGGACGCAGACTTGCAGCATCCAGATATGGAAAGTGACACATAAGGGTTGAGAACCTACTTAGTGCCAGACAGCATCATCATTCAACTTATGCATGATTGACAAGTGACTGCTGCCCAAGCCTATCCGGTTAAATGGATGGCAGGATTCAAATTTAGTGCTAATCTGGTTCTGAAGACTGTGTCTTCTTCTACTTGATCCATAAACCCTGAAAAGAACATCTGATCCAGGTCCTCAGCAAAGAGTTGGCACAATGGGGAGTCAGATGAGATCTAGGCATGAGGCTTAACTCTTGAGTTGGGGTCTGGAAGCTTGTGGAAGAATTTAATAAGCCTGTGACCTTTAGAAGCACAAAAATTCCAGGTGTAAGCAGGTCAACATGTAATCACAACATATTCCTCACATGTTTCTATAAAAGAGTCCAAGGTCACAACAGAGTTCAAGGTCTGTGGGCCAGTCCTCTGTCCCTCCCTCTACACAGTTATGTACTGTCTGGGACTGGAGGACCAAGCCAATGGAAGCGACACCCTGGCCTCTACCAGCAACCAGCTCCTGTTCCTCTGAAGATCCTCTAGCCCCCTTGGGGAGGGAGTTGGGGGTGGTTCCTCTGAAGATCCTGTAGCCCCCTGGGGTGGAGGATGGTCCAGTGCAGATCTGAAATTCTGTCTAAATCTCCTGAAAGTAAATATCCTAAACCTCAAGTAGTCACACCCAGAACTGATTCTTGATGTAAAGAAAGAAGTCAGCTGGTAGGGCCACAAATCATGGGACGGTTTGCCAGAATGAAGGGCAAACCTCAAAAAAGAGACCAAGGGAGGTCACCCCTCCCCCCAAGAAGCCTTACTGCAGAGAAGGGGGAAGGGATGGTTTGCTGCCTCTGCAAAGGCTGCTACCAAGAAGGGTAAATCCCAAGCATCCAAACTGTAGCATTCCTGGCTTTCCCCACAGAACTAGCAGAAACTTAGAAATCATCTAGGTAAAGATTCTCATTTATCATAATTACCGCCTCTTTTGAAAGCCATTGAAGCCTCTGCACTCTCTCCCCAGAACAAGATACACATTTACAGTTTCAGAAAGAATCCTGGAATTCCCAGATTAGAAGTCCATGCTCGCTTGACTCCAAAAGAAATAAAAAAACAGAGAGGGTGAGTGTTGGTCAAGGTCACCCTTTAGCTACTGGACCCAACTGCAGTCTACCTAATTCAGGACTGCAGATCGTTGGAGGGACTTGGGTTAGAGAATCGCCACTTTTCTGAAAAGAGGAGGGAATACTACATTGCACAGAGACAACCTGAAGCCATTGGGTGGGGTGCTGATGTCACCCTGGGAAAATAGGACAAGAAAATGCCCTGCCCCTTCCATTTCACACATTCATTAAGGAAGGAAGGGTGAGCGTTATACACTGATCAGGTAGTGGGGAGGAACCCCAAAAGCAGCTGCAAAAACGACCCCCTCCTCCATAGGGTGCAAGAAAGAGGGATTTGGGCAGTACAGGTAGGGCAGATACATTCTGGAAGCTTTGGATTTAGAGGGGGCTTGTAATGTTTTTAAGGGAGATGGGGTTCCCTAACTTAGGGTGGAGAGCAAAGGGGTTGGTCCCAGAGATGAAGCCCAGACTTCGAGGACCGCTACTAAAGAATAACCAGATACGTCCCACAGGAGAACTAGACTAAAACTGGTACTTCATTAGATGGTGTGTACTTCACTAGGGTCCACAGAACTTCGGGGAGAAGTCCACCAGCGTCCCCTTTGGTCCAAACCACGCAGCCACTCGCCGTCTAGTCAGCAGGGGGCGCCCCCTCCCCAACCCCAGGCGTCAGCGCACCTCGGAACCACTCCTCGGACTGCAGCGTGCTCTGCACCGCGTGCCCTTCCAGCTGCGCGCGGATCTCACGCAGCGCCGACGTCACGTCGCACTTGAGGGCGTCGCGGGCCTCGGCCTGCGCCTGCGCCTGCGCCGCGCCGCAGCCCTGAATCTGGCCGAGCAGCTCGCCCACCTCCTCCTGGTGGTGGCGCCGCAGGTAGCCGCACTCCTCCTGCAGCGCCTGCGCCTTCTTCTGCAGCTCGGCCCGCGCCGCCTCGGCCTCCTGCGCGAAGCGCGCCAGCGCGCGCGCCGCCGCCTCCGCCTCCTCGCGCTGCCGGGCCTCCTCGTCGAGGCGCTGGCGCACGTGCGCGATGTCCTCCAGCAGGTGCTCCTGCTCCAGGCGCAGCTGGCCGCGCGCCGCGCCCAGGCGCAGCACGGCGCCGCGCATCTCGCGCACCTCGCGCTCGTACAGCTCGCCCATGGCGGCGCGGCCCGCCTGCTGTTGCCGCAGCGCCGCCGCCTCGCCCTCCAGGTTGCGGTTGTGCGCCTCGAGCTGCCGCACCTTGTCGATGTAGCCCGCGAAGCGGTCGTTCAGCGCTTGCAGCTGCTCCTTCTCGCTGCGCGCCGCCGCCGCCGCCACCACGCAGCCCTCCGGCCCGTTGCTCAGGGTGTCTAGCGAGTCGGTGCTCGAGGCGGCGCCTGCACCGCGGAAGCGGCTGGGCGAGGCGGACACGGAGCTCACGGACGTCCGCGCCCACGAGTGGAAGCCGCTGGAGGAGCCGGCCGCCGAGCGCGCACCGCCCGCGCCGCCCTTGCGGGCCAGCGTGTAGTGCAGGCCGCCTCCTCCGTGCAGCGGCGCGAACGGGGCGCCCAGCAGCGCATCCGCGCCGCCGAAGCTCATCATGGCTGGAACAGGTGCGGGCCGCCGGCGGAGCCGGAGCGCGGGGCCGAGACGGGGCCGGGATGGGGCGGGCGGCACTGCGGCAGCTCTGGGACGCTGGCTCTTTTATATCCGCGGTGGCCGGGTCCAGCCCCTTGGCAATGGGGGGCTGGGGAGGAGGGCCCCGCCCTCTCCACCTCCTCCCCCGCGGCCCCGGGCCGACCGGCTCCGCCGCAGTAAGAGGGGCGGGGCGGGGGGGGGGACAGAGGAGTGAATGGGGAGCTTTGCGATGCCTCAGGAGGGCAGGGCGGGGAGTGAAGGACTTCCGGAGCGGACAAGTACAGACCTCCAGGACTTGCAATCTGAAGACCCCGCAGGGGTGCTCAGGATAAGAAGGGATCAGAAGAGAAGGACGGGAGACCTGAGTAGAGGCCAGGCGCTCGCGGCTGGAGATGATGGGAGGCTGCAATCATGGGGATAAGAGGAACCCTGTGTGAGAGGCGACGGGAGGTTCCCTAATAACGAGTTAGCAGCGGAGAGATTCTGCAGCCAGCAGAGAATAGGGGATCCTGAATGGGGGTGAACGGTGGTCGCTACAGAGGATAGAGAAGGACCCCTGGCTGAATGGACAGTGCTCTTCTAGCCAGAGGGACCATCGGGAGAGGGCTCGAGGAAATCCGTTTTCTTTTCGGAATAGGAGAGGAATCCCTGGAGTTGGAGAGGACGTCGGGGGTGATGGGGGCATGGAAGACATTGCAGAAAATGGAGAGAGGGAACCCCGGATGGGAGGGGGGCATAGTGTACTCCAAAAAGTCCGCAGTGGCTCTCAAGACTGGAAGCGACCACTGCAACTCACTCCAGCAAGGGGGACTTTCAGTGAAGAAGTAGACAGGACCTTGCACGCGTGTGGGGACAGAACACTCAAATCGGGTTCTGCACTGTGTGTGTGTGTGTGTGTGTGTGTGTGTGTGTGTGTGTGTGTCCCTGTGTTCTGTGCTTGCTGGCTGAATGACCTTGTATAAATTGTGCCCTCCCACGCTTGGTTTTCCCATGTGTAACAACAGGAATTTTGCTTTAGAGCCAAGCGGCAACTCCAGACGCCCCTCCCCAAGTTGCCCCCAAGAGCTTCTACTTTGGGATCTCCCGCTGAGTTTCTGTGAGGGGGAAACCCACATATTGCCAGTGAGTATGGCGACTGGCTTTCCAACAACTGGTCTGTCTTTCTCTCTTCTTCACCTCCTCACAGTTTTAGCTTATCATCCCCAAACCCAGTCTCGACCACAGAAAAACTGCCATGACCCCTGTATAAGTATCACTTCATACTCCCAGTAACTATCGGGGTACTTTCTCAGTGCCAGATCTCCCCACCTCCATGAGCCCTGCTAAGGATTCAGTTAGAAAAGTGGGTTTTATGACTTTTTCTTGGTTTTGGTCGATGCCTGGAACAGAGGCAGCCATGTGGCTGGCACTTCAGCACTGGTGACAGAGCCTGCTCCTTGTTGGGCGGGGAGGCGATAAAGGGGTTAACTTCCACCTTTATGTTAGGGAGAAGGGAGGGAGGTGTGCCAGTTCTTTCTGGCCTAGCCCCTGTGCAATGCAGATGGGAACTGGGGGGGAGGGTGAGTTAGCTGTCAGGGTCACCTACAGAGCAGCAGACTCACCCTTGAATCTCCAGTCTCTTGCTTTCTGTGAAGTTCTCCACAAGAGCCTCTCCGTTTACTAGCAGCCCTGACAGTTAGTGTGGAGCTCCCCTTCCGATCTGAACCTCCCCCAGGATGTAACTCAACCCCATGCACCCTGGTTTTTCTTTGCCTGGGACCCCCAGGACAGAGCCGGTCTGCCTCATTCTCAGCCCCTGCTTGCAGGTGGATGCTGAGAGCTAGATACCACTGTCCCTTTAACCACGTTTTACTGGAAGGAGAGGGCACTAGGGAGAAGGGGGAGGAAGTTTCTGGTTTTTCTGTGGAGAAGCAGAACATGATGAAGCATTTTCCCCCATTCGAACGTCCAGTCATGCTGCCGTTCGCTCAGGGCAGAGGGGCTAGTTGGCAGGTGTGACTGGGAGGACGAGGTGAGTGACTGGTCTGAGGTTTCAGAGAAAGTTGGGGGAGGTCTTGGATAGAGCCCCCCCCTCGTTCCCGTTTGGCTCCCTGCTCCTTTTTCTCCCGCTTGGAATTTTGCCAATAGATTCTTGTTGCTTTGAGTCTCTTCAGCCTTCTGCAGAATGCGGACATTTTCCCCAAGTGTGGGAAGGCTGACAGGCAGCTGACGACAAGGAGGAAGGATAAGAACAGTGGGATGGTGCGGTGTGGGGAGGGAACCACTGGATTTCAGGACCCCGGGTATGATGCCGTGCTGGAAAATTGACCTGAGAACTGGGACTTCGAGGTCAGGATTCCGAAAAGTCCTTCAACCTCACCTCCAGAAAGCCGTCCTTGGCCTCCTTCACCTCGTGTCTGTTTAATTGTCTCTCCTGTGCACCTGCATGGTCCCCAGTGCTAATCCCTGTGTGCTTAATGATTCTGTCGTTGCTGTGGGAGAATGAATGAACTTGTCAATTTTCTAGTCAAATTTGTGACACAGAACTAAAGATGATTCTAGCAGCCCTGGCAGTTAGTGTGGAAGCTCTCCTTCCAGATCTGAACCTCCCCCAGGATGTAACTCAACCCCATGCACCCTGGTTTTTCTTTGCCTGGGACCCCCAGGACAGAGCTGGTCTGCCTCATTCTCAGCCCCTGCTTGCAGGTTAACCCTCCTTGGAGGTTTAAATCCCTTTAACTTTTCTTCCTGCATTTTAACATTTGGCAGTAACTAGAATAACATATCTATTCACCTGTCTGTCCGTCTGTCTGTCTGTCTGCCTGCCTGCTTGTCTGCCTGTCCATTGCCTGCTCATTAAGCCTCTGCCTTGAAATAAACACACGCTAAATGCTGGTGTCACAGAATCCCGTAAGCTTCAGAAATTGTCTCCTTGAAAGAAAGATTCTCAAGCCTTTCCCAAATCGCATGCTTAAGTTTTCCAGGTATTTTCAGAATATACGCTGTGGTTTGTGAATATTTTACAAAGGCTTCTTGTTAATGGTTTGGGTCCCAGAATGCTAACATGGATGGAAACTCTAAGAGGGGGGACCTGATCAGAGATCGTCAGACACTATGGGTATCCTACTGAAAGAGGCTGTAGGAGCAAGCATCCCCTTCCCTCACTCCTTGTTTCTGAGGCAGAATTTCACTTCATAGTCATAGTTTGTATTGCCTCCATCTCCTAACTTGTGGTATTATGCCTTCCTTTCTTTCTCTTTCTTTCTTTCTTTCTTTCTTTCTTTCTTTCTTTCTTTCTTTCTTTCTTTCTTTCTTTCTTTCTTTCTTTCTTTCTTTTTCTCTTTTTCTTTCCTTCTTTCTCTCTCCCTCTCTTCCTGTCTCCCTCCCTCCCTCCCTCTTTCCCTCCTTCCCTTCCTTCCTTCCTTCCTTCTTTCCTTCCCAAGGAGGTCTCAGAGTGGCTTTGAACTCTTGACCTTCCTTGCCTCAGCCTCCCCAGAGCTAGGATTACAAACACAGGCCACCACGCTCAGCTTCTTCCTCTCTTATTCTTTCTGGCTATGGGTCCAGTGTTGAGGGCTGCTAGCCCACAAGCCGTCTCGCCACAAGCCCAGAGTGATGGGCCCAACTGATCATGGACCAGATCCTCCAAAACTGTGAGCCAAGATCAACCTTTACTCTTCTTCTCTAAGAAGAGGAAAAGAAAACTACGGTGTGGTGGCTCACTCCTGTAACCCTAGCTGTAAGAAGCAGAGGCAGAAGGATTCACATGACTTTAGTCTAGCCTAGGCTACACAGTGTGTTGCAGGGCCTGCTCCTAAAAGGAGGGGGGATTGGGGATTTATTTCAGTGACTGAACACTTCCTAGCAAACCCAAGATCCTGGATTGAGTCCCAGTCACAGAGGACCAAACAACAACAATGAGAGAGAGAGAGAGAGAGAGAGAAAGAGAGGTGTTTTTGGAACAAATCTTCCCTAAGTCCGAGCATTGGGAATTTTAGAGAGGTAAGTAGAGCGTGCCGAGTTTCCTAAGTTTATTTGCCCTTGGGCCCTCCTTACTCCCAAATGTCTCCAAACAAGGTTCCAGTCGTCCACATTGGAGCTCAGAATTGGGTCTCAGCTTCTGCAGTCTGTAGGTTGCCGCCTGGGTTCCTTGGATCCCATGACTTGTGCTCCTCAGGGACATACTCCAAGGTGAAGGATAAAGCCATCAAGTTCTCTGTAAATACCTAAATACCTCCACAGGCTCTGGTATTACTCACTTCACTCGGCATCCAGGGTAAGCCCTGGCATGAGAATCCAGGGGCGGGGGCAGGGTCCACATCGTCCTTGGTCCCTCCTCAAAACTTGTTCATTGCTCCTATTTTACAGACAAATAAACTGAGGCCAGAATGGGAAATACATTGTCCAGTGTAGCTCAGTGGTAGGAGCAGAGTCCAGGGTATCAGATCATCCAAGCCTAATCCATTACCAGTACTCAACATACATGGTGGAAACTCATTTGTCCTCCATAGTGAGGCCCAGATGTTTGGGGGTGAAGGAATAAGACTTCCTCATGAAAGGAACAGGCAAAAGGAGTCGCCTGTACTGAGAGTCCTTCTGACCAGTGACAAGTGGCCCAGCATCAGTGCGTTCTGGCTTTGTTTTGTTCTGTTGTTAATGACAACTGTTGAATCCAGGACTCTCCCATGTCAGGGATACTCTCTACCATTGATTTACACCCCCCTCAATCTTATGTAAGAACACATCCTAAACTGTGCACCTCATACCATCATGTCACCTTTATATGGAACAGCCTGTGACCACTCTTTGGAATGTGTTTGCTAAACTTCATTTTTTTTCCCTGCCTTCTTCTACCCCCTCTTTTTTTCCCCTCTCCATCCATCCTTCCCCTATTTTTCTGGTGTCTCATAGAATCCAGACTTGCCTCAAACTCACCGTAGCCAAGACTGGCCTTGAATTTCTGATCCTCCTGTCTGTCTGTCTGTCAAATGCCCTCTCCCCCCTCCCCCAATGTTGTATATCTTATCTCAGGCACAATGCAAGTGTCATAAGGACAAGATTTTTTTTTCAGTTTTATCCATTGATAATTTTCTTCGATGCTTGAGACAATAATGTTTGTACACAGCAGATATTTAACAAGTAGTTGTGAGATGACTTCCAGTCTCTGCTTAAGATATTTCAGCACCAGACACCTGGACAGTTCCTGTCTGCTCTGTTTTAGTGGGAAGACACATTTTACAAAATGCCTCTCCGGGAGGACCCAGTGGAGAGTTAGGCGTACACAATAAAGGACTCTCTGGGAATTGGGGGGGAGGCACTGGGGGAAGGGGAAGGGGAGGTAAAAAATTTTAAAATGTATAATTAAATTTTTAATAAAAAAAAAGGAAAAAAAAAAAGAAATTGAGTAAAAAAAAAAAAAAAAAAAAATGCCTCTCCGTCCCCAGCTGTGTGGTCACCTTTGTGGTCGCCACTTCATTGCCTGCAAATATACCTTTTGATTTCAGCAGTTCTCTGCGTCTGTGCAGCACTGAGTATTTCTTGCCTCCTCCAGGGACTCATACTCCTGACTCTCCCTTGCCCTTTTCTTTCTTCACTTCTTCCCTCTCCTGGTCCATCATATGCCTCCTTTTTTCTCCCCAGATTCTCTCTTCCTCATCCCTTCCTTCCTCTCTCTTTCTCTCTCTGTCTTCCTCCCTCTTTTAAGCTGTGTGTCCTCCTTTTGCTTGGCTTGAATCTGACTTACGGTAAAGAAGAGGCAGCCTCCTTAGCCCCACTGCATTTAGGAAGCCAGCAGCAAAGACGGAACAAAGTGCAGTTTCTCATACATCGCCCCCTCCTGGGCTTCACCATACATGGCCTTGCTACTGAGAAGCTGCCCGCATTCCAGGAAGCCTGCAGCAACCAAGCATGCCTGCCCCACCCATGTGTCTCTCTGGGATTCAGTGGAGAGGGAAGATAAATTCTGTGCGAAAGTGTCTTCCCAAAGGCCAGATACTAGTGGGTAGATTCACAGGTCGGCTTCATCTCTCCGTGTCCAGCACTTGTTGTGGGCAACTATGGTTGAAGGATTCTTTGATTATGCTTCTTGAGATTCGAAGTTCATTGGTCTGTCCTAATCAGCCAGTAACTCACTGGGGTTTGCTCACCATCTGTCCCCCAGGGCTCTCACAACTCCTGTTACCCAGAGTAACAGGAATGCAGTTTGCCATATAAGGTAAGGATGCCTTGCCCTTGTTATTTGTGGGTTTTGTTTCTGTATTTATTTATTTCGTGCTACAGGTCAAACTTAGAGACTGTGGAAATCCTAACTAGGAAAGTGTTCTGCTACTGATCTGTCCTTCCCACCACACCCCCCATTTTCATGGGGTTTTCTTTGTGACAAGGTCTCACTATGTAGCTCAGGATGACCTCAAACTGGTGATCCGCTTTCTTCTGTCTCCAAGTACTGGGATTACGGGTGTGTGCTGTCATGCTCCACCAGTGTGTCTGGGTTTTATGTCTCTCAGCATGCATGGTTCAGGAAGTGAAGGTTCAGAGAGACTGAGTGACTCGCCTCCATTCACCACATCTAGTAAGCAGTGCAACCAGGATTCAAACCCAGTTTGCTGGTCTCCATAGCAGTATGATCAACTGTGAGATCGCCACTTCGCATCTCTTTCACAGGAAGACCTGCTGGACCTAGCACTTTCCCAGTTCCCTTACAGTTTACTGGAGACTTTGCTCTAGGAGTTCCATCTAGTTCCACCATGGTGGAAGCAAGGGAGTTGAGAACTGGATCTGGCTTTTTTATTCTCAGTTTCATATCTTCCCCGGTTGTCTTGGGAGGTATGAGAGAGGGAGAATTCCCAGATAGCACAGTCAGGAAGTCGAAATGATGCTTGACTCAGTTCTCTGGATATCCCCAGCTGCAGAGACGCCTAAGTCACAGGCAGTCATGAATCGATGATTGATTTCCTTAGTGCAAATCCGAGTCATCAAGGAAACAGTCTGGGCAAGCCTCAGCGCCTGAGCACCTGCTGGCCGTGTTCCGGCTGCTGACACAAGGGGTAGTGGCAGCAGCTCTGCATATCTAAGGAAAGTGCAAGGTCATTCTCCTCTTTGGAGTAGGTCATTGATGCCAGAGAAAGAAAATACTTGCTAGGGTCCAAGGATGGGGGTCAGAGATACTGTGGTCACGTTGAGGGGGTGCTGCTTCTCTGCCATAGGAGAAGGACGTCTGCATGCCAGAATTTAGAATGAGATGTTGGGAAGTGAAATTATTAACAGTTGGCTTAAAGGTTCATTCTTGTTGGTCAGTGTGGACAAGTCAGAGAGGCAAGATTGGCCTTTAAAAGAGGCATCTCGAGGGGTGGGAGGTGATTTAGTTTGTGGAGTGTTTGCTTAGTGTGTACAAAGCCCTGGGTTTGATCCTCACCACTGTATGAATAAGGCATTGTAGGAACATGCTGTCATCCCAGCACTTAGGAGGTAGAAGTGTGAGGATCAGAAACTCAAGGTCACCCTCTGCCATATAGCGATAAGTGAGATACTGTCTCCAAAAAAAAATCACAAACAAACAAACAAACAAATAAAAGAGGCTGCTGAGGCTGGAGAGGTGGCTCAGGGGTTAAGCCTCTGCCTTGCAGGCGGAAGGTCCTGAGTTCAGATCCTAGACCCCAGGTATAGATGACGGGTGGAAGCGGGGGTGGCCTGCGCTTCTGGTCCGGTAGGGTGGAGCCTGTGAATCCTGGGGCAGAGTAAACAAGGAGGATGTGGAGGCGGTCCATGTGGTTCCCGAATTCGTCCATGGTCCTACACACACATACACATACATACACACACGCATACACGCACAATTGAAAAAATAATAAATAATTTAAAAATTTTTAAAAATAAAAGAGATTAAGTTTGTATGAGCGGAGATAATAAAAAATATTTAAAAAAATAAAAGAGGCTGCTGCTTGTGGGTTTCTGCCCATGCTTGGTGAATATAAAATATACCCTTCTTGTCAGTGTGTGTGTGTGTGTGTGCGTGTGTGTGTGTGTGTGTGTGTGTGTGTGTGTGTATGTGTGTGTGTGTGTGTACAAGAGGACACAGAGAATCTGGAATGTGTGTACCTGTGGAGACCCAAGGGCGACATTAGGAATTATCCTAGATTGTTCTATCTTCTCACTACTTTGCTCTGAGTTTTCCCAGGCTCTGCCTTCCAGGACCAGAATTGCAGGCTGCTGCCACATCTGCAGGAGTTCTTGCAGGATTTCACATATGCCATGGGGAATCATTGGGAAATTAACGCAGTTTTTTTTTCAGAAACTGGAAGAACCACATATTCTTTTCTTCTCCAGTGAAGTTACGTCCATGAATGATACAGTGTTGTCTGTGATAGTAAGTACTTTGGTACCTTATTAGACCACATTGCTTGTATGTGTATAACATAAGCCAAATTCCAGAAAAGCATATGCCTGGGTTTTTTTTTTTTAATGTGGGATCTGGGGATCCAAACTCAAGTCCTTTTGTTGGTGAGACAAAGACTTTAATCCCTGAGCCATCTCCCCAGCCCTGAAGTTCATAGGTCTCGAGACAGCACCATGACCTGTCCCTCTACAGTCAGTCTGCATAAGATCTTGCAAGGCTTGGCAGCAGCATGACACTTGCCCAAAAGCAGTTGATCCCACATGGATGAGATGTGCCAAGAAAATTTCTGGAGGTTCTGCCTCAGGCTGAGCCAAGCGCTCACTATGGTCAGAAGATTGCAGAAGACCCAAGTAGACCTGGACTAAGGACCTGGTCACACACAGCAGAGCAGGTTCTTGAGCTGCCATTTGGAGAGATTAAGTAGTGGGGGGGGGGGAAGGTAGAACTGACCTTGAGGTCTTTGCTCTCTGTAAGGGAGAGCTGGCTGACACAATTGCTGTTTGCTCCTCTTTTTTTTTTTTTAGTGATGCTGGATTGAATTTATAACCCCACATGTACCAGGTAAGCAGTTTACCATTGAGTCATACCACCAGCCCTCCATTTTGTTGTTTTGACAAAGGGTCTGCTGTGTAGCCCAGGGAGGCCTTCAACGTAGGCTCTTCCAGCTTCGACTTCTTGCCATACCAAGATTATAGGTACATACCACTGTGCCTGGATCAGGTTTAATTTTTAAAAAAGGAAATCCTGCTTTAGTGAAATCAGAGTCCCGAACCCTTCCACCTTCCAGACCATCCTAGTCACAACCTGTGATTAGGGGACCCTGAGATGTTTCTTGTGAGCCAGAGTCCCTAAAGCAAAAGAATGCTCTCCCTGTCTAGCCTCAGCTAACCTTCCAGTCACATGGACTGATTTCTTTTGGCAAGTCTTATGCATACATTGCCTCATTTAGACTCGGCAACAACACCAAGAAACTCTGGTGAGCAAGTAGAGACCGGAAATGGTCAAGTCACTTGCTATTCACTGGCTGGGAGTGTTAGCAAAAAACGTTGAGCGGATGCATGCAATACAGTGGTTTCTTCTCAGAGCCTTTATTCCAAGTTATGCATCTAATGACACGTCTCAGGCGGCATTGCACAACTATGAGTTGTTGAAAACTAGTTCATCTGAATCTAGCAGTTGAACAGATAAGGAAACTTGAGCCTGATTCTGATTCAGAGCCAAGGCTTTATAGCTTCAGTTGCCTCCTTTATGATTCTAGAGCTGGCGTCCCAAAGGGTAAGAACCAAAAGTTAGACAATACTTCCTGACTTTTCAGAATATTATATGGCTTACTGCCACGTACTGATACTTCCAAGGTCCCAGACATTTCATACGTATTTCTTCCACATGTTTGTGTATCTACAAGGAAGCAGGTACAATCATCTCTGCAGATGAATAAATTGAGATATAAAAAGGTTAGGTGAAATATTTATAAATGTGTTGTGGTTCCTGTCTCAAACTTCTCTGGGTCCTATTAGTGCCTAACAAGATATATTGTCGAACCCACTTTCCCAAAGAGGAAGCCGAGGGAGGCTCTGTAATGGCTTTTCTCAGTCCCTAAACACTAGATTATGGGTCAGCTGGGCAGAGTCGCATCGGCTATAACGCCTCCTCAAGGTAGGAATGGGCAGTTTTATGTCACCGTCAGCTCCATCCCCTCAAGTGTCCGAAACGACCAAAGGGTCCCTCCCAGTCCAAAGATTGCTTCGGAAGACTGCCGAACGCCTTCCAAAATCCTTTAAACTGGAATTCAGTCCTTCCCAGAGACTATGGAAAAGTGATGATGGTCTTAGCTGTCTCTTACTTCCTCTTTGTGAGGCCGACAGCAGTAACCTTCAAAGGGCATAGAGACGTCTAGTTCTCCAGAAGTGCTGGGGTAGGGTTCGGGAAGAGGGGTTTCCAGCACCCCACTCCTCTCCGGGGTCCGGCTGCTTCAATAGGTGGACTGAGAAACTAGACTACAGTAAGGAGTCTGGGTGTCGGCGGGCTGAGTGACCCTGGGCTGCAATTTCCTCCTTCTTGGCCTCGGTTTCTGCTTCTGCGGAAGAAATTCTTGCAAGGTGATTTGCACTTCAAAAGCCTGAATTCTGTCCAGCATTTTCAGAGTTCCCAACCTCAGGCAAGCATGTGGAGTTAAGTGCTGGGTCCCACCTGGACCGGTAGAGTACCGTGACACCTGCCTCCTTTGCTGTCCTCACACTCCTGAAACTGGGGAGACATGGGAGTGCGGCCAGGCGCTAGATGGTGGTGGATGAGGCTGTGGAAGTCAGATGCGGCGGAAGCAGCTTGTGGAGGGCTTACTGTGCGCTTCGAGTGCTTGTTCTGTGCCTACCACAGGGTGCGCACAGGGGTCTCATCTGCAGCATAGGGACTGGAAGCCTGTCAGCATGAAAAACACAGCTCTCCCCTCAAAGGAAAGAAGAGGGTGACCATGATGACCATGAGCCCAGGAACAAGGATTTAGGTTCCCTAAATTCCATGTTGCAACGTGGTGGTAGCAGTTTTATGAAGTTTTTGTAGTAACAGAATAAAGAGATTCATTCAAATCAAAACACTTTTTAGGGGCTGGCCAAATAGTTTGGCGGGTTGGGCTCCTGTTCACAAACCTAATGACCTGAGTTTGTTTCCCAGAAGCCCACTTGGTAGAAGAAAAGAAATGATTTATGAATATTGTCCTCTCACTTCCACCCATGTGCCATGGCATGCATATGCCCCGCCCCTTTCCCTAGTGAATGGATGAATGGTTAAAAAAAAAAATTGTACCTAAGGCTAAGCATACAGCTCAGTACTGGAGTACTTGTCTGGCATTTGCAAGACCCTAAGTTCCATTGCCATGATCACTAAAGAAAAAAAAAAGTGCTTATTCTAAAGGTTGTGGGATAACAAATGACTGTTTGGATGAAATATCCAGAATAAGCAAGTCTGAAGAAACAGGAAATAGGGCCCGAGAGATGGCTCAGCAGGTAAAGTGCTTGCCACACTAGCTAATGACCTGAACTCATATAAAAGTGAAAGGAGGGAACTGACTCCACCAAGTTGTCTTCTCCATATGCAGACCATGTGGCATGTGTGCATTAACACACACATTAATACACAAATAATAATAAATAAAATTAAGTTTAAAAAAGGAGGCAGACTGGTGTGCTATTGTAGAGCTGGACAGACCAGGATGTTGATGGACACTAGGCTGATCCATAACTTGTCTATTGTGAATGGTGCACTGCAATAAACAGGTGTGCAAACATCTTTGTGGTATGCTGACTCTGATTCTTTTGGAACAATATTCCTAAGTCACATGGTAGTTCTATTTTCAGGTTTTTGGTTTTTTTGTTTGTTTGTTTGTTTTTAGGAACCTCTGGCTACACCAGTTTGCATTAAAACTTTTTTCTTTTTTTTGTAACAGTTTTGAGACTTCATTCACATATCATAGAGTTCAATAGTTTAAAGTGCAATCATCACCGCAATGGACTTTAAAACATTTTCCTCACCTTCAAAAGAAACGTCACTCGGAACTCAATCAAGTTTTGCACCCCGTTACAATGGAAGACTAATGAGGCAGAAAACTACATCAGGCCAGACTACAGAATGCCTAATCTGCCCATCAAAATCTTATCCCACATCAAGGGGAAATTCGAGGAAGAGGGAGCAGTAAGATTGTAAGAGCCTAAAAGTGGGATGAAGTACTTCACACACTCCAGCCAAGACAAGGCTGCTGTATCCAGGTCATTGCGATGAGAGCTTCTACCACCAGATCTGCACAGTGGCTGATATATTGTCTCCCCAAAGACTAACTAGGACCTTAGGAAATACAGTGGCATGGATCTCAGAGAGTATCTGAGGGACAGACTCTGGACAAGAGAAACCTCCCTACCTATTACTTTACCACTGACTAGCCACATAAAATTCAACAGACAGACATCCCCTAAAGGGAATCCTGAGATACAAGCAAAAGGCTGGAGTGGGGGTAGGGGGAAGAACTCCATCCCCAGTCTCTGAGAACTATAATCTCAATTGCTGTCATTAAGGCGGTCATCTTCCACCAGGTGCCTTTATAACCCCAGCACAACTACTTTGTCAGTAAATATGTCTCTGTCCTTCCTCCCACCGTCAAGGCAGGGACCTGGTGGGCTCTTTCAAGAACCAGCCTGTCCCCAGATTCCTTCCTTGTCCTCTTCTTCCAGAGCCAAATGCAGAATGCTCTGGAAGGCCTTAGGACCTTGAGGTCTTCCTTCTGCCCCCCTTTTCCTGTGGCAGAGAAAGTCACCAGGCTGCCTCCAGGGGGTCACTGTGGGCTTTAGCTCTCATTGGCTGGAGTCAGCATCCCTCCCTTGTCCCTCTGCAGAGCTGCATCTGGCACTGGTTCTGAGGAACGGGCCAGGGCCGCCTCTGCTTCCCAGAGGCTTCACTTCCCCCGCAGAGCACTTATGCCTGGTCCCTGTCCCTGTTCTGCATCAGCAGCCGCAGTGCCTGATTTACAGCTTTATCTGGGCTCTCTCCAGGAAAGCTGCCTGCAAACCAGTCCTTCTGGACTCTTCTGTCTAGGTTCTTGTTTGCAGACAGGTTGCTTCAAGACACAGCTTAGGGCCCCCAGTGCACCTCCGGGATATTACTACAGGTTGCCCTGGCCTCGCCCATGTTAGCTAAATAGCTTAGAAGAGAAGAACAAAACAAAAAACACCACCTGTGCCTCAGTTTCTCCACTCGTCCACAGTGAGTGATCTGGATGGAAGGCAACTACCGATACCCATATTTCTGATTCCAAACAAATACAGGCTGACTGGGAAAGGCAATGTCAGAGGTAGAGGGATGCCTCACCTTGGAGGACACAGCCCCAACCCAGCCTTGAGCCTTCTCATCCATCAAATGGAGTCGTTAGAGGATATTCTTGTGCTGGGCTCAAGCTTAGGTTCCTGCAAGGCAGCAAGAAGGTGGGTGATGTTGGAGTTTGTGACTCAAGTCCTGACATGGGTGTTTGCAAGTGCTCTGCATGGTTCTAGCTCTATGGCAAGCAGGAAGAGAGGGGAGGGCTGAGTGGGCTCTACACAGGATCTGCAGGGAGGACACAGGGCTGTGAAGAGCTTGCTGATCCATTGACGCCTTTGCTGCAGGTAGTATGTTTTCCCTGATGCCTGCTGCACATGTGTGGAGGACTGTCCTAAAACATCCTCCTTGTAACTTGGTTCTTCTAAACCATGGCCAAGCCTTTCCTCAGCTTCCCATAGTTCTCAGTGTGGGCTGCCTCCTCACTTGTTGTGGAGCAATGTTACACCTCTGGCCATTGCTCTTGCTGTCCCCCCTTCTCTTTTCCTGACTCCCCCTCTGCAGCTGTTAGTCAAGACTCCACACTAGACAAGGGGGCAAACACTTGTAATGGGATCAGGAGCCCAAGTTAACTTTGATTACAATTTAAGGCTAGTCTGGGCTACATGATGCCTTGTCTTAAAAAAAGGGGGGGGGGTAAGAAAAGAAAAAGGAAGGGAGAGAAGTCAAAAGAGAAGGAAGGGAGAAAAGAAAAGATGATTCATTTGTGGCACAATCTCCTTTCCTGTTGGGGCTGGGTCAGCTGTGCAGTTTCCCATGGAACACATCACGTTTGCTGTTCTACATGGGACATACATGATCACACACATTCCTTTGTGGAAAGCATCTGTTTATGTTCTGCCTCTTCCACCAAACTCCCGGCTGCTACTCATCCTCACCTCAGCATTCTTGTATCAAGCACTGATGGTGGTACAAGAGCATCGCTCCTAAGTTACACCCTCGAACTCCTGGGATTTGAGGGTTTTTTTTTAATTATTTGTAAGTAGTTCAGAAATCCAAATCTTACAAAGTTTAGACAGCGCCTTTTCCTCCTCTGTCCTCAGCTACCTAGGTATTCTTGAGAAGCAGCCAAGATAACCCAACTCTCCAGACCTTTTCAAATGGGTTTTAAATTCTCAGACTAGCCCAGTGTATCTTCATCAGAGCCAGGTGCAAATCTCCAGGTCTGGGTTGCTTGGGACCTGGGGAAAATGGCCCACCTTGCTCTGGCAGCGAGGTGCGGTCACCAAAGACCTCGGCGCACCCACCCTAAGCTTCTCCGGGTTCTTGTCCCCCTCAGCCACTATCTCTCTCTAGTGGCTCACAGCGCAGCGCTCTGGCTGGTAGCCTGGCGGGAGCACTTGGCGCAGGGCTGCATCAGTAAGGGGTGGGGGGAGGTCGTCGACCTTGAACGTGGTCTGTCTGACACCTAATGCACGAAACCTCAGGGAGAACCCAGCGCTGGGAACCAGCTGCTGCAGGGTTAAGTGCAACGCGCCCGGGAACCCCTTCTGAGGGCGGGAGGGCGAGGAAGGGAGAGGGGAGGACGGCTGGGGTGTGGATTGCGGGGGCGGAGCTCCCTGGGGATTCTCTCTTCCGGCAGGATGGGGAGGGGAAGCTTTGGGAGCCGCTTGGGAATGCTGGAAGTGCTTCCTAAGTGGGAGCTGAGCTGTTTTAACTACGGAGGCTCAAGTGCACTTTTCCGGCACTCGTAGTTTCCATCTAATTGTGAAAAAAGGGACCGCTTGAAGCGTGCGCTCAGAATTCGCTTCTCTTTGCCCCACACGTGACTGAGAGATGAATCGTCGTTTTTGTTATTATTGCTATGCTTTCATAGGCGCCCAATCTTACGGTGCCCCTGGCTGTATGGACAGCAGAGACCAGGATCCCAACCCAAACCGCTCTCCTGGTGACCACCTCCTCCGGGTGGGGGAATGCAATGACAGCCATTTACCCTTACCTGATGGGTGACCAGGACTGCAATGTGCGCAGGTTTTGGAGAGGTGGGGGTTACAGACCTCACAGAACTGAAGGTCAGGTTTCGGGATCCAGTTTTTGCTTATTTAGGAGATTCGGGCCTCTGTTTTCACCCCAGTGAAGTGGGCATAGTCTTTCTCTCCCAGTAACCCCATGGGATTTGGCCTGATCAGGAAAGGGAATGAGTGAAAGAGTACTTGTCATCTGCAAAACTGCCCTAGAGACTGGCTTGCTATTCCAGAAGCCATTACAATGATTTGATCTGGAAATAAACAGTAATGGTTAATTGCATGACCTTTCGAATGTACAGAATGCTACTGAAGTGCACTTTAAAACTAGTAGATATGGGGGCTGGAGAGGTGGCTCAGGGGTTAAGCCTCCACCTTGCAGGCGGAAGGTCCTGAGTTCGGATCCCAGATCCCACGTATAGACGCCAGGCGGAAGCAGGGGCGGCCTGCGCTTCTGGTCCTGGTAGGGCGGAGCCTGTGAATCCCGGGGCAGAAGGAGATGGAGGCGTCCATGGTGGTTCGCGAATTCGTCCGTGGTTCTACACATACACAGACACACACACACACACACACACACACACACAGGTTCGCACACATACACATGCACACGCGCACAGTTGAATAAATAATAATAATAAAAATAAATCTAAAAAAAAAACTAGTAGATATGGTAATTTTAGGTAATGTATGTCTTTTTAAAACACTTTCTCTACATAAGGCAGACTAGCCTCAAACTCAAAATCATCTCTGTGCTGGCTGCTTTGGGTTTAATTAAAGACATAGGCTCACAAAAAGAAGGTGAGAGAGCAACCAAGGTTGATTCTTGATATCACTCTTGGGCCTCCATAGGCACACACACTCAAATTCACTCATGTACATACATCTGCACATGCACACACTCCTACATATAAACACACCCATACCCAATACGCACATACATGAAGGAAATGTTTTTTGTTTGTTTTAGAGGTTTTTTTTTATTTGTTTTGTTTTTAAGAGTACTAAACCCTGTTTTTAGATGAATCAGGAAAACACCACTGTAAACTCGTGGCAGAACCATTGTGAAAGAAGAGGTGAAGGAACCTAGGTTTTTCCTCCATATATTCTTGAGAAGAATATGGACGCACTCAGGAGAGGTCGCAGACCTGCTCAGAGTTCAACGTGGAGTTTGAGGAGAGCTGTGCTAGTCCCATAGCTGTGGGGATACAGGCTCATAATCCCAGTTCCTTGGGAAGCAGAAGGATCTTCAAGGTCAAGATCTGCCCGCATTACACAGAGGAGCCAGAGAAGAGCTGTGTTTATACTAGAGGCATCTTGGTTCCTGGGAAGCTGGGACCTCCATCTTTGGAGTTAGTGACACTTAGGGACTTGACATAAGTCCCCTCACCTCAAGGAGCAGATTCTTATTAAAATGGAATACCAACACTTCCTTCGCAGGATCACAGGGTTGCAGAGCTGAGGAAAGGAGTAGAGGGGCTACATGATACAGGAGAGTGGGGTTGTCATGGTTACTAAAGCAGCCCCAGAACTGTTGTGTTTGCAGGGTGAGCTGTCTTGGGAGCTACTCTCCCCAAGAAGAGAGAACTCTGCAGGTCTCATGCTCTGTTCCCCCTACCCGTGCCCAGGCAGCACACTGGCAGGAGTTTGTCCTCTGGGGGTGCCAGGGGATTCAGGGAGCATCTCTTCTTTTTTGATGAGACAGCGATGAGGTGATGTCTGGGTTTTTTTATATTCCATGGCTGAACGGGTGCCAGACGACAGTCCAGGCCAGATCCCATGAGCCACATTTGTCCTCTGGGCTCTTGGCCCCATGGGAACCCTACCTTGAGAACCACTATCTGAGAAGTTGCCCATCATAAATGAATATAGTTCCAAAACCCACTATCTCCAGGGGAAACCCACCACCAGGCAGGGTCTTTAAGTCTTTATTTAAATTATTATAATTGTGTGTGTGTGTGTGTGTGTGTGTGTGTGTACAAGAGGGCACATGAACATGTGTGCCCATGGAGGCCAAAGGGCAACATTGGGAATCATCCCAGATAGCTCTACTTCCTTACTGCTTTGTTTTGGGTTTTCTCAGGCTTCGTCCTCCAGGGTCAGTGATACAGGCTGTCGCCATTTCTGCTTGCCTGGCATTTTTACCTGGGATCTGGGAATCTGAGCTCAGGTATCTCTGTTTTCAAAGCAAAGACTTTAATTCCCAAGCCATCTCCCCAATCCTTAAATTTAATTTTTAAAATATTTTATTTTATTAATTTGAGAAAGAGAGAGAGGCACATATGCACAATGTAAGTTTCTTGGAATTGAACTTGGTCACCAGATTTGCGAGCAGATGCCTTAATCTCTGAGCTATCTCATGGGCCCCTTAAATTCATTTTTTATTCTAAGTATTTTTGGGGAGAGATGATAGGGTCTCAAAACCAAGCTAGCTTCAAACTCCCTACATAGCTAAGGATGACCTGGACTCCTCCACCTCCCAAGTGCTGGGACTAGGAGTGTGTACCACCTTTCATGATGAGTCTTTTCTTTAAAAAGATAAAACTTGGGGCTGGAGAGGTGACTCAGGGGTTAAGCCTCTGCCTTGCAGGTGGAAGGTTCTGAGTTCGGATCCTAGACCCCACATATAGACGCCGGGTGGAAGCGGGGGCGGCCTGCGTTTCTGGTCCTGGTAGGGCGGAGCCTGTGAACCCCTGGGCAGAGTAAACAAGGAGGTGGAGGCGGTCCATGGTGGTTCCCAAATTCGCCCGTGGGTCTACACATACACACACATATACATACACACACACACACACACACACACACACACACACACACACACAAGCACAATCGAATAAAAAAACTTAACTATTTCATATTACATATTTCATCTTACCAAAGGCTACCCTTTGAGGTGTATGCACTGACACTGATCCAAATTTTTGGAGGGTAAACCAAGGCCTCAGGAGCTTTAATTACACTGCCCATTAGGAGGAACTTGATAGCTCAGTGAAGGTTCGAGATAGGATATGAGGCCATAACTCAGGTTGCTTTCAGTCTGGGATGGGAAACTACTGAGGGTTGTGGCTAATCCTACATCAATAACATCTCTGCTCTAACATAAACATGCACCTGTTAACAGAAAAAAATTCATTACAGAAATGTCTGGGGGCATGCGATGAAAATCTTTGAAGCCCTGCTCTCCACAGGTAAGTCATGGAACCATTTGTTATATAGGTTCTTCCAGATATTCTATGCATTTACAAGTATGGTTCAGTGGTAGAACATATGCTTAGTATGTAAAAGGACCCAAAAACAAACCCAAGGGATGGGGCAGAGAGATGCTCTTAAAGTGCAAAAATTCTTATCTTGGCAGATTCTTGATGAATCTGAAAGAATAGGACATGACAAATAAGGTGTGCAAAACTGTATATTTGTATGTGTGTATGTGCATGCATGCATGTACAGTTTTTAGACACAGTGGCTCTATGGCATCAGAATTTTAAGAAAGAGTCAGACTCAAGCCTCTTGTTTTTCAGATGGAGAAAGTGAGACCAAGATGGAAAGAGACCCCCGGCAAGACGAATGGGGAGCCCAGCCCCTAGGATGGCCTTGAGGCCAGTATAAGAATGCTGCAGTTTCCAGGCTGTGGGCATGCTGCCCTGGCCTCAGCAAGCAGCTGAGTCCTGCAGAGCCAGGACAAGGGAGTCAGCCCGTTCAAGCTGCCAGGCTGAGCCTCTGCAGTCCCTGCTAAGAGAAGATTTACAGCTGCCAAAAGCTTAGGAAGGTTATAGAGAAAAGACTCCGGTGCATTACTGGGCATCCTGCAGTGTCTGCAGCAGGATTGACTGCAAGCTCTGGGAAACCTTCCAGGATCTGGGCTTAAGCATGAACATGGGCGAGGGACACAGCAGACCCTCCACAGGCAGAGCCCGAGCACAAGGCCTGGCCCTCCCCCGAGTTTTTACTGTTATATTTCTGGGGCTAAGGATGGAACCCCAGGGCATTGCACATGCTAGGCAAGGATTCTGCCTCAACAGCTCCCCAAACCAGCTGTGGGCATTATTAATACAATCAGGCAAGCATTGGATACGCAGGTCTTTTCTCAGTACAGCAGGATGGTCTCATATTACCAGTAAGTACACATACTTTAGCCTTGAATCAGCCAAGACATTGTAGAGAGACCGTTATTTTCCACCTTCACCTTGCTCAGGGAGGCCAGAAGCATGCAGAAGGGTTGGGGATAAATCTCAGTGTTAGCAAAAACCAAAGTAAGAATAACTTGCACAAGGATAAGGGGATCATTGAGTGAGAATTTGAGCCAGTTCTGTAATCCCTGGCTTCCCTGCTCCGTTGTCTCTTGTTCTCTTCTGGGGATAGGCTGGCTCTGGAAAGACCACCATAAGGTAGAGAATTGAAACTAACTTTTTTTAATGGTGGCGAGATAGCTCAGTGAAAATGTTAATGTGCTTTCGGCCAGGTCTCATGGCCTGGATTCAATTTCCAGAATTTACATGGTGGAATGAGAAAGAAAAACCATCTCCCACAGGTTATCCTCTGACATCCATGCTTGTGATATGGCAGGTGCACACACACACACACACACACTAAATAAACAAATAAAAAATACATACATATACATATACATACATACATAAATATGTAAATTAAAAAAATTAAGCCAAAAGCACACAGCACTTTTGCAATTAAGGAGAAAACCAAACAACAAAATGGGCTAGGATTGCTGTTCACTTGGCTTTTCTGACTTGCAAGAAGCCATGGTTTCAATCGCCAGCACCATCAGTTGTGTGTGGTGGCACATGGCTATAATCCAAGGACTGAGGAAGTCGAGGCAGGAGGATGTATCCACAAGTTCAAGGTCATCCTCAGCTACTTGGTGAGTTTGAGACCCTGTTTTTAAAATTTGTTGTTGGGCTGGAGAGATGACTCACGGATTAAGACTCTGCCTCACAAGCAGAAGGAACGGAGTTTGGATTCCAGGTCCCATGTAAAATCCTCAGACAGAAACAGCAGTGGCCGGCACTTCCAACTCCGGTGGGCAGAGCCTGGGAAGTCCCAGAGCAAAGCAAGGAGGTAGAAACAATCCAGGATGATTCCCAAGTCACCCTCGATCCTCCACAGGCACACACAGTGCTCCCCCCTTCATACACATGCAGAGTAAATAAATAAAAATTTTTTGGAGATGACTCAGGAGTTAAGCCTCTGCTTCACAAGCAAAAAGACATGAGTCGGGATCCCAGATCCCATGTAGAAATGGAAGTGACCTGCCCTTCTGGCCCTGGAAGTCAGAGCTTGAGAAATAAAGGTGAAAGGCAGTAGAGCCATCCAGGATGATTCAGGGACTCACTCTCAGGCCTCCTGGACACCCCTTCCTCAGACCCAACCTGCAGGATCTGGAGCAGCTCTTCCATCGTATTCTTGGGCTCAACCCACAAAAGGCCTTCCAAAAGAGGGGTGCTTTAGGACTGCTGGGGGATTGGTAGCTTCAGGTGTTTCATCTTTGAAAGGACCCACAGGTCTGGTGAGTGGGAGCTAGTGGGAGGGACCCTGAGTGTACCAGAGGCTTGTAGGAAAGTTGCTTTGCAACGGCTCTTGCGCCTGTGTGCTCTTCACATTCACGAGACTTGACATTGCTGGGAGCCAGACTGGGGCCCAGGGCAGCAAGCTTAGCAGCACTGCAGCTCAGCAACACCGTGACAAGGGATTTGAGACCAGGGTACTGGGTTCCAGTTCCACTGTCTCCACTGATATGCTCCATGACTTGGGTGATTTTTCTAGATAGACCATTTCCAGGTCTCACCTGGGTAGTGGTGACATTCACCTCTGCCCCACAGACCTCCCAAGAGATCAAAGGCATTACTGCCAAGGATAGTCTCCATGTCAAAGAATTTTGTTCCTATGGGACCCAGCACACATAAGATCCTCTTTAAACCCTAAGAAATATATTATGGGGCTGGGGAAATGGCTCAGTGGTTACAGGCTTTGCCTAGCAAGCTAAGGGACCTCAGTTCAGATTCTAGATTCCACATTAAAAAAAATGAGCATGGTAGCCTGTGGCTAGAGCCCGGGAAACCCCAGGGCAAAGCAATAATGAAAGAGCAATCCAGGATGATTCCCGATGATGTCATCCTTGCGTCTCCACAAGCACACACATGCAAGTGCATGCTTGTACACATGCGTGCACACATGCACATACCCACATGCAAAACACACATATACAAAAAACTGATTATTAAACCAATTGTCCACTCACACGCAAAACAAACACATATGCACACACAAACAAACATACAAAGTGGATTATGAGAGTATTTGCATGAAAGTAATATTTGCTGTGGAAAAGTTAGGAGATGTACATAAACAGTATGAAAAGTGTAAAATTATGTGGGTTGTTGCTCCTGCCAATATTTGTGTCTTTTCCCTGTTGCCATTCCAGGCTTTTATTGATTTTTAAAAACCAAAATGAAATTCACATATTATAAAATTGCCCATTATAAAGTATATAATGCAATAGCATTCAATACTTTTGCAATATTTTGGGACCATCTTGTCTACCTAGTTGGAAAAGCATTGCTGTCATCCCCAAGAAAGCCCCATGCCCCATTCCTTCCTTATGTAGATTTATCATTTCTGGAGATTCCCAGAATCAACAAATATACTTGACCAGACATGCTGGTCCCTGTGGTTATGTGTGTGTGGCCAGTTCCCTTGGCTCCTGGTGTTGATAATAGCTTTCATGCCAAGTTAGACAAGGATCTGTAATCAAGAATCATAAGAGAATAAAACCTCTTGTTTCCCTTCCCCCTTAAACTGTTGGGTGGTGAGTTTACTGGCAACATGCAGAGTAACTGTGGCAAGTATGTAACAATATGCCATTTCTTTTTAAGTCTGAATAATGCTCCCTTTGTATACATGAAGATGTCTTGTGAATCCATTAAATTTTGCTTGTTATTTGTTCAATTTTTTTTATTCTTTTCTTTCTTTGGCAGGGAGAGAGATAGAAGGTAGAAATACGTATCAGAGGACAACTTTTGGAAGTTGGTTCCCTCCTCCTACCAGGTAGCCTCTGGAGATGGAACCGAGGTTGTCCTGTTTGCCTGCAGCTGCCTCCATCTGCTGAGACACGCCACTTTGTTTTCAGGTAAGTTTTGCTATGTAGCCTAGGCTGGTTTCAAACTCATAGCAATTCTCTTGCCTTGGCTCTTTTTTTTTCCATGACACTTGTTCCCATAAATACAATGAATGCATACATTTTCACTCTTTACTACTGATTCCCATCCCCACTCCTGTCCCTCTTCATACTTTCTTTTTTCAAGCCTGTCTACCTCCTATTGCACATCTGTTTGTATGTGTGGCCCACTGGGTTTCACCTGAGATGTCTGAATGACTTATCAATGGGTAAATCATTGAGGAAACAAACTCCCCTTCTCCTGCCTGGCATTAGCCTTAAATAGTCTGCCAAGGAAGTGGACTGAGATCTTTCCTCACCCATGGTGAAATGTTGATAGGGCAACTGTTGTGCAGGTCTAGTGGAAAATAACACCACTTCAGTGTGATAGTCCTGTCATAACCAGAGGATACCATCTGGAAGCAACTCTTCCCATCCTCAGACTCTTACACAATTCCCAATCCCTTCTACATTGTGTGTGTGTGAGTGTGTGTGTGTGTGTGAGTGTGTGTGTGTGTGTGTGTGTGTGTGTGTGTGTGTGTAGGCATGTGCATGCCGTAACAAGCGTGAAGTCAGAGGAAGACCTTTGGGTATCTATCCTTGCCTCTCTCTCTTTTCGAGACAAGGTCTCTTTGCCACTGCATAAATAGAGACTTCTGGAGATTCTCTTGTCTCTGCTTCTCATTTCCCATAAGTGTGCTGGGATTATAGTCAATTGATCTATTTGATTCAGTTTTTACATAGGTTCTGGGAATCTGAATTTAGATCAACAAGGGCTTTTGCCTACTGAGCCATCTCACCAGCCACTCACATTACTTTGTGATTGATTGATTGATTGATTGATTGATTGATTGATTGATTGATTGATTTAAGCAGGAACGCTAACTCAAGTTGGCCTCAAACTCACAGTGATCCTTCTGCCTCAACCTCTCAAATTCCAGGATTATAGCCTTGTCCCACCAAACCTGCAGTGTGTGTGTGTGTATCCATTGCTCATTTTTCAGTAGCAGGAAGAAGAACACACAAAATTTATTCTAAGCATAAGACATTGGATATTGCACTCTAAGAATCTTTTTATTAGAATAGCTCTGCAAAGTAATGTTTACAAGAAAATAAACCACTATCCATTAAGACCGAGGACAAAGGAAGGAAATCTTTAAGCTCCTAGAGCACTACACATGGTGGTAAGAGGAGAGAAATATTTCTACATTAGTGTTTTGACCTGTGAACATTTAAATGATTAGTAGCTTGATATGCCACACTGCATGTCAACCCCATGGATTGCATATCTGTATACTCACAACACAAGTGGTCTCACAACATGTGTGAGGCCAGAGCTTCATGTGCCCATGATTATGTGTATCAGAGGGTACTGTGTGTCCCTGTGGAGAGCCAAGGCTTACTTCGGGAATCATCCTGGGTTGTTCTTTTTGCTTCTATCTGGGATTTCCCAGGCTCTGCCCACCAGGGCCAGAAGTGCAGGCTGTTGCCCTTTCTGCCTGAGCATTTTTGTATGGGAACTGAACTCAGGACCTTCTGCTTTCCAGGTAGAGTCTCAACTCCTGAGCTATCTCTCCAGTCCCATATTTTATATTACAGTCCAATTTATAAAAATGAGGACATAAATGTGGGAGGCGGGCATGCTAGGGTAAGGTTCAGGAAGAGGCGAAGGAAGAAAAAGTAGTTACCATCAAAATACATTATATACATATATGAAATTGTAAGAGAATAAAATATTTTAAATAAAGAAATTTAAGTATCCTTGCTTGTCTTTGACTTTCATAGCTAAACTTGGACTGCTCTCATAATGCTTTGCCCCTGAGCGTCACTCTATTTCCTATGCAGTAGGATTATAGGGAGCACAGAGCCCTGACGCACAGGCCTGTTGTTTGAGTTTAGTTACTACCTGATGAGGCCTGGGTAGGGAGGGGGATCCCCTGCCCTTTTCCCGGAGGTGTCTTTGGAACATTTGTGGCAGGTTCTCCATGTGGCAGCCAGCATGCCAGTCCCTTAGTCAGTCTCCTGGTTCACAGCCCTGTGATGCCCTGTGCCACAGTGAATTGAAGAGCTTTAGTGTCTGTGGCGGATAAAGAGGTTGAGCTTGGGCAATAGATGAACAGGTGGGGAATCTGGGAGGGGTTCATTCCGCAGTAGTGACCAAGAGTCAGTCTCTCGTTCAAGCATGACCTCAGCTGTTTTCAAGCCTAGGCCTGGGTAACATAGTGAAATAAAATAGCAAATAAAATCGAAAATAAAATAGTAAAGAAAAAGAAAAAGAGACTTGCCCTGTTTTCACACAACTAGGTGTAGCCCTGCACCCAATGTCCCCTTTTCCCTTTTCAAAATTGAGACATATGAGAAAGAGCCTACTATGTTAAAGTATGAAATTCAATTTTTAAAATATCTGATAGAGATGGAAAGAAAATACATGTGTGAGGTCACATGATTGTACAAGTATCACCTAATTCCAGAACATTTTATTACCTCAAAGAAAAAGAAATATTTCAAGCTGTCCCTCTCTGCAGTGATTTGGATGAATAATGTCCCTGAAAAGTTTATATGAAGACTTGATCACTGAAAAGGACTGTGGACTTTTAGAAACCTGGCTTTAGGTCATTCTGGAGCTGAGATTGTGGGCCCTACCTGTCTATTTATCTGTTCCTTTCCCTCTCTCCTTTCTTCCTTCTTTCTTTTTGCTTGCTGGCTTGTGACCTGTCCACTTGGTCCAACCTATGTCCTCCCATTGCTACCTGCTGCCCTCATCAGAAGCCAAAACGACGCAGCTGTCTGCTCTTGGATCTGAACCTTCAAATTGTAAACAACATGAACCTTTTCCCTTCCTTGGTTAATTGCCTCACATGTCTTGCCACCATCAAGCAGATCTAAATAGCACATTCCCTTCCTCTTCACTCTGCAGCCCCTAGAAAACACTAATTTTGTCTCATGGCTTTGTCTAACCTCTGGACCTTCTGCTTGCAAGGCAGACTCTTAACCCCTGAGCCGTCTCTCCAGCCTCACTTGCCCTTTTTGTGTTAACCAAAGCTTCACGCAGGGAATACACTGCAGACATCAGTCATTGCAGTGTATCTTCAGGAATCTCAGGAATGGCTGTCTTCCCTGAGCTCCCTAAGGGAATGAGTTTCCCAGCAGATGAGTTAGAGTCCCATGTGCCCTCTGTTTGCAGATTCTGCGCCAGGCCTTGTGCCCCACCTGACCTCCTGGGCCCCATGCACTGTCAACAGACTGAAATCAAAATGCAGCCCCCTGTTCCGCCCACCTTAGCTGTTTTGGAATCCTTGGAGCATCACTGCGTCCCGGTACGTGATCTCTGCGCCCTCTAGTGGCTAGAGGGGGCATGCCGAATCCCACTGCTCTGTTGGGAAGGTCTCGGAAAACAAGTGCTCAAGCAGTAACCTGAGAGCCGGACTCGCTTCTAATGAACGTATAGCTCCATGTAAGCAAGATGGAGGGGCTGGCATCCCCCCACGGAATCTTGTCGCATTTGTTTCCAGGATGTGCCAATTGCAGGAGCCCCACTTACCCAAATATCCTCTATGATGGGGAACTTCTGATCTTTTTGTGGGCAAGATGGGCTCCCTGTTGTAATTCTTATTGGCATGGAGAGATTCTCTCCTGAGTCTCCCTCCCCAGAGCTAGCACTACTGGCATGGTGCCGCCGCACCCAGCTAGGATCCTGTATGTAGGATTCCAGGCTTCCCGTGTGTGGTTGTTTGTTTGTTTTCTTGAGATGGAGTCTGCTAGCCTAAATCCTGGGGTTTACAGTGTAGCCACAGATGACCTTGAATTCTTGATTCTCCTGCCTCCACTTCTCCAGTACTTGGATAACAGGTTTATGCAAGGAGTCCAACTTCCTCTGGTCTTGTTTGACCTAGGGATCACCAGGTAATTGAAGCTTTTTGTGGGTGACACAAAGTTGGGCAAGGTCTGCCCATCTCCAGCCACAGATGGCTTCCAAGGCATGGGATCACTGAAGGCGAGCAGCCCCTTGGGAAGGATCTGCTGCTCATGACCCTGAGCTCTCAGCTCCTGCTACTTCTGAAACCAATGTTTCACTGATTCACTCAGGGTTCCCCTAGGGAAAGCTGAATCCCTAGGTCATATGCAGAAAAGGCCTGTTCCAAGTGCTTGAACACACTGGGTTGTAGTAAGGCAGGTTTAGAGCAGCTATGCTGGATTGGGCCCAAGATCACCTGGGTTGGGCCCCAATGTGAGCTAATCAATGAGGGAAAGCCATATTCCTGGGCTTGCCTAAGTGTATAAATAGCCTAGATTCTGGCAGCCATCTTTGGCACCTGCCCTTCATGGTGTTCCATGCCTGCAGTCCATGAGTTCTCCAGGGCACCTGTCCCTCATGGCACTCCGCACGTGGAATCCGTGAGTCCAGTTTCTAGTTTCTTGCCCCTCCCGGAGTCCACGCCTGAGATCCTGATCCAGGGAAGGGTAGAACAGTTGTGGAATGACTGGCCTCTCATCCACACACTGAACTGGTGAGTCGGCAGCACCATGTAAGAGCCACAAACACGGTTGTCACAGTTAAGCACAGGTGTCAACTTGACTCTTGAGGGTTTGAGCTCTGGGCACAGTTGTAGAGAGTTGATGGTTGAGTTAAGCCCAGAGCAAACCTGAAGGAGATTGTCTAGCTGCTGGGGAAGACCCAGCTTATGTCAGGTGGGATTAGGCCCTTGATAAATCACAGAGAGCTGGTTGAGAGAGTTGGCATCCTTCTGTTCACTTGGCCAGACATGCTAGTCTGGCAAGTAAGGATTGTCCATCTCTCAGACGTTATGCAGTGATGGTGTGGCCAGTTCCCTCAGTCCTGGTGTTGGTGCGTGCTCTCCCATCAAGCTGGACTAAGAACTGTAACCACACTATCGTAAGGAAATAAACCCTTTGTTCCCTTAAGCCGTTTGATGGTCATTTATCAGCAATGTTGCAGGCCGACTGCAACAACGGTTATGGTTTCAGCTCTGCCCTTCGAAACTTGCACAAGCATCTTTCATGTGGCCCATCCAGAACAGAGAATCTGAGCAATGTTGTCAGCCCAGCCAAAATAACAGAAAAATCCACAGAAAAATCCCTGTATTGTGGCTGGGGAGATGGTTCAGTGGTAAGGTAAGTGATATGCAAGCCTGGATATCCTGGAACCCGAGTAAGATACATGGAAAAACCAACTCCACAAATTTGCTATCTGTCCTCCACATGGGACACCTTGGGAGACACCACACACACACACACACACACACACACACACACACACACACACTAATAATTTTTTTCAAAGATGGATTATTGAGGGCCAGTGAGATGGTTCAGTGATAGAAGATCCTTGTCATCCATCAATCCTGAAACTCCTGAAAGTTGTCCTCTGGCCTCTACATATGTGCTGTGGCACACACATGCGTGCATATACACATGTGTTACAGTCCACCTGCATGGTTGCTGATAAATCACCATCAAATGGCTTAAGGGAACAAGGGGTTTATTGTCTCTTACGATTGTCTGTTTACAGTTCTCAGTCCAGCTTGACAGGAGAGCTCATACCAACACCAGGCCTGAGGGAACTGGCCACACCATCTCCACATAATGGCTGAAAGATGGATGATCCTTACTTGCCAGACTAGCATATCTGACCAAGTGTACACAAGGATGCCAACTCTCTCAACCATCTCTCTGTATTTTATTCCAGGGCCTAATCTCACCTACCATGGACCTGGGCCTCCCCCATCAGCTAAACAATCTCCTGCAGGTTTGCTGTGGGCTTAGTCAACAATTAGTTCTCTACAAATGTGCCCAGAGCTCAAACCCTCAACTGTAAAGTTGACACTTGTGCCTAAGCATGACAACATGCAAATAAATTAATAACTGCATGTAAATATACATATATATACATATATATAAATAGCTTGTTGGGGCTGGGGAGTTGACTCAATTGGTAAAGAGCATGCTGTGCAAGCATGAAGGCCTGAGTTCAGATCCCTAGAACCCATGTAAGCTGAAAATGGTGGCTTGTGTGTTTTGTACCCACATGAATCACAGATGAACGCCACACAACAATGGTAGAATTAAGAGTCCTTTATTTACTAGTGCACAAGAGCAAGCTCACACCAGAAAGAGCTCCTGACCCCAAAAATGGGAAAGGAAGAGGTTAATAAAGCTAAACCCTACAACTACATCATAATCTGGGTGATGAAATATCAAAAGGCACAGTTAGAAAATCCTAAGCCTTATGGTTTTGTAAGCATGATATGTGTTGCAGTTTGCCTGCATAGTTGCTGATAAATGACCATCAAACGGCTTAAGGGAACAAGGGATTTATTTCCTTACTGATAGTCTGGTAACAGTCTGTAGTCCAGCTTTACAGGAGAGCATGCACTAACACCAGGGCCGAGGGAACTGGCCACACCATCTCTATGTAATAGTTGAGAGAGGGATGATCCTTATTTGCCAGACCAGCATGTCTGGCCAAGTGTATACAAGGATGCTGACCTTCTCAACAAGCTCTCTGTATTTTATTCCAGGGCCTAATCCCACCCAACTGGGCCTTCCCCATTAGTCAATCTCCTGCAATTTTGCTCTGGACTTAACCCAACCACTAATTCTCCGCAAATGTGTCCAAAGCTCAAACCCTGAACAGTCAGGTTGACATCTATACCTAACTATGACAATATACTTTCTTGAACAATAATGTAGGTGTCTATGTTAGGTCATAGGTTTGATTGGCAAGGGGAGCTCGAGAACAGCGAGGCACAGGGAACTAGTTAGAACAAAGTGGAGTTACTTTTGTCATTTCAGTGTGTAGGTAACCCTAGCGTTAGAGGAATGGGTCACAGCTCATTGGCCAGAAAGTTTAGACAACTCCAGAGATACTGTTTCAAAAAATAAAGTGGAGAGCAACATACACAGACACATACATACATGTATAGCTATGCATTTACATATACACATATGTGCACACACATAATTATCTAGGTTAGCCTAGGTATATGATTCTTTTAATTTTTTTGTTTCCTATTATTTGTTTGCTTGTTTTAAACTTTATTATTTATATTGTGTGTATGTGTGCCTGCATGCATGTGTATTTGTTTTACCTCTTTTTTGCTTTGCTCAGGGATTTCCCAGGCTCTGCCCACCAGGGCTGGAAGTGCAGGTTTCAGCCTTTCACACCTTGTGTTTGCCTAATGTTTTTATGTGGGACCTGGGATCCAAACTTAGGACTTTCTGTTTATCAGGCAGAGTCTTAACCCCTAAGTCATCTCTCTAGCCCTTAGAATCCTTTTAAAATCAGAGAATTGTCTTTTGGTGATAGCAGAAGAAGCATAAGAATTGGAACTGAGATGATGTGATGCTGGGAGGGGAGGGGGTGCATCTCCATTGCTGAGTGTGAGTATCAGGGGACAGAGCCCTGAGCATGGCCTCTGCCTGAACCCTGCCCTGACTGGCAGTCAGAAAGAAAGCAAGGACCTTGGACTTTCGGTCACAAAGAAATGAATTGAGCCACAACTGATGGGCCCGGCTGGGACAGCAATATAATCCAGGGCAGCAGCATCTTGCGATCGGCTTAGTGAACGGCCAGCAAAGAACCCAAGCAAGCTGTGCTCAGCGTCTGGCCTCCAGAACTGTGAACTAATGAATGGATGCCATTCGGAATTGCTAAATAGGTGGTAATTTGTTGCACAGTAATAGAAAACAAATATAGATTTGCTACGAGGTACTTTACTCTTTAATTCCCATATGAAAGGTATCGGCATTAGGCTTTCTGATGAAGTGGCTCAGAGTTTAACAGTCATTGAATCATGGAAGAGCTTTAGAAGCTGGCCTGGGGGCTCCAGGCAGAGTCTCTTGTGGGCCTTTTTATTTATGAGAGAATGAGAGAGAGAGAGAGAGAGAGAGAGAGAGAGGCAGAGAGAGAACATGTGCCACAATTGCATGTGGAGGTCAGAGAACAACTTTGGAAGTCTGTTGCCAGGTTGCTAGTTTGTGCACAGGCACTTTGACTCACTGAGCCATCTCACTAGACTGCTAGGGTCTTCTTAAAGGCTGAATGTTAACGCAGGCAACTATCATGTTAGCGAGCTGGGATACAGCTTGTTTGCTTCCCAGTCCCTGGGAGGACACAGCCCAAACCATCACTTCCACCTGCTAAACACTGGAGATGTCAGTAGTAGAGTTGGGGCCATAGCCAAGGAGATGCTATATTTTAATTAATTGTGTACTGTACATGTGTTTGTGTGAAGGGGGCACTATATGTGCCTGTGAAGGCCCAAGGATGACTTTGAAAATCATCCTGGATTGCTCTATCTCTTGATTACTTTGCTCTCCGGTTTCCCAGGTTCCACCCTGCAGGACTGGAACTGCAGGTTGGCCCAAATTCTCTATCAGTGTTTTTAGTTTGGAATCTGTAGGTCCTTCTGTTTTCAATGCAAAGGCTTTAAACATCCCCTTCCCCCAGCCATCTCTCCACCCCCAGGAAGATGCTATAATAAACAAACGAACAAAAAAGCCAACAATTTCAATTTTCAGGTTTTTTTTCAGTTTATGTTATGATAGATAACATGGTCAGATGATCTAATGTTTTACAAGTTCATGTCTGGCCACTGAGAAGACATAGACGCGGCAATAATCCCTTAGAGCAGTGAGCACACCTTGCACTTCAGCTCTTGCTTTGTACCACTATTCCCAATAAAAAGGTGCTGCAGTCCAGCCGCAGCCTAGATCCAGGATCCTGATAGGTGGACAAGGAGTCCGCAGATATGGAGAACAGACACGCAGCTCTGGGCTGAGTGAATTTGAACCCGTTTATTGAAGCTTACAGCAGAGTTTATATTAGAAAATCTAGGGTAAAGGGCAAAGTGCAAAGAATGTGTTGTTGGGCTGGAGAGATGGCTCAGGGGTTAAGACTCTGCCATAAAAGCAGAACGTCCTGAGTTCGGATCCCAGGTCCCACGTTAAAACAGCCAAGCCAAACTGCAGTGGCTGCATTTCCGGGCTGGTGGGTGGAGCCTCAGAAATCCCAGAGAGAAGCAAGAAGGAGGTGGAAGCAATTCAGGATGATTCCCAAAGTCACCCTTGGGTCCTCATAAGGATATATGTGCCCTCTGATATACACACAAAAATAAATAAATAAATAAATTAAAAAAAAAAAAAAGAATGTGTTGTTAAATTCATGTGTTTTGTGGATAGTGCTGTGGATAGAACCCAGGACAAAAAAGAGCATTGAAGTAAATAATGATAGGTTATGTAGTAGATTACTCAGTCATAAAAATGAGGTCTGAGTAGAGCTCAGTGGTAAAGTGTTTGCCTAGCATGTACAAAGTCCTGGGTTCTATCCACAGCACTGAAAACAAAACACAATATGAGCCAGAGAGATGGCTCATCAAGTAAAGGTGCTTGCACACAAACCTGGAGAGCTGAGTTCGATTCCCGGAGCCCACAGAGTGGAAGGTGAGAACCAACTTCTGACACATGTTCTGACCTCTGCCTTCTACATGCATGCTATTATAGAATGTGCGGCCCCTTTCTTTCAAGTAACTAATTTTAAAAACATACAAAGTGTAGATTCTGACATAGGCTACACTGTATAAAATCTTAAAGATGGGGTCTCCTGCCCCTTGCAGAATCCATGCCCGCGAGTTCTGTTCTTTCTCTCCTCTAATAAAGTCTACCTAATCCTCTATACATGTTCTAGTTTCAGCCTTCTATATGAACAAATGTCCTTCAATGTATATAAATAAATATGTACACGCACAACACACAAAAAATTTTTTTAAATTTCGAACATATTTGTGATAAGTGAAATCAACTAGAACAAACATTATTAAGAGTTCCTTTACATGGGCTCCCTGAAATACTCAGATGTATGGGGTTACCAGGTACTGAGGGGAGCAGGCAGTGGGAGTTAAAGAAGTTTAATCTTCTCAGTTTGAGAAGATTAAAAGCACTAGGGGTGCATCAAAGTGGTGATGGCTATGCAGGAAGGTGGATGTGCTTAAATACATTAAGTGTGGGTGCTACTGCCCTGGAATTTGTGAACCCTTTCTTTGTGCCCATTGGAAGGATCTTCTTCTACTTCTTCTAATTTTAGTTCTGGGGATTGAGTCTAGGATTTTGCACATGCTAAACAGGTATTTTGCAATTTTTTGAGATGGGGTTTTACTAAGTAACCCAGACTTCAATTCAATATGTGGTTTAGGATAGCCTAGTCTGACTCCGGAGTGTTAGGATTACAAGTGTGCACACTCACATCTAATGCCTTTAAGAATTACAATCATTAATGTGTATTTATTATATTTTATATTTAAAATATTATATTTAAATATGTAATTATATTTATATGTATACATATATATTTATTTAGTTGTTGTCCTAAGAACATTACTCATCTAGAAAATATCTAGTTTCTTTTAACACTTATATAAATATATATTAGTCTCATTTTCTAGATGGAGAAGTTGATGCCCAGGGAGACTGACTCATGTCTTTATGGACACATGAAGCTAGGAAGTGACTGGGGGACCAATATCAATCAATGCATATGGTAATTCTCATTTAAAGGAGGTTTCAGGATGTCAAAAATTATCCACAAATTCCGAGATTTTATTTCTCATGGCAGTCTTGCGCAGAGGCACAGCCAGCCCATTTTCTAACTTGGAAACAGAGGTCTCATAGCTAGAAACTTGAAATCATATGGAGCTCAAAACTTATGCTTCCCCCGCACACGCACACACAACTGACAATTGAATTTAGGACTTAAAGACTGCTAGGCAAGTGCTTAACCATTGAACTGCACCCCCAGTCCTAACCTGGAACTTGTGATTACACCAGTGGAGGTTGTTTCAGCCTGGGGCAGGAGCCCTCTGAGTCTGAGGCAGTAGAGTCAGGAGGACCCAACGGAATTTGGTTCCTGGGAAAACCAAGGGTGATGTCCTGAGAACATTAATAGCGGGAGCGGGCGGGGAGGAGGGCAAAGTATTGGGCCCTGGAAGCCTTCAGGCTCCTCTGCTGTGGAGAAGGGAGCGCTGTGCCTCACCCCGTGTGGGCGAGGAAGGTATGAAGCGGCTCATCCTCAGCAGATGGCTCGGCCAGTGTGAACAGTCACTTTCTGCCTCTTTCCAGAAAGGATCTGTAGCAAATATTAGAAATTTGAAGGATTAAAAATAAATAAGCATCAATGAAACAAAGACCGGGATAGAAATTTTGGAATCATTTAGGGGAAAAGTCTAGAAACGGGACTACAAGGGCAGGTTGTAGAAGCCACGCAATGATCGCATTTGAAGGGAAGGATGGCAACTAATGAGAATTGTGTGCCCTCTACTGGGCACAGGAGGGAATTTGTCCAATTTAGGATGTTGCCTTGGTATCTATGTTCTAGGACCTCTGTGGATACCAAAATCCACAGATGCTCAAGGCTCTGAAATAACAGTGTGATATTTGCAAGGAACTTCTACAATCCTCCTGCATACCTCGAATCATCTTTACATGACTCATGCCTGACATGATGTAGATACTACTCTATGCACATAGAGAGATGTGATCAGGCCAAGAGAAAAGACCGCAGATAAGTCTTGCCTTGATTCTGATTCCCAGCTCTTGAAATTGTAAATACCCAGCATTTGGCATTGACAAGTACCTCCTCTTGTTACTACTGTTTGCTGCTACTGCTGCTACTACTACTGCTGCTGCAATTTTACTTCTTTTGCCAGGCTGTGAGAGAGAAAATTTGGACTTGCAAGGAAGTAAAGGAGAAATCAGCTCTACTCGTGGGTAGATGGGCAAGCTTTAACTGTTGGGCAAATTTAGTGAATTAACATGCAAAAGATCCCTGTATGGTGACTGCTGTTATAGCTGTATGTCTTCATCCTTCCCGGTTCAAGTGAGACGTCACCTTCTCCAGGAAGACGTCCTTCATTTTCCCAGACCAAATTGGTTGTCTGAGTCTCCTGTGTCCCTGGTCTTGCTAAGAGTAATAGTGAGCTTCAAAGAAGATTATACCACACTGCATTCATTGTTGTGTCTCCAATATGACATGCTTAAGAAGAAGTGATGAATGTATTATTAAGCGAACGAATAGGGAAAACGAGAGCTGGGACTCTGGCACCAGGCCTTTGATTTTGCATCTTAAACACTATTTGACTCATAGGTCTAGAGTTTCAGGGCACCCTTCCTCTCACAACACGGAACCAAGCAAGCCCCAGCTCATGGGACTGGTGTTAGGAGCACGCGCCACACATTCACTGACTGCATTGCACAAGCGCTCTAGATAAAGCATTCACTGTCGCCCTGATGTTTTTGGTTAAACATATCCTGGTCTAGCCAACCCAAAGGAGTTTCAGTTCTTGTTCTGGAGTCCCACAGCTGCCAGAATGTCCCGATTGCAGCACCAGTCACATTTATGTCTGCTGCTGTTGCCCTCCCCATACACATGGCAACTGTAGGTTCGGTCTGGGAAGGACCTTTGCCTCACCCAGGACCAGGTCCACAGTAGGGGCTTGGGACTCAAAGCTTATTGGAGGACTCAGCTGTCAAGACATCCCTGACCGGGGCTGGAGAGGTGGCTCAGGGGTTAAGCCTCTGCCTTGCAGGCGGAAGGTCCTGAGTTCGGATCCCAGATCCCACGTATAGACGCCTGGGCGGAACCGGGGGCGGCCTGCGCTTCTGGTCCTGGTGGGGCGGAGCCTGTGAATCCCGGGACAGAAGGAGGTGGAGGCGTCCATGGTGGTTCGCGAATTCATCCGTGGTTCTACACATACACAGACGCACAGACACACAGACGCACACACGCACATGCGCACAGTTGAATAAATAATAATAATTTTAAAAAATTAAAAAAAAAGACATCCCTGACCAGTCTTCCTGCTTCTGTGTTGTTCACCAGAGAGCGTTTGTTCTTTCCTGCCATCTCAGCTATGCAACTCTGTCCCCATTCAGCAATCCCCATTCAGCAAGATGTCACCATGTAACCCATGAGTCACCTCCCCCTGGAAGACACCGCCAGTAGCCATGTCCAGTGACCTCTGTCTCCTTGGAAACCTGCTTGTTTGTTCATTTGTTTTTGAGACCGGGTCTTGTTTTGCAGCTTAGGCTGGTTTGGAACTGATGATTCTTCTGTCTCAGTCTTGGGTTTACAGGTATGTACAACCACATCCAGCTTCCTCAGAAATCTTAAAGTTCTGCTTCTCTCGCTAACTTACCACTTGAATATGAACTCTTTAGTTGAGTGGTTTTAGGTTTTCTTGGATAATTCTTCTCTTTCCATGTCACATTCACAATGAAATTTTGTTTTCCAATAAGAATTTCTAACCAGAAAAGTTGCTTCCAAATAGCATGTCATGTACATACCAAGTTTATATCAGGTGCACAGAGGAAAAATCACGAAGGGCACAGCAAAAGGAAGGCCATCCGCAAGCTAAGGAGACACTTTCAGAGGGAAACAGTTTGGTCTTGATTTTAGACTTCCAGACTCCAGAATGTTGCAGCAGCAAAAACAAACAAACAAACAAACAAACAAAAAAACAAAAAAACTCCATTTCTTCCATTCTTACTTCAAAGTGGAATTTAAAATCAGAATAAGGTCAGTGACTGAGATAAAGATATTTCACCACTGCCAATTTCCTGATGTTAATGTTATGCTATAGATATATGAAGTGTCACCATTAAGAGAGCTGGGTGAGGGGTACGTGGGACTCTATTTTGTCCTGTTTTTATAATTTGCTCTAATACAGTTACTTCAAAATTTTTTAAAAAATGTAAAAATGAGGTTGGGGGTATAGCTCAGTTGGTAGCAATGCTTGCCAGGCATGTACAAAGCCTTGGGTTTAATCCTCAGCACCTCATAAGCCAGGCATGGTGGTACATGCCTCTTATCCCAACACTGGAGTGTGGGGATCCCATCTCAAAAAGCCAATAAATAAATAAAACAATTAAAAATACCAGATGAGCTTACACAGTGTCAAGAAATACTGTAGAAGCTGCTGGGGGAGAGAAACACAAACCCCATCAGTGCATGAGATCTATAAGTTGCAATATAAATCACCATGGTAACAGGTGACCACCAGTGTAATAGTGGCATGAGCACCAAGGAAACAACCAACACTTTCTGATTGGACTCAAGACCCACTTGTCAGAATAGTACCTGTCTCTGTTACTGTAAACTAGAACAAGAACCTAAAAAAAGGGAAGGAAATAGACCAGTAGGGAAGACAGCCAATAAACCTATAGATAGGAAGATAGTCTGCTCTGTAGACAATATTATTATACCCATAGAATGGGAACTCATAGTGGAAACCTTTGGGTCTAAAACTGGATGAGTAAAGGGAAATGCACATATGACTGGGGTGACCCAAGAGAGATAACTTGTTATACTATGGGGGCCTAAGCCCCCACAGGAGTAGTTAAGCCAGAGTGAACTCTGAAGTCCATAGAAGCAGAAGGGTTGGAGGGAGTGGGAGAAAATGGTGAAGGGAGAGAAGGAGATGGGAGGGAGGGAGGAGGGAAGAAAGCTGGGATGAATACTTAATAAGCTTGTAAAAGTAAAAAAAATATATAAAAATGGAAAAAAAATACTAGGTGATATATCACATAGGAGGATCATCAAAATATTAAAAGCAATTGTCGGGGCTGGAGAGGTGGCTCAGGGGTTAAGCCTCTGCCTTGCAGGCGGAAGGGCCTGAGTTCAGATCCTAGACCCCACGTATAGACGCCTGGCGGAAGCGGGGGCGGCCTGTATTTCTGGTCGTGGTAGGGCGGAGCCTGTGAATCCTGGGGCAGAGTAAACAAGGAGGAGGTGGAGGCAGTCCATGGTGGTTCCTGAATTTGTCCGTGGTTCTACACACACACACAATACATACCCACACACATATGCATACACGTACAATTGAATAAATAATAATAAAAAATTAAAAGCAATTGTCATAGAGCAAACGGGTTGCATGTTAATTTTTTTGGTCTTTTGTTTATTAGTATAGTTCCATTCCTCTCTACCATGCAAATATTATTGGTTCGATAAAATTGCTAAAGAGTAGAATTCATCTAAAATGTTTTAAAAGGGATAAGCACAAATTATCTGGAAGGAAGAAACTTGTCATAGTTAGGGACAGGTGTCAACTTGATTGTTGATGGTTTGAGCTCTGGGCACAGTTGTAGAGAGTTGATGGTTGAGTTAAGCCCAGAGCAAACCTGAAGGAGATTGTCCAGCTGATGGGGAAGACGCAGCCCATGGTGGGTGGGATTAGGCCCTGGATAAATCACAGAGAGCTGGTTGAGAGAGTTGGCATCCTTCTGTTCACTTGGCCAGACATGCTGGTGTGGCAAGTAAGGATTGTCCATCTCTCAGCCATTATGCAGTGATGGTGTGGCCAGTTCCCTTAGCCTTGGTGTTGGTGCATGCTCTCCTGTCAAGCTGGACTGAGAACTGTAACCAGACTGTCGTAAGAAGGTAAACTCCTTGTTCCCTTAAGTTGTGTGATGGTCATTTATCAGCAACCATGCAGGTGGACTGCAACAAAACTATTAATAGTAGCAGAATCCAGGATGAGATTGGGGGTAGCAATAGAGGTCCTGATAAAGAGACACTTTATGCACCTTAGCATATTCTGAAGTTTCCCTTGGATAAAAGTTCCTTGCAGGATGTGATAATTCCCCCCCAACAAGGAATTCTCCAAGGACTGCAGGTAAAGTCTAACTTCAGCGCGACCTTGCCTAGGACCAGATCTATAGCTCTGTGTTTTGACTCTCGAGTAAAGGGAGAAAAACCTGCCCTGTCACGGCTTCAGTCACCTTGCCCATAACTGAGAAAAAGATGGACTTTAAGGTCTGCACGACTTCTTCTGTCTCATCAGGCCACCTAGCAGTAGCAGGTCTGTTGTCCTAAGGCCCTGCAAAGCCTGCTGAGCAGAGGGTACTCGCGGTCGGCTCCGCCCTCGGGCCGGGCCGGCCCCGCCTCCATCCCCGCCCCGTCCCGCCCCCGCCTCCCTCTCGGGTTGTACCCTTGACCCCGCCCCCGGACTGTGCGTCCACCGGAAGTGCCCGCGTGCGGGCCGCTCACTTCCGCCCGGCAGGTGACAGCCGCGGGACTCGGAGCGGCCGGCTACACCGACGCACCGGGGGAAGCGGGAGGCGGAGGCCGCGGACATTTTGCTGCCGCAGCGAACCGAGCCGTGGCGCTCCGGAGCCGTTTGGACGTGCGGGTGAGGAAACCGGCAGCTCGGAGGGGCAGGGGACGAAGTGTAAGGGTCCGAGATAGGGGGTAGGGAGAGTCTGTGGGGTCAGAGGTCACGGAGGGGACGCCTAGGGGGGCGCGAGCGGTGTGCGGGGCCGGAAGGAGGCGGAAGGGCTGCGCGTTCATTCATTCGCGCCGGCTCGGCGGCGAGTCCGCATCGCGGCTTTCCAGGTCCGCAGTCCCTCCCGGGGAGCCCGCCCCGAGACACTCCTGGACTTAGGCCCCGCGGCCTCCGACCCCTCTTCGGGCTCTGGTTACCCCTTCCTACTCCCCGACTGTCCTCTGGCGACCTCTTGGTTCACGGTCTTCTCTCTCGGCCACCGCTCCAAAAATGGGGTGGAGTCCAGCCACGGGCCTGTGCTGCCTGCCCCCTGTTACGCCCGGGCTTGGTCTCTGCCCCTTGGGTTTCCAGGGACAAGTTGATGGGATGGGAACGCCTGCAGTAGTACTAACGAGACACCAACGCGGATGCCAGCTATTGGTCATTGAGCCCTTGCTGTGGGTGCAGCGAGCTCTGTGCTAAGCGCATTAAGTTCCTATGCATATCTCACAGCAGCCCTTGGAAAGAAAGCTGCCCATTTTACCCGCCAGGACTCCGAGGCACAGGGAGGTTAAGGCGCGCATGTAAGATCGTTCAGGTAATAAAAGCAAGACCAGGCTTCCTAGGTAGGTTTTTTCAGGGACTAGCAAAAGTGCAAGGACAGAAGAACCCGGGGCAAGCTTGGAGTATAGGAGATATTTAATATTTTTAGCAGCCATTATGTGTGTTTGGGTTGGTGTCAGGATATATAGCCTTAGTCGTGTCTGCTCTTCAGAAGGAACATTTGATTCACTTTCTTTAGGAGATTGTTCTTTAGGAGGCTGTGGCTGTAAGTGGTTTTACCTTTCCGGACTGGCGTTTTTAAGATTTTTTTTTTTCCTATTGGGAACTGTAAGACACAAAATGGGCTATCCCTGAAGCTGAAACACCTAGCCAGGAATGTGTACAGCCTGCTTAGGAAATGGTATAGTGGTTTGGTGGCTGGCAGTGGGGTTCTGTGAATGTAAGCTTTATTCCTTTGTACACATTCATTTGCTTCAGTTCTGCCTCAGTTTCCCTGAAAGCCATTCAAAAAAGACTCGTGGACGTCCTACCCACTCTTGGTCACTGTAATAAGCCTTAATGAACTTGTGGAGGTTTCTACATGCTTCTGAAGAAAGCTCTGGCGTAATTATTTCTCTAGCACTCTAGTTTTGTTTTGTTTTTATTTTTCCCTGAGGCAGTGTCAAACTGCTAGGAACTCACTATGTAGCCCAGATTGACCTTGAATTCATGGCAATCTTTTAGCCTCCCAAGTACTAGGATTTACACACCTGAGCCACCATACTTGACTCTTCTCTCTATGGCATGCTCTCTTAGTTCCACCGAATTCACAGAAACTTAATATTGTCACCTTATCCCTATCCTTCCAGAGGAGAATTTGATAAAGCAATTTGCCATAGATGGTAGGAACATGAGCAGAGCTTAGAGCAACTGGCTCCCTGACCTGAGTTGAGCCCCCACCCCCAGGCCCTCTGAGAACTTGTTATGAGGGTCAACTTCACAAATCCCAAAGAATTAGATTCCTTAGGGTTTGTATAGAGATTATTTGCTGAATGTGGGTTGACTTAAAGCTTCACACTCAGTGGTTTGAAGGCTCAGAGTTACAGTAGAAAACCTCTCTCTGGCTGCTGTCAATCAGTCCTCCTAATTCCCACCCCAGAGCAGCTTCCTGGTAGTGTGACCCGGATAATTTACCTGAGCTGGGTTTCTACCTGAGTTCTAAAATACATAGATGGGGTTCAGTGGTGCAGTGCTAGCCTCTTTGTTAGCATATGTGAAACAAGGCTGTGGGGTATGATAGATGACATTTGGCTAATTGTGTGGTACACACCTATAGTCCCAGTACTCAGGGGAGCAGCACAAATTGAGACCTGTTTGGTATGCATAGTAACTTGTAGACAGCCATGGCTACAAGGCAAGAACCTGTCTCATAAATACATAGATAAATGGAATACTACTGACCACCCCCAATACATTGCACAAACCTGTTTCTGTCTATCCAAAGTCATGATGCCTGTTGGGACATGTGTCTGAAGAAGACTGGCAACCCTCACTTGTGGGGTGTTGCTTCCTTCTGCAGACAATCTTTGTACCCTCAAGACTGCTTACACCTTTCTTGTTTCACTTCTTAAAAGTATTTGAAAACAAGTTCAGTCCATGGGTCCAACAGGGTCTGGGATGGACTTTGATCTTTTCTCAAGTCGTCCTTGAAACCTGCCTGTTTTAACCTCTCACTTCTCAGAAAACCCTCAGGTTTGGCACCAAAGCCTGAAGTGCTAACAGGAAGTAAGCATGGCTTAAGGATGGATTTTGTACTTTTGTGAGTTTCTGAAGACCGAGGAACATCTGTTTCTTAAAGACAATTCTGTTTCTGAACAGGTCTTTTTGCACAAGATAAGTCATTGGGATTATCACAGGCCAGAAGAGCTTTTTCTGTTCATTATCTCTTCACACATAGAGGAACAAACATTTCAGAAGGGAAAATGCCGCTCGGGAATCTCTTTAAAAATCCTACTTGAAAAATCCATCTGTGGCTCCTCCTTGCCCTCAGGTTGACACTGACATTCCTTAGCATGGTGTCCAAACCCTTCTGGCTCTAACTTCTGCCTGGCTGGCTTTCTTCACTTTCCTTACTCTCTTGTTCCTCTCAATCATTCTCAGCTGCTGCCATTTCTGCAAGCCCTGCTTCTTCATCTCCTTTGTCTTTGCTTTATACTCTTCTCTCTACTTACACCCCACTCCTTCCATCTGACCTCCTTTACTGGGTTGCTACTGTTTGTCCAGTTGATTGCCACCCCATCCTTGCAGGTCTGAGCTGGATGTCCTGGCGTCCTGTAGCTGTGACCACAATTGTAATTGTCTGTTTACCTGAAGATCTTTTAGCCCTTCATGAGAAAATGTCTGACCTATATGTGTTTCTGCCACTGAATCAGTGTGTAGCGTTTGGGGTAAGGAATAAATAAACGTGTTGAATTGTTAGGTGATGTTCTGTCTGTCCTTAAGTCATCCCAGGGGTATAGGAAGAAATGTGACCAGTGGGAGTAACTGTTTTCCAACTACCATTTCTGCCACCAACCAGTCAACCACCAGAATGCCTCAAGCCCTCTAGGTTTAGTGGGCAGCAGGGACATTAACCCTGGATAATAGTAGCTAACACTTGCCAAACCTGTGATCTGGGCTTTACATGTGTTGACCTGTTTTAGCTCACAAATGCCTTGTTCTGGAGCCAAAGGGCTTGACTGTGATTCTAGACTCTGAAGCGTCTTAGCGTCTTCAGTCTTGGGCTTGACCTTTATCAGGAGGGTCTGTAAAATTGAGAGTAAAAGAGGCCTCTTCTGGTTATGGTAAGAGTATTACTGGTTGACTCCAGAAGTTCCAGAGTCCATCAAGGATGCAATCATTACTGATCCCTTAGATTACCACCCACCACTTTGTGTGGATCCTAAGAGGGAAGGTGATAGATTTGAAGGAAGCCATACCGCAAAAGATTTTATTTCATTTTCTTATTTGCAGTGCTGGGGATTTGAACTCAGGGACTCACACAGACTAGGCAAGTGTTCTACCACTCATATCTCCAGCCCTTAAAAGCTTTAATTTTTTTGCATTTATTTATATCTACTTATTTATTGTGTTTGTATGCACACACAGATATCAAAGGATAGCTTTGTGAAGTCTAGTCTCCTTCCATCTTTATGTGGATTCTGGGAATTGAACTCAGGTCATCAGACTATGCAGCAAGCACTTTTACCCATTGAGCTATCTCACCAGCCCTTTAAAAGCTTTTAAAATCTATACTTTGGACTGGTGAGGTAGCTAAGTGGATAAGAACCTGCTTGCAAACCTAGCAAAATGAGTTCAATCCCCAGAATTCCACATAGTAGCAGGAGAGTTGTTCTCTGACATGGCATGCTTCTCTTTCTCTCTCTTTCCCTCTTCCATCCTCCTCCTCTCCTTCCCTCCCTCATAAATAATTTTTTTAAAAAATGGTTAGTTTTTGTTTTCAGCACTTCCAACAGCTCTGTCATATAGAGGATTAGACTTGGGTAGCACATGCTTTTTAATTACACCCTAATTCTCTTCAGGTTTTAAGCTCTTTTAAAAATTTTATTATTGGGGGGAGGAGGGGGGAGGGAGGGAACTGGTAAAAAATTTTAAAATGTATAATTAAATTTTTAATTAAAAAATTTTATTATTATTGTGGATCTGCATGTGCTTGTGCTAGCATGCCACATGAGAGATCAGAAGACAGTTGGTTTTCTCTTTTCACTTTTATGTAGATTCTGGGGATCAAATCATATCTCCAGGCTTGTGCAGCAAGTGTCACTTGCTGAGCCACCTTTCAAACTTCCTTTCTCCCTCTTTTCCTCCTTTTCCTCCCTCCCTCCCTTTTTCCTTCCTTCCTCCCTCTCTCTCTTCCTCCCTCCCTTATCAGAAGGTACTGTGTATCCCTGTGAAGGACTAAGGATGACTTTGGGAATCATCCTGGACTGCTTCTACCTCCTTTTTGTTTCACTTTAGGATTTCCCAGACTTTGACCACCCCAGGGCCAAAAGTGCAGGCCATCACCATTTCTGCCTAGTGTTTTTACGTGAGACCTGGGATCCAAACTCAGGACCTTTTGCTTATGAGGCAGAGTCTTAACCCCTGATCTATCAGCCCTGAGTACCTTTCTAAGCCTGATTTTAAGCCCTTTGAGATGGAATGGTAGTTTCAATATAGCCAGCTGTTGGGTCTGCTTTTGTCACTTTATTCTTTGCTCCCAAACAATTGAATTGCTGTGTGTTGAGATACTGAGAAGAGAAACTTTGTAAGTCTAGCATTCATTCATTCAGTGTTCATGAGGCCTAGTTTCTGGTACTGGACTGTGCAAGTAGGTAAACAAACAAGCAGAGTTTCTGACATTAGGATTGCATCCTCTTAGGGGAGCAACAAAGCGGAAATGGAAAACAAGTGCAGTGATTAGAGAACCAATAAACCCTGACAGGCACAGCAGCCAGAGCCTGCTAAAACAAATCCAATCTTAAGATTCCTGCTCAAAACCCTCCAGGGACATCCAGCTCCCATAGAGAAAAGACTGTAGCATCCCTACATCCACTCTCCTCTGATGCATAACTTACTGTGCCTCTTGTTGCTTATTCAGCCACATTTGCTTCCTTTTCTCTCAGTGTTAGGGGTGGAACCCCTGATGCGTATAAGCTAAACGCTTGCTGTACTGCTGGTCTCTACACCCAAGGCCCTTCCTTTGCCTAGCAGGTGTTTCCCCTACTCCTATCACTGTAAGGATGGCCACAGACGGCGTTTTTTCAGGTTTTTCCCCTTATCCCCTTCTCCTTTCACTAACCACTGCCTGAAGCTCTATGTATTTTACTTATCTCATTTGTCTGCCCCAAGAGAGGAATCTGTTTTTCTTCATTGCTGCATTCCTTGTGTGTAGGACAGTTTCTGGTATGTGGCAGTTCTTAGTAAATGTATGAAATGTATAAAAATCCTGAGGGTAGGGTGGGAACAGAGAAATACCAGGAATGTATCTTTGAAGTAATGTCATCTAAGCTGAGATCTGAAGGAGACACTAGGGAAGGAGGAGATAATCCAAGCAGGATCAGCAGGCTCAAGGCATTGGGGAAGAATACTTAATAGAACACAGAGGCTTTGGGCCTGTCAGGTCTTGAGTAGGGGGTGGGGATAGTCAGAGCCTGGGCACACATTGTAGCTTGGGTCAATAGTCTTTTTACTTCCCGTAGTTTGCTCATTTTCTGAGCCTGTGATTGTGACCTGGCTATTTTATATATATATATATTGTGATTCTAGGGATGGAAACTTGGGCCTTGTATATATTAAGCAAGTATTGTACCATTAAGCTATAACCTCAGCCCATTTTTCCTATTTTAGACACTGCCACCTGGTTATCTAATCTGTGCCATTTTTCTCTCCTATCATTTATGTACTTAACTTCCATTATTGACTTTAAAATGGGCAGGGAAGTCTGGCATTTCCAATTTCATTATATTCACAATAGCTCAAAAGCCTGATCTTGGCATGCCCAATGAATGGAGTGTTAGGAGCCCACTCTTCAGCTGAGGTTAGTTTATAAAACATGGAATTTCTCAAGAAGAGAGTTGAACGCTAGTCATCAACATGTTTGTTGAGTGTCTACCATTTTCCTATTATGCACATAAGAGGTAGGAATACTGTAGTGAGCACATTCCTTTGTGGAATTTATAACAGGAGGAAGAAAAATAGTAAAATACAGTAGGTCGGTGGTAAATATTTTGAAGGAAGGGAAAAAAAGGAAAGACATAGAGGAAGCATTGGAGATTGGTTAGAGGGATATATAGTTTTAAAGTAATCAGCTGACACAGTAGCCCAAGTCTGTAATTCCAGCACTCAGAGGCTGAGGCAGGAAAAATCACAAGTTTGAGGCCAGATCAGGCTACTTAGTTCTAGTCAGTGTGAGACCCTTCTCAAAAAACGAACTAAATTAAAAAAAAAAAAAAAAGGTCAGAGAAAGCCTTAAGAAGATGGTGACATTTAAGCCAAGACTTAAAAAAGTGAGGGTCAGAGCCATGAGACTGTCTGGAGAAAGAAAGTCAGCGTGTACAGAGGCCTGTGAAGACAGGCCTGCTTTGTTCATGGAGTAGAAGAGAGATCTGTGTGGCTGGAACTGGCAGAGTAAAGGGAAGAGTTTGAAGAGATAGTTGCAAGGGAAGGGGGTGCATATTGTTTAGGGTTATGTGAAGCCATGGTTGGGACTTGAACTTTTACTTTGAGTGAGAAGAGAAGGCTGTGAGGTCAGAGATGCCACTGTCTTGAACTGTAATTGGGATCATTGTGGCCATTTGCTGAAATGGGGGTTAGGAGCAGCACAAGAACAGCATTGGTGACAATCTTAGTGGAAGGAGACAGTGACCTGGGACTGAGCTAGTGGGAAACCACTTCATGGATTCTAGATTCATTGTGATGCTATACCTTATAGGATTTGCTAGTAGATAAGAGATGGAGTATGAGAGAGGATATGTTGTCAAGGAGGACCTGTTGCAAATGGTCTTGAAAGTAACTGGGTGATGAAGACTGCAGGGTCAACAGTAGTGGGAAATTAGCTGAAGGTCGGTTTTCATCATGTGTAGTTTTAACCACCTGCTAGTTATAGAGATCTTCAAGGGAGATGCCAATGAGGAAGGTTTGGTTTTATGAGCCAGAAGTACAAAAGATTAGGCCCAGGGACGTAAAGTTCTGAGTTGCCAGCATATAAGTGATACCTAAAGCCCATATTGGACGAGATCACTAGAAGTGCAGTCACACAGATAAAGAAGAGGAGAGGTACCAGTCTTGAGTGAACCCCAGTGCACTCCTCTGTTGAAAGAGGAAGAGAAGGAGGAACGATGAAAGGAAACTGAGACGTGTGCACAGTAGGAAGATAAGCAGGGTAGAGAAGCGAAGAAAGTGTTTCAGAGAGGATGGAGTGATGAGCAGTGTCAGATGTTTGTTGGTTGGAGACTTCTCATTAGCAAGACCTCTGCCTCTTCTGCTGGCAGGCTCCAACACACCTGGATCCAAGACCATCCCTGAACCTCATGCTTTTCTTCTCTAATCTCTTCTGGTCCTCTCTCCCAAGTCCTTGTTGGTTGGTTGTTTAGTGACCGTATCTTGCTGTATAGCCCAGGCTGGCCTCATTCTCCAGCGCTCCTGTTTTTGCCTCGTGAGTACTGGGATTACAGGTATGTGCCACCATGCCTGGCTTGGTGCTAGCTTTTTATATACTGAGAAAAGTACTTGGCTTCACTGTAGACTGAACATGCACGGTTGTTTGGGCATTGGATGAACCGCTCCTCCCTCTGTCTTAGCCCTCATTTTTAATTGAATCACTGAGGGAGTAAAATGAGACTAACTGTAAGTCACTCACGTGGAACCTGCTTCCCATCCAGTACTGCTGGCTCCACTGTCTCAGACTTCTCTGTCGAGACACTGGGATCTTACATACATTCTCCATGTCATCCCTTCTCTTTCCTTTCTAAATCTCACCCATCTTTCCATATCCAGTCAAGCCTGTCTCCTTATGCTCCACCATCTCAGCACCCTCTTCTCTGAGCTTTGGTGGCAGTTATCTGGAGGACAGGATCACTTTTCTGTCCTTTGCAGTCCTTTTCCTGGCCTCTGAATCAGTAAGGTCCCTGAGGGATAGACCATTCCTCATTTGCTGTGTGCGACTCTTGTGTGACCACTGTCCCAGGCCTGCAGTGGGTGGCACTCCACAGTGTACCTGCTGAGTGGGTGGCAGTGAGCGAACAGACTGCAAGGAGTCTTGTTCTCTGGTGTTTGGCTTCTTTCTCCTCATCTTGATTGACATAAATAGTGCTCAAAGAAGTTCTTATTAATGATTAGTCTATTTTGTTTTATTTTTAAATCTAGAGGAGCTTTCCTTTTCTTGGCAGTAGATCTTTCTACTGTTGGCAGATTAGTGAAAAACAGGCTCCTGATTCTAGAATGAGAGTTCTTGAGACTTGGAGCTAGTATAAGGATGTTTGCTTGCATGTCTGTCTTTGGGTCTATTTCATTTTGAGACTTTTGCTATGGGTCTTAAAAAGATTGCTTTTGATTAGTCAGTTTTCATTCAAATCCCAGGAGGCCTGCACTTGGCAAGCTCATCCAAACAGGCTTTCACTAGGCATGTTACCAAACTTGATGTTCCTGTTGTTTAAGTTACATGGACTGGCCCTAAAGTTTAAGTTACATGGACTGGCCCCAATTCAACCTTAGAGACATTTGAGAATGTGGCAACCATTTCATGTACCCCTTAACTTGGAGTGTGTGTGTTTCTACAGGGTTTTGTTCAGAGACAAGTATTAGCCTCCCTGGACAAAGCGAGACATGTGACTTCATAAACAGTAGCAAAGAGTGTTATCATTTCCTAGCTGTGTGGCTTCAACCAAGTGACTTGATCTTTCTGGGATTCAGTGTCCTCATCTGTTGAACATGTGATATTATTAAAACTTTTTTCACAGATATTATGAGGACTAGATTTTAAAAAATATTTTAAACATTTTATTTATTTATTTTATGTGTATGTGCGTGTGTCAGAGGGCACTGTATTGTCCCTGTGGAGGACTGGCATTTTTCTGTGGGACCTGGGATGTGAATTCAGGACCTTCTGCTTGCGAGACAAGAGTCTTAACCCCTGAGCCATCTCTCCAGCCCCTTTTTAAAATATTTTATGTATTTATGCGAATGTGTGTGTGTGTGTGTGTGTGTGTGTATCAAAGAGCATTGTGTGTCCCTGTGGAGGACCAAGGGTGACTTCAGGAATCATCCTAGATTGTTTCTACCTCCTTCTTGCTTTGCTCTAGGATTTCCCAGTCCACCCACCAGGATGGGAAGCGCAGGCTGTCACCGTTTCCGTCTGGCTTTTTTATTTTATTTTATTTTTTTATTATTTATTCAACTGTGCGCATGTGCGTGTGTATGCGCGCGCTCGTGTGTGTGTGTGTGTGTGTGTGTGTGTGTGTGTGTGTGTGTGTGTATGTGTGTGTGTGTGTCTGTGTATGTGTATGTGTAGAACCACGGACGAATTCGCGAACCACCACGGAGGCCTCCACCTCCTTCTGCCCCGGGATTCACAGGCTCTGCCCTACCAGGACCAGAAGCGCAGGCCGCCCCCGCTTCCGCCTGGCGTCTATACGTGGGATCTGGGATCCGAACTCAGGACCTTCCACCTGCAAGGCGGAGGCTTAACCCCTGAGCTACCTCTCCAGCCCTTTGTTTTTTTTTTTTTTTTAAATGGGACCTGAGATCCAAGCTCAGGACCCTCTGCTTTCGAGACAGAGTATTAGCACCTTCCCCCACACCCTCTCCCCCAGCCATCTCTCCAGCCCATGTGAGGACCAAATTTAAAACTGTTCACGTGGTGTCTGGTCCACAGTGTATGTCTGTCATTATTTCTGTCACCATGGCCTTTGTTCTGAATATCATGCTGAGTCTGAAGAACACAGCTTACTTTCTTCTAGTTACTGATCTAACTTGAAAGAGCCTGTCTGTAGAAGATTGGTGACCACATTGTCTGAGAGAAAGTCTAAAGTCTGGTTTCTCTATTGCTGACTCACCTATTAATCTTCAAGTTGGTATACCTGTTTCCCTTGTCTTTAAAGTGAACTTTTGTGCTTACTAGTAAAAACCCTTTTCCTTTTTTCTTTTTTAATTTATTTTTGCATGTGTGTGTATATGTGTGTCCCTGTGAAGAACCCCACCTCCTTTTTGCTTGGTTCTGGGATTTCCCAGGCTCGGCCTTCAGAGCTGGAAGTACAGGCCGCCACCATTTCCACCTGGGAAATTCACATGTGGGATCCAGGATCTGAACCCAGGACCTTCTGCTTGCAAGCCATCTTTCCAGCCCCTGCTCCTTTCCTTTTTAAAAAAACTGCTGGGTTAGAAGTGTAGCTCCATGGTAGATGCTTGCTTTGTATGTGAGACTTACATCAACAGAAGAAAAAAAGGATAATAAAAGACCCATCGGACTGATGAGTAGGGCAGCAAGAATCATATTTCTGTAGAACTCTGAGCTCTGGGGGGAGGGGTGTCATGATCAGGACATGGCACCAGCAGAGAGACATTTGTGAAAGAAGCCAATCCTGTCTCTGGGACAGAACTGAAAGAGCAAAACACATGGAATGACCGAAGTGTGGCTTTTTTCTTTAATCCTTATGGACTCCAGTAGTTGAACTCAGATCATCAGGCTTGAACAGCAAATGTTCTCCCCCCACCCCCAACTCATCTCACCAGCCCCAAAGTATGGAATTTCTGTTCTAAATGGTAGTGATACCCTATCCCTTTGCCACTTTTCATGTGTATATATACATATGCGTGTGCACAGGTGCACAAGTATGTGTGATGCTTGTTCTTTAGGGGCATCTATCTACCTTGCTCACTGGGACAGGATCTCTCATGGCTTGATGCTTGCTGATTAGGCTGGCTAACTGGCCAGCAAGTCCTAGAGGGTCCCCCTGGCTTTTCTTCCCTAGCACTGGAATTCTGAGTTGTGCTACCACTCCCAGCCTTATAAAAGATATTTTTACTTATTTATAGCAAGATTGAGAGAGAACAGAAAGAGAAAGAGAGAGAGAGAAAGAATTACAAGCGTGCACATACAGTAGTGAATATGTGAAAGTTAAGGGACAACTTTTAGAAGTTGATTTTTTCTTTCTACCATTTGGCCTGGGGATCAAATTCAGGTTCCTATAGCTGTTTCTTTGGTGGATCTCACTACACTTTGACTTTGGCACATCACATAGCACTAATCATCTTTTAATAATTAAGCAAGTGCCCATGTTGTGCAGTGCATGTATTAGCATGTCCAGCTTTATACTTCTCAAATATGCAGAGCACGGATGGCTCTGACAAGAACCACTGCCCTGAGAGGAGGAAAGTCATCTCTCTGAGCAATGTCTGACCATTGGGGATATGAAAACACTCCCTGCTTGGCTTGTTTTCCTTCCTGCTGAAGGCCTAATAAGCTGAGCATGGTGTTGCTTATCTTCAGTCCTAGCATTCAGGAGGCTGAGGCAAGAGGAATGTTAGTTTGAAGTTAGCCTGTGATACCTCATGATACCCCCATCTAAAAACAGAGATCAGTGAGATAGCTCAGCAGGTAAGGTGCCCACTGAAAACCGGTGACCTGAGTTTGATCCCTGGAAGCCCACAAGGTGGGAGGAGAGAAGTGACTTCCAAAATTGTCCTCTGACCTCGGTCCATGCCTTTTGGCAAGCATGCTTTCTTTCACTCCCTCACTCTCTCTTTCATAAATAAAGTTAAAAAATAATAAAGATGAAAAAACTAACAAAGTTTACTGGCCCTGACTGGCCGGCCACATGCAGAATTTTCTTTTCCCTTAGAAACATGTCATGCATTTAAAATGATCATCTTTCACTTCCTTTTTCTTGACACACAGGAAGAACATCCGGTTCTCATTGGTGAGGAAATGAGATCCTCAGTAAGTGGCAGAGCAGAGATGCAAGACGTGGGAGGGATTCTGTCTATTATTTGATTTGTTTTCAGATGTTTTGTCATTGATGGCCCTCGAGAGGGAGAGGTGGATACAGTAGCATGAGCTAGGATCTGGCCCTCCAACCTTCTTTCAGTCAGAGCAGTTGTATCTTTATTCCGTTTTAAATAGCTTAGAATGGGGATGGGCTGAATTTTCATTTGACAGTTGGAGAAAGTAAGGTTTAAATGTGGCATATTGGCCCAGGATCACATAGCTGTTAGTAGTGAAACCAGACTTCCTGGTAGCCATCAAGGCACTGGCTCAGCCTTGGTGTATTTGTCAAATGGTAACTACAAAGCCTGTTCTGGTCTGTCCCATCCTCACTGTCTGAGGGTTGTCATAGACCTTGATCTGTTATGGATCCTTGGTTTTGTAGCTCCTCAGGGGAACCTGTCTTTTCATTCTTTGTGCCAGCAGACATTTGGCAAGCCTCTGAAACGTGTCAGGCATAATGCCAGTCGCTGGTTTGGCAGTGATAAAGGTAGATCCTAATTAAAGGCATGAAGGGGACTGTGGAGAAGTTGGAGATAAGAGTGGATCCAATGCCAGGAGGCCAGTGACCCCCTGAGTGCAGCTCTTCTGGATTAGCAGAGTTTAAGCTGAGATGAAGAATGAATACAGAGGTGGGTAGATGCACTAATCCTTCTAAAACAGAGAATATATTTACACTTATAACACGTTCAAAACATAGTAGTACACACAACTTAAAAGTGTCCAAGTTATATAAAAGGGTAAATGATAAGCCAGTCTTGCCTCCCATTCCTTAATTACCTGTTTCTTTTCGAGGAAACCTCTGTTAACTTTTCCTTTCTATCCCTTTAAGTATAGTGAATATATTTGCAAACATACAAGATGTTTGTGTTTTATTAGTATTCATACTTTAAAAATAGAAACACTATATACTTTGCATATTCTTGCATCTTGTTTTTTCCATTGGATTGTCTTGGATAGTTATAATAAAAGCCTATGTAGATCCGCCTTGTTCTTTTTTGTGATTGCAATGTTCTCTGTCTGTTTAACTGGTTATATAATAGGTATTTAAGGTGTTCACAGCATTTTGCTATTACAAAAGATGCTGAGTGAATAGCTTCATGTGTTTTTGATATATAGAATAAAGTCCTTAGAAGTGCTTTTATTGGGTCAGAAGAGATAAGTACATTGTAATTGCAATTTTGATAGCTGTGCCAGAGTGCTACATGGGTTGTAGCAATTTAGTCTTTCCAGTGAGGATTCTTATTTCCCCATGTCTGTACCAAGATGGGATGTTGTAAGACTTTTGGGTCTTTATCAGCCCAGTAGCTAATAGATGGTATTTCATTATAATCTCAGTGTCTTGTTTCTTACTATGATTAAACATGAATGTTTTATTTTCTTTAACTGTGTCCTCTGCCGTTTTCCTATTTGTACTGATGGAGTTGACTTGTTTCATGACGGCCATGCTGGTAGCCCCCAGCCTGCTAGTACAGAATGGCCTTAAGCTCTTCATCCCACTTGTTTTCACCTCCTAAGTGCAGGAAATAACAGGTTTGTGCCACCTCCGGTTCAGTACTAGCCTTTTTTTAGTGTTTATTTCTTTTTATTTCTTTTATTATTTTTATTAGTGTGTGTGTGTGTGTGTGTGTGTGTGTGTGTGTGTGTGTAGAAGAGGGCACTATGTGTTCCTATAGAGTTCTGAGGGTGACTTGGGAAATCATCCTGGATTGCTTCTACCTCCTTTTTGCTGGGCTCTAGGAATTCCCAGACTTTGCTTTCCAAAGCGGGAGTTCAGGCTGCCACCATTTCTGCCTGGCATTTTTTTTAGGTAGGATCCAGGATCTAAATTCAGGTCCTTCTGCTTTTGAGGCAGAATCTTAACCTCTGAGCCATCTCTCCAGCCCTAGTACTGGCCTTTTATATGGCAAGGAAATTAATTACCTCTGTCTTCAATGTGATGCAAATTTTTGTGAGTTACAATTTGTCTTTTTGGGTTTTGTTTTTTTTTTTTTGGTGTGTGTGTGTGTGTGTGTATGTTTGTAGTGTTTGTGCAGGTGTACGTACATGAGTGCATTTGAATGTCTGTGCCTGTAGAGGCCCAAAGGTGGTATTGGGGATCATCATCTTCTACCTTATTGTTGTGAGTCTAGATCTCTAATTAAATTGATAGCAGCCATTAGGACTAGTCTGACTAGCCAGCTTGCTCTGAAGATTCCCAGGCTCCACCCTTCAGGATTAGAGTTACAGGTGGGCTGCCACACTTGTGGGGCATTTTTATGTGGGGTCTGGGGAATCCAAACTCAAGTATTTTTGCTTATGAGATAAAGGCCCGTAACCATTATTTTTAATGTTTCTGTAATTTATTCCAAGTGAAATGTTCAATTGTTAACTTCACAGTGTGGTTTAAGAATCTGTGTCAGGACAGGGATCTCTTCCATCACCCCAGGGACCTTCCAGGTCTCTTTCCATATTGACCTCTGATCTGACTTCTGTCATCATAGCTTAGTTTTGCCTCTTCCACTTATTCTTAAAGTATCATGTACATGACATCCCATAATACAGTGTTTGCATTTATTCTGTTTGGTTTTCATTTAGTGTTGAAATCACTCATGTTAAGTACATACTGTACCACTGAGCTACATCTCAGCTTCCATTTCCATTTAATTTGCTCCCATCTTTTCATTCTCACATAACCTATCAGAAGACACATATGTGTTACATAGAGCAGCAGATGATGATCTCTTTTTTATTAAAGAAGGGAAACTGAGTTAAAGAGATAAGTTATTTCAGTATAGTACTTGTTCCTTTTTTTTTTTATTTTGTGTGTGTGTGTGTGTGTGTGTGTGTGTGTGTGTGTGTGTGTTAGAGGGTATTGTGTATCCCTGTGGCGGACCAAGGGTGACTTTGGGAATCATCCTGGATTGCTTCTACCTCCTTTTTGCTTCACTTTGAGATTTCCCAGGCTACACCACTAGGGCCGGAAATGCAGTCTGCCGCCCGAAACTGCCTGGCATTTTTTAAAATTTTTTTTTGTTTTTTCAACTGTGTGCATGTGCATGTGTATGTGCGCGCGCGTGTGTGTCTGTGTGTGTGTTGTGTGTGTGTGTGTCTGTGTATGTGTAGAACCACGGACGAATTCGCGAACCACCATGGACCTCCTTCTGCCCCGGGATTCACAGGCTCCGCCCTACCAGAACCAGAAGCGCAGGCCGCCCCCGCTTCCGCCTGGCGCCTATACGTGGGATCTGGGATCCGAACTCAGGACCTTCCGCCTGCAAGGCGGAGGCTTAACCCCTGAGCCACCTCTCCAGCCCCCTGCCTGGCATTTTTTAATATGGTATCTGGGATTTGAACTCAGGACCTTCTGCTTGTGAGGCAGTCTTAACCCCTGAACCATGTCTCCAGCCTCAAGTACACGTTCCTTTAAAAAATTGCTATTAGCAATTTTGAGACCGTGGAGAAAAACTGAATTATATTTAGTATTTTTTTGGCGTGTGTGTGTGTGTGTGTGTGTATGTGTGTGTGTGTACAGGAGAGCACTTGAATGTATATACTTGAGGAAACTCAAGGATGTTATCAAGAGTAACTCTCAATTGTTCTTCCTCATTATTTTTTCTTTGGGGTTCCCCAGGCTGTGCCTTCCAGGGCCAGAAAAAATGAAAACCTTTTGCTTACAAGGCAGAGACTTTAACCTCTGAGCTATCTCCCCAACCCAATATTAATTTTTTAATTATTTATAAATAGAGTTGAATTTATTCTATTAGTTTAAAACACAGAAAGATGATCTCTCTTTCTTGTTTACATTGCATTTAGATATATGAAGACAAAATATTTGAAAAATATTGAGGGTTTTTTTCTTAAACTTAATCCTAACTTTAATGTCTCAAATCTAGTCTTTAAGTAGTAATTTTTAAAAATATTTAATATTTTTATTTGAGAGAATCAGGTAGGGAGAGGAAGAAGAGGAAGAGGGAAAAGGAGGAGGAAGAGAGGAAAGAGAAAGATCAGTGCGTGAGTGCCACAATGGTCAAAACAATTTTCAGGGGGCTGGAGAGGTGGCTCAGGGGTTAAGCCTCCGCCTTGCAGGCGGAAGATCCTGAGTTCGGATCCCAGATCCCACGTATAGACGCCAGGCGGAAGCCGGGGCGGCCTGCGCTTCTGGTCCTGGTAGGGCGGAGCAGAAGGAGGTGGAGGCGTCCATGGTGGTTCACGAATTCGTCCGTGGTTCTACACATACACAGACACACACACACACACAGACACACACGCGCACGCACATACACACGCATATGCACACAGTTGAATAAATAATAATAATTAAAAAAAAAAGAACAATAATCCAGAAAAAAAAACAGAAAAAAAAAACAATTTTCAGAAGTCCTTTCTTTCCTTCCTCCGTGTTAACTCCAGGAATTAACTCAGGATGCCAGGTTTGCATGTAAGTACCTTTATCCACTGAGCCATCTCCCTGCCCAAATAGGACTATTTTTATGAAATGCATTTTTTCTTCTCTTTTTTCCCTTGGACTTAATTACCATCCATTCTTTTTTTCTTAATTATGTGTGGGCATATATGTGTATGTAGGCATGTGTTCAAGAGTGTACTCGAGTGTGTGTGCCTGTGGAGATTTAAAGGTGACATTGGGAATCATCCTGGATTGCTCTTTCATCTTATTTCTTTGCTCTGGAGTTTCCCAGGCTCCACTTTCCAGGGCTGGAATTACAATCTGCATATCCATTGGGCATTTTTTAAATGTGATTTTGGAAAACTTGGGTACTTTTGTTTTGAGGCAGAGACTTTAACCACTGAGCCTTCTTCCTCTCCCCATCTCTCACTTCCAACCCAATCTTTCCATTCTTTTATTACTATTATTATTATTACTATATTATTACTATATTATTATTTTGTGTATAGCTAGTGTCAGGTGATTCTCATCAAATAGTTTATTGTTCTGGAATTTAAATGCAATTTAAAGACACTGCATTTCAATCTTTATAAAACTTGTTTTTGTTTCTTCTTTAAGCCTAAATATGAAATTAAGAGGAACTTTTGACATCAAAGTCAAGTCTTGAGTGGTTGTGGGAGGGATACTTGAAGTGGGTACAACAGCAGTGACTCAAGAGCAAAACCAGCTATTTCTTGAGGGACCCTCTTTTCACCTTAAGTGCACTCTCCCCTTGAGGCATTCCCTGGCCTGTAAATGCTGAAATTGAGGGGGATCCCAACCTAGAATACTGTCATCTTAGCGCAAGTGACTCATCTCTCTGCCCAGCACAGTTCTCTGCAGAGAGAACTGCCCAAAACAGTTTCTACACTAGCATTATTGTCCATCCCCCCATCCTTCTTTTATGTCACACAGTTTGTATGTAGCCTAGGGTAGCATACAACACTCTGGAATATTCCTGCATTCAGCTCCCAAGGGCTGGAATTATGGGTGTGAACAACCACACCCATCATAACCACTGCTTTTTAATCACAGATGGAGTCCAAATCCTATGCTTTTGCCTAAATTGTCCACCTGCTTTCAAATATAGCTCATGTATGTAATCGGATTCGGCCTCATTAGGTTGGGGTACACTATAGGCAACAGCTACACAACAGCTAGGCAGTACATGGCATCTGCAAATGTGAACACTTTTAGGACTGAATTGAAGGATATTTTGTTGTTGGTGGTGGTCCATTCCCTCCTCCCCCATTCCTGAAGAGAGAATATAAAATCTTTCTTGTACTGACATCGTGGAAGCAACTAACTATAAGACCAGGCACTGGTGTGAGGCAGAGAACAACACAAGGGAGAGCTGTCCAAAGTAAATCAGCTATGGGGTATTTTCCCAGTTTAGTAAGAATTTGTTTTATTTTTGTTAATCTGTGCTTTGAGTGACTTTCCAAAGCACTTTCACGTTTCCCAGTGTCCCCTTCCTCCTCTAATTTCCTGGGTACGATTAACTTCAGCTATATAATTTCTGCATCATCAGTCCCATTAGCCCTCTGCAGAGAACTGTGCAAAATAGATACTGCAGAAATTTAGCAGCCTGTGCCTGTGCACTAGAAATCAGCTAATCTCCAATAACTGTGCATGGTGGAAGGAGGCATGCCATTAAAAGCTGATGTGACTAGCTGACTTTGCAACTCAAGGGTTTTTTTATGTGTGTGTTTTTTGTTGTCATTTTGGGTTTTTTGTTTTGTTTTTGAGATAAGATCTCACTACTAACTCCTCAATTCCTGGGTTCAAATGATCCTCCTACCTTTTCCTCTTGAGAAATTTGGACTTTAGATATTGTAATTACCACACCCTTCACTCTCCAAAAAGAGAAGCTTTTCTGCCCCTTCCTTCTGGTTGCTTATAATAGCACCAGTCCATGCTTGGCAGATTTTGTCTCGGAAGTTTGAGGGCCCCAGGTGTTGGTTTGTGTTACAAAGGAGGGTAATGCCCTACCAGTTTTCTCTGCAGCAAAAGAGAGAACTCCCAGATAGCCTGAAGTTGGATATCTGAGGTGATTCTACTTTGTTTCTCAGTTTTATCTCCTTCATTTGTGTGTTTGAGAGAGTCTTAACTATGCAGCCCAGGCCAGCTTCAAACTTCTTACTACCTTTTGTTTCAGCCTCTCAAGTGCTGGGTTACGGACATGCACCATCTTACCAAATTATTTCCTTGTAGATTTAGTGTTGTAGGGATTTTATTTGTTGTGTCCTGTGGTTCTTTAAGTTGTATCTTCAATCATTTCTTCTTAGACTCAGCAAGGAACAAGGAGTTCTCCTATTTTGGACACCTTTGCCAGTTATATTCTCAAATATGCCTTTTTAAATCCTGTAGTCCTTTATAAAATTCTATTTTTTTTACTTGTTTATTTTCAGAGTTCTGGAAAAAATGACTTTATAGATGTGCAAAAACAAGTTTAAGTTTACTGTAAGTAAATGCCTACTGATAATGAATGGTAATTCATTATATAACAGAGCTGTTTAAGCTTCCCTAGGATATCCAGTAGCTCTTTTTCATTTCTCTGAGCAACTGCCAATTGAATACTTGCCCTATGTAGAGCCCTGTACCCACCGTGAAGGTACATGAAGGTAGACGGTGACAGAGCTGTGGGACAGACCTGTGTGTTCTTCCCTTTGTAAATCCTAGTTTATACTGTGGGAACCTTCAAAGTTGTGGCCCTGCTGCAGCAGTCCTGCTACAGCACTTAGATCATCAGATGCCCTAGTCTCTTCTGAGGCACCGCCACAGGACTTGCATCATTAGAATTTGGCAGTCTCTTCTCTTTCCCACAGCTCCCATAGAAAAGGGCCTTCATCCCTTTCAGCCCAGAGGAAAGTAGAACTGTTTTGTTTTTTTTTCTTCTTCTTCTTCTTCTTCATACTGTTTTTTAGTGAATCCTCTATTCCTTTTTCCAAGAAATATATAAAGGATTTTAAGACAACCTAAGAGTTTGTGTTTCTTATCCATTGTGCAACTCGAATGTGGAAAGACACAAGACAGGCTGGAGATTGGCTTGGCTTCCAGAAAGACTGAATAGTTGGGGATCCCTAACATCTGTCATTTTGCCCTGCATACTAGTGATTTCAAAGGAGACATTTATGGGCTACATGTTTGAGTTCCTTCCATTGAGAAGGGACAACAAAGTGAGATGAATCTGCCCCATTGAGAGATCTGGGATTTTAAAAAAGATTTTATTTATTTATTAGAGAGAGGGCAATAGGGATGGGAAGAAGCAGGCATGTGCATTTCACAGCACATGTGTAAAGGTCAAAGAACAACTTTTGTTAGCCTGTCCTCTTCTTCCACTATGGGAATCGAATTCAAGTCATCAGATTTGAATGCAGGTGCTTTTACCTACTAAACTATCTTGCTAGCCCAAATGTCTGTTTTTTGAGTTGTGCAGCGTTTGCTTTCTTTTGGTTTTGTTTTGTTTTTTGAGGTAGTCTGACTATGTAGCCTAAGTGAGACTTGACCTCATGATACTTGCTTTAGACTCCTGTGGGCTGGGATTCTGGTGTGCTGCTACCACATATGGTAGATATGTGGTTTTTCTATACCATGAAAAACTACAAGTAGATTAGAAGCTTCCTTTTGTAAGTCTCAAAGATTTTTTGATTTTTTTATTATTATTTATTCAATTGTGCGTGTGTGCATATGTATGTGCGCGCGCATGTGTGCATGTGTGTGTGTAGAACCACGGACGAATACGGGAACCACCGTGGATGCCTCCACCTCCTTCTGCCCCGGGATTCACAGGCTCCGCCCTACCAGGACCAGAAGCACAGGCCGCCCCCGCTTCCGCCTGGCGTCTACATGTGGGATCTGGGATCCAAATTCCGGACCTTCTGCCTGCAAGGCAGAGGCTTAACCCCTGAGCCACCTCTCCAACCCTCAAAAGATTTTTTAGATTGAGCCCTTACCACTGACAGAACCCTGTCCTCTTTCTCAGATGAGGAAACAGACTTCCTCCATCAAATGAGCATAAGCACTGATGTCAGGTAGAACTGAGATGATCTTCTCACCCACTCAAGCATGACCTTGAGCAAATCCCATGACGTCTATTACAGTTACTCTGCATTGTTGCCCATAAATTCATGGCTTAAAGGGAACAAGAGTTTTTACTTTCTCTTATGATTATCTGGTTACAGTTCCTTGTCCAGCTTGGCAGGAGAGTTCACACCAGCACCAAGGGCCAAGGGAACTGGCCATACCATCTCCACAGGACTTCTGAAAATGATTATCTTCACTTGTCAGACCAGTATATCTGGCCAAGTATACAGAAGAATGCGTACTTCCTTGTAATCAGTTTCTTCCATCTTATTCACCTGCTCAGAGCTTAGTCCACCTACCGTGAGTTGGGCCTTCCCATCAGCTACACAATCTCTTACAGGCTTGCTTGGAGCCTGATTCATGCACTAATTCTTTACAAATGTGCCCAGAGCTTGAACCCTCAGTGGTCAGGTTGACATCTGTATCTAACTATGACAACGTGCCTAAATCTCTTTCCACATCTGTAAAATAAGGTTAGATGCTGAGACTGGAGAGATAGCTCCATCAGTAAAATGCCTGTTGCTACTTTATAAGCATGAGGACTTGAATTCAGATTCTCAGAACCCATGTAAAAGCTGAGCCCAGCACAGTAGCACAGTTCTTTAACCCCAGTCAATGATGGTTGAGTAGAGACAAGTGAGTCCTAGGAACTCCCTGTCTAGCAAGTCTAGCCAAATTAGCAAGCTTCAGGTTCAGTAAGAGACCTTACCTCAAAGAGTAAGGTGGAGTAGATTGGAAGAGCACTTAGCACTCAACTAGAAACCTTCTATAACAGAAAGTGTTTATTACTGGAAAGCATGACGACAAAATGCAGGAAAATAAGGGTCTACAGACTGCTTGTCTCCTAAACAGGACACATATGCCTCACCCACACCCACCCCAAAGCCCAGAGAACATCATGGAAGAGGGGGCGGCAAGATTGTAAGAGCTTGAAATGGGAAAGTGGTGGGCCAGGCATTATCTCCTGGACATAACATAGTTGTGATATATAAGATTTCATGGCACATATGTATACTTACAGAAGAATTGCATAGGAACTGTCTTATCAGTATCTCATCATAACATCAGAAAGAACTCAAGAAGCTTCACCTCTCTGAGAGACTGATGAAAACTAATGCTGATGGGGAAGTAAAGGAGGGTGCTTTCTTCTGTGGTATATCCACTGATCTTGGATGCTTGATGGAGCATGAATCAGGTCAGGTATAACTCATCTCAGACTAGATGAAACACAGTGGGCCAACAAGCGAAAAGATTTGAAGATAAAGATAAAACAATGCCAAAAAAAAAAGGTAGAGGGCTGGAAAGATGGCTCAGGCATTAAGCCTTGGCCTTGAAAGCAGAAGGACCTGAGTTTGGATCCTGGATCCCATGTAAAAATGATGGTGGCTTGCACTTCTTTCCTTGGAAGGCAGAGTCTGGGAAACTCCAGAGCAAAGCAAAAAGGAAGTAGAACTATTCAGAATGATTCCCAAAGTGATCCTTGGGCCTCTCTAGGTATACACAATGCCCTGTGATAAACACATAGACATGCATGCAAAAAAATAAATAATACGGAAATAACTGAGACAGACACTTGATGTCAACCTCTGGCCTCCACATGCACACATACAAGCATGTTCATAACACAACTGCTACCATTGATGGGATTGAATGAAATAATGATTGTAAACATATATTTTACTAGAGAATTCTTAATAAATTTTAGAACAATTCCAGAAGCCTCTGCTATATATATGGTTAAGGTAATTCCTGAGTAGTTTGTTGATTTGCTTTTTGAAACAGGGTCTCATGTGGCCTTAAATTCCTAATCCTTCTGCCTCTACCTCTGAAGTGCCTGAATTACAGGAGTATCACACCATGCCCTCCTGCTTGTTTCCTTCTCCTTTTCCTTTTTATCGCTTACCTGTTGATCAAGAATTATTGAGGTTATATAGTAGGTACTCAATAAATGCTTGTTGGATCAATGAGAGAGCTGAGGTCCTTTCCTCAACCTACTTATTTAAATAGTACTTTGCTCTTTTAAAAATATACTAGAGAGAGGGGCTGGAGAGGTGACTCAAGGGTTAAGCCTCTGCCTTGCAGGCAGAAGGTCCTGAGTTCGAATCCCAGATCCCATGTATAGACGCCAGGCGGAAGCGGGGGCGGCCTGCGCTTCTGCTCCTGGTAGGACGGAGCCTGTGAATCCCGGGGCAGAAGGAGATGGAGGCGTCCATGTGGTTCCCGAATTCATCAGTGGTTCTACACACACACACACACACGCACACACGCACATACATAAGTACACATGCACAACTGAATAAATAATAATAAAAAAAAATATATATATACTAGAGAGAGAGAGAGAGAATATGATATACCAGTGAATGTTAGAAGACAGCTTTCAGAAGTCAGTTCTCTTTCTCCCATGTGGGTGGGCTTCCAGGATTGAACTCAGGTTGTCAGGTATGCAAGCAGGTGCCTTAACTGCTTTGTCTCATAGCCCTGATATCTTTTTTTTTTCCTTTGGCCAATTTAGGATCAGCAATTCTTTTTTTCAGTATTTGTTTGTTTATCTACGAGAGAAGGAGAGAAACAGAAAGTGGGGGGGGGGAGAGGAAGGAAGTACGGAGAACACACATTTCTGCCAAGGCACACAAGTGAAGGTCAGAGTCGGTTTTCTCATTCACCATGTGGGTTTTCAAGAACCAAATTCAGGTCGTCAGTTTTAAGAGGAAGCACCTTACTTGCTGAGCTGTCTCACTAGCCTCTGGGTGATACCTTGGGAAATGCTGTGAGACACCTAGCCAGACAGATGAGAAATGCTGCGAAATGCTGTGGTGTGTGATTCTAGCCACTTCAGAGAATAATGGTATGTGTGCATCACTGTTTAAAAAGCTTAGCGAAAGTTGTAGAAAGAGGAAACTTGCCTCGTTTCTTTCTCTTTTTTTAATATTCAAGAGAGAGAGAGGAGAGAGAACACATGCACAGTCATTTTACAGTGTATGGTTGAAGGTCAGAGGAAGTCAGTTCTCTTCTTCCACTATGTGAGATTCTCATGTTGCCAGGTTTTCAAGCAGATGTTTTATCTCTCTAGCCCTTGCTATCTGTCCAGCCCTTGCCTCATTTCTTAAGCTTTGCCTCTCTCAAGCACCCACTCACACATAAACATGCACTTACACAGATATACACACACACAAGTAAATGAGTTTCTCAAGTTCATTTGCTTCTATGGGATGATAGTAGACCCTTCTGAGGAGGCTTTGGCGAGCTCCACAAGAGGACTGCTGTGATATTGCTTTTTAACCTGTGGAGTCGTCCAGAATCCTCAAATATTCTTTTACTTATGCCCTCCAAGTTTTTTCCAGTGACTTGGTTATGGATAGTGATACGGTAAAAAGCCTTAAGCAGGTAAAAGCCCTTAGGCAAATATTTCTGTCAGGGAGATTTTTAGAAGTAGAATTGCCGAGTCAAGATATATACACATTCAAAATTTTTATGAATTCTTCAGAATTACTGTTCAAAAAAGGACAGCTATGGTCATAGTGCATTTACTAGGGAAAAAAAGAAGCAGTAATCTTCCTCTACTTCATATGTTCTAGGTCCTTCTCTCTATGCACCCTAAGTGGAATGGCACACAGGTACAATACTCTTTTCTCTGTCTTACAGAGTCTGGCCACAGATAAGGGACCAAAATGACGGACTCAAAATACTTCACCACGACCAAAAAAGGTACTGTGTTTCGCCATGGGCCTATTTTACTTTTCATCTGCCTGACCTTCCGTTTGCCTGGATTGCTGGGGAGCAGGGTGGAGACTTAGACTTCTAAGTGGGAGGGCTGGAGAGATAACTCAGGGGTTAAAGTCTTTGCCTCAGAAGCAAAAGGATCTGAGTTTGGATACCCAAATCCCACATAAAAAATGCCAAGCAGACAGATATGATGGTGGCCTGTAATTCTGGTCCTGAAAGGCAGAGCCTGGGAACCCCAGAGGAAAGCAGTGAGGATATAAAGCAATCCAGGATGATTCCAGTGTCACCCTTGAGCCTCCACAGGCACATGTAACAGTTGCTCTAAATTATTGCTGCGAGAGAGCACCCAAAGTCAAACAACTTATGGGAGAAAAGGGAGATTTATTCAGCTTTCAGTTCCAGAGGGGAGAAACAGTCTTTCAAAGCAGAGGGGGTATGGCTAGCTGGCCAAAGCTGGAGGAAGCTAAGTCACTGCAGACATCTTGGAAGCTAAGAGCTGCAAGATTGCTTGCTGCAAAGACAGAGTTCTCCTGGAGGTAGGGTGGGACTAATCCACTCCTTGTGACTGCCTTCCTCCAGCAAGGCTCCATCTCTCAAGGTGCTATGACCTTGCCAAACACATAAGACTGTGGGGGACACATTTCAAACCATGACACACACATGCACAAGTGCCCTCTTGCACACACACATGCACACCATACATACATACACATACAGAGCACACATGTACGAAAGAAAAAAGAGGAAGAAGAAGCATTGATGTGAATAGTGACTCAGAAATATGAACTGTTGATGTATAAGAAACTAGGTGTTGGTCTGGAGAGATGGCTCAGGGTTTAAGACTCTGCCTCACAAGCAGAAGGTCCTGAGTTCAGATCCCAGGTCCCATGTAAAAAAACACCAGGCAGAAAAGGCAGCAGCCGGAACTTCCAGCCCTGGAGGGCAGAGCCTGGGAAATCCCAGAGCAAAGTAAAAAGGAAGTAGAAGCAATCTAGGATCATTTCCAAAGTCACTCTTGGTCCTTCATAGAAACACACAGTGCCCTCTGATACACAAACATATTCTCTCTCTCTCTCTCTCTCTCTCTCTCTGTCTTGTGAGTGCACACGTGGGGAAAAATAAATAAATTTTTAAATAAGAAAAAAGAAACTGGGTATTCCTTAAAACTCAGAAAAGGAAGAATATTAGCTTCAAGTGGTAGGGGGTTCCTCTTGGGGATGTGAATCCATGATGGGGAGTCCCATGAGGCTCAAGGGAGCCAAGGTCACTGATATTTATAGATTGGGGGGAGTTACTTTTCCTCATTGGTTAGCTCCAGTTTCTGCAAACCTGATTGGAGCTTTTAGTCCTCTGTGTCTCGTTGGTCTGTTCATATTGGGACCCAACCCAGTTGATCTTGTGCTTGACCCCATTGCAGGGTTTATCTGCAATGAAGAAGTAATCTCCATAGCCTTTCATGAATCAGAGGTTGAGGGGAGTTGGTGAAAGGTGTGTCCTTCAGGATAATCCCAGCAGTGGGGGATGACCTTCCAAAACCTTCAGAGACTATCCCAGCATGGCTGCTCTAAAACTGCCTAAAAAATGTGGGGGGGAAAGTCCAAATACCTTAAAAAAATAAATTTTTTTCCCTTGGAGAAAACAAGGAGTTCTCATTCGCCCTTCTTTTCTCCTCCTCTCCCCTCCTTCTCTTTTCTTCTTCCCTCCCCTCCTTTGCCTTCTTTATTTTTTCTTTTATTCTTGTCTTTTTCTCCTCCCTCCCTCTTTTTTCTTTTTCTTTTCTTTTCTCCCTCCCTCCCTTCCTCCCTCCCTTCCTTCCTTCCTTCCCTCTTTCTTTTTTCTTTCTTTTTCTTTCCTAAGTTTAATGATACACATGTATAGTGTCAAAGTGGAACACATTTTGCACACTGAAGAAAAAGAAATAAAAGAAAAAAAAGGCATAAGAATTCTCATCCTGTTTTTCATTTGACATTATCATAAACATTTCCCAACAGTTCATTTGCCTTTTTTCTAGAACTTTTTCAGTGCTTTTCCCATATAACAATTCCTCCTTCATCTCTACCCTAAGTAGCTTGTAAAGGAAACTGGGATTCTTCTGCATCTGACACATTAGTATCAGCAGCAACTACCTGTAATGAAGAGCAGAGTCACTGTGAAGCACAGAGATGAACATTTCACAGTTGAGACTCAATGAGAGAATTTATTGCCCAGTTGAGAGAGAGAAGAAAGCATGGGCATTGGAGGGAACAGACCTGGTTTTGAATCTTGGCTCTTCCCATCTGCTAACTCTGTGTTACTTACTGGAGCTTGTGCAGCCTCCATTTGCTCATCTGTGAAATGGGAAAGGCAAGCTAGTGTAGAAAAAGTTAGTATGGCACTAGTTTAGAGAAAGGCTCAGGAAATTCAATCTGGGCTTCTATCCTGTTTGTAGGTTCTGATTATCTTCATGGGAAGCCCAGAGCAAACCTACTTCCTCATTTCCTTTCTCTACATCATCAAATTCTTGAGAACAGTATGTTGCATGTTGCAGACTTTGTAGGCACAGCGCAGTTCCCGTTTCTAAGCTGAGCAACCACTCAGGAAGTGAAACCCTAAGCAAGCTATTTGAACTCGGGGTTCTGGGAAAACAGGAAAAGCCTACTTGTAGGATAAGCCAAATCCTGTCCTTTTCCCAGAGATACTTCAGTTTCTTCACACTAGTCCTTGAGGTTATCAGAATAAGTGAGGACGGTGAGAGCTTTGCTGTTCTTTGCATTTTTAGTGGTCTGATTGAGTAGATCTGCTTGCATGTTGTTTATCTTCCTTGAGACTTTTTTAGCTCCCATAGTTCTATCACTTGAGTCCAGCGCTGCCTCCACCTTTCCTTTACTATAATTTTTCTCAAACCATGTTCCACTGTCACCTGTTTGTCTGAGGCTGGAACCTTAAGCTGCCCTCTTCCTCCCTCTAAGTTCTCTGGGAGAATGGAGCAGGGAATCATCTGATGGAATGGGAATGGATTGCTCATGCATGTCTTCTTTTCCTAGGGGAGATCTTCGAGCTGAAAGCAGAACTTAACAGTGACAAGAAAGAGAAGAAGAAGGAGGCAGTAAAGAAAGTGATTGCGTCCATGACTGTGGGCAAAGATGTCAGGTATGCCAGGAGTAAGCTGGTAACAGCCAAATGCTTCCCAACAGAAGGGTTCATAGGTTGGGTACAGCTCATATCTCCCTTTTAGGACACCAAGGGACACACATTTTTCCTGCTTTTGCTAACTTCTTTCCAAAAACAAGGTTTTGTTTGCATAGAAGTCACAATCTCAATGCTGACAGATCAGGTGATAATCGAATGAGTGAGGCAGAGTGGTTTGAAAGAGCAGCATTGGTAAGGATGTGATGGGATCCCTTTCAGAAACTCTAGAGGATTGCTGCTGGCTAGGAAAAATGAACCCAGGATGATTAGCTATCTTGGATTTTAAAAAGAATGGTAAATGTAGATTTTTAATTTTAACATTTCCTATTTTATTTTTTTTTATTATTTTTTTTTAAATTTTTTTATTATTATTATTATTTTATTCAACTGTGTGCATATGCGTGTGTATGTGCGCGCGCGTGTGTCTGTGTGTGTGTGTGTGTGTGTGTGTCTGTGTATGTGTAGAACCACGGATGAATTCGCGAACCACCATGGACGCCTCCACCTCCTTCTGCCCCGGGATTCACAGGCTCTGCCCTACCAGGACCAGAAGCGCAGGCCGCCCCCGCTTCCGCCTGGCGTCTATACGTGGGATCTGGGATCCGAACTCAGGACCTTCCGCCTGCAAGGCGGAGGCTTAACCCCTGAGCCACCTCTCCAGCCCAACATTTCCTATTTTAAAGTGCTAAATGATAATATACACAAATGTATATACACACACTCTTATGCCCACATATGCATACACACAATGGTCCAAGTAAAATACACCTGCATATTGAATTTCTCTAATTTGCTGCCAGTTTCCAGTCTTATGCTTGCACCTACAGAGCAGAAAACACATGATGGTCACCAACCAGGGTTCAGGCCTTCTTGCTACCAGGATTGTCCATTTACCCCTATTTGCAAGTCTGCAGAACACATTAAAATCCATTTTCTTTCGTTGTCCCTTATACTTGTAAGCAATGCTGGTTTTGCTGCCCCCCCAAAATGAGGTAACTAATAAGGGAATGACTACTTAACAATCACATGACTGATGTCAGAAGCTCAGACTTTCCAAATCCAGGCTTTCCAGACTCTGACCTCGACTTCATGGTGCCTAGTCTGTACCTCAGAAGACAGTCTCGATCCTACAGAACAATCCCACTGCTACAGACTTTCTCATGGGTTGCCTATTCCATCACTCCCTTCAGTGAGCATCTCTTGCCTCCTACTTGAAAGAAGCAACTAGCAGAGACCTACTGAGGACACAGTGTGAAAGGATTGAACATGTTCTAGAAAATTTGGCCTTTTTCCAAGTCCAATTCCTTTCAGAACAAAGCTGCTGTCCTTCAAAACTGTTGTCACCTCCTTACAGAGGAAACATCTTCACACTTCTCCATCAAAAGAGCTTGCTTTGCTGATCTGATGGGCCCAAGAAAGACAATCAGCACTTCCTTTTCCTCTCCCCACAATTGACTTTTCTTCTTGGTGCATTGTTGTAACGGTTACTCTTTACTATTGCTGTGCAAAAGAACTCATAATCACGCAACTTAAGGGAGAAAGGGAGGTTTATTCAGCTTATGGTTCCAGAGGGGAGGCAGTTTCTCATGGCGGAGGCGGCATGGCTGGCTGGCCAAAGCTGGAGGAGGCTAAGTTACTGCAGACATCTTGGAAGCTGAGAGCTGCAGACTGCTTGCTGCAAAGGTAGACTTCTTCTAGAAGTAGGGTGGGACTATCCACCTCAAGGCCCACCCCTTGTGACTGCTTTCCTCCAGCAAGGCTCCACCTCTCAAGGTGTCATAACCTTGCTAAACACATGAGACTGGGGGGGACACATTTCAAACCATGATAATTGTCTTCCAAGGTGACTTCATACATGAGCGCATAAAGCTCATATTGACCTGTTAGTTCTCATTATTGCCATATTCTGCCAATAAAAGCCTAAGAATTGAGAGAGAAGGTGATAGTTCAAAAAAAGACCACTAATCTCTGTTCTACATCCTAAGACCTGTGATTCTGAGACCATTATGGTACCATGCTGGGAAGAATCCCATCAAACATAATGGGGGTCGTAGTCAGATAGGTTCTTTAACATTTCTGAAGGTCTAAATTGTCTGTGAAATAGGGATACTTTCCCAGCTTCCCAGAACTGTTAAATGAGATGAAGTGTGCCAAACCCTTAACAAACCTGGCATATAATGTGTTCCACACATTTTTTGCTTATTATTATAGGTGTCAGAGGTGGTCCTTATAAACACACATACTTGCTTCCCTGTGACATTCTGGAACCAGAAAGACCAGTGTAAAGGGAAAAAAGAATGATCTCCACTTACTTAGCAAGGATCAGGTACCTTAGATTGCTGTTTTGTTAAGTATCACAGGACCCTGCCAAATGGCTTCCTAGAGATAGGGAACAGTGCTAGGAATTGAATGAGGAAACATACTTGGGTGCTGAGGGAAGTTTCCTAAAGAAATACACCTATTAAAAGACAGGGCTAGGTTTGGAACCTAATGGAAAGAACACAGAACTTTTCTTTTTATTATTATTATTATTATTTAATCAATTGTGCAGTGTGTGTGTGTGTGTGTGTATTTGTAGAACCACGGGCGAATTCGGGAACCACCATGGACTGCGTCCACCATCTCTTTGTTTACTCTGCCCCGGGATTCACAGGCTCTACCCTACCAGGACCAGAATTGCACCCCCCCACCCCCGGCATTTATACGTGGGGTCTAGGATCCGAACTCAGGACCTTTCGCCTGCAAGGCAGAGGCTTAACCCCTGAGCCACCTCTCCAGCCCCAGAACTTTTCTTTTATTTATTTATTTTATTATTATTATTTATTCAATTGTGTGTGTGTGTGTGTGTGTGTGTGTGTGTATGTATGTGCACGCGCATGTATGTTTGTGTGTGTGTAGAACCACGGACGAATCGGGAACCACCGTGGATGCCTCCACCTCCTTCTGCCCGGGATTCACAGGCTCCGCCCTACCAGGACCAGAAGCGCAGGCCACCCCCGCTTCCGCCTGGCGTCTATACGTGGGATCTGGGATCCGAACTCAGGACCTTCTGCCTGCAAGGCAGAGGACTTAACCCCTGAGCCACCTCTCCAGCCCAGAACTTTTCTTTTAAAACCACCACTTTGGCATATCTACAATCAGGTGTCTCTGGTAGCAGTATCATTGATGTGTTGCTAGGAAATCTCTCTTATCTTTTTCCTCCATTTCCCACTGTCCACGTGTATCCCCCACCTATCCTTTCTTTTCTCCATTAGTTGCTGAAATGTTTACCTTCCTGGCTTTAACCTGCCCCTCTACTGATACCACTTTTTGACTTTGCAGTGCCCTCTTCCCTGATGTGGTGAACTGCATGCAGACAGACAACCTGGAGTTGAAGAAGCTGGTGTACTTATACTTAATGAACTATGCCAAGAGTCAGCCGGACATGGCCATTATGGCTGTTAACACCTTTGTGAAGGTGAGTAGAAAACTAATGGGAGCGGGAGTAAAGTGAAGAGTGTATATCCCAGTCTCTCTGGGGTAGTGCCCTCTTGCTTAGATGGGCTTCTTTCCAAACCCATGTTTCCTTCGGGGCAAGCTGAAAGCCTGTTTCTCCAGCAGAGGGCGCCCTGTCTCCAGAGCTACAGATGCTGGAGGCCCTGCCTCATTTAGTCCCTGTGAGGTGGTACTGGGCCTGTTAGTCTCTCATTCCCATGGCTCTGTTCCTTTTCCAGACTGTTTCTTCATGTTCTGTCCCCAGATGAGGAGGAAACCAGGATCTTGAATGTTGACTCCTCTAACTCTATTGATGCTCACATAAGGGTTTCTGTAGCAACAGAAAGATTGAGACTAAAGCCAGTGTGGTTTCACAAGTTTGTAATCCCAGCACTTAAGAGGCTAAGGAAGTAGGATTGCTGTGAGTTCCAAGCCAGCCTAGACTACAGTGAGTTCCAGGCCAGTCTGAACAACATGACATGACCCTGTTTGGAAAAAGAAAAGATGGAGAGCCGTAGTGCTTGTTGGATATTGGTTTGGATCATGTTTCTCTCTGTGACTTTGGGTAAATACACAACCTTCCTGAAATCCTCAGTTTCCTTACCTGGGATCAGTTGAGACAGTATGCAGAGCCCCCAACACAGTATATGGGCAAATGTTTGGCATCTATTATATGTCATTTACTTTGGTCTGTGGTTGGTGGAGATCCGACAGTAGCTGTCTGATGTTATTCAGAGCTTCAGACCATAAAGAATAGGAAACCACAGATGACTCATCCTGTCCCTGCCCCTGGCCAATGACTCATTCCCCTCAGGACTGTGAGGACCCCAACCCCCTCATCCGTGCCCTGGCTGTGAGGACCATGGGCTGCATCCGAGTCGACAAGATTACAGAATATTTGTGTGAGCCACTCCGGAAATGCCTGAAGGACGAGGATCCATATGTACGCAAGACAGCGGCTGTGTGTGTAGCCAAGCTCCATGACATTAATGCACAGCTGGTAGAAGATCAGGGTTTCCTGGACACTCTTAAAGACCTCATCTCCGACTCCAACCCCATGGTAAGCTGCTGGCAGTCATTGTGACACCTCCATGGCCTCCTAGATTGCTTGGGAAGACTTTGGCTTGATCTTCTAGCTGCCTTTCCCCTTTTCTGAAGTTAGGACCATCTTTAAGTTCCAAGCATGTGGTTCTTTCACCTTTCCCCTTGCAGATTTGTAGAATATCACCCTTAAAATATAATGCAGAAGACAAGACATCAGGATGTAAAAGGTGAATTGAGAAGTTCGAGGTACAATTTGGCGGGACTTGTTTAAAATGAAATACATATTTCTGCAAGTGTTGCACTCAGGAGGCTGAGAGTTCAAGGGCAACCTGGGCTGTATAACAAGATCCTGTCTAAAAATTCAATAATAATAATAATAATAATAATAAGGAAAAGCTCTTTGGCACAGTCCCCTATTCTGCGTACTTGACACAAATACTGATCTGCTCACTGGCAGCTAGAAATTGTTATAGGGACAAGATATAAACATTGTAGCCCACACATAAAAAGAATTGCCCTGGGGGCTAGAGAGGTGGCTCAGGGGTTAAGCCTCTGCCTTGCAGGTGGAAGGTTCTGAGTTCGGATCCTAGACCCCACATATAGACGCCGGGCGGATGCGGATGCGGATGCGGATGCGGATGCGGATGCAGGGGCGGCCTGTGTTTCTGGTCCTGGTAGGGCGGAGCCTGTGAATCCCGGGGCAGAGTAAACAAGGAGGAGGTGGAGACGGTCCATGGTGGTTCTACACACACACACACACACACACACACACACACACACACACACACACAACTGAATAAATAAGAAATAATTAAAAAAAAATTTAAAAAAGAACTGCCCTGGTGGACGTGTCATCTGACAAGCTTCTCTGTACTCCAGCTATGTCTACTCCCAGCAGTCTCTCTAAGAGGTCTGCAGGAATCTTCTGTCTCCAAGAAGCATAGTTGACAGCACTGGCCCGAGCTGCTCTGATAGGTGGAGAATGATTGTATTGGCAGCAGGCATTGCTTTTTTATTGCAAATGCCTGTATCTGGACTTTTTGTGTCCTGTTTATTTCCGTTGTCAAGTACACTTATTTTAGTTTCACTTTGTAGAAGAGTCAGTAGGATGGCTGCTTGTTGGACCTCTTTGAAGCTCCATACCTCTTTCATGATGTCCCACCTCTGACTGACCAGTGTCATTAACTCCTTTACTCTTGGCCTGAGTAAAACCCCAACCTTTATCCCTTTCACTCTTTCAACCAGGTGGTGGCGAATGCAGTGGCTGCCCTTTCAGAGATTGCTGAGTCTCACCCCAGCAGCAATCTGCTAGACTTGAACCCACAGTCCATCAACAAACTGCTGACAGCCCTGAATGAGTGCACTGAGTGGGGTCAGATCTTTATTCTGGACTGCCTGGCCAACTACACACCTAAGGATGACCGTGAGGCCCAGAGGTGAGCTGGCAACTCCTTACTTGTCACTCTAGCTAGACGGTCCTCACAGGGGAGAGGGGAAACTTTATGAGCTGGACCTTAGGCCTGAATGGGCATTTTTACAAGGCTTTATGGCTTTCCCCTCCCCACTCTCTGCCAGCATCAGGCATACCTCAAGGAACCCAGCCAACTTCTTGTCTCCAGAGCCAGGCTGTCAGTAGTTGGGCTTCAGGTAGTGAGTTCTCTGCTTGCTATGGGCACAGATGGGACCTGACCTGGCGACTGACAAGGTCTCTTCTGGGTTGAGTTAAGAGTTGCATAGCTTAAAAGTCATTATTCATTGAATTCTCACTGAGAACCTAGCCTCTACATTCCAAATATTAGATAATCTCCACAGCAACTCTGTTAAAGTATGTCCCAGTCATCACTGATCATTGACTGAATTATATGGAGAAAATTATGCAGGTCACCCAATTGGGACTCAGTCTTGAGAAATATGAATGAATGTTCTGGCAATAGCCTATTTTAGGCTGGGGATGTATCTCAGTTGGTAGAGTACTTGTCAAACATGAACCCCTAAGTTCAGTCCCCAGCATCATATAAACCAGTCATAGTAATGCATGCCAGTAATCTCAGTTATTTAAAAAGTAGAGAGAGGAGGGCTGGAGAGGTGGCTCAGGGGTTAAGTCTCCGCCTTGCAGGTGGAGGGTCCTGAGTTCGGATCCCAGATCCCACGTATAGACGCCAGGCGGAAGCGGGGGCGGCCTGCGCTTCTGGTCCTGGTAGGGCGGAGCCTGTGAATCCCGGGGCAGAAGGAGGTGGAGGCGTCCATGGTGGTTCGCGAATTCGTCCGTGGTTCTACACATACACAGACACACACACACACACAGAGACACACACATGCGCGCGCATATACACATGCACATGCGCACAGTTGAATAAATAATAATAATAAAAAAATTTTTTAAAAAGTAGAGATAGGAGAATTAGAAGTTCAGGGTCATCCTTGGTTATATACCAAGTTCGAGGCCAACCTGGTATTATGGTATGGTATTATGACAAGTAAAAGCAGGACTTTTGCCTTGTCTGTCTCTCCTTATCCTGCTGCTGGAACGACTTGATCCCAGCATCTGTGAGCGGGTTACTCCCAGGCTGTCCCATGCCAACTCTGCTGTGGTGCTGTCTGCTGTGAAGGTGCTAATGAAGTTCATGGAGATGTTGTCAAAAGATCTGGATTACTATGGCACACTGCTCAAGAAGCTCGCCCCACCCCTGGTCACACTGCTGTCAGCGGAGCCAGAGTTGCAGTATGTGGCCCTGCGCAATATCAACCTGATTGTGCAGAAAAGGTACCGAAACACCACTACATATACTTGCAACATGCTAGAAGCAGGGGCTGTCAAGGAAAACTGACCTGCCACTATCTCAACAGTCTAAAGAGTACCTGACCCCAGGTGTTCTCAGCCAGTGAACCTTTATTGCCCTCCTCCCTCCAAAACACATTTAGCAATATCTAGAAATATTGGTTGTCACAACTGGACAGTGCTACTGGAATCCAGTTGGTAGAGAGACTAGGGACATTCCTCAGCATTCTACAATGCGGGATAGTCCCTCACAACAAGAAATTATGTAACTCAAAATGACCAAGGTCAAGGGGCTGGAGAGGTGGCTCAGGGGTTAAGCCTCTGCCTTGCAGGCGGAACGTCCTGAGTTCGATCCTAGACCCCACATATAGACGCCGGGCGGAAGTGGGGGCGGCCTGTGTTTCTGGTCCTGGTAGGGTAGAGCCTGTGAATCCCGGGGCAGCGTAACAAGAAGGAGGTGGAGGCGTCCATGGTGGTTCCCGAATTCGTCCATGGTTCTACACACACACACATACATACATACACACATACACGCACACACACATGCACAATTGAATAAATAATAATAATTTAAAAAATCTTTAAAAAAAAATGACCAAGGTCAAGAGCTTTGGTACACCCTCAGTGCAGGCAAGCAAAGGCAAACACAGGGCTGCTTCTCCCCAACAATGTTTAGTACATAGAGCCCTTCAGGAAAGGGTAGAACATTCTGCATATATGCATTTTGCTTTGGGGCCAAAGGTTATTAGTCTCATCAAATCCTGAAATTTAGAGGCCTTAAAGATGATTAGAACCTGTGGATTTAGCATCAGCTTCAAGGCCTGAGAAGAAGGGTAGAATAAGATCAGAAGTATGTTGGGCAGCCTGATTCCCTTCTCTAAAATGAGTAATTGCAGTAAGTCACTGCTCCTAAGGAAGGGGTCTGTTGCATGATTACTTTTCTTGGGGAAACAGTACATAATTGTCTCCCCACCCCAAATAGGAGTTCCACAACTGGCCAAAGTAATGACTACGCCAAGCTCTGACTTGAAAAACCAATTATTTAGGGCTTGCTTGCAGGAGCAGAGGTGAGAGTTGCTGATAGGAACAGCTCACAGCTTCCTTGTCACTGCCTAGATGGAACTCTCTCAACTAATCTTTGCTTATATACTCTGGGGTGCCTCCCATCCTCATGTGTGAGGACGCATGTGTGACACATGCGCCCTCACATAGGCAGTACTTGTGTGGGCATGTGCACAGGAGTCCCTCTCAGCCCTTCTGTCTCTGAAGGGTCGTCAGCAGTCAACAGGTGTGATCTTAATAGTCCTTAGGCAAAATGGTGGCCATTGTTCGGAAGAACACGCCACACAGCAGAATCTGGTCCTGGGTACGTAGGGGCTGAAGCACTTTAAGCATCATTGAACTGAAGTTTCTAGGTAACTCTGAGTAAGGCATTCTGCAGCCAGAATAGGATGTGCTTCCCGAGTTCTCTTCCCAACCTTGGTCTGAAAGCCTTTCTCTGTAATCAGGACTTGGCAGAAATATCTAGCTCCTGAGCATTGACCATTGCTGCAGACCGTGCATTGGGAGCAAAGCACACAAGGTCATAACCTTTTTATGGTTATGACCTTGGAAGGTGGCATACCTTTGTCTGTCTGGTGCTTGTTACCTCTTGGGGACCTAGAGATACTACTAAACTGGGACATTTGGGAAGATTTGAAAGACAAATATGGGTAAAGCATTCCAAGTACCTAAACAAAATGATGAAACTAGGGGCTTCAATGTCACATGGGTCTTTACTCCTAGTGCCCCAGAGTCTCTGGATTTAGGGTGTGGGGACTTATAGATCCAGATCAATACAAAGGGCTTTCTGTGCTATATTTAACATGTTAATCTCTTAAGAAGTTGTCCATGTCACCCAGTCATGACCTGGGACAAGTCAGATATGTTGAGCACTTTTGTCAAATCTCGATTGCAGAAATCAGTCTCCCACTATTCCAGACTCTCGCCTTCCCCCAGAGCACCACAATGACTTCTTTCTCAGTCAGGCTCTCCTTCCAGCTTCTGCAGCAACACTAGTTGGAGTTTCTCCTCTCTGTGTTTATCACTGAACTTCTGCGCAGCAGTCTTTTAATGTTACCAGTTTCTGTTCTGGAAACAGCACAGGTGTATGAATCAGGATGGCAATTCTCATCTCACTCCTGCCTTTTTAGCATGTGACCAATGAAAGCCTCACAACCACTGAGTTTCCTTATCTTTGAAAAATGTGTCTTGTGGTGCATTTGAAGACAATGGCATCAGGGCATTACCTTTGAGAAGGGAGCAGTGATGTACGACTACAGTTCAGCTGGTGAGAGCTCCTGCTGCTGAGTACTTTCTCTGAGACAGGCATTGCTTGTGCTAGATACTCCACATCTTACTTTCACAGTAGGTCTATTGTGTAAGACTATGTGTCTGGGTGCCCAAGACCATCCCGTGTTTACAGATTGATTAGCATGTTCCAGCATACCCTTTATACTAATGCCTAACATTAACACGCAGCTGAATTTCTAAAGGAGAGTCTGGAGGAATCCACGAAAGGTCTTCTTATCTTTGTGGGGAGTGGGAAATCAGTGCAACAATTTATGTGGAATATTTCTGCACAGGGAGCCCAATTAAGACAGAACATCTAATGTGTTCATTTGAGGCACTTTTCAAAATTTCAGAGCTCCAGAAGGAAAGCAGATGTTGAACATAAACCATATTGTTTATAGTCTAGATATAGACAGCCACTTTTATCATTGAATGAATAAGGTAGACACTCCCAAAAGCCAAGTCCCCACATGCCAGAACTAACAGTTATGTTGATGTAACTTGTTCCTGCAGTGTCATTTCCATTTTGTGAGTTAAGAAAGAGAACTTGAGGCTACAAGCTGGGATTAGAACCCTTACCTGCTTCTTACTTGTCCTTGAATATGCCTGTTCCTCTTCCCTGATGTGTGAGATGTGGCCAGATGGGCATTAGCCAGGCAGAATTGCTGCCCGCAAGCACACAAGCCATGATGACGGCTCTGCCTCTCTGGACATTAGTCTCCATCTGAAACCCCAGGAATGTCCCAGCAAATGTGAAGACCTTTTTCATGGGGCTATGCCTTGATTTTTGTTCTCTGGGCATCCTGCTCTACCATCAGGCCTGAGATCTTAAAGCACGAGATGAAGGTCTTCTTTGTAAAGTACAATGACCCCATCTATGTGAAGCTGGAGAAACTGGACATCATGATCCGTCTGGCCTCCCAGGCCAACATTGCCCAGGTGAGTCAAATGTGGTATTCGGATAGCTTCAATATCTACTAGCTATGTCTTAGGTCAGCTAAGCATGTTCACAGGTAATAGTTCATCTCATGATGAGTTCAGTGTGGGACCCAGGGCTTTGTAAGCAAGTAAAAACAACTATTTTGATATTTGTTTGTTTGTTTGTTTGTTTATTGTGTGTGTACATGCGCGCACACCATGGCACACTATGGAGGGTAGAAGACAGCTTGCACGAGTCTGTTCTCCTTCCATGTGAGTTCTAAGAATTGAGCTTAGGTTATCAGACTTGGTAATAGGGGCCTCAGCTAATATTTTTATTGCTAAAAAATGTTTCCAAACTGTGTATATGGTGTATGTGCCTGCAGTCCCAATCACTTGAGAAGCTGAGGCAAGAGAATCACTTGACTGGCAGTGCAGGATTAATCTGGACAATATAATGAGACTTCCCCCAGTCTCCTTATTCTTCCTACTTTTATCCATCATTTATTCTTTAAAAGGTGGTAGTTGGGGGATTTAGAAGATAGCTCAATCAATAAAGTACTTGCCACATTAGCATGAAGACCTGAGCTTGATTTCCAGAATCTACAGGGAAAAAAAAAAACGGGGTGTTGGGCCTACCAGCAGTGGAAGGGTGCATGACGCCTTGCCTCTCTCTGAGGGACTATTCACAGTTAACTTGTGCAGCAACTAATAAGTTGCCCATGCTCGAATGCATGACCTCCCATGCATGCTCAGACAGGCAACTGTGATTAAATTCAATGGGTCACACAAAAAGAAGACATGAAAGTGGTATGGGGGGAGGGGGGAAATGGTTGTTGGGAAGAAGGTTTTCAGCAGAAGAAGGAGAAATACTGACAAGATGGCTCAGAGAACATAAAAACTTTTGCAAACTTGGCAACCTGAGTTCAATTCCCCAGAGCACACATGGTAGAAGAAGAGAGACTTTGAAAGTTGTCTCTGACCTCTGCATACTCATTGTGGCATCTTCTCTTCTCTTCACTTCTCTTCTCTTCACTTCTCTTCACTTCTCTTCTCTTCTCTCCTCTCCTCTCCTCTCCTCTCCTCTCCTCTCCTCTCCTCTCCTCTCCTCTTTCTCTTTTCTCTTCCTCTTTCTCTTTCTCTTCCTCTTTCTCTTTCTCTTCTCTCTTCTCTCTCTTTCTCTCTCAACACAGAAATAAAATGTTTTTAATGACTGAAGTTCATTGTATACATAGAAAATAAAATAAGTTTAAAAAATAAATATTAAAAAGTTAGATGTGGTAACATGGGCTTGTAATCCCAGCACTGGGTCGGCAGATAGGCAGATTCCTTAGGGCTTACTGTCTAGCCTGCTTACCTAATCAGCGACCTCTAAGCCAGAGAGACCATGTCTCAAAAAAAAAGAGGTGGACAGCTTCTGAAGAATAACACTTAGTAATGTCCAAATGACTTCCACATACACATGGAAGCATATGTGCACACACACATGCACACACGTGTAGTAAAGCTGGAGCTAGGAATGTAGTGCGGTCATTTTAGCATTGCAAAAGTCTCTAAATTTGGGGGTGGAGAGGTGGCTCAGGGGTTAAGCCTCTGCCTTGCAGGCAGAAGGTCCTGAGTTCGGATCCTAGACCCCACGTATAGACGTCACGTATAGACGCCAGGCGGAAGCGGAGGCGGCCTGCGTTTCTGGTCCTGGTAGGGCGGAGCCTGTGAATCCCTGGGCAGAGTAAACAAGGAAGAGGCGGTCCATGGTGGTTCCCAAATTCATCTGTGGTTCTACACACACATACATGCACACACACACATACACACGCACAATTGAATAAATAATAAAAAAAGGTCTCTAAATTTAATCTCCAGTCCATAAACAGAAAATGAGGTACTTGGGTGTTTTAGTTAATCAACATAAAGAAAGGCTTATCTATCCTTGCCAGCTAGTCATTCCCTACTTCCTTTTGAGTTGCTTTTCTTTCTTTCTTTTTTTTTTTTAATGTATTCAATTGAGCGTGTGTGTGCGTGTATGTATGTGTGTGTGTGTAGAACCACAGGTGAATTCGGGAACCACCATGGATGCCTCCACCTTCCTCGTTTACTCTGCCCCGGGATTCACAGGCTCCGCCCTACCAGGACTAGAAACGCAGGCCGCCCCCGCATCCGCTTCCACCCGGCGTCTATACGTGGGGTCTAGGATCCGAACTCAGGACCCTCTGCCTACAAGGCAGAGGCTTAACCCCTGAGCCACCTTTCCAGCCCCATTGAGTTGTTTTTCTTTTGACGCACCTGATGGCGCGCTCTCTCTCTTTCTCTCTCTCTCTCTCTCTCTCAGTCGCTCTTTCTCTTTCCACTGTGAGTAAGCAGCACAAACCCATCCATCTAGGAGTTTCTGCCCTCCCACTACCAAAGAGCATTCTAAGGGGATCCCCCATCAGATTCCTCCAACCTATTTTCTATTTGGACCCAGGTGTTGGCAGAACTCAAAGAGTACGCTACAGAAGTTGATGTGGATTTTGTACGGAAGGCTGTACGTGCCATTGGGCGCTGTGCTATCAAAGTGGAGGTGAGTCAGTTTTGGGATTCCATTTTTAGATGTGGCAGGGAAGGTTGTCGAAACCAGGGAGTGAGTCTGAACGTAGCAACTGTTTTTGGTCCAGGCAGGTCATAGGTCACTACCACCCCTGGGTGCTCTCTGTGAAAATCTAGTTGGCCCCTTCTCCTTTGGGCCTTTGAGTTGTCTGAGGTGAAATTAACCCATGATAATGATGATTCTCCTATTGCATTAGCTAAGCCACCAGCTTATAGGGGTCCCTGATAAATTTCACTTTTCATCTCACAGTACTCTGCGGAAGGGACTCTTCCTGTTGATTGCTTTGGAAGGTGCCCTGATTGAGCTACCTGTGCTTCTTTCTCTAAGGTCCCCAGGCCACTCCAGACTCTGTGTCCTGGTATTTCATTCCCTCATACTCTCTTTATGGGGAGATAATCCTTGACTACTGGCATGAACTCTGCTTGAATGGGTGACTTTAGGATCTTGGACATCTGTTCATTCCCAGTCCAGACCCTTTAGGTGTTTTCCTCATGGAGTTTATGGCCATATACATTTCCCTCATGGGCCCTTTAGTGTATAGTGTGTGGAAATAACAGTTAAATGGTGAGCCCAGAGACTTTGTGATTTTGCTCATAGTAGCCCATTTCATTTAAAAGCAAGAGAAGCTGTAGCCCATTTCATTTAAAAGCAAGAGAAGCTGGGTCAGACCCATATGGGGTCACTGTGCCCTCAGACTTTGCTGAAGGAACTTGACCTTGTCAAACCTCTGACTTTTTTGCTTCTTTTTATATGTTCCTGCCATCTAGGGACATCACTTGGTTCTTGTTCTCCACCCTCTGTTATCTCAGGAGAGTGTTCTCCTGTTCTCATGGTGACCAAGAACGTGGGCAAGAAGTTGCTTGGCTTAGGAGTGATCATTAGCACATTACTATAAATTGTATATAGACTTTGCCCACTCTTCCTCCTCTTCCCACGCAGCAATCTGCAGAGCGGTGTGTGAGCACACTGCTTGATCTCATCCAGACCAAGGTCAACTATGTGGTCCAGGAAGCCATTGTGGTCATTAAAGACATCTTCCGCAAGTACCCCAACAAGTAGGTGCCCAACCCTCCTGGTGAGAGGGCAGTTTGGCTCTCTTGTCTCTCCCCTCTTCTTTCTCCCTTCTATGCCATTTTTCTCAGAAGAAACCTTTTATTTGGGCTTCCTCTGCTTCTTAGGCCAAGACCTGAAATATATTCAACAAAAATTCAAATTCCCTGTCTTTACCACTTCTTAGAGACTGATGTCTGCCCTTCCGTCTTGATCCCAGCCTTCTGACACATGCATTGGCCAGGCTTCCTTGGTGCTCTCATGCTGGCTGCACATCTTTCTTTCAGGTATGAGAGTGTAATTGCCACACTGTGTGAAAACCTCGACTCCCTTGATGAACCTGAGGCCCGGGCTGCTATGATCTGGATCGTGGGCGAGTATGCTGAGCGGATTGACAATGCGGACGAACTGCTAGAGAGCTTCCTTGAGGGTTTCCATGACGAGAGCACACAGGTAAGCCTTTGAGCGGTTAGGCCAAGTATGAGTCATGACCAGCAGCAGTTTGGCCCACTACATTCTGTCCTTAAACCTTACTCTGCTCACATTGTGTTGCTGGTGTGAATGGGCATTGATTTGGAGGAACTTGGTGTGACCCTGTTTCCTTTCCCACAGTGGTTCCTCAGGGGACATGGGAAGATTGTCTGTGGTATGCATGGAAGATGCTTATCTTTGGACAGTGCATTTTTCTTTAGTAATATATGGATTTGTTCAAAATTGAAGCCTTATAGAAAGTAATGTAGTGAAAAAATTCCCCCTAACTGCTTTCCTGGCCACCATTCTCCCAGAATTAGTAGTGTTTTGATTTCTTGGAAATTCTTTTTTCAGAGACAATAAGAATAGCAACAGATATGCATGCACTGACTGCATCCATGAATACACAAATCTGTTCACATGCAGTCAATCCTCATAGTTCATGGCACTTGTGTTCTATAATCACCACAAATACTGAATTAATAAGTATGGAATTATTGCTTCCGGGAGAACTATTAAGTTAGCTGCATGCGAGTTATTCAATATATAACCTTTATCACTGATTCATTAACATTGAATTCAGTGACCAACAGCACTGTGACTGTACCTGCAGAAAACTTATCTAGCACATGTATTTTTTTCCACAAAGCATATTCCAGTCCTCTTGTGGTTGAAAACAGTAGGAAAGCATTTTGGCACTACACTTTGGAGCCCATTTTATTTTTTAAACAGTTGTGTGTGTGTGTGTGTGTGTGTGTGTGTGTGTGTGTGTGTGTGTGTGTGTGTGTATCAGAGAGCACTGTGTGTCCCTGTGGAGAACCAAGGGTAACTTCAGGAATCATTTTGGATTGCTTCTACCACCTTGCTTTGCTCTGAGATTTTTCAGGCTCCACCCACCAAGGTTAGAAGTGCAGGCCACTGCCATTTCCACCTAGCATTTTTACATGGGACCTGGTATCCAAACTCAGGATCTTCTGCTTGCAAGGCAGAGTCTTAATCCCTGAGCCATCTGTTCAGTCCCAGGGAAGCCCATTTTAAATAAGGAAATCAGTAATGATGACAGAACAAAACTAAAAATGTGAAAAGCATAGGACCATGCTTTTCCTAGACCATGACAAAGATGCAGTTTTACAGTATGAGAGCTGAACAAGAAGGCAGAGTAGCTTTGCCTTGTTGAAGCCTCCGCTTGGAATGTGTGTAGGTCATGTGACTCCAGGTTTTCACTGCTCTGCTTGTATCTGCAGGTGACCACAAAAGCCCCTGTAATGAGTAATGAGACAGGGGCAACAAGTAGACTTTTTGTAAGTAGGCAAATTTACAAGCATGGAAATCTGGTGAGATGATAATGAGATGGAGGATCAGGAATTCAAGATCCTCTTTGGTTACATAGAGTTTGAGGCCAGCTTGGGCTACGTGAGATCCTGTGAACAGAAATAAAAAACAGTTAAAAAGAAAAAAAAATCAAATTTATAAGCATGTGACTGCCAATAATGAAGATTGACTGTGTTTGTATATGTTCATATTCCTCTCTCATTTAAATACCAATAGTAGTATATTATGCAAATTCAGATTGCTCGGCACCTTGCTTTTATCCTTAAAATATATCTGAGGCATGTCATTATTAAACTGTGCCTTACTTAAGCCCACTGAACCTTTGAGTGTCTTGTTTTTGTAAATATGCTGTGACTAGGCAGTATGATGCAGGACTGATGCCTATCTAGAGAGTAAAGCCTTAAATAGAGAGCTTAGAGAGGAGGCTTGAGATCTAAGTAGATCTTGCCTGATTTCATTTGGTGGAGAAGTGGTGCTGTTTTACCTCCCGTCTCAAATGGTACCTTATCTCTTTGCCAATATATTGATATTCCCTGTTCTGTGAATTGAGAAGTGTTCTCTCACATCCAGAGTGGCCAGTATAACCTAATGGGTCCAAGCCTGGGTCTTGAATTGTAAGATTCCAGAGCTGTTACTAGACCTTTGATGACTTTGAACTTCTGGTTCAACCATTTACCCTCATTAAATTAATGAGAATGAAAATTGATAGTAAAAAGCAAAAAAAAAAAAAAAAAAATTCAGTGTGGCCGTATTAGGAAGAGGGACATTACCCCATAATTTGTCTTTAGAAACCAAACTCTTTAGAGTGATAAAGTTGAAATAGAAAACAGGAAAGAGCAGGAAATATGTAAAACTAAAAAATTCTACTCTAGGTATAGTCCCACTCATTGTGAGGTGGTCTAACCAGTTGTCAGAGATGTATACACTCACTTTTGGGAGGCAGATTCCTCTAGCTGGCATCAGTCCCTCTTTCAATGTGATATTCCTTTTCTTTTTCTTTTTTTTTCTTTCTCTTTTTCTCTTTTCCCTCCTCCCTTCCCCTCCCTCCTCCCCCTCCTCCCTCCATCCCTTCCCCCTCCCTCCCTCCCCCCTCCTCCCTCCATCCCTTCCCCCTTCCTCCCTCCCCCCTCCTCCCTTCCCTCCTGGCTTCCCTCCTGGCTTCCCTCCTCCCTCCCTTCCTCCCTCCCTCCCTCCCTCTCTCCCTCCCTCTCTCCCTCCCTCCCTCTCTCCCTCCCTCAGAGGGCACTGCATGTGTGTCTGTGGAGGTCCAAGGATGATTTCAGGAATCATCCAGGATTAATTAACCTCTTTGTTTTGCTTTGGGATGCCCAGGCTCCACCTTCCAGGCCAGAAGTGCAGGTTATCTCACTTCTGCTCAGTGTTTTTTAAATTAATTTATTCATTTATCTATCTATTTCATGGGTGTGTGTGTGTGTGTGTGTGTGTGTGTGTGTGTGTGTGCGTGCGTGCCTGTGGAGACCCAAGGGTGACTTCGGGAATCACTCTGAATTGGTCTACCTCCTCTTTTCTTTGCTCTGGAGTTTCCCAGGCTCTGCTTTCCAGGATTGAAAGTATTGGTAACCACCATTTCCTTCTGGCACTTTTACATGCAATCCCGGATTCAGGACCTTCTGCTTGTGAGGCAGAGGATTAACCCCTTAGCCATCTCTCTGGCCCATGCCCAGCCTTTTTACATGGGATCTGGAATCCAAACTCAGGTCCTTTGGCTGTCAGGACAGAGTCTAATGCCTGAGTCATCTCTCCAGTGTTTTCATAGCCCCAGAAGTCAGAGTGGTAGAGAAAGTTGCGGATCCAGACCAATGGGAAAAGACACTGTAGCTGTCATTTCCCCATATTGTGTTTTACTGTCCAGTTATAAACCTATATCTTTGTCTGCTCTTTCCTGGTTTAATGACTTTATGCTGTTTTTAACACATGCCCAGATCATAATAAGCACTCATTAATGGTAGCATTGGTTTGGGTCAGAATCGGTTGCAAAAGCAAACATGTTTGGAAACAAACAGGGCCTGCCAATTCTACCACCCTGCTTGGGTGTTAGCTCTAAGATGGCTTCTACCTTGATCAGTTTCCCACAGGGACAGTAGTTCAAGCTCTGTCCTTCTTGACAACTCCATGAAAAGAACTTTTCCCTTAGCAGTTCAGAAAAAGTCCCAGGGTCTGTTTGTATTGTCAGGATCCATTCACTGTGACTCTGATCAGCCAGTTCTTTGGTCCCTCATTCCAGGCAGTGTGGACTGAAAGGGATAGAAGAGGGCAATTCTCTGAAGGAAAGCCAGCAGAGTGGGTGCTAAGGGAGCAAAAACAGCAGATGTCTGTGGCAGAATTGTAGCAATTGTTCCCACACCAATCACCCTCCCACTGCCGCCTGCCTCCATGCTGCTTCCCTTGTAACAGTAGCCCCTCATCTGTGGCCTGGCCTGCAGTGTTTCTACCCCTGCAGCCAAATCCTGTCTAAGGTCCCTAGCGAGGACAGCCTGGAAGTTGTGACTCTGACCAAATACTTGAATAAATCTTCAGCCTCTTCCCTCTCCACTAAGCCTGGTAAAGAGTCAAGATAGGAAAATCTGACAAGGAAAAAGTTGAACTAGGAGTCTATAGCAAACAAACAAACAAACAAAAAAAACCCACCAGAGCTCTGAAGTCAGATTTCCATGTGGCCTGTAGTAGTATATTCCTTCATTCTAACAAGCCTTCCATTGTCACCGGCATAGGGATATTCTGAAGATTCCTTGGATGCCTTGCGGAAAGTGCCTCTGTCCAGTGCTTGATGTCGAACAGTTGGCAGGGTGTATGGTATTTAAATGGCCTGTTCCCTTTACATTCTAGGGTCACAAGACAATCCTAGATTCTTTTTAAGAAAACTTGTTTAAGGGCTGGAGAGATGGTTCAGGAGTTAAGGACTCTGCCTCTTAAGCAGAGGGTCCAGAGTTCAGATCCCAGATCCCATGTAAAAATAAAAAAAACCAGCCAGCGGAAATGCAGGTGGCCTGTACTTCCAGTCTTAGAAGGTGGAGCCTGGGAAACTCAAAAGCAAAGCAAATAGGAGGTAGAAACAATCCAGGGTGATTCCCGGGGCTACCCTTAGGTCTCCACAGGCACACACGGTGCCCTCTAAAACACACACACAGACAGATACACATACACAGATATACATACAATTTTTTTTAATTGAAAAAAAGAATATGTGTTTAAGAGCTGGAGGATATGGCTTAGTGGGTTAAATACTTGTTACATATGCATGAGAATCTAAGTTTGGATCCCTGGCACTCACTTAAAAAGCCAAGTAGTTGCCATGTAACTTCAATACTATTCTTTTTTTTTTTTAAATAAAAACTGGTATATACATGTCCCCAAAATCTGCATTTTACTGAAATTTAGAAAACAGTGTTTTAATTGTCTAAGTTTATTCTGGAAAGCTTTTGTGTCTACCAATGAGGACACAACTACATAGACAAATGCAAATTTTTTTGGTTCTATTTTTAAAAAAAAGGAACTCGTTGGTATGTGAAGAGAATCAATAATCACAACTTTAATGCTAACAATGACATCAGTCCAGACAGTCCAAGTTTGACTTGACAAAGCATCTGAGGCTATTTCTAGTATCTGATAAGCATTACTTAACATCTAAGAATGAGTTTAACTCAAGAGTCATTAGGCATTTTAAATATCTCCTGATCAAGTTAAACATGTTGACAGATTACATACATGTAGCTTGCAACTTGTTACTTAACAATTGCAAAATGTTAGAATATACTGCAATTTCAAAGGCCTACTGATCTTTAATTCTTACAGATTGTTAAGTACATGTCACCTTGACTTCATTGTTACTGGGAACAAGAATTTATTAGTGGACAATTCAGATCAAATATGAAAAATAGCTCCTCAGTTATAATACTGCTTGGTATATAATACTCATTTAAGAATGGACACTTTTTTTCAATCTCCAGAATAATTTTTTAAGAATGCAAATATGTATTGATTCATAAATGTTTTATGGTTAATTTTACATATTGTCAAAAATTGCTATATAAATAAAAATATGCTTGAAAAGGCCAAGTCGGGTAGCATGTACTTGTAATCTCAGTCCTAGGAGACAGAGGCAAGAGGATCCTGAGTCAGATGAGCTCCAGCACAGTGAGAGACTCTGTCACCAAAAAATAAGGTGGAGAGCAATAGAGAGAGAGAATATCCACCAGTATGGGGCGCTGCTCTCATCCTCATTCTGTCCTGGTTCAGGAGTCTTAGGATGAACAACAGGTGGTACTGGTACCAAATACATGGAGACCAAGCTGACACAAATGATACTGTGACTCAGGAAGGACCCTGTGGAGTGAATTGCTCTTGTGTGCATGTTTTTCCAGCCAACATGAATTTCTTGTTACTACTGTTTCCTAGGCACTAACCTGAGCAGTATAGAATCACACAGAGAGCAAAAACGACATTCCTCACCTACAGAAAGCTCATGACCAAGGACAGTCTAACAAGTTAGTAATAATGGTCGGGGAATAGAGGACACTACAGAAGTGTGGGCGGGGGTGGGGAATGGTCAAGTGTAAAGCTATCAGTAAGGTATGCCAGTCAGGTACAGGAATGCTTCCTACTTTCTGGCAGGGTTATAACTCCTCAGTGGCAGACTAGGTCTTCAGGCCCTGCTAGTTCATCCTCTGGTCTCCATGGTACCAGTACCACCTGTTGTCAGGTGATTCCCTTTAAGGAGCTTAGCAATCCCATATGGTGCCTTTTGAAACCCGTATTTCTTATGGAGCTATGGGTATGAAGCTCTGACTGGTGTTTAGGAATCTATTCCAGGCAGTATGTCCAACTGCCAAGTAGTAAAATGCCTAACTCCAGGTCTGGGCTTCTCAGCAGCATTCATACACCTTCTGTCTTGTCTTACGTTTTATGGCTAGTCCAAACCTGAAAGAGCTGTTCCTAGCTTCCATGGATTTTAGAACCCCTTTCCCTTGCCAAGCCTCCTTTTTTTTTCCCCCACTGCCTACACGCAGTCCTCCTTGCCCTGTCCCCCTGCAGGTCCAGCTACAGCTGCTGACGGCCATTGTAAAGCTCTTCCTGAAGAAACCAACAGAGACCCAGGAGCTGGTTCAGCAGGTCCTCAGTTTGGCCACTCAGGTGAGTATCCAGCCTTCCCTGCCACACTCCACACAAGCCACACTGCAGCAAGCTCTTTTTCTGGAAGCCTGCCTTGCTTCTGAGAACGGCATCTGTGATTATCAATGCCAGAGTAACCTGAGACCTGCCTTAAGGAGTCAGAATCACAGACAAATCTGCATGGATCACCAGGTGTATTTGAGATAAGACTATAAGTGAAGGAGGAAAATTTGTTATGTGGGAATCAGGACATTTGCTGAAAGGTAAGGAGGGCAGCTGGGAGTGGAGACAGTAGTTGTAGGTATGGTCTGCTAGAATAGAAAACTCAGTTAGGAGCCAGGGGCTGGGATGTGTCCCTTGAAGATGCACATTCCCTGCTTACAAAAAGCTCATGAACAAAGGACACCTAACAGATGGTGACACTAATGAGGGAGTAGGAGACACTGCAGAAGCATGAGATTTGGGGGTGGGGGGGTCTCCATAAGGACTATAGTGAGGAATGCTGGCCAGGCCAAGGATATCTGAGTTGAGGATTAAACTTTTGTCTACTCATACTTAGGGACAAGCTCGTTGGTGTGCTCAGGGTTGCTATATGATTTGGTTGGGTTGGCTCCTCTCCTCATCTGGAGAGGAGTAACACGGGCTTCTCCAACCCCCATTAAAGGACTCAGACAATCCAGACCTTCGGGACCGTGGCTACATCTACTGGCGCCTGCTCTCCACAGACCCTGTGGCTGCTAAGGAGGTGGTGCTGGCTGAGAAACCTCTCATCTCTGAGGAGACAGACCTCATTGAGCCCACACTGTTGGATGAACTCATCTGCTACATAGGCACACTAGCCTCTGTCTACCATAAGCCACCCAGTGCTTTTGTGGAAGGTGGCCGGGGTGTGGTGCACAAGAGTCTGCCACCCCGCACTGCCTCGTGAGTACAACTGACCAACCTATTGGCTGTTCCTCCCCCTAGTTCTTTAACTCAGTGTATATGCTGAGACCTCATGTGATGGCCTGAGCAAGACCCTAGTCTAAAGTAAACTAGGAATCTGGGCACCGTGTGCCAATGCAGGTGTCATTTGATCTACAAGAGATTGAGAGAAAGTGTCACATAACTGGTGAGGACAATGGGTGTGGACAATTTGGCCAGTTCAGGACCTCAGAACCAGCAGAGATTAGACGTAGCCTCATTTCTTTCAAGTTCCAGAACCTTGTTCTCACTGTTTCTGCTACTCCCAGGTTTGGCCCAGTCCCTCTCCGGGAACTGGCATCCAGCTTCTTGTTTAGCATAAGCTGGAGTATGTATAGATGGCCCTGTTTCTTCAACTCATACTACAAACAACATTAAAAAAAAATGGATCATCTTGGGGAATGGAGATAGCTCTCCTGGGCAGCAGAGACCCAGTGCCAGTTCCGGGGGAAGATTTGGAGGCTAGGGCCTCTTAGATCACCCTAGAACATTCTGACAGCCCTATCCACCCCACCTTACCTTCTCTGTGCCCTGCAGGAGTGAGAGCACAGAAAGCCCTGAGACAGCCACTGCTGGAGCACCCCCTGGGGAGCAGCCGGATGTCATCCCTGCCCAGGGCGACTTATTGGGTGATCTGCTCAACCTGGATCTTGGCCCCCCAGTGAGCGGCCCACCCCTGGCTGCCTCCTCAGTACAGATGGGAGCTGTGGACCTTCTTGGTGGTGGCCTTGACAGCCTGGTATGTTCTGGGTCCCGCGGGTGATACTGCTTATGATCTTCAGAAGAGTAGACCTCAGATGCTCCTCTGTGCTGGATATCAGCCAGGGACATGTTATATTGAATATCCAGGCTGCCCTCAGTGGTGATTGTGTAGCTCTCTGCTTAGTTGCCTACATCCTATTGGGATTCTCCTGACTTTGAGGAACCAAGCTTTTGCTCACTCATACTTAGGCCCTACCAGCCAGGGATGGCAACCCAGCCAAGCCTCCATGGGAAATTGGGGGCACAACTTGCCTTGGTCCCTGGAGAAGGGAAATGGGCTTCCTTAGGTACCTGGTAAGGCCAAATAGAGATAGCTTCTGAGCTCTTCCCTTGGTGGTCGGAGTCTGGCAATCAGTATTCCTAGGACAAAAGTACAAAGGGTTATGGCACAGGGTGTGAGGGTGCTGGGCAGAAGCCGTGAGAGTCATGACCTTTAGAGGTCATTTAGCCTCAGAACAAAGTCATCCTGTTTGGAATCACTGTTGACTAATCTCCCTTTTTCTCTTTCTCTGTCATCTTTCCTGGCTTTTCTTTCTGCATGTCGCTGCCTGTTCTCTTCACACTGCCTGCTTCTGCTTGGAGATGGGGGATGAGCCTGAAGTGGTACGGTTCAACCCTTTGTTGTCCAGTGTTTTGGCAGTCTCTGCTTTGACCTCCTGGCATTTAGTTGCCACAGCCCTGCCCACAAATTCTTCAGTATCCTTACCACTCTGTGACACTGATACTTCAGGAGTGTTGGCCATTAGTCCCTGATCCCCTATCCTATAGGACAGCTCCTGTGAGCCTGGCACTTTCCTCCCACCAGTATGTCTTTGATCCTCTTTGACCTCGGGCTGAGTCCTTTCCCAGAGGTCACTCCCTGAGGTTCAAGGCTCGTGAGGCTCAGCCTCTCTTTTCTACCTAGCATGCTCTGTGTTGTTTCCTCAACTTACAGTTGATGTGGAGAACTGTCCTATCCCTGACCCTGCTATTTTCTGAAAAATCAGACCATTATATTCCCTGATAACTCTACCTCTCATACATGCCAGTAATCTCTTCTCCTTTTGCAGATCGGGGACACAAACTTTGGTGCACCCCCTGCAGCAACAGCTGCCAGACCAGGAGCACCCCTCAGCAGTGGCCTAAGTGACCTCTTTGATCTGACCAGTGGTGTGGGGACCCTGTCGGGATCCTATATAGCTCCCAAAGCAGTAAGTACCTCACCTTCTCTCCTGACAAGAGCAGAAAGAAGTTACAGAGACTGGTATGGGGCCATTCCAATTGTCCATCCAGGGAGTTGGCTCGGGTCAGTGTTGGCAAAGGAAGCTGTGTCCTGAGAGCAGAGAAAAGAAGCTAAATTGGGATTAGGAGCCAGGGAAGGATTTCCAGAGGAGAAGATGCTCAGCCCAAGCCTGTGGGAAATGGGGGAGAGACCTGAACTGGTTCATTCCTCTGTCAGCAAGCCTTTGTTCCTATTGAGCCCTGATCCTGGCAGTGTCCTAGCAGCCTCTGTTTTCACCTTCTGGCATTCAGTTGCCACAGGTCTCCCTACCCCCAAATTCTTCACTGTGTCCTTACTGTTCCTTGACAATGATGCTTTGTCCAGGTAGCACAGACAGCATTTACTAAACAAAGGTGGAAAAACACTGTAGGCCTAGAAACAGTCTCGGTGAAGCCTGGCGGAGAGAAGAGTACCTGGCCCTGTCAGGAAACAAGTTGCCAGTGGTGTAGATCCAGGGCTTCAGTCACAGAAGATGTGTACAGTGCCCCTTCCTTGTCCTTGAAGGAAACTGTTGAATTATCCAGCCAGTCTCTGCATAGAAATTTGAAAATAATCAAATGCCATCATTTCATGAATGAGACAAAAGAAAGAAAATACAAGTGCAAAATTCAATTTTGTAAACACAGGCACATTTATCTGACCCAGAAGATATACCAGTGTGGGCACTGTGACTGACACTCAAAAAACAAAAAAAGAACAGGCTCCTCTTGAGTAAGTCCTGGGAAGCTCTGGATGTTAATTTATATGTTTTTATATATGTTGATCATGTGAAAAATGCACCCAAGATGCAGGACTGTTGTATGTTGTCCCTATAGCAGAATGTTCAGCACACCTGTTTTCAGTCCCCAAAACATAATGGGCTCCCCGCTGTGCCACTTAGAGTTGTTCCACAAATGGCCATGTGCTCCCGAGGGCAGTGTTCACTTGCCGAGGCATTGTAATAAACTGGAGTTTAGTGAAGCAGGTAGCTCACAAGGTCAGCAGGGTCATACTGAGCACTTGTTCTTGATGCAGGCTCAGTGGTGTCATTAGAGGGTTCTAAGCTGAGTGATGAAACTGTCTGATTTGGAGCATTTGAGAAGATGGCTTTGGCACCAAGGAAGGAATAGAGCAGACTGGAACCCAGAGGAGACTGGTAGGGTAGGCCGGGTACTGCTGGCAGCCTAGATAAGAACAACAATTTTGAGGATGCGGACAGAAACAAGGTGAAAGTGTCCTTAGAAGTAGGGTGGAAGGATCTATAGGGACTGAAGGGAGCAACGGGGCAGCAGATGATGAGATAGAGACGTGGTGCTGTGTGTGGACCATGAACAGGCCTGAAACTAAGGGTCGTGGGTCTCATCACCAGTGTCAGGAAGCTCCACAGATGACAGATCAGCAGACAGGTCAGAAACTGTGTCTGCTGAGCTCCCATCTTCTGAGGGTTCCACAGATGGATTTAGGGACCCAAAGAGATCTGTTGTCATAGGAGCTGTGAGCCTTCCCTGGCCCCGCCTTATGTGCACTGTGCCTGCTATATCTACAAAGGTGGCCAGAGCCCCAGGCAGACTCGCCACAGACCTGGGTCTGAAAGGTCCACCCAACAACAGCTCTGTTACCAAGCAGCCGCAGGCTTGGTGCCAGGCACACACCAGCTTTCCACAGCGCCAACCTACAGGGCCTCCCACGGCCTTATGTTGCTGTCGTTCCATTTTATGGTTGAAAAGTCTGAGCGCTTTTGCTTGTGATCACAGAGCTGCTGAGTAACAATCTGGAATTGAATGCAGGACAGTAGCAAAAGCCTCTATTCCCACCTCTCTGTTCCCCCCAAATGAGGAACATTTGTATGAAATTTATATATTTGCTTATTTTGAGACAGGGTCTCACTGTCTAGCCCTAGGCTGGCCTCAAACTCAGGACAGTCCTCCTTTCTCAGCTTTAAAAGTGCTACGATTATAGGCATGAGTTACCACACTCTGTGCACCTCTTTAAGGTCACAAATTGTCTCAGTCAGCAAGATCAGAAAACATGGAGTGGGCAGTATGACATAAACCATGTTTGGTTAACTACTATACAGATTTTCTATACCAAGGCACAAGGTCAAGCCATACCTGTGAAATGCTAGACATCAACAGCTGGATAGTGTGATGCATACATATAATCTCAGCATTGGAGTTCGAGGTCAGCCTCAGCTATGTGAAACTCTGTTTTAAAAATTTTTTCAGGGGCCAGTGAGATTGGCTCAGTGCGTAGGGTACCTGCTTGCAAACCTGGAGACTTCAGTTCAATCCCTGGAAGCCCACATAGTGCTCTCATAAATAAGTACATAAAATATTTTTTTAAATTTTTTCAACATCAGAGCATCGTGGTGCCTACTTCTGTCTCATCATTGAGAGGTAAAGGCAGTAGGATCCAAAATTCCAGGCCATCATCCTGCACTATAAAGCAATGCCTTGTCTCAAAGCAAAAACAACTGATACCACAAGCATGAAGCATGACAGACTGGTGAAGACTCGAAGAGTCCTGCAGCCTGTGAATGTTTTCGCTCAGAACAGCCAGGAGTGGAAACATATGCAGTAGCCTTCACCTGTATGTGGTTTTAACAAGTGACATCACTAGTCCTAGTGGAAGGAGATGAGTATCAAGGATGACAGGTGAGAGAACTAAATGTGATCAGGATTCTGGAGGAGGAGTCTTTGTAGAGGGACAGCACTCTCCCATTTCCACTGCTCCTTTCAGAAGCAGCAGGCTGTCTATACTTCTTGACACCACTGTGATTGCTGGAATTGTCTCTGATACATCTACATTCAAATACATTCCAACATTCAAAAGGCATGGAGCATTTAAATGAGAACTTCGAGTTGCACTGGCATGTGGGTTAGCAACTAGTGACAGTTCACTGGTTTAGCCAGTCAATGAGGATTAATTCTGTTAAGACTTTCTCAAGAAATCATGGTCCCACAGTGACCAAGAGGGAGGAAGTTGCCCCACCCTCAATGAGCAGACTTAGGTGAATTGGCCAGGAAAGGATCCGTTCTACAAGAACAGGAGGCCGGGCTGGAGAGATGGCTCAGGGGTTAAGACTGCTTCAAAAGCAGAAGGACTTGAGTTTGGATCCCAGATACCATGTAAAAATTCCAGGTAGATATGCTGACAACCTGTACTTCTGGCTCTGGAAGGCAGAGCCAGGGAAATCCCAGAGCAAAGAAAAAAGGAGGTAGAAGCAATCCAAGATGATTCCTGGTCCTCTACACGGATACACAGTACACACACACATACAGAGATGAAAAATAAATAAATTTTAGGGGGGCTGGAGAGGTGGCTCAGGGGTTAAAGCCTCTGCCTTGCAGGCAGAAGGTCCTGAGTTTGGATCCTAGACCCCACGTATAGACGCCGGGTGGAAGCAGGGGCGGCCTGTGTTTCCGGCCCTGGTAGGGCGGAGCCTGTGAATCCTGGGGCAGAATAAACAAGGAGGCGGTCCATGGCGGTTCCCGAATTCGTCCGTGGTTCTACACACACATACACGCAGGCACACACACACATACACGTGCAAAATTGAATAAAAAAAAAAAAAGAAAAAGAAAGAAATAAAAATAAATAAATAAATAAATAAATTTGAAAAATAAGGAAAAAAAAAAGAGCAGGAGGCTCTATAGAGTAGAGTCAGGGGAGTGGTCTGGGGAGCTATCTAGCTCAGACTCAGCAGCCGTCAAGAGTTCCCAAGCCACAGCTGGAAACTCATGCTGCTAGTTTATTTCTCAGGGGTACAGGGTACTCACGGCCTGCCCAGAGGAGTAGGGATAGGATTTCTAGCAGAGGGAACAGCAGGGGCAAACCGTGCTGGGAGTGGACCCCAGGCTGTGGAGACCACTGTCTGCATTTTACAGAATGACTCCAGCAGCTATGAAAGGGGGAGTGTTCCCCCTGAGTGGAGCTATAGTGCCTGTGAGGAAGTGGGAAGTGGAAACAGAAGACTAAGGCCACCTGTCCCCCAAAGAGCTCCCTGCAAATAGTGCTTTGGAAGAGATACACAGGCTCTTGTGGGCAGACGTCCCAGAAGAGGTGGTTTTGGGCTAAAACTATTGACAAGGGCAGCCAGAACTCCGTGTGGACTCACCAAGCCAGAGAGCCTCTGAGGTACTATCCTTGATCAGGTCAGTGTCTCGAATGAAATGCCAGCATGTCTTCTCCGCGAGAGGACATGCTGTAACAGCCAGGAAGGCATCAGGCTGTGGCTAGAGTCCAGGATGCTGTTGGGTGTTTAGCTCTGTCCTTGGCTCGTCAGGATGCTTTCCTCAGCTGTGCTTCCTCAACATTGCCTTCCTTGACGTCTAAGACTAAGAGCAGCCCTTTAGCATGTCAAGTGTTTTCATGTTCTCGCTACTGTAGTGCACAGCCCTGTCACAGTAGGCTGGGTGGGCTATAGCATCTTCTTTCTCATACCAAGGAATACTTGTCATGCCCTAGTGGCAGAGGCAGGTCAATCAGAAGTGTCATTTAGGAAAAAGAAGAAAAGCTCCCAGGTTTAGGGAGGGGAAGAGGCACATAACTTCTCTGTCCTATCCTGACAGGTCTGGCTCCCTGCCATGAAAGCCAAGGGGCTGGAGATTTCAGGCACCTTCACTCGCCAGGTGGGCTCCATATCCATGGATCTGCAGCTAACCAACAAGGCCCTGCAGGTTATGACAGACTTTGCCATCCAATTCAACCGAAATAGGTGAGTCCCTGGGGCATTGCCAAGAGTACTCAATGGACCTACAGATGGATTGAGGCAGCCCACACCCACGGCCTCTTGGCCTGAAGGAGACCTACACGCAGCAGAAGTGTATTTAGTGATTACTTTGTGAACTCAGAACACTAGGTAGAGTGGAGAGGGCATCTCCCCTAACTTGCCCTCTTCTACTGCCCAAGGGACAATATTGCAACTCCAAAACAGAAGCCCAACAATGGAAGCTCCCATATATCCTACCTGCCTCCTTCCCGGGCCTAAGTCTTATGTTGGGGAGCAGCTCTAAGAAGGTGGGGGGAGAGTGGACCACCCCAGCCAGCCTCCTCCAGCGAGCAAAAGATTAATCAGAAGGGCCTGTGGGAATGAGCGGCAGCTGCTCCCTCTAAGTGGCTCTCATCCCTTTAGGTCTCCTACATTGCTTGTTGATAGGGAAACACACCTGCTAGCATCCTGATGGGTAAACCATAAGGCTAGGCTCTCTGGGAACCTCAGCGGCCCCTCCTGATGATTCCTCTTCCTGAGTGGCTCTAGTGATGAGCAAACTGAGCCTCTAAGAAGTTGACTGAAGGGGCAGCTTCCCAAGAGAGTCTTGGATACACAGGGGGAGGCTGAGGTCTGGCTCACAGGACACTAGAAGCCACAGGTGACTGCTTAAATGAACATACTGCCTGTGTATTGAATGCTTCTAGATAAAATATCCTGTGTCTAGGGCTTATGTGATGCCATTTCTCATTTTAATAAATGCCTGAGTTCAGGGAAGGTAAAAGCTCTACCCAGGGTCACACAGCAGGCAGTGGTAACCTTCCCAGAAAAGTCTGGAATACAGAGTCACCATGCATACTTGGGGCTCCCTATATCTCCCTTTGTGTCCTGGGCAAGTCTGGCCAGAGAACACAGCTGAAGTCAATTACCTCAAGTTTCAGTTCAGGTGAGAAGTGCCACTTACCTTGTAGTGTTGAGGCCTGGACAGCAACCTGTCCTTCCTTGAGTCTGTCCTTATCAGGAAGATGGCATTATGTCACTTTTTTTTTTTTTTTTTTTTTTTTTGGTTTTCTTGTTTCTTTTGTTATGGCGGCCTGACCTTCCTGTGGTCCTCCTGACTCTTCAGTGCTGGGATTGCATGTGTTCCATACCGTGCACTGCTTTGGTGTCTGTTTTCTCTGACCTGGCCAGTGCTGGAGTGGTCAGATTCTTGCTGGGATGTAGCGCTTAGCAGCAGACATCTGGGCTATCGCAGAGTTTTCCAGGTAGAAGAGTCAAGTCCAGTCTGCTAGTGTTGGATGGAGGTCCTCAAGCAAAGGGCTAGGAATGGAATTGCTGGGACTACCCGAGACTGCCAGTACCTATCCCAGAGAAGAAAGAGAAACAGACCCCAGGCACAACCAGACCAGGGCAGATCACTGGTCCGAGGATTTTGCCTCGCATCCACATGGTGGGATGGTCATGAGTTTGGGAAAGACCTACTTGACAGAGAGGCTTTGTGCCCACCATTACCCTGCTGCAGTGCCTGAGGAGCCCACTTGTCCTGTGTTAGTACCTACTCTCCTACTGTCCCTGCGGGGGCTTCTCTCTCCCCAGCTTTGGCCTGGCCCCTGCTGCTCCACTCCAAGTGCATGCGCCACTCAGCCCCAACCAGACTGTGGAGATCTCCCTGCCTCTTAACACAGTGGGCTCAGTCATGAAGATGGAGCCTCTGAACAATCTTCAGGTGTGTCTGCACAAAACTAAGCACCCTAGTCCTACCTACTTGGGGTGGGCACTGACCCAATCCACAGAGGGCCTGATAAGAGAGTTGTACTCTTGGCTGCAGATGTGTCAAGAGATGTGGGTAGGGGGCTAAGGGGTATGGCTACAAGGAAGGGTCCTGTGGGAAAGCCTGTTCAGGATGCCTTTCCTGGGGCTCAGGGGTGGTAAAAGCCCAAGAATCAGGGTGTCACACCTCAAGGACTGACTGGCGATCCCTGTGCTAGGTGGCTGTGAAGAACAACATTGATGTCTTCTACTTCAGTACCTTATACCCCCTGCACGTCCTCTTTGTGGAAGATGGGAAGATGGGTGAGTTGTCAGGGGACCCTGGGGTGCAATAGGGCTGCAGCTATACAGGTGCTGCCTCATGGGCCTTCTGTGTGTTCTGTGGGCTACAGAGAATCAGGTGGTCTTGCTACATCCATGATGTGCACCTTTGAGCCAGGGCAAGAATACTGAGAAGACTACAGAGAAAGCTCAGGCACCAGACTGGGCTGTGTGTAGCACATCATCACCCTTGCCATAGAGCTGTGACTGAGTATCAGGTTTCACAGGGCTGGAAGAGGAGGGAGAGAAAGATGAGAATGAGGACCATCGAGGAAGGGGCAGATGTAGGTTGAGGAAGGGAAGAGTGAAAACCTCGGGGCATTTGGGAGCAGGTTGGTAACCTCCTGCTGAGCTGGATTGCTCAAGGAAGCAGGTGAGGCACCAGCTCCTCCACTCAGCTTGCACGTGATACACTAAGACCAAGTTCATTTCCTGCCTGACAATGCTAAAGGGCCACAGATGTCTCACCCCCACCCCACTCACCCTGTAGACCGGCAGATGTTCCTGGCCACATGGAAAGACATTCCCAATGAGAATGAAGCCCAGTTTCAGATCAGAGACTGCCCGCTCAACGCAGGTAAGGCTTGCAGATCTTATCTCACATTATCTTAACGTTCCACATTGTTCATAGCATGCAACCACTCACTGTAGACCTTTGGTGACTGATTGTCTGACCCCACAGAGGCTGTTAGCAGCAAGCTTCAGGGCAGCAACATCTTCACCATTGCCAAGAGAAACGTGGAGGGCCAGGATATGCTCTACCAGTCCCTGAAACTAACCAACGGCATCTGGGTGCTGGCTGAGCTACGGATCCAGCCAGGCAACCCCAGTTTTATGGTGAGAGCCCCCGTGCCTGTCCCCAAGCCTGGAGCTTCACTTCCTATTCTGGTATCCCAGCCCCTCCCCCCTCCTTTCCAGTCTAGGGAATGGGGAACTGGTGAGGATCAGTGTACCAAGTTCTCTTTGAGCTTGTCGTAAGAATCAGTTACTTGAACTGTCTAGAAACTTCCAGCTCAGCTCCACCAAATTATCCAGGAGCACACACACGCCTTACTGAGAAATAGCATTACTGGCTGCAGGCCCTGGCTCTGCTAAGTCTGAGTGCCTGGCTAGAGGAGCGTTGATTCCTAGCAGCCTATTCTTCTAGACTTGAGTCTAAGCCATTTCCAGGGGCGCCTGGTTATTCTATACATTGCACTGCTGTTCCCAGAGCCCAGACTTTGCTTTTCCTATGCATTAAGAATCTGGCAGGTATGACTCTGCAGACACCTCCCCAAGGCCCTGCTGATGACCTTGGCACTAGCGGGTGGGGCTGTGGCAGTGCTTGTGGTGGTAGTAATTTCCATCTTCCTGTTTGGTTGCTGCATGTCCACCTTCCCTGCCGGCGCCCGTGGTGCAGGACTTGGAGGTTAGCAGATTGCTTTTCTGTTCCTCTTCCCCTCTATCCTCTTCAGCCATATTGCGCACGCCCCATCGCCTGGCCTGGCTCCAATGTACTCAGCTTCCCTATCACACCTTACCTCTTGGCCTTGCTTCACCCTGCTACTCACAAGGCCCACCAAGTATGCCTGCAGGCTGCCAGCACCAGGGCTTCCCAGCCTCTTTCTCATGTACAGTTTGCAGAGCCCTTGTTAAAGGAGGTGTATAGATCTCTGCACGCCACAGTTGCTAACTTCCAGAACCTTACTTGCCGTTCCTTCCTTAATTGTATGCTCAGAATTGGTGCTTTCAGATGGAGGGGGTGGCTAGCTTCTGCCCCTCTGCCTGGAATCTCAGTCAACACTGAGGCTGTCTCAGATCTGTTTCCTATACAAGAAACAACAGTCTCAGCATACAGACACCTGCTTTCTCCCAGTCCTCTATCCACTCAGGATTGCCTGCCAGGTTTGCTCCTGAGGACCTCCAGAGATGGGGCACTCCTGGCAGACTCAGGTTTGTGAATCCGCCACCTGCCAGCAGGGCTTTGGTGGAGGACTGACAGCAGGTGTGTAGGCTGCAAGTATATTTGGTCCTCACCCGACTGACTATGATGGCCACCCCCTCTGCTTTACCTCACATCTGCCCCAGTCTCAGCTGCTGCGCTGCCACGGGTGCTTGCACGCTCTTCCATCTGGTGCCTGCATTCTCATCCCTTCCATTTCTCCCAGAGAGCCCCAGGATGAATTCTCTCCTGGCCCTTTCTTCCTGCAGCTGTCCCTGAAGTGTCGCGCACCAGAGGTGTCCCAGCACGTGTACCAGGCCTACGAGACCATCCTCAAGAACTGAGACCCCTCCAGCATTCACCCCACCTTTTGCCAACCCCATTATGGAGCCCCTGGAGGTGTTAGTGCCTCCTCTTTACCTTGGGGGAGGGCCAAGTGGGGCTCCTGACCACTCAGGAGACTCCTCTGGTCCTGACTGAGGAGCTTGAGTCAGGGCCACGCCCTCTCCTGGAGTAAAATCTCAGTGTACCCTAGCTCCAGTGCTCATCCCTCTTCCACTGCTGCGGACAATGAGGTTGGGTGAGGAGGGAGCCAAAGGAAGCAGCCAGCGCAGCAACAGAAACTGGATAGGGCGCCACAGGGTGCTCTTCCTTCTCCTTGTGCCTGGGGTGAGCATGGAACTCTCCTCGAGCCTCAGCCCCATAATCCCCGCTGTCTCCCCACTGCCACCTCAAGCCTGTCCTAGGTAGGGTCCTCTGGGAGCCAATAGAGTTGCTCTGTCAGGGTCATGGGACCCCAGAGGCTGGAGGTGGAGGAGCCATCAGGGACAGCACCAACTGTCACCCATGTACGTCAAAGCAGATAGAAGCCTCCAGAGCCCCTGCCCAGCATCCTGCTCCCCCAGCAGCCATGTTGGCCCCCTCCCCATTCCCCTCAGGATGGTCACTGCCTACAATACATTCCTTGTCAGGGCTCTTAGAACGGAGACAGTGAGTGTGCAGGATGGGGCAGTGAGTGTGCTTCCTGTGTGAAGCTCGTGCAGGGCTCTCTAGTGTCCGCTGCCTTCCCTGGCTCCTCATCTCAGTTTGTCTGACAGCGCGGTAGGTTTTCCTGTCATTGCTGTTTGATAATAAAGAGATTCTGCTTTTGGCAGTCATGGACACTTATTTCCCTCCAAAAAGAAAGGTCAGAATAGGAAACTGCATCCAAGTGGCCAGCGATATTGTCTTACCTTTGCAGTAATTATATCTAATATATATATATATATAAACAGAGAGTATATATTGTATGTTTACTCTTATTTTCAAAAAAGAAAAGTAAATAAAAATGATGACATCGAGTGTGTTCCTGGCCAGTGTGTCAGGTCCTGAGGCTGTTCTGGGCAGAGTACCGGGCTACAGCCATGGCCTTGGCTGTGGTCTCTTCCGGTGCCCCAAGGAAAGCACCGTCCCTTCGTCCTGTCCTTGAGAAACTGTCCTGAGGCCTGTGGTTTTCCTGGCACATTCCTGCCATCGACCACAACTCCTCCCCAGCTGACATTCTCCCCTTTGATGCTGCAGAAGGACTGACACCCCCTGACTTTGCTGCACTTCCACCATCTGAGAGCTGAGTCAGGGTTGCATGGCTTTTCCTGGGGAGATGTGAACAAATGTCGATTCACCCCATATACACACCGACAGTGAATTAAAGCAACTATTCCAGCTAAGAAGTGTGAGAAACTGACAGTTGCACCACCGAAGAAGAGTGAGGAGGGGGGACCTCATGCACAAGCTCTCTCCTTCCGTGAGGTAATGTTTAGTGGGCCTTTTTAGAAATATTTTCATTTGAGGTGGAGGGCAGAGGACAGCTTTGGAATGTCAGTTCTCTCCTCTCTACTGGAGGCTTCTGGGGATCAGACTAAGGTTTCCAGATTTGCAAGGAGAAGCTTTACCTGCTGAGCTTTCTTGCTGCCCCTGGATCCAATCTTCTGAGGGGCTTTTGTAGCTGATCTGACTTCACAACAGTAATAGTAAAGTCATGTTTGAGGAGAAGTCACAATAATCCATCCCTCTCTCCAGCTCTTCCATGCTTTCCATCCCTGCATCCACAAAGTTCCACTCCTATCTCATGAAACACGGGAGCCCACCGCGGGACCTGGCAGGCAGTAAAGACCAGCCCCAAGGTCCCTACTAATGAATGGACATCAAAAACCACATGCCGTTGGCTGCTTGCAAATCTGGAGATGCGAGTTCCATCCCCGCGGACCACTGCGTGGGAAGAACTGACTTCTGAAAGTTATCTCCTGACCTCCAAATGTACACTGTGTGACGCTCCCCCGCCCCCACAAATAACTACAAGAACCCCTCACATGCCTGCCTCCCTCCATAATGCTTATCCTTCCTCTGTTGTCTTCCAGTCTTGATATTCAAGGGGACTCCGTGCTGGTGACAACCAGATGTCTCTAAGGTGTGTATGAGCCAGTGCCTCAGTGGCTGGCCTCAGGAGACAAGTTATGCAGCCTCCTTGAAGGAGGGATGAGCAGGCACATTTCTCAGTTCCGCCACTCACCCCTCACGTGCCATGCTGTAAGCTTTCATTGCTTGCTCAAGTGGAGGTGGGCGGTTCAGGAGTTCCAGGGCACCTTGACTCTCAAAAACACAAAAATATCAAAAAATATTTTCCAATTCAAGCAGTTTATAGTTAATCTCAGTTCCCTATACTGGGTCTTTATGAGGGACCTGCCTACATGCTGAGTCACATATTTTCCCTTCCTCTATGTTAAAAGTCGGATCTGATGGCTGTCCTCAACACTTCTACCTCTGTCTCCTCACTGCCTGATTCTTCCCTGGTTCTCCTAGTTCTTGGATCGCAGGATGGGCTGTGCAGCACAGATCTAAATTGTACTCTTTCTCTTACACACATACACCCCCAGCCGTAAGAAATGACAAGCCAGTATTTCATCTCATCTTTTGCCACTTTTCCTGCCAATTCAGATCTGGGTGCGGAGGATCGCATCCACATGTCTTTCTCGGTGTAGTTTCTCCCTCCAGCAGAGCCTCAGATGCATGTCTTAGCATCCTCGGCAAAGCCACAACTGTCACCACAGCCTGTGCGTGACCTCACTCCATGTGAGCAGCAGCTTTAGGGATTGCAATATATTCTATAGTCCATTAACAGTTTGGGGGGCATCACCAAATCCATAAGGTGGACCCCATCATCAAAGATACATGCCATCCCTGGGAACCCCCCGCCCTCATGGATACTCCACCTTGAGCAACTACATCTTTGTTTTAGTCATGTTTCCCTTTGGGCACCAAGTGTCATGTGCCTTCCTGGGGAGACGTGAACAAATGTGTGTTCACCCCAGATAGGGCACTAACAACAGACCAAAGAAACAGTTCCACCCTTCTAGTTTGGTGTAATACATCAGCAGCTTACAGGAACACAGACCGCTCACAGGCAGCTACACCACCAAGGAAGAGTCTCTCCCTTGCTACTCCCAGAGAATTCTTTATTTTTTATTTTTGTAGGTGTGGGGTGTGGATGTGTGTAGAAGGAAGCATTGTGTGTGTGTGTGCCTGTGGGGCCCCAAGGGTGACTTGGGGAACCACCTCCTTACTGCTTTGTTCTGATTTCCCAGGCTCTGCCATCCAGGGCTGGAAGTACAGGCTGCCTCCATTTCTGTCTGGTGTTTTTTCGTGAGATCCAAGATCCAGACTCGAGTCCTTCTGCTTACAGGGTCAAAGACTTGATCCTTGAGCCATCTCCCCACTTCTGCCCTCCACTATCAATTCTTAACCACTTGTATATCCTTGGCCTTGCGACCACCTCCTGTGCTGCCTCGTGGGCCCTCCTCTCTCTCCATACTGATAACAAGCCCAGTCTTGTGAGGGTCGGAACAGACGGCAGCAACATGGAGAAATTCACAATAGAGGGCCGAAGAGATGGCTCAGGGGTTAAGACTCGGTCTTGCAAGCAGAAGGTCCTGAGTTCAGATTTCAGGTCCCACGTAAAAACGCCAAGTGGAAACAGTAGCCTGCACTTCTGGCCCTGGTGGGCGGAGCCTGGGAAATCTTAGATGGAAGCAAGAAAGGTGTAGAAGCAATGCAGGATGATTCCCGAAGTCACCCTTGGTCCTCCACAGCAGGGACACAGTGCCCTCTGACACCCACACACACACACACACACACACACACACACACGAATGAATGAATGAATGATTTTTTTGAAAGAGGAAAGAAAAAAAGGAAGGAAGGAAAAAGGGGAAGGAAGGAAAGAAAAAAGAAAAAAGAAAGGAAAGAGAAATAAAAGAATGAAAGAAAGGAAAGAAAAAGGAAGGGAGAGAGAGAGAGAAAGAAAAGAAAGAGAAAAAGATCACAACAGCCAACCACCACCAAGACTTCCCACATGGTCCCAGCCTCACCACAGCCTGGCGGCCAGGGGAGGATGGCGCTCCAGCGTTCCCTTGGCAGAGCTGCCTTCAGGCCCTGGGGCTTTAGCCTGCTTCTAAGGGGCTGCTCCTCAGACACTGCTGCCCCCTGACCTGGTGTTGCCCCCTGACCTGGTGCTGCCCCCTGACCTGGTGCTGGCCCCTGACCTGGTGCTGCCCCCTGACCTGGTGCTGGCCCCTGACCTGGTGCTGGGCGCCCTTCCACGTGTTCCATTTGTTCCACTTCAGCCTTGGAGTGTCGCTCTGTTTCCCCAGGGACCCCAGTGTCCAAAGGCAACTGAGATCTGATTACATCATTAGCTGGAAGTCTGGGCTCAGAAGACCCCAGGCAAAAGCAGCTGGAGTCTCCAACATTTCAGAAATGGAGGAGCCGGGTGTCCTGCCCTTGAGAAGAAAGACTGTCACCTTGGCCTGTCATTTCATTTGAGTCCTGACCCAGCTGCCCTGCGTGTACTCTAAAAAAACAGCTAAGTCAGTCACCACGCTCACAATCTACAGGCTCAGGATTTTGGGGGTCTCCCTGCCCCCCAACACTCCACTGCTGAGGTCAGAAAAGTGAAAATGAAGACAGTCAAGCCCGCAGGAGAATGATAGGCAACCAGAGGCCAAATGATTTGCCGTGGGAGGGGGATTTGGAAACTGGGTAGGAAAGGCTGGTTAGAAAGTTGGGGGGGGGGGCTGGAGAGGTGGCTCAAGGGTTAAGCCTCTGCCTTGCAGGTGGAAGGTCCTGAGTTCAGATCCTAGACCCCACATATAGATGCTGGGTGGAAGCGGGGGTGGCCTGCGTTTCTGGTCCTGGTAGGGCGGAGCCTGTGAATCCCGGGGCAGAGTAAACAAGGAGGAGGTGGAGGTGGTCCATGGTGGTTCCTGAATTCACCCGTGGTTCTACACACACATACATATACACACACACACACACACACACACACACACATAAACACACAATTGAATAAATTAAAAAAAAAAAGTTGGCGGAGGAGGGAGAGAGGAGTTAGTGGGTAAGGCGCCTGCTTGAGAGCTGGAGTTCATCCCTGGAGCCTACATGGTGGAGGGGAGAGAAAGGACTTCTGAAAGTTGTCCCCTCATCTCTACACATATGCCATAGCAGGTGTGTATGCCTCATATCTTCTCCCTCTCTCCTCCTCTCTCCTTTCTCCCTCCCTCCCTCTCTTGCCATCTCTCATAAAGAAATAAAATATTTTCAAAGCTGGCCTGTTTGGATCAAGGACATGGATGTCACCAGACACTTTCTTGGGTTGGGTTCCTAGTTCAGCCTATACCACCCCTCAGGTGCTTGTGTATATGACTTACTATGATTCTACCCTCATTCACATATATAAAACACATGGAAAGGTCTTACTATACACAGAGAAACTGAGGTGAGGAACTGCCAGGCTCTGGATCCCCAGCATGGCATTGCAGTTACTCTGTGTGATTGCCAATAAATCCATGACCACATGGCTTATGCAGGAACAAGGGTTTTCATTTGACTATGACTTACGAACTTATGGTTATACTTCTTTTTCAATATTTTTTATTTAGTGTGTGTGTGTGTGTGTGTATCAGAGGGCACTGTGTGTCGCTGTGAAAGACCAAGGGTAACTTCAGGACTCATCCTGATTGCTACCTCCTTGCTTCACTCTGAGATTTTCCAGAGTCTGCCCACCAGGGCTGGAAGTACAGGCTGCCACCAGTTCCACTTGGTGTTTTTATGTGGGACCTGGCAACCGAACTCGTGCTGGCAAGACAGTGTCTCCAGCCATCGCTCCAGCCCCCATGGTTATACTTCTTACTCCAGCAGAGCGGGAGAGTCACACCAACACCAGGGGCCGAGGGAACTGGCCACACAATATCCACAGGACAGCTGAGAGAAGGGCAAACCTCACTTGCCAGACAGCATGTCTGTCCAAGCATGCTAAGGATTCCCAACTTATCCAGTTCTTTCATCTTATTCATCTGCCCAGGAAATGGTCGTGCCCACTATAGATTGGACCCTCCCCATCAGTCATACAGTTTCCTGCAGGTTTGCTCAAGGCTCAATTCAATTACTAACCCTTTGCAAATCTATCAGCGTTTTAGACTTTATTACCAAGTTGACACCAGTAGCTATCTGCCACACATGGACTTTGTCACATTACCACATCAAGAAAACAAGTCCCAGGCTGACAAGATAGCTCAGTGGGTGAGGTGACTGCTCACAAATTTGGTAACCTGAGTTCAATCCCCGAAACTCACACGGTGAAGGAGAGAACTGATTTCTGGAAGTTTCCTATGGCCGCCACCTGTGTGTTATGGCATACATGTATATTCTCTCTCTCTCTCTCTCTCTCCTTCCCTCCCTCCCTCTCCCTCCTCCTCCTGTCTCTTTCGCTCAAATAATGAAGTACTTTTTATATATTTTACTTATTTATTTTGTGTGTGTGTGTGTGTATCAGAGGGCACATGTGTCCCTGTGGAGGCCCAAGAGTGACTCCAGGGATCATCCTGGATTGCTTGTACCTCCTCCTTGCTGTGCTCTGGGATTTCCCAGGCTCTGCCCACCAAGGACAGAAGCTCAGGCCACCGACATTTCTGTCTGGAGTTTTTCCTTGGGACCTGTGATTGGAACTCAGGACCTTCTGCTTGCAAGACAGAGTCCTAACTGCTGAGCTATCTCTCCAGCCCAAAAGAAGTATTTTTTAAAGGAAGAAAAAAAGAAAAACTCAGAGCCTCCCAGGCCTTTAGGGAAAGTGATCTAAGAGCTATCTGACCCATGTTTTTTCAGAGTCCCTATTTCTCTGATTACAGGCTGCCTACACCCTCACCTCAGGCCTCCCTGCCTCTCAGTCCCCTCAAATTCCTTAACTGGAGCCCTGGCTCTTTTTGGGAAAATTCTCTTCTTGGGCCCCCCTCACTATTGGGAAATTCAGCTAGAGTAGTACCCAGTTATTTCTGGAGAGTTCCACAGACACTCAAGAACCGATGGATTCCTCTGTGGGACATACTTGGCTGAGGTCTCTTTCCACTCAATTGATTTTTACGTTATTATTTTATATAAGCTCCCTTATAGCCCAGGCTGGCCTCTAATTCACCGTTATCGAAGATCACCTTGAACTTTTCTGATCCTCCAGCCTCCTCCTCCCAAGTACTGGGATCAAAGGCATTCAGCAGAACTGGTTCAGACACTGCAAGGAATCCCACTCAGTGCCCCACACCTCAGGCAACCAACATTCCCACCCAGACCTGTGGGTCTTCCGATTGTTGCTCTGTTTGCTGGTTGTTTTGAGACTACCTGAGTGTCCAACTGGCTGGTCCAGAGCTTACTATAGTCCCTAAGGCTGGCCAAGAACTTGCAGCCGTGGCTCTCGGTACTAGTTACTCTTTCTGTTGCTGTGAGTCAACCAACACTCCAACACAGTTTAAAGGAGAAAGGGAGGTTTATTCAGCTTACCATTCCAGAGGGGAGATACAGTCCTTCTTGGCGGGAAAAGGCTGGCTGGCAGAAGCCGGAGGCAGCCTAAGTCACTGCAGACATCATGGAGGCTGAGAACTGCTGCAAGCTGGAGCAGACTCGCTCATTGCAGCAGGGTGGAGCTGCCCAACCTCGAGGCCCACCCCCAGCTCCTAAAGGACCCTTGACTTTCCCAAACAACTAAAGATTCAGACATGTGAGCTTGTGGGGGACAACTCGCATTTCAAACCATGACACTCTGCCTCGGCCTCCCACCTGCTGGAATTACAGGTCTGTACCACTTTACCGGACTAGATTTGGGGGTTTCTTCCAGACATCGTATGTTTATGTGGTGAAGCAAATCAATCAAGACAGTTACAGTCCAAATGGTACCACACCTAAACCCCACCACCGGGTGTCACTGAGCCCCAAACTGCTCCTCCTACAGTCATTTCTGGGGTTCTTTCCTTGTAAGTGTAGGACACCCCACCACACACACACACCTTGCTTATTTCTTGGATGAACAGGCCACCTAGAACTAATCCCTGTCCGTGAATGGACACTCAGACTATTCCTGTCTTCTGTGAGTCCCAGCACTGTAGCACTAACACCTGCCCACATACATCCTCAATTGTGGGCACCGTGCAACTGTGGGGTCTCAGTCCAGATGCCTGTAACAGAGAATGTGTGCAGCTTACATTAGAAATTGTGGCTTGGGAGGGCTAGTCTACTGCTGCCTGGCATGCAAATTGCCCTGGATCTATTACATACAGCAACACACACACACACACACACACACACACACACACACACACACACACACACAGGCTGGGAAGATGGTTCAGTGGATAAGGTGCCTGCCCTAAGGCTTAAGGACCAGAGTTCAGATGCTCAAAACTTACATGAAAGTCAGGCAGGTATGGTGGCTACCTATTATCCCAAGACAAAAACAGGAAATCCCTAGGGCAAGCTGCTCGCCTAGTTTAGCTGATTGGCAAGCTGTAAGTTCATGTGGGAGATCCTGCCTTGATAATAAAAGTAGAGAGCACATACAAGCACACATGCACTACCCCCACATACACATGCAAAAAATGACGGGCGAAGATCCTCTCTCCAAAGGAAGTCAGTATGACTGCCTAGTGCCTAACAGGACAGCATAGCATACACTGCCCAGCACTGTGCTTATATCTCCGGGGAATCCTGTTACTAATTCACTACACAAGGCGCCTCTGTGTCATTCTTCAAACAGGAAGACCCAGCTGGAACCAGCCTGTGATGTTGCACACTGGGCTGTCACGGGTGCAGTCAGTGCAGTGATAGTTCAGCACTGCCGCCGACACCATCCCTGTCAATCATTTGCACATGTTGGAATGGCAAGCTCAAAGGTGGACATACTTGTAACTTCCACAGCTGAGGCTAAAATGGTCCTCGCATCGCAGGACCAAGGATATGCACCTGCCACAAACAGCACATTCCAAAATGGCAGGCTAAGAACGGCATCTGTTGTTGCTCTCGTTCTTCCTTTTGGCTTTGCTTTGCTCTGGAATTTCCCAGGCTCCACCTTCCATAAGTACAGGCTGCCACCATTTGGTGTCTTTGAGAGCGGGGAACCGAACTCAGGTGCTTCGCTTGTGAGGCAGAGTCTTAACCCCTGAGTCATCTCTCTAGCCCTATTCTTTTCTTTACATTTAATTAAAGTACTATTTTGTGTTTTCTGAGACAGGATCTCATGGAGCCTAGGCTGGCCTTAAACTCACTGTGTAGCCAAGGATGTGGAGTGCTGAGATTCCAAGTGCGTCCCCCCCTCCATGCCCCACAATACTGTGTTGTAAACGTATCTCTGTCCATGTGTTTCTGAGCCATTGCCCTTTTTTGGGAGCCAATTTCATATTTGCCCACTTTTCTGTACAACTATTGGTTATTTTATACTGATTTGCTGTTAATTTTCATTTTATTATGCTTTTTGGCTCTTGCATGCCAACAGCGGGTTTTTCTGTAATATTCTTTTGATATTTTCTTTCTAGTATTTGCCTGATCTTAGCATTTGCATCTCGCTCCTGTTCCATCTGGCTATGTGTAGGAACAAGGTAGGAACCCATCTTCCCTTCCCCACCACATGGCTCCCAGTTGTCTCCACACCACATATTGAATATTCATCTCTTCCCCCCTCCCAGATCTGAAATGCCATTTTTATCATATGCTGAAGTTCTACATACATTTGAATGCCTTTCTGGACTCTGTTCTCTACCAACTACTGATACAATACAAAAGATACAACACAATGTACCTTTATGTTTTAATTTCCACTTTGGCCTAATTGAACTTTGGAGCTAGCTTTTTAAAAATATTTTATTTGTTTATTTGAGAAAGAGAGAAAGAAAAAGAGAGGGGAGGAGAGAGTATTGCATACCCCACAATGCACTGGTGGAGGTCAGAGGGCTACTTTTAGAAAATGGTTCTTCTCTTTCCCTGTGGAGGTTCTGGGGATCAAACTCAGGCTACCAAGTTTGTGCCCAGGAGCCTTTATCCACTGAGTATTCTCATGAGCACTCCAGCTAGAGTTCTGGGGGAAGAGCTACTGTTTTTATTTGGATCCACATCAAATGTTTATGTTGTTAGGGAAATTGGCGTTTTTATAATAATCAACAATATTGGGAGACAGGGGAGCTTAATTGTGAAGAACTTTCCTAGCATGTGCAAGTTTTAGGTTTGATCCTCAGCAAAAGACACACACACACACACACACACACACACACACACACACACACACATACACGTGCATGCTTGAGCAAACAAAAACAACTTGGATCTATTTATTTTGAGACAGAGGAAAGAGGAGAAAGAAAAGGGAGAGGAGGGGAGAGGAAGGGAAGAGAAGGGAGGGAGGAAAAGAGGAAGGGGAGGAGAAGAGAGAGGGAAGGAAAGGTGGGAGGTGAGAGCCCGCAGGTGAAAATGTGCCATATATGTGTGACATGTAGAGGTCAGAGGACAACTTTGGGAAGTCAATTTTCTCCTTTTACCAGGGACAGAACTCAGGTCACCACATTTCTACACAAGCACTTTTAGCCTCTAGTTACCTCAGTAGTCTTCTTTCTGTAATATCCTAAGTTTTCTTCATTTAAAAGTATTTGTGCTCAGGTAAAGGTATGGTGTGGTGATATATGACTGTAACCCCAGCACTTGGGAGACACATTCGAAGTCCTGCCACAGGCTCGAAGCCGCTGTGATCTACATAAAGAGCTCCTGGCTAGGCAGGGTTATGTAATGAGAACCTGTCTCAGAATGTAAAAGTGCCTGCTGGATGTACTAACACACACATGCGCAGGAGGCTGAGGGCAGCCTGTATTAAACCCTGTCTGGAACAACCAAAATAATAAAATAATCACAACTTCATATATGCAGATTCTTTTTTCTCCCATACTGGGGATTAAATCCAAACCTCGCATATGTTAGGAAAGAATTCAACTAGTCCTGCTTTTCCTTCCTGTCCTCCTACCTCTCTCTCTCTTCCTCCCCCCACCCCCCACCCCCGAACAGGGCCTCACATCTCACTACACAGCCAAGTTTGTCCTGAACTTGAAATCCTCTCCCTTAAGACTTCTAGGTACTGGGTTACAAGCTCGAGTCACCTTGCTTAGCTTCCTCCCTCCCTGTTTCTTCCTTCTCCTTCTCCTCTTCCTCTTCTTCCTCCTCCTCCTCCTCTTCCTCAGCTGCTGCTTCTGTCATTCCCTCTCATCTATCTCTATTTCTATCTCTCTACTTCGCTTCCTCTCTCTGTTCAGAACTAGGGATGGGAGCCAGGTCCTTGCTCATGGGAGGCAAGAGCTCTACCACAGAGCCACACCCGCAACTGAAGTTCTTTCTATTTTCCCACTTCTGTCTGCTCTGGAAGCAAGTCACTCAACGCAGCCTACACTCTCGGAAGGGCGTGGGGGGAGGAGGGAAGAGCTGCAGAAAGTCTCCAGAATTCTTCTGAAGGATTTTATTGTTGCCGTTGTTGTTATGAAAGACTGCTTCTTCTCTCGTGTTTATTTATGTAGTCAGTGTTTTCAGTTTGAATCTACAGATTCAATTTTTCTATGCCGTTTTGTTTTGTGATTTGAGTGTGTGTAAATTCATGTTTGTGTGTGCTTGCATGCGTGTGAACTTGGGTGTGGAAGCCAAAAGTTGACCTCGGGTATCTTCTTCAATTGCTCTTCACCTTGAAAAAACAAATAAACATTTATTTATTAGAGAGAGATTGAGTAAAAGAGAAGGGGCTAGTGTGTGTGTATGTGTGTGTGTGTGTGTGTGTGTGTGTGTGTGTGTAGGTTATTTCAGAAGTCAGTTTTTCTACCATGTAGTTTTAGGGTTCAAACTTAGGTCTCCAAGGATTTGTTTTTTTTTTTTTGAGCAGGAAAACCCTTTATCAGTCGAGCTGTTGCTGGTTCCATTTTATTTTTCTGAGACAGGGTCTCTCACTAAACCTAGAGCTTGCTGATTAACTAGACTGCCTGAGCCACTAAGCCCGGCTCTGGGATGACAGACAGGCCTTGTCTGACTTTTTACATGGATGCTGGGAATCTGAACTCAAGGCCTTAGTGTGTTCAGCCAGCACCTAAGGTTTCGTTGTTTTTGAGACAGGGTCTTGTGTAGCCTGGGCTCAAGTCCACCATCCTCCTGCCTCGGTCTCTCCCATGAGTGGGGTATCAGGCACACAGCCACATGCCCAGTTCGCTGAGTCTCTATAACTGGAGCATAACCTAGGACAACATCCCTTACATTATTGCCTAAATTGTTCCAGCTTTGGCCTGAAGACATCTCTGTCCTTTGCCACAAGCTCTTTGCATTTATTTATGGACTTTGGCACCGTTTTTTCTTCCTGGCTACTGGTAGCCATCCTGCCCCATGGCTAGCCATTTCCCAGCCTGGTTCCTTCCTGTCACTGAAGACAGTGTCCGAAACCCAGATCTAGGTCTGAATGTGGTTGTTACCATTTAGGACATCACTTTGGGGGTTCTTGTAGCTCACAGGGCTAGAAAACATGTGTGTGCACCTATCCCCCCCTTTGTCTCTTACAATTGGTAACTAGTACATACAAAATGGAATTATTTTACATGAAAAATGTTGTCTCCCCAACCTCACTGTTTACTCTGTGTCATCTCCTTGTACCCCACAAGGTTCAGAGCATTAATTCGTCCTTTATTTGTGTCTTGCATAGCCTCATAAATGCTGGGGTTACAGGTGTGCACTGTCACACCCAGCTTCATTGTCACCAGCCTTTACAGAGAAGGAAACTGAGGCTCAGACAGTAACATGCACAAACAATACAAACCCAAGAAGAAGGTGTTACTTTGGCATTTGTGCTGTGAGCCCTCATCTGTCCTTCAGGAGGCTGACTGACCGCCACCCACTGCAGACAGGATATCAATGACTTGGGCTTCCCAGCAGTAGGGGGGACCCCCCTCCATTTAGGGTCAGGGAGGTGAGTTACTCCAGGATAAATAGTGTGAAGCCATGATTAATGGTAGACAGACTGTAATTCATGGTCAGTGACATGACCTTGGGGGAGCCCAGGAAAAAGACCCCCCTGGGAGCTGATGTGGTCCACAGTGCTGGAGCCAGAGAAGAGCCAAAACCAGGACAGCTAGGAGGAAACTACACGGGCAGAGTTCAGTGGTACGGAGGATACCCCACTATCACTTGGGAGGTGACAGCAGTGAAGTGGGGGGTAGGGGTTGGTGGGGGAGGGAGATGAGCAGGATTCTCCACTGGTGTCTGGCCTGGTCCAGTCCACTCAGCTATTTCCCTACCCACACCACTGTCAGGCTTGATTCCACGGAGCTCAGCGCCGCGTGTGGTCCGACCCTTTCCAATGCCTTCTTTACCAGTCTGGTCCAGCATCCTTTGGCTGGTTCCCGAGTCACCGGATGGAATGGACCAGCGAGGCCTCCGGAGTTCCTGATACAGCTTTTTTTTTTTTTTTTTTTGCAGGGGAGGGAAAATAAGAGGAACCCTAAAATTCACATCTCAGCCCAATTCATCTGCCTGTCCATGGGAAGCCTGGGACAGGGTAACACAGGACATCACCGGTGACAGTGGCCTTGGTCAAAACCTTTTCTCACAAAGACACGGCCATAGGCTCCAGCCAGTCACCTCCTGGCATGTGTCTGGGTTTTGGGGGGCATGTGAAGCTCAGGAGTCCAGGTCTAGCCCCCTTTCCTGCTGCCCACTGAGGCCAAAACATCGCGTCCATCTGAGCCTCCCAGGACAGGTGACCTATGGCACAGAGCTTGAGCATAGGGACGGGGATAAGTAGGAGCTGCTGTTGGTAACTGTGGTGTGCACGTCTCCTAGGAGATGTGCAGGGATTTATGGTGTCTTGAGGGTGGTCACCAGTGACGGCACCACCCCATTATTCTGAGAACAAGTGGTGCATGCCCTGTGATCTCAGCACTTGGAAGGTTGAAGCAGGAGGATCACAACTTTGAGGGCAGCCTGAGATGCAAAACGAGACTTAAAATAAACACAAGCAATCAAACAAACGTGCTAAGGAGACCCACGAGGGCTCAGAGATACCTAATCCACAGCACTGTGCTTGCAGCTACCCAAAAAGTCCTGTCTGGAGAGCAAGTACTCTGGCAGGAAGGGAGCTAGCAAGTTTTTGCAACTCTCAGAACTGGACCCCAACAGTGTGTGGGCACACTGTTGTAAGACACACATTGTAAGACAATGTCAGTATCTCGTATGACAATCGGCTGCATGTCAAGAGGGAGGGGGGCTGAGTTTATTTACTTCTCGTCTTGTTTCCCACATGAAGGGAAGCAGTTCACAAAACCCAGAAGCCTGAACACTGAAAATGGAAGCCAGGAAAGCATCGAAGGGAAACATTATGATAGGTAGGGACAAAGCTAGACATCCCAGACAGTGAGCCTGGACTAGAGCACATGCTGGAGGCCGTGAGCTCCCTGTGGCTAGACAGAGAAAGCAATCAGTGAAGGGCTTTGATCCAACTTGAGAAGATGAACACACACACACACACACACACACACACACACACACACACACACCCTTCTCCCTGGAGGATACACCTCCTTCCTCCTTCAGAGGTCATTTCCTCTTCCTGGCACCTATCCCTTTCCCCAGGCTGGGTTGGGCATTCTAGAACCTTCCCTCGAAGGCAGGACTTCTTCTAACACAGCATACTGACAAGCAGTAACAGTTGATTTGTTGAAGAGATGGATACACGAAATCCTTGGTTAGGAATCAGAGATGTCTGCATTTCTGAGTGGAGGGTAGAGCCGCTTTCTTACTTGCCCCTGGGAAGGGAACCTGAGCTCTCCCAGTCTGGATGGGGTACTGTCCTCCTCCGAGGGTTCTGCAGGTTCTACGCAGGCAGTGGCGTTGGCTAATTTCTGGATCTGTTCATTCACCTCCAACTTGTTGAAGCGGAGCTACGGTGGGACTGAGCTGTGGCCCACCTTCCCTCCAAAACGGCCCTTTGGACTGTTGTAGTTTTGTCTCCCCCACTACCCTGTGGGTGCGAGGAAGTGGCAAGGGCCTCAGAGGAGGTCCCATCATCCTTCTCACCTTCGAGACTCCCCCTCTCCAGCCTCAGTTTTCTCCTTCCTAAACGGGGATACTAGGTCGAGGCTTCAGGTTCGAGGATGATGCAGGGGAGTTTAGAAAAGAACATGGCGCTTAGGAGGGTCTCACGAAGCAGGTGAAGCCCTTGGAGACATCTGCTTTGGCGGATGCCAGACGGACAGAGACCCAAGCGCAATGCGGAGATTCGGCCAAGGTCACACGGCCGGGGGCCGGATCTGACCCCGGCTGGCCTGACTCCAGGGGCTTGGGGTTGGTCGGCGGCCAGCTTGCAGCCAGAGGTGTTGGGGGAGCAGACGCCGGAGGTGGGGAGAAGGGGCTTGAGTTCTGGAACGTCCTACGCCCAGGGATGATGAGAGCCTAGCTGGACTGCCCGCCTCGCAGTCACCTTGTCGCGACCCTCCCCGGGAGGGGCGTCCCAGGAGGGAGAGACAGGCGGGCGGTTACCTCATCGCCGCCTCCGGGAGGCCCTGATTGCTCGCTCGCTCGCGCCGCCGGCTGGGGCGGCGACTCCCGGCGTCTGAGCGAGAAGAGGACGGAGGAGCGAGACGCCGAGGGCGGCGGCGCTGCGGGACCCGCGGCTCGAGGAGGTCGGACCTCCGGGCCCCGCGCTGCCGGCGGCGCGTCGCTTCGCGCTGCGGGCGGAGGCGGGTCTGCGCGCGGCGCGCCGGGTCTGTGCTCCCCGAGCTTCGGCACCCTCCGTAGCTGCGAGCGCTTCCGCCTCTGTCTGCCGGCTCGGCGGCTGGCCGCCTTCCCGCCGCCAGCCGGATCCTCTGGCCGGGCCCCCAAGGGCTGCAGGGGGCGGCGAGAAGCGCGGAGCGGCCGGGGCATCCCTGACAGGGCGCGCGGGGCGCACCGCACCGCCCCGGCCCATGAGGTTTCCCGGCGCTGGGCGCGGGAGCGCGGGTCGATCATGGGGGGCAGCCTGCGGGTGGCTGTTCTGGGTGCTCCGGGAGTGGGTAAGACAGCCATCATCCGCCAGTTCCTGTTCGGTGATTATCCCGAGCGCCACCGGCCCACGGACGGTCCTCGCCTGTACCGGCCCGCCGTGCTGCTCGACGGCGCTGTCTACGACCTTAGCATCCGGGATGGCGATGCCGCTGGCCCTGGCTCGAGCCCTGGAGGTCCTGAGGTAGCAGTTGGAGGGGTGGTCAGGGGTATGTGAGCGTGAAAAGTGTGTGTGTGCTCGGCGCCCTCGTGCGTGTCCACGTGTACGGCTCCAAGGTGCGGGAGCATGTTCAGGGGGCTAAGGAAGACTGCACATCGTGGGTTCGAGCTTTCCCCCACTACCCTGCAGGCGCCCAGGCCCTAAACCAGGCGATTTTGCCCGATGACTTTTTCTTGTTCCCTGGTTGCTTGTGTCTTCTTTGCCTGTCTCGGATAGCAGCGTAGGTCTGCCGTGGCACAGCACGTAGCCCCTGCCGATACAGCGCTGTTCCGTGGCTTGGCAGAGCCACGATAGGAGGTACAGGGTCAGGCACAAGAGTAGACCCTTCTTCAAGGGAAGGGGGGCACTACTCCCTCATGCCTGAGCCCTGAAACAAGACTCATTTAATGACTTGTGCAAAGTCCGTGACAGGCATCCGGTCTTTGGAGCTGGATGCCTTTGAGGGGTTCAGAAAGGACGACAGGCAGGACTAAGCACGGCTTTTGTTAAATGGGAGGGGTGGGGCACATCAGCTGAACCTGGAAGACTACTTGAAAATTTAGGAAAGAGAAGTGATAAGAGTATTCCAGAAGGAGAGAACAGAGGGCCCAGGCTTGAGGTTTAACAGCTGTGTTGGGACAATCACCACCACTATCTGCCGGCTGGTGGAAGGCATAATCCAGGATCCCGACTTGGCAATTAGTGGTAACAGTAGGGTGAAAGTGGTTTGGGAGGAGAGTGAAGGTGAGCTGAGAAAAAACTGGAAAAAGATGAAGGTGCCGGAAGGAAAGGAGGCCCAGGACAAAGGAAGGTTGGGGGTTGAGAGGCTCCAGGGACAATTGGGAGGGTGCTTAGAGGTTTTTGGGGTGACCGGAGCTTGGGGATGAATCTCGGGGTTAGCGTCAACCCCCTGAAGCGAGCTAGGGGGATATCAGCGTGGGAAGAAGGACTGCTGCAAACTCCGGCCCCCGCCCGCAGGAACGGCCGGACCCCAAGGCCTGGAGTTTGCAGGACACAGACGCCTTCGTGCTAGTCTACGACATCTGCAGCCCAGACAGTTTTGATTACGTGAAAGCCCTGCGGCAGCGCATCGCGGAGAACAGGTGAGGGTGCTGCCTGGTGCGGAGGTGTGGCCAGGTGTAGCCTTTAACCTAGGGGGGCCAGTAGGCTCTTCGGGTCTTGCCTCCCCGCCCCCTTGGGAAGGTCTCCAGCTATGTGAACAGTACACACGGGCCTAACGCTTGTCGGGGGTTGGGGGGGTAAGGGAGTATCTGGCCAATTGAAGGGGTGTGCCTGCATTTATATACTCATGACAGACAGTGTGTATGTGTGTGGGGGGGTCCTTTTTCTTGGGTCCTGGCGTCCCCAGCACCCGTCTCTTATACCCATCCGGCCTCTAGGCCGGCGGGCGCGCCAGAAGCACCCATCCTCGTGGTAGGCAATAAACGGGACCGCCAGCGGCTGCGCTTCGGACCTCGGCGTGCGCTAGCCGCCCTAGTGCGCAGGGGCTGGCGCTGCGGCTACCTCGAGTGCTCGGCCAAGTACAACTGGCACGTGCTGCGTCTCTTCCGCGAGCTTCTGCGTTGTGCTCTGGTGCGCGCACGTCCTGCGCACCCGGCCCTGCGCCTGCAGGGAGCGCTGCACCCAGCGCGTTGCAGCCTTATGTGATGGGATTGGACAGGGATCTTGCGCACGGAGCCCAGTTTCCTGGGCAACAGGCTTCTCTTTGAACTTCATTGGACCCAACCGGTCCCCCTGCTTCCATTGGACGAGATTAGTCCTTTCCGGGACTTTATTGGGGCACAATTCCTCTGGCCGGAAAGGGATTGGAAATTTTGATTGAAAACATTTGGACGGCTCCTGGTGCTTCACTGGAGGTACTTAAATCACACTTCATGAGGTAATAAAATAATTTAACTGCGTTTAAAGGTTTCTAGCTCCGAATAGGAGAGTCAGAGCAGCCAGACTTGACAAACTGTCAATCAACTCCAGAATCTCAACTTGTAATGAAGTTCCCAAGAAAGAGACAGGTGGATGGAGCAAAACTTTACTGTCAGAGGTTCTGCTTACTGGACCACAGGTCCTCAGGACACCGGGGCTGGACCGGTCTCCTCTAAGGCATTCAATATTAGTAATTAAATAGCAACGCTCATCCCCCAACCGGAATGTACAACAGAGGTCTCATTGTGCCACGTGGTCCCGCGGAGTCTGGTCCCATGAGGTCTGGTACTCAAGAGGTGGAAGGGGGCTCCCTGATGCAGAGGGTAGGTTAAGGCCACAAAGGGAGAAGGAATGGGGTATGGGAGCAGCTGGGCTGGTCCGTCACATTCAGGAATCTGGTCCGGTCCTTGGCGTGACCGACTTGAGGGCATGCCAGGCCCTGAGCTCTGTGGGTCCAGATGGGCGGCGGGGTCCTCGAGGTGTGGGGATGCGTGAGGGCTTACGGTCTGGCTGTGTGTCCATCCGGCCCCGGGCCCAGTTCTGCGAGGGTTCTGGGCCAGCCAGGGAGCTACCGGATGCATCCATCGACCCCCCCACACCAAGGCAAGGACTGCCTTCATCGGAAGAACTCGACAGAGCTTGGCTGCGAGGCCCAGGCAGGCCATTGGCTGTCCGGCCAGAGTCCCCGGGTTGGCCACACTTGCCACCCAAGACACACAGGGACGAAGAGGAGGAGCTAGAGGAACAGTAGGCCGAGTCAGGGGCTGGAGGGTCTGGGGCCCGAGCTGGGTCTGGGGCGGGCCCGGTGGGAGTCCGGCTGGCAGCAGCTTCTAGGGCACGCTCATTCGCCAAGAATTCTTCCTCCAGGCGCCGGAACAGCTGCTGCTCCTGCTGCGGGTCGAGCTGCAGTGGTGTGCGGAAGGCGCTGGCTGGTGTGGCAGCCAGTTCAGGGCCAGGGCTGGGGCCCCGAGAAGGCCGGGGCGCTGCGGGGCTGCGGGCGCGGGGAGTCTGCGGGGTGCTCCTGCCCGAAGCTCCGCTGCCCCTGCCCCGGGGTACCCACGAGTGCTGCCCATCTCGGTCCCTGCGCACCAGCAGCACTGCCTGCTCCTCGCGGCTCTGGCTGCGCGCCCTCCGGGCGGGGCTGGCAGCCTGCAGCTGGGTTCCTCGGCCGCCTGGGGCCGCTCGGGGCCGCCCCCGATCCAGCCGGTCTCGAGACTGGCTGCGAGGGGCGGGCGGGCGTCTCGGGGAGGCTGGGGTGCCGGTGGTCAGCCGTCGGCTGGGCCGCTCCCTCCGAGGGCCAGTAGCGGAGTCATCGCTGCGAGCGCCCAGAGGGCCGCTCTGGGCCGAAGAGGCTGAGGAGTCGCTGTCCCCGGAGTAGCGGCGGGAGCGGGGAAGAGGGGGCAGCTGATCCCGGGGCCTGGGGCAGGGAAGAAGGGAGAAATAGGGCATCGTTGGTGCGCACAGGCGGTGGGAGAGGGGCCCCGGTGGGCAGAGGGCAAGACGGAGCGCTGGTGGGAGCTGGTGAGATCCCCGTCCATCCAGGGGACTTCCGGAGAGAAGTGAGAATCTCTGCAGTTTTCTGCGGCCACTCAGGGCTCCCGAAGGCAGGCAGCGGAAGAAATGAGGTCCGTTCGGGCTGCGACTCCCCGTCCCCAGGCCTCAGGTCTTTTCCGCAGGCGGGCGGGCCAGAAGGAAGCCGGTGTTGGACTGGCCGCCACCAGGCGTGAGCCCGACCCAGCTGTGTTGTTGGTTTGGCCGGGTTGCCATGGAGATGGGAAGCCCGGCCCGCCCCCACCCACGGGAACTTTTCCCAGAGTGTGAGTCACTTTGGAGCGCCAGCGACTCCGTCATCCCGGGCCGGGCGGACGCCCCACCCCCCTGCCCCTTCCTGGGCAACTCATCTGCTCACCTGAGTGGGGTCTCAGACCCCTCCTTTGTGCTTCGTAGGCTAATGAGAGTCACATCCGGTCGGGAACCCCGGCGCTCACTCCCAGGGACGGGGCTACCAGGGCGGGGGGTGGGGGTGGGCGACCCCCTCTGGGGAGAGAAGGTGCCGGCCTTGGGCTGGGACAGGCGGTGGGCTGTGGGGAGACACATCCTTGTGAGGGTAAAGTTCTCTGCTGCCCGGCCCTGCCCCCTCCGGTCACACACGGGTCCCCACCCTACCTGAACAGCGGCAAGGGTCGTGCTTATCCAGGTAGTGCTCCAGGGTGTCCCAGCCGCCGCCCACGCGCACCATCACATGGCTCCGCAGCACCTGCATGGGGAGGCAGGTCACGGTGAGCGACCCGGGTCACCCCTTGGCTGTCGGGGTGTGGCTTCCCTCCTCCACTTACCCTCACGAAGATGAGCAGACTAGAGTCTCCCACTCGGTACTTTCCTTCGGAGACCTTGATCATGGGGAACTGGTCTGGGCAGGAGCAGCGCCCCAGAATCTCCCTCACCTGAAGCCAGAGAAGACAGGCCGAGGGTCAGGGGTTAAGACTCAACGTCACAGCTGTAGGGCAGGAGGAAGTAAGTCCTTCCGGGAACAAGGGGTGGACACTGGCACCAGGCTCCCACACACGACCTTTAGCCGCCAGCTCCCTATCTGGCCTCTCTGTTCAGAAGGCTGACTAGAATGGAGGACAGAGGTGGTCAGTCCAGAGCCCCCCTCCCCACTGACCACTGCTCTGGCTTTAGGCCCATGGTTTCTTAGAGCCATTCATGCTCCCCTCAAATAGTGTCATGGAGGATAGGCTGAGGGCCCCCAAGGGGCCAGGCAGATAAGGAGACACGAGTGAGAACCCTAATGGGAAGGTACTCCATGGTACAGCCCCCGGCCTGGCGGGCACACAACTGTACAACTCACACGTGTTCTCCGCGGGCAGGAGCTGCCAGGCTGGCTATGTGGGAGGCCCTGCCCGCCTCCTGCCCACAGTGGCGCCTTTGGAAATGAGCAGGTGGGGCCTTGGGTGACCCAGGCCCAGGCTGGGGGAGGGCCCCCCTGCTCCATGCTCAGCCTCGTCAGCTGCCCTCTGGGCCAGGCCCGCCACAGTCCTAAGCTCCTGATAAGAAAGAAACTCTCTAGACCAGCTGCGGGGGTGGCATGGACGCCCAGGTCCTGGGAAGGAGGGAGCTGGAGGCCATGCCGCCTGTTCTCTGCTCCCCTTCAGCTCACATAGCACTTCCTGACAGCAGCAGCAGCAGCACGGGGCAGGCATTCCAGCAGGGTGCCAGAACCCTAAAGGCTCCGACACTCACTGTGTAGCGGTCACCTTGCAGGGGGTGGGGTATGGGGGGCTTCCTACACCTAGTCTCAACCAAAGACAGCACACACTCAACCCGGAGTCTGAGGTTGCCAATGTAGCTATGAGTTACCTGTGTTCAGTGAGGTGCCCAAATCATGGCCCTAGATGAAGGAATACATAGCACTGGGTTGGAGTAGCGCATAGGACTCTATCTCATCCAGATGGGCTGTGTGACCCTCACCGAGCACCTCTCCCTCTCTGGACCTCTCCAGTGTTTCTGAGACCAGATATATACTTGGCATTCTGCATGCGCACCCTTTCTGTGGGATACCTCATTTTGCAGATAGCAAGACCCCAGGAGGCCCAGGTGTCGAGTGGCCACCAGCTTTGCCCTCTGGAGTCCCCATGCTAGGGAAGCAGGTGGCTACCGGGTGCGTGAGTCTGAGGCCTCACCAGCTCATCGAGGTTTCGCAGATCGCTGGGTGTCATGCGGGGCGCTCGGGTAGGGGCCCCTGGAGCAGTGGGAGTCTCGTTGGTGTCCTGGTCCGCTGCAGGGACGTGGGGGGCGGCAGGTGCAGCCTGCAGCTCTCGTTCGATCTCCTGTTCAAACTGCACGAGGCGCGGGGCGAGCAGGCCCAGGCGGGCACCGCGCCGGGCCACCTCCAGCAGGCACAGAACCACACTCTTCTCATTCTTGCGCAGCACCAGGTCCTCGGTCTCGAACATGAGCACCTCGGGCACCCCCAGCTCTGCCCGGCACCAGCCGATGAAAGTGGCCACGTTATCCCGGGCCATGAAGGAGCCGGGTGCCACGCTGTGCGTCTGGAAGGCCACACCTCGGGTTGGACGGGTGGCTGCCAGAGCCCGGGCAGCCTCCGTGACGGCGTTGGCATGTTGGCACAGGGTCGTGCCTGTGGCCAGCCCGTTGAGGAAGCCGTCGCCACCACTGGGCAGACCCAGGCCATACAAGGCGTTGAGCCACTCGGCCAGGTCTTCCTTCATAGCCTCCACGTAGGCCTCGCTGGAGCGGAACGGCCGCACGCTCTTGGCTGCCGAGCCTGCGATTCCTGCCACTGGGTCCGCCATGCCCGGGGCCAGCAGGGTCACTGTAGGCGGGAACACAAATCAGGAGGGCTGTGAAAACCCGCCGGGCCTCAGAACCATTCCCCTGCCCCGGCCCGACGCTGGGGTCAAATGCCAGGTTTAAGCGCAGGCTGTGAGAAACCTCTGTGCCTCAGTTTCCTCGCCTGTGAAACGACCACCTGATAGGATCCGCCTCAAAGGATTTAATAAAACTGGCACCCGTCTTGGTGTTGTTTGCTATTGGCTCTTTTTGGAGGTAGGAGGGGGTGTAGCTGAGGACAGGTTGGCACGCATGACAAAGAGTCACTTGCAGACTTGCAGGCCACAATCCTGGCGGACGTGAAAGAGAAACTCCGCTTCCAGGACCAGAACGGGAGGGGCCGCCCACTGCTCAGACTCCTGCAGGAGATCCCGGCCCCCTCGCTCCCCTCCGCTAAGGACCGCGCCACCGCAACAACCGTGCCAGCAGTGATGGCATTCGTAACGACGACGACGGAGGCCACGGTAGCATCGCCATTTTACAGATGAGGAAACTGAGGCTCGAAAAGGCAGGAGTCGCTGAAGGTCGCAGAGCGATAGACGCAGGAGCCTGGCGGGCCGAGCCAGGCCCGGCCTCCTAAGAGAAGCCTCCCGGGCCCACCCAGGCTGGTGCGTTCAGGGCCAGACCTCCCAGTGGCCTCCGCAGCGCCGGAGGCCTGGCCCAGAGAGGGTGCGGGGCCACCCAAGGTCACACAGCCCCGGGGAACAAGAGGCCTGGGATCCGCTGCCGACGCCCGGCCCACACCAGGGAACCCTGGGGGTCCCAGCGCTCACCTGGCTCATCCCGCGGCTCCGGGGACCATCGTCCCGGCGGGGCGGGAGCCGGGCCCGGCCGCCGAGGAGAGGCGCCGCCCGAGCCCCCGCCGATCCCGGTGCCGCGGCGGCTGCGGCCAACGCGCCCGGCTCCGCCCCGCCTCCCTGGAATTTGGATCCGGCCCGGAGGGGCGGGCGGGGCGACGCGCTCTTAAAGGGGCAGCGCCTTTCCCGAGCCACGGCGCGGGCGGGCGGGCGGGCGGGACTGCAGGCTCCTCCCGGGCGAGCCGGGGGTCCCGCGTCACGGTGCAGTGGCGCACAGGGGGACCCCAGGCACCGCGGCCAGGTCAGACGACCCAGGGACCGCGACTCGTGCTCACAGCCGCGGCCACCCTCCTGGGTCTCCCCTGGGGTTCGGATCCTTCCGATGCTGCCTCCTCCCCAACAGGCTGCGTTCCCGGGACAAGTCAGGAAGCGATAGGGACCGGGGGCTGCAGAGTCACTCCGACCCTGGCAGACCTCCACAGGCTAGATAACTCAGCGTCCTGCCTCGGGGGCCCACGGGGAGGATGGACGGTGACAGCCTGCGTCTGTGTCCGCCGGAGGCCAGGAGACCCGAGGACTCAGGGTCGGGAGGGGAGGAGGGCTAAGGCTCCATCCCTAGGCTTCCTCGCAGGATAAAGGAGCGGTCCCCGCGGTTGCCAGGAAGCTGGGCGTGGCGGAGTTAACCCCGCCCGAGGGACCCGGTAGGACCTGGGGAAATCCTGCCCCCTGCTGCAGCCCGCTGGGCTGGGCATAGCTGCCAGGTCCCTGCACCCTTGTGTGCCATGGACCTGAAGAGACTAGGGTATCACCTCTAGGAAGGACCCCAACTCCACCACCCGCAGGAGAGCAGCTAAGGGAGCCGCGGCTTGCTCGGCCAAGACACTCAATTCAAGGATAAAATAAGCTTCTTGAGCCCCTACTGTGATCCCAGTTACCCAGGACCAGAACCAGCTTTCTGCTTTACACCTGGGCAGCCCCTCAGTACACAGATGATGAGGTACTGGGGAGAAGAGAGAGATGGGAGTCTGGGGGTGAGGGAGTAAACAATTTTAAGTCAGAGGTTAGGAAGGAGGTCAGGGTGTAGATATCTATTTTTGTTGTTGTTGTTGTTGTCCTCGAAGGACAAACCAGTGCAGAGGTCCTGCGATAAGTAGGTTCCTAAGATAAGCGCGAAGGAGGCTGGGGAAAGAGGAAGATAGACATCAGAAGAGATCATACAGGCCTAGTGGATCCATGCCTCTCTTGAGGAAGATGGGAAGGATTTTTAAAAAACTTTTAATTAATTTTTATAGGGACACAGGAGGATGTCCAGGTGGACAGCAGTGTCCACCAAGCACGGCGGCCATTGTTCTCTTCATCAGAGCAGCTGTAATTCTCACAAGAGAACCTTAAACAGGCCTGTTGTTCCCTTACAGAATAAGATAGTAGGGTGGGTCATTAGACCCTCACCTCAGAGTCGGCCACACCTTCCCAGCCATATGTAATATGTAATTCTGCCCCAAATTGCACATGGTTACCCTATATACTGTAAGGTGCTACTATATAGTATAAAAGGTAGCTGAAGTGGGCGGGGGGGGGGGGAACAACACCATCTATGCAGGTTGGAGGAAGTGGGCAGGCTGGGGTGAGACTTCCTATGACTCAGCTGTTCTGAGACCACCCACACCCCTGTAATTAACCTTTCCCGTGCTCGGTAAGGAAGCTCAGTAAACTCATTGGTAGGTTCAGCTTGGACAGTGGTGGGACGGTTGCTTTGGTTTGTCATCTGGTGCCCTAGCTGCGATGAAAGGACACTTGTTCACACCTCCCCATGGAAAGTTCATTCAGTACCAGATTTGGGAGTGAGCACTGGGAGAAGGGGAAGGAATCTGAAAGTAGGGGAAGGAATCCAGCTGTGGAGACTAAATACTAAGGAGTATTGAGACTGGACCTGTGTGTTGTCACACCCAGCAAAAATAATTATTCTGCAAAGCAATTCAAGTGATGATTTGGTTATATCCATCTTGTCTGGGGAACCTGAAGCCCAGAGAGGGTCACATGCAGGCAGCCAGCTGCTGGGCAGGAGCTGATGCCTCTTGTACCTACCTGGCTGTGCTTCAGAGAGATGGGGCTGAGGCTAGACTGGTAGGATGTTTGAGCTCCTTGAGCATCAACGGTTTCATCTGTAAAATGGGACAATAATTGTCACATCATAAAGTTAATACCATAGCTCAACCCAGCGTGGCCTGGGCGTGGGGGTTATATTTGCTACTCTTCTGAAAGTAGGGATGATAGATGGACTTCCTCCCTCTCTCCAATTCCCTGAGCTGGGACCCATTGTCCAGTCCCATACTGCAGCTTCTACTATTCTGGTTGCAGAGTGGGAGCAGAGCCCATGAGAGATGTCCTGAGTTATCTGCCTGGAGCTTTGACAGCAGCTCCTATGCTACAGGCTTCTGGTCTTGGCATAGGCACATGGTCGAGATTCCAACTTTGTTGTTCTGAGATGAAGTTTCATGATGTAGTTCAGGCTGACCTTGAACTCACAATATGGCAAGCTTTCTTGCCTCCTGTCCTTCCTGCTGTGGTGATAGTGAGCAGCTTGTCTGGCTTTGAAAGAAAGCCCTCATTGACAGGCTATACGAACTGGGGCTTGTCCCAGTATCTGAGAATTCAGCTTACTGGTTAACCCAAAGCTCTCCAGGTCAGTCTTGAGCCCAGCCCAGGAGGAGGGACTTCTAGGTTTCAGACTGTGGATCTAGATGCATACTGAACCCCAGGACTGGTCTGCTCCAGCTCTAGCTGTGGGACCCGTGTCCCCCGGGTTCTGCAAGAGAAAGAAGCACTCATTTGGTTACCCCCCTACTCCCGTGTCTGCCAGAATGGGGCAGGGAGGGAGCAAGCTTCTGCCTTAATACAACTGCAGCAGCTGTAGAACCCCACAGGGTTATCCAAAGCAGGGGAGCCCTCCCTGAACCTCTGCCCACATGGCAGGGGGCCTAGGCCAGGCTCTACTTGGATCCACTTTTGCCTTGTGCTGTGTGGCTCAGCAGGACCATGAAGCTAAGCAGGAACTCTGCCAGCCATGTTCTCTCCCTCCTCTGAGGCAATTGCCCAGTCTCTGAGTGACTCAGAATCCACATACCCTGAGAAAACCAACCACCCCCATCAGTGCTGCCCACAGCCCCTTGCCAAGGCACCGGACACAGGGCACCAAGGCATCCTTGCAGTGCCTATGGACCGTCGGTCCAGAAGCTGCTACAGGTGTTTAGTGCTAAAGGACAGACTGGCTGCTCCCTACCCACAGCTGCCTGAGCAATCTTTCAGGATGTCTAATTCACACCTGGGTGCTCGATGACATGGCGATAGAGCCTAGGTCTTGGGTGCTGGTCAAGTGGTCTCTGTACCTCTGAGACACATCTCCATCCTCCTCAGACTTGAGACGGTGTCTCTCTGTGGCCTCAGCTCATGGTTCCGCCTTCTCCAGAGCTGACAGCCCTGGGCCTTGGACAATGGTGGCAGCAGAGTTGTGATGTGGTTTTGGAGTTTGGACAAATGGTTATTTCCTGAGGCAGGATCAAGTCCCACTTCTTATCGGATTGTGAAATAGCAAAAGGCATGTCAACACAGGGTGGGAGGTCTGCTAATTGGGTAAGGCAGACAGCAGGAAAGACTGACCACTGAGTTGGTATTGCAGAGGACGTGGGTGACTCACAGGTTAATCCTGTGTATTCTGAAAGGTCTTGTAGAGTGTGATGACACAAGGACTTGGAAGAGTGGGGGCAAATGAACCAGCAAAGCATAGTTTGGCAGTCTAGAAACTGAAGACAAGAGTGGAGGACCCGTCTAGATCCTGAGCAGCTGAGCTGAGCTCTGTGCCTGAGGCGTAAACCACGTGGCCAGCTGTCAACTGTGAAAACATCACCAACTCTGCTCCCATCTAGCCAGGATTGTGTTTTATGCCACATGGTCCACCCTCCTGACACCGAAGCCTTTTCTGAGGCCTTGCTGTCCCACTGCCTGACCACCAATTGGTCAGATGCCCTGTGGAGAGTTCTCTACCCAGGTAGCACTGGGAGCAGTGACTGCTGAACAGAGGCTAAGAAGGATGACAGTTTATAAACATTTGCAATTTTATTTTTTCTTAAAAAAAAATCACAACCATGAACATTGTTACAGTTAGAGGCCCTCTTGGTTCTCCACAATGATACTGAGCATGCTCACAAGGGTTCCCATTGTTAAGTCTTAAACAACCATCTTTAAAAGAAGGGGAAAAAAAAACTCAGCACACTACCATTTAACTTGTTTTAATGTTTCTTCACAAATGGTGAAAAATACTAAAGTACAGACAAGGAATAATCATAATGTTGTGGCCAACATTATAAATATGGAATTATAAATTTAAAACATTTTCTGGTTTAAAAAATAAATCTGGTAGTCAATGCAGCTCTGCGGGATTTCTGCGTCTAGTAGGGCCGGTCTCTGCGTTCCTGACGGTGCTCGCCTCTGCAAGGCAAAGGGCACTTTGGTTAGAATGGGGGAACTGGACAGACAGCTGTTACACCCCCAGTTGCTTTGGGACTTCACCAGCACTGCGCCAACCTGACTCACTCCAGTCAAGTCTGAGGAGGATTGTGCTCGTCCCCACCACATACTTATCCATTTTTCCAGGTCCTCCACGTCCGCCTCTTCTTCCTCCCATTTGTTCCATCAAAGGTCCAGGGGGGCCCCCTGGACCACCTCGTCTTCCTCCACCAAAGCCACCTCGGTCCATGCCACGGCCACCTCGGAAGCCACCTCTGTCTCCACCACGGCCACCTCTGAACATTCCACCAGGACCTCCACGGTCCATGAGGCCACCTCTTCCTCCCCGCATGCCACCAGGGCCGCCTCTTCCACGATCGCCACCTAAAGGTGAGGAGAGGGTGGCAGGGAACGATGATCAGTGAGTGGGGTCTGAGGCGCTGAGGACATACTGTGGCCGGGTCTGCGGATCCTTCTCCTAGAGCAGACACTTTACGCAATCACCAGGAAGCTGAAGTGCTCCAGGAAACCTGTACCTACCCGGAGGTGGGAAGGGTGGCGGGAGGAAGCCCTCGGGCTTAGGGGCCTTACACTGGTTGCATTCTGTTCTCCAGGCGAAATTCTGGTTTCCACAACCCCTGCATAAAGTTATATCACAGCAGAAATCACCAACGGAACTCATGAAGTTGAGCAAGAACAAAATTCACTCTACATCACCATCACTGAGTCCCAGGCTCTGTTGACAGTCACCTTGGGCAGCTGTGCACTCACAGCAACAGCAGGTGTGTGCCCCATTACTCCCCCCACCCACAACAAACCTCGGGGGTTAGCCCCTTTTCCTCTACATAATGACATCTCACCAGTCCTGTCACAAAATGGGACAAGGGATGAGGTGTGTGTGGGAGTGAAAACCAACCACTTAGCTGTGCACCAATTTCCTGAAAGTAGTACATACGGATTGGGACACTGCCAGTCTCCAGCTCGGTGCTGGACATTTCCTCCTCCAGATGGATTCCCTCGGGAACCCCGAGGTCCCCTAGGGGGGAAGCCTCCTCTGTCTCCTCCACGGCCTCCCATGCGACCCATGGGTCCTCCAGGACCTCCTGGGCCACCTGGACCTGCAATAACAAAGCCAATCACCATAAAAACATCATCTTCCATAGGCCTAAGGCTCGGTGCTGCTAGAGAGTTGTCCACAATGCTATTCGTTCAGATTATTTCACTTAGCCCCCCCAAATAATTCTATGGCATTTTCATGTAGAAATCAAGATTTAGCACAACGGCTGCCTTGGAGTTGACACTCAGAGGTGCTGTGGAGCTTTCAGTCTCTGCAGGTTCCCTTTCACAGAGTTTTCTATCACTTCACCATTACTCTAAGTTTTTGGAGGACAGGAAACAGTCAAAAACTGTTCAGAGGACAGAAAGCATCTGATAAATACCTCCACGGAGTGGTGGTGGCATTCCTCTGCCCTCACGGGGTGGCATGCCACCACGCATGCTGTTCATTGGCGGCTTCTTTCGAGCAAGGGAAACTTTCAGTTTGCTTCCTTGAAAGTCTTTCCCTGAAGAAAAAAAGAGTTATCAGTGACCCTCATACCCTAACTCTTCCCTCTACAAGGACTTTTAACAAACTCCACTCACTAAACTTGGACATCTCCAGAAGCATCAAGCCTATCCTATAATCTTCTCTAAGATCTTTTCTAGAAGAAATGGAAGATAGTTCAGTTGACAGAGCCATGCACAAAGGCATGGGTTTGTTCACCAGCATTGCATAAAATAAGGAGTAGCAGCCTATGCCTATAATCCTAACTCAGGAGGATCAGGAAGTCCCAGGCCATCCGCAGCTACTCGGCAAGTCAAGCTTAACTTCCTCCAGTAGCAGACAGAATCTTATTGTTTTGGTTCACAATTTCCTCCCTCTTGTCATGCTCTGGAGTCATGGAAAGGACAGTACATTTGTCTTCTGTTCCTAGACTTGAGAGGTATTTTAACTGTTTCCAACATTACCAAGACCTTTAGTTTGAATGGTGACACATGCAACAATTACTTCAAGTAATCTGTGTGCCCGAGTGACTAAAGTCCTACCATCAAACCACTCCACAGCAGCCTTGGCAGTTGGTGGATCTTCATAGGATATCGTGGCATCACCTTTGGGCTTTCCTGTTTCCTTATCCAGGTAGATATGGATCATGGGCTGCCCAGTTCGCTTGTTCATCTACACATAAAACAAGGGAGTTAAGATGTGACTACAATATCTATCTACGTTAAGTCCACAGAGTCTTTCAGAATGTTGAAGGCAGTCATGTCCCATGGGCAGACATAATATCCGCTAGGATATTAAGTCTACTGTGGGGCAGTAGAATTGTTGTGACTAAGTTTTTTGTCATCTATAACAAGCATGTGAATTTTTACCTCTTCAAAATATATTACAGAACCCAATCTAGACTGCAGGTTTCAAAGTAACCAATGTATTACATTGTGCCTGTTGAACCAGGCCCCCACGTGGTCTGTCCCTAAAGAGGAGCCTAGTCAAGTCAGCTTTGATTTTGTGCAAGACATGACTCAAAAAAATTACTCATAAAATCAGGAATGTGGCACAGTGTGAATTCTTGCCTAGTATGTACCAGGTCCTGAAACAACAACGTGCTTCCTTGATGCCATTTAAATACAGTGCATGGGACTATAACTATGTTACACGGATTGCTCATAAGTCAAAATTTTCCTCCAGAGCTACAACAGATGAAGACTGACCTGGTCTTTAGCTAAGCATACACACAGCTTACTGGAATTTAGTAATCATGATATACAAGAACTACCTTTATATTCTTTTTTGGAGTACTAATTTCATATATTATTAACAGGCTTATATCTGGTAGTACCTAAAAGCTATCCATTTGTAGGAGGCTATTAACAAAGAAGACCATTACTACTATTAATACTGATGAAGGTGAGGTGTGGTGGCTTGCGCCAACAATCTCAGAAGGCTGAGGGAGCAGGAGAATTGTGGGCTTTGGAGTAGGTTCCAGGACAAACAGCCTGGATTAAGAGACTGCCTAAAAAGATAAAAAAATCAAAAAAACACAAAACCAAAAACAAGAAGCAAGTATCTAGGAAGAGTAAAAGTGTTTTATTCACAAACCTGCTTATCTAAGTTCAATTTCCAGGATCTACATGATGACAGGAGAACTCTCAAAGATTGTTTGCTGACTCTCTTCCCACACACAATTAAAAATACAAGTTAGATTTGAGAATTCACTTTTGTCCTAAGTAGGGAGATGGAAACTAAAACCATAGTATATGTACTACACTGTACATGCACACAAAGAAAAATTCTTCCAGAATTTAAACTTTCACCAAAATCAACTATATTTCTATACAGCTTAAATAGTTAAGCTTATGTCAGTCTACAAAACAATTTGAGAAAAAAAAGTCAACATACAACAAGTGCTTTTAAGCTGACAGGTGTATTAACCAAGTAAACTATATTTTCAGAAGGGAACATTTACAAAAAACTTACAAAGACAGAAAAGAGAAAGAGGAAGAAAGAGAGAGAGGAAGGAAGGAAGGAAGGAAGAGAAAGAAAGAAAGAAAAAGAAAGAGAAAGAAAGAAAGAGAAAGAAAGAAAGAAAGGAACAAACAAAGAAGCAAAGGAAGAGAAAGAAAGGGTAGAATCTTCTTTTTCTGGTAATAAACCCAGAATAAAGATAAAACAAGACATATTACCAAAAGTATATGAGACCAGAAACACACACGGATAAACTTTTTAATAAATATTTATAAAATAGTCTTATGAAGAGAGAAAAATAAAACAAGCCAGAAGAATAGACTTGACAAATTCAACTACATTAAAATCAAGAACTTCTAAGTCCTCAAAAGAAAGTGAATACACCAATAAGTGCAAAGTTGGAGAAGTCATTTTCAAAAATAAGGATTAGCACTCAAACTTTCTGCTGTAAATCAATAAACAATAAGCCAAAACAGGCATTTGGAAGAGGATATGCAATTAGAGCATCCTTATTTGCCATTAAGGAAAAGTGAACATATTAATACCACATTCCTATTTCCTCCCATCAGATAAACCAGCTAGATGATTACCAGATGTGGTCTCAGGGTTGCTGACTGAAGGGGGGGGGCGGGGCGGGGGAGACTTAAGGTAATGAGCCATGCCATTATCTTGTAAAATTCAAAAGGACCATACCGTAGGAAATAGCACCTCCCATCTAAGATACATTATTTTCATTACTCATGTACTTGGTAGTTGTAAATTTGTCTACTTGCTAAAATTTTTAAGTCCCAAATAATTTGTGTGTGTATCTGTATTAGCAGGCACTGTGTACGCCCATGGAGGTCCAAGGGTGACTTTGGGAATTATCCTAGATTGTTTCTACCTTCTTTTTGCTTCACTCTGGGATTTCTACTTTTCAGGGCCAAGTGCTGGCCACTGCCCATTTCTGTCCAGTGTCTTTACATGGGACATGAGATCTGAACTCAGGTTCTTCCAGCTGAGAGGCCAAGAGTCTCAACTTGAGTCATCTCTCTGGTTGCCAAATAACCTTTTATGGTACCTTCATGGACATAAACAGAATAGCCCCAAATTTGAGATCCCTGTCTGCTGTGAAATCCAGGTTGGAGAGAAACACAACCTGTCCTCTAAGCTTCAAGTCTTATTGAGGCAGAACAGTGAATAGGACACCAAGGGCAGGGCAAAGCACTGCAAGAAACAAAGTAGCTTAACACTTCCAATTTTATTCTATCTTTTGTAAACAAAACAAAACCTAATTACTTGCAAGTTGTTTCCAGAACTGCAGTTTTTTAAACTACATGAGTTATATATATAGACAAATCCACCTTGCCCCCAAAAAAGGCTGATTCACTAACCTAAGCATTTTAAACAACTTCCAATAACTAGAATCAGTTACACACATTAAGATGAACCCAGGATTTGGGCATCAGACTTACATAAAAATATCTACTGCTGTGTATTCTCATTTTTTCACGGCTGCATTTCCATTTCTTACAATTGTGCTGCCTTGCCTTATACCTAACAGACTTACATGTGAAGCAAAACATTATTGAAAATTCTTCTTTTAGAGATGAGAATAAAGTTCAAGCTGGGAGGGGGATCCAATAGTTACATGCCCCAAATTAAGTGCCAATTCTTATGTTGGGAAATAAACCTAAACTTTATTTGAAAAGCCCCTTTATGCTATGTGGCATTTTATATTTCACCGTGTTCACACAAGCATTTAAACAATTAACTGACGTTTTACAAAAGACCAAGTTTAAACACCCCTACACAACCTGTTCCCTTCATGCCCTCTAAAAAAAAAACCTCCATGAGTCAGATTAATGCTGACTGCATAACTGGCATTGGCCCCATCCATGGCTGCACATGCAACCTGTTAGCAGCCACATCCTGAAGAAAAATGACTCCCTCCCCTAGCAGCTACAGATGGAAATGGTTCCTCAGAGGGTGGGGTCTGTCCCCTGTCTCTCTTTCATTCTAGGAAAGTGTGGAGCTAGGGCTACAGCTTTTTTGGTCAAGTGCTTGCCTCACATGCATAAAATCCTGGGTTTGATCCCCAGCACCACATACCAAGCATGGTGTTCTACACCTGTAATCTCAGGACAGAAGAGGTAGAGAAGGATTAGATGTTCAAGGTCATCTTGACTAAATAGTGATGAGCTAAAGAAGCTAGCGTGGGCTATGCAAGACCTTATATCATAAACACTCCCACCCCTAAACAAAACCCCACACAAACGAGTCCAATACAACGGGGGGGGGGCGAGGGGGGGAGGAAGCGGGTTGAGGATGCTTGTGATCCTAGTACTTTACAGACTGAGCTTGAAGAATTACTTAGAGTTTGAGGCTAGACTGAGGTATAAGGGGGCAGGAGGCCCAAAACGACAAATTTATTTTACTTAGTACACCACAAAGGGATCAGCAGGCACAAAAGTAACAGAAGAACCACTTGTCAAGCATTCATCATTACAAAACTGCTGAAGCCAACACAATGACACAAGCCTGAAACTGAGGGAAAGCACAGCAGGATCACACGTTCAAGACATCCTTAACTCCACGGTGAGATTGAACCCAGTTTGGAGTATAAGATGCAAACAAACGAACAAACAAAACAAAAAACTGGGTTGCATTTAAAGAAGGAGCTCTTCATTCATTCATTCATTCATTCATTCATTCCCAAGGCTTTGTTCATGCCAGGCAAGTGCTCTGTCACTGATATACCCTGAACCTTGTTTGACAAAGGGCTTGTGGCAGGGAAATATTTTAAGAAAGAAAATTTAATAAATGAGAATTAAACATCACTTCATTATTTTAAACATTCTAGGGTCTGAGTTACTGCCTGATCACGCCTCACTTACCTTAACAACTCCACACTGCTTGAAGAAATCTGCCAGATCATCCAGAGTCACATTGTCATTTAATCCTTGCACATAAATTGCACTGTTGTCAGAGTCTTCATCAGGATCTATAGGGAGGCCTTCGAGAGAAAAAAAGACAAAAAAATTACTGACTTGCATCAATAGAGTGTGCGTTAAATTTCTTGCATCAGCCTTTCAAGATCGCAGGCATGAGCCATCACACCCAGCAATAGGGGCTTCTTAACCTTAAAACATTTATCACAAAGAGAACTACTAACAAAACTAGTGAGATATTTAAAACTCTTGATATTTAAAAAGGTAGTTGGTTCCTGCCACTGTTAACTAGAACAAGAACCTTAAAAAAGGGAAGGAAATAGATCAATAGGGAAAAACAGCCAATAACCCCATAGATATTAAGACGGTACACTGCTCTAGTTATTATATCCATAGATTTGAAGAACAGTTAACACTCAGTCTTCTATAATGGAGATAGAGGATCTCAACACTCTGACAGGATACAGTCTAGGGCAGAGAAAAGCAGCAAAGTGGACAACAATGGCCAGCTGTAATGCAGAGTACTGGCAAACCAGCAAGGCTCACTCAGAATCAGACCGACCTAATCTTTCCCCACTCTAAGACTTTGGGAGCCTCTCTGAAGAGGGGGAGGTGAAATTGGAAGAACATGAAAATGGGAAGGTCCATCATTAGACAAGACACTCCATTTAAGGCAGGACTGTTCCATCTAGGAACTCACTGCAGTGAGACTTGTCCTTACCAGACCTGCATAATGACTGACACACCAACATGCTCCCACAGACTATCAAGGAACTCAGGAGAAATGGGAACATACAGTGGAAACCTCGGGACTAAAGCTGGATGAGTAATGTTCTTATCAGCGGGGTTGGCCTGAAGAGGGGCAACTTGGTATGCTACAGAGGCCTGAACTCCCATAAGAGTTGACAAGCCAGGGAGGAGCAATGATTTGCAAGATACTCCACACAAGTTAGGGCCGAAGCAATCATAATTGGACATTGCATGCCTGGCGCAATGTCCAACACACTATTGACCTCACAAAGTCTAGCATCTGCTAAAGGCACCAAGATCCTTGGAGGCAAGGGATTGACAGCCACAGTAGTGTTCCTATGCTTAAGGGGAACACAGGAAAGGGTTCAGGGAAATGCCACTGGGTCCTTGTATGTCATCGGAGAGGAGGGCCCAGAGAAGAGTCAGGCATGCACAAGAAAGGACTCTGGGAATTGGGGCGGGAGGCTCGGGGGGGGGGGGGGATGGGGCGGGAGGGGGGAGGGGAGGGAAAGCAGGGGGTTCGGGGGAGGAGGAGGGAGGGAGGGAACTGGTGTACCTATTAAGTTTGTATGAGCTGAAATAATAATAAAAAATGTATTAAAAAAAAAAAAAGAGCTGATAAGCCAGAAGGAACCCTAAAGTCTACAGAAGCGGACAGACAAGAGGGCAGGAGGGAAATGGGAGAGAAGGGGATAAAAACATGGCTAAGTACTCAATATGCTTGTCAAACTAGAAAAATAAATAGAAGGAAGTTATACTCAAACTGTCGTTGTGAACAATTATAACATATTTGTTTTTGTTTCAGTTACTCAAAAAATCATAATCTAGGACTCAAGTCAGTAAAAGGCACTTGCCTCCAAAGTTGACCTGAATACCATCTGTGGAACCCATGTGGTAGGAGAAACCACCTGTTTTGTCCTCTTCTATATGTGCTCGCACCCACACAAACAAAAACAAACCCAAACCACAATCTAAAGTTCAAGAATTTAAAATTACCTAGATCAAGATCGGGTCCTTCATCCATGGGTCCTGCCAACCAGGAAAGATCATATAAGAGACTATTAGTGCAAGTCTTGCAAGCTACACACCTTACAAACACACATAGCTATCTACTACACCACCATTTGATAGGGATTCATTAATTCAAAATGACCCGCACTGCTAAAATGGAGCAGTGCCCTTTTAACATTGTGAAAAGTTTGCTAGGGTTTGTTTTTTCTTTGGTTTGCTTCTAAACCATTATCCAAATACACTCTCAATGCTTAATGTGCCAAATTAGTGTTAAATTTAAGTTAAAACTTTTCCTCCAAATAAAACCAAATTTAAAAACTGTACTCTCCCCCATATTACAGAAGCAGTTGCTCAATCCTTCAAGTTACCCTTTGTTTTGTAACCATAGGTTAACCTTATTACCCCTAAGACAGTGCCGGCAGTACCCATTAGTCTCTTTTGCATAGATCATTTTTAAACCGCTTATGAAGCTAATAAAAATTATAGTTTTTTTTTTCTAAAAACTGACTGTATTTTTTTAAACACTATCCATGGTAATACTCAAAAACTTACCACCAGGCTTATTGAAGCCACCTCGCTCTCCAGCGCTGCTGGGGGGATAAACGAAGAAATGAAGGCCTTTCCCTTTAAAAGCCAGTACCGCTCTGAGCCTTGGGGGGGCTCGTGGGGAAGAAGGGCACTGGCTAAACACATCTCCAAACAATGCATCTCTCTCATCTTGTCACTATGCCTTTCTTCAGGGCAGCTTGCTCAAATTTTCTTAATATACAACCTTGCTTGTCTGATTGTACACATCAGTGTGGTTGGTTTCTTTCATTTCGGGGGCTGGTATTAATAGTGCAATACTTGGCAAATTAGGGAGAAAAAAACTAGGTCCCAACACCCAACCCATCAGCTGAAACTCCAGGGGAGCTCGAAATAAAGAGGAGGAGCAGGTGGAGACAACTGTTGTGATAAACCTTTCCATGTTCATAAAGATGCACCCTCAACCTCTCCCAATGGGAGAGCCACGTGAGGCCCTGGGCTTCCTAACAAGTCACAGTGTAATAAAGCAGGAGACAACCACATTAAATGCCCACAACACACATCAGAAGACGCATCCAGCCAATCTTCAGCATAAAGCCATACAGTCCAGGGCCCTAATGGATTTAACAATTGCTGTGAAAGGAGAAATTTACAACAAATACCAAGGCTCAACTGACTGGGGGTGCAACTTTATAAACATTAGCAGTTAAGAATGACTATGGCAATACTAAATTACATACTGTGAAAAGGGGAGAGGAGAATATGAATTGGACTTTTTGGCCAGTGCTTTCTTAGGATTAAATACAGGCAACTCCCCAGTGGGAAGACCTGAAATTTTCCTAACCAGTATTGCACCTTTAATACCGAAATATACAATTTCAAGCTGTTGCATGCAGCTTTGTTTCCTTTTTAAAAGTACACACCATAAAATGTTCTCTGACTTTAAACACAAAGGTTACACTTTAATGTTACACAATTCTAGAGTATTATACTTCCTCTGGTTCATTACCAAACAACAAGTATGCAGTTACCAAAGTTACAGAAGGATTCCATTTATACAATGAAAACATTTTGTTTAAAATATTCTATGTATATTTTTCCTCTCCATATGGACACCGTGTCTAGTCCCACTTTTCATTATGCTGCCGGCTGAGTACTGAGTACGGGTACTTTTTAAGTATTGAAGTGTATACAAGGCTCTCACTTTGTAACCTGTAGCATATAAATGCGACAAAGCATGTTAAAAAGTTTCCACGTTTAACAGCCAATGAAAATATCAAAATACTGAGGCAATGAAAAGGGCATGTTAACAACATTGAGCGCCTTACCTGTAGGAGACACTGAAAACCATCACCACACCACAATAAAAAAGGGGAAGGGGAACTGCCCCGTGTCCTGTCCTCACAAGATCCAACAGACTGTTTCACAGTCTGTTAAAAACCTATGGGGAAGGCCATGGTCTCTTCTACAGCTTCGGGAGAGACTTCATCCAGAAAGAGGGGCCCCCTCTAATAGCAGTCTAGCAAAATCAGTAGAATCATTACTTCTGGAGTATTAAGATGAATAAACTTGAAATTGTTTTTGCAATTGAAAAATAAATACTAAAAATTCTAGGTGATTTGAGACGTGATGATAGTAATTTCAAGTGTCTACGACTATTTTAAAACACCCATAAAGTGAAACCTTTATAATGGAATGATATTCTTCAAGTCAGAAGACTGATTTTACTTTATGCCAAATTCTCACAAAATTTTGCATGTTATAAAAGATATTTTTTCCAATAAAGATTTCACCAAAGATTTTATTTTTAAAGTTATGCAGAATATACAAAGCAATAACTATTTTTTCAATAATAAAGATTTGTTAATGATTAGGTCAACTTAATATTAAGAAATGTAGTTTTTCTCTGAATTAACAGTGGCACCAAATCCAATTTATACTTACTATAGCATTCTGCATAACTTTACTCTTTTTAAAAAACTAATCTTATATAGGGACAGAACACACACAGTACTAAACCTTCTAGATTATGTCAACCACCAACATTATACTTCACCTTCATCAAAGTACAGACACCAAAAAGGGAAGGGATGGAAGGAGGGAGGGAAAGGGCAGGCAGAGGCAGCAGGGTCATGTTATTGATCTAAACCAAGTTTTCTAAACCAGATTGTACCATCAATCAAAATGGTCAAACCAATTTAGACTTTCAAAATCTCCAATGAGGAGTGATGCTATACTTAAATACATTACTCTGCAAAAACAGTTTTCTGTGCTCCAACCAAGCTACCTATCAGGGGTACCTTAGGCAATGGTTTAAAGGTTATGGGATCAAGATCTCCAAGTACAAAGTAGAGGGACAAACATGTGGGAACAGTTGCATTTCCTTTCTGCAGTATATATACCAGGTATTTCAAGACAACCATTCAGAGTCATTAGTTAAAACTTAGGTTGTTAGAAGGATTGTGTGTGTTCCATCCCAAATCTATTACCCAAAGAGGCTTTTCACCTCTGAAACCATGAAGGGAACTGAAAGCTCTTGTTTCAAAGGCCATTCTTTGCTCTCCCCAACCCAACAAAGGTTACTGGCAGGGGGGAAAAAAAAGCAAACTGCCACTTAATGTGCCACAAAGATGACATTTCCATGTTTTAGAAGATGGCTTGACCTCAACAGATTGTCCATGGAAATGTAGAATAAATTTCTTATATCTTTCAGTCCCTTCTTTCCATTGAAAATCCTATGGATGAAACAAAATTAAGTAAAAGGAGAAAAGGTTTGCTCTTACCCCATTCCACCGCGTCCTCCTCCCCGCCCACCTCTGCTCATGCCTCCACGATCAAATCCCCCTCTTCCCCTGCCCCGGTTATCAGGGCCACTCATGCTCCGGTTCTCTCCTGGTCCGGAAAATCCTCCAGACTCCTGCCCATAAACACCCATGCTACTGGGGTGGTCCTGTCGGAATGAACCTGAGGAAAGAGTCACATCGGTAAGCTGCGGACAAGCATTTACATCATTGCCTGCCGTATTTTCTACTGGAATCACAGAATTCTCAAGAGCAAGTGATTACCTTCTTTAACACTAAGTATTCCTATCAATAAGCTCTTTTAAGTTCAATAAAAATTACTGGTTCAAGGTTAAAAAAAACCTTGAAAAATCAGACTAGACTACCTCCCTGTGAAATAAACTCAAAACACATCTAGTTTTCTGAATCCCAAAGATGTCTCTTTGTATTCTGCTCCAGAGACTAAAGTAGAGTCAGTTTTCTTAGGAATTTAACATGCTAGAACAGATCTCCAATGAGCAGCCTTAGTTATAACAAAATATGCCAATAGATGGAATTCAATTTTAAATGAGCAACGATTCAGATAGAAATTAAATGGTAAGTGCAGACAGTTTTGGGTTTTTCAGCTACTTCTCCAAACATAAGAACTCTAAAGCACCGGAGCTCCATGGAAGAGTGTGTGCTCAGCATGTGGGAGAAACACTGGGTCTCAAATCAATGAACAAATCAACCCAAAACCACCTCCAAAAGTTTTCTAAATTCCTTCAAAGTATTCTGTGAGGATATTTTTCTCCTTTGCTTTTATGGTTTCAAACAAAAAAGTTTTTCTTGACTATCAATATAAAAGCTTTCAATAACTGCCTATTAATGACTTGGGATGGGACAGGTCAGAGGGCCAGCTTCATTCATTGCATATAAACTACTCAAAGACATAGGTTGGCATACTAAGAGTTTCCTTTTTTTTGTAATGCATACTAACAACTAAATTGAAGGAAAAAAAGCATAAAGTCCTTATTGAGATATTCAAGCTGTCAGCAAAGATACTATGCCCTATACATGGATCCTGAACTCTAAAACTAAACAATGGCAACAAGCATTCCCCATGTTCAGAAATTCCAAATACAATCATTCTCATTGGTTTTTCTTAGCAACTCACTCTGCTGCCCGTAGCTGCTGCTCTGTTGGCTATATTGACTTGGAGCCTGGCTGTAGGATCCAGTCTGAGGGGGGTAACTAGTGGGAGGCTGCTGTCCATAGCTGCTTTGTTGACCATAGCTACTTTGCTGTCCATAGCTGCTTGGTTGGCCATAGGTGTTCTGCTGAGAGTAACTGCTCTGATCATAACTAGTCGGCTGTGAAGAGGAATAGCTGAAAGAAAAAGAACAATTTTTTTTTTAGAAAGAAGAGAAAGTGGGGGTGGGAGGAGCTGGGATGAATACTCAATATGCTTGTAAAAGTAGAAAAAAAAAGGTTAAAAAGTTTTATTGATCCCATAAAGATTATCCCATTCTCCATCCAATTTCATTCATATAATCCAGGGCAGCGGATGTTCCACCCTTGCAGCCCTTCCTACTCTTGGTAATCTTTTCTTGTTTTTCTCACATTTGCTCTGTGAGAAAAAAGAAAGGAAGCTTGTTATTTTCCCCAAGATCATGATTGTGAGACATACACAGGTGTCCATAGCAATTATTTTCTTTTTATTTTATGTGTGTGTATCAGAGGGCTGTGTTCCTGTGGAGGACCAAGGGTGACTTTGGGAATCATCTTGGATTGCTTCTACTTCCTTCTTGTTTTGCTCTGGGATTTCCCAGGCTCCACCCACCAGAGCCGGAGGTGCAGGTCACTGCCATTTCCGCCTGGCGTTTTTTACATGGGACTGGGATCTGAACTCAGGACCTTCTGCTTGCACCTGAGCCATCTTCCCAGCCCTACTTTCTTCTTTAAAAAAAAAAAAAAAAAAAAATTTATTGAGGGATTGCAAAGGCGGCTCAGGGTAAATAAAGCCTTTGCCTCTCAAGCAAAAGGACAATGGCCTGAGCTTCAGCCCTGGAAAGTGGAGCCTAAGCAAACCCACAGCAAAACCAAATTAAGTAGAGCAATTCGAGATGTGTGTGTAGAAGTAGGCACTTGAGAGTACAAGCCTGTGGAGGCCCAAGGATGACTTCCCCAATCATCTTGGATTGTTCTACCTCCTGTTCTGGGGTTTCCCAAGCTCCAACTTAGCATGGGAATTTCAGGCTGCCACCATTTGCAAATTTTCATATAGGATCTGGGGATCTAAACTCAGGTCCTTTTGCTTGTGGGGCAAAAGGTCTTATGTCCTGAGTCAATCTCTCCAGCCCTCTAATTTTCTACATTTTTAACACTGATCAAGTTTTTCTTTTATTATTATTATTTATTCAATTGCGCGTGTGTGTGTAGAACCACAAGCGAATTCGGGAACCACCATGGACGCCTCTACTTCCTCTTGTTTACTCCACCCCAGGATTCACAGGCTCTGCCCTACAAGGACCAGAAACACAGGCCGCTCCTGCTTCTGCCTGTCCTCTATATGTGGGGTCTAGGATTCAAACTCAGGATCTTCCGCCTGCAAGGCAAAGGCTTAACCCCTGAGCCACCTCTCCAGCCCCTAACACTGATCAAGTTTAAAAAAAGGAAAAAAAAAATCTGTTATTTACAATATTTTAAGTGGAAAGGAGGGAATAAAACCTATCAGCAACTTGGAGGAATCTCTGCTTAGATCTTTCACACCCACTTAAAACAATGGTATATTTTCAAATATATTCAAGGTAAATCCAGGAGTCAGGAGTTCAGTATATATATATCAACAACAAAGTGAAAAAGATTTGAGAAATAGCAGGAAGAGTTATTGTAAGTGAAGTATTCAGTTCTAATATTGCCTTCAATAATTTTTTATTTTGGCAGCATGGCCTTGCAAGTGTTGCCCCATTGAGTTACACAGCAGTCCTGCAATAAACAGCAACAATTATGATTTTCTGAACAGATAAGACTGCTTGGTGATAAGCCGCCCCTCTGTCACACAAAATGGCTTTGTTATAGTTCCAACTTTTCAGATTAGCTATGAATTCTAACAGTAAAGAAAAGACTAACATAGACCAGCAAGATAGCTCAGCAGTTAAGGCACCTACTTGCAACCCTGGCGAGTTCAATCCTGGAAACCCACACAGTGGAAGGATGTAACTGATTTCTGAAAGTTGTCCTCTGAATTTCACCACACGCCATAGACCATAGCATGCATACACACTACCTCATCAAAGTTGAGATAGAGATGAGAGAGAGAGAGAGAGAGAGAGAGAGAAACAAAGACTCTTCAGAATGAGTATTTATGCTGACAAGGACCAAAAAGATGTCAGGTGAAGTGCTTGCCACTCAGAGTGGATCTCAGAACCCAAGTAAAAGACAGGAGGTTAACCCACCTGTAATCCCAGTGCAAGGGAAATACAGACACGGAGTTAGCCAGACCAGCCAAACTGCAAGATCTGGGTTATATACCAAGGCTGATCTCGATATCAACAGCCCAAGAGCTATATTCTGCTCCAGGACTAAAGCATACTACCATGCCAAGCTTGAATTAAAAAAATTTTTTTTAAAAAAATATGTTGTGTAGGATGTGTGGTAGATGTACATGTGTCCACAGGAGTGCATTTGAATGTGTATGCTTGTGGAGGCCCAAGGGTGACATTGGGCGGGCATCATCTGGGATTGTTCTATCTCCTTATTGTTTGCTCTGTGGTTTCCCAGGCTCACCCTCCAAGGATAGAATTACAGGTCACAGATCATTTTCTATCCAGTATTTTTATGTGGGATCTGGGGATCTGAACTCAGATCCTCCTTTTGTTTGTGAGACAAAGGCTCTAGTCACCAAGTCATCTTCCTAGCCCACCATTTCAAATGTTGAATGATTGCTTAAAATATGAAGGCTTGCTGGTTTAAGCCCCAGAGTGGCTAGATGGATAAAAAACAACCAAACCACTACAAAATAAACAATAAAACACTCTCGAGGAATGGAGAGATGACTCAGTGATAAAGTACTTGCCCTGTAAGTATGAGAGTCGCTTGTAACCCCAGCCCTAAGTAGGCAAGACAGAATCCATAAGGATAACTGGTTAACTAGCTAAATTGAGACCCTGTCTTAACAAAAAATACTTGCACATGTACATGTATGACCTACACACAAGTGCTCCTCACCCCTAGCAAAGAAAATGCAAAACACTTCACAAAACTCTTGCTGAACCATGACAATAAGCAAAAAGAACCATCTATTTTTACTATGAAATTAAATTAAGCATCACACTCTTCCATAGCTGTATATTTTCAATAGTCTACAACATGCCATCTACTCAACCTGCTCAACATGAGCCATGAGCTTCAACAACTACAACCCTTGCCCATTTTTTCTTACAAGTCTTTTTGAGTGTCTCGAAGTCTTTTTGTTTTGTTTTTTTTAATGTGGGACCTGGGATCCGAACTCAGAACCTTCTGCTTGTGAGACAGAGTCACAACCCCTGAGCCATCTCTCCAGGCCCAAGTGTCTCAAAGTCTTACAGTGTCTTTTTGAGACACTCAATTAGCTGTACTTATTCATAAACCAATTTCAAGTTTGCTGTACTTTAATGCAACCTATAAAACAGGCACATACACAAAAAAACCCTACTTTTAAGCAAAACTAAACCTTTTAAGGCACAATTCAGTAAAACCTACTTCAAATTAGATGCAGCATTAGGATGCTTGCATTTTCCACTATTAAAAAGATTGGATATTGCAGCAGTTGGCACTGTTAACGTATGATAGAAAAGGAGGAACAAATTAAAACAGGGTTTTGGCTAGAGGTAGCTGAATGGTAGAGTGCTGATCTGGTATGCATGAGTTCCTGGGTTTCATACTCAGTATATCCAAGATGATACCTTGGCACACACATTAAAGACTGGAAGGGCAAGCATGGCCCAGTGGGAAAATGAATTTGCTATACAAGCCTGATGACCTCAGTTCAATTCCCAGAACCCATAAAGCGGAGAGAAGCAAGTCTCAAAAGTTGTCTTCTTCACAAGTAATGAGGATTTCACTCTCTAGCAGTTATAATGGGGTGCCTGTTAAACATCTGTTACTGAATTTGTCACAAAGTAATCAAAATTAGTATTTCAAAAAAAAAAAATTGTCTTCTTAACCTCTTAATACATTCACTGTGGCACAGGTGCACACACAAAACTCAGTGGATAGAATGATGTGATGAATAAGCTAGTTTCTTTTATCATGTCCTGTACTTTACTCATCGTGTTTATAGTGAAGATTTTTTCCCTTCTTCTCTTCTTCCCCATGCAAGCTCAAGAGCAAGCAAGTGTTCATACATGCTATGGTGCACAAGAGGGAGGTCTGAATAAAACTTTTTTGAAGACAATTCTCTCCTTCCATCACTGGGACCTCTGGGGACTTAACTCAGGTCATCAAGGTTTCAAGTAGGCGCCTCACTTGCTGAACTATCTTGCTGGCCCAAGAAAATAGTTTCTGTGGTTCTAGGCACATGCTTTTAAATAGTTTGTTATACTTCTGGGTTAACTGTTAAGAGCAAAATAAAAGGAAGAAGCTAGAATGGTGAAAATATTTTTGTTTATATTTATAGAGAAGCTTTTAGATGCCAGGCACTGCTACAGAAACCTAAGGCTGAAGTTTTGATCTAATACATTTATTGCTGGGAGAAACATAAAACACACAAATGTTACTGAAGCAAATAAATGCCAGCTGGTCAACAACTTTGAAAAAAAATTTACACACACACACACACACACACTCACTCTTACCTGGTAGGAGGATAAGATGGAGGTGCGGTAACTGGCTGCATGGGGTAGCTCCCAGGTACCTGGGGATAACTGTAGTTACTCTGTCCATATCCTAGGCTGGGCTGATTATAGCCCCCCGTGCTAGACTGAGGTTGACTTGTCTCAGCAGGCTTGTTACCATCCTGTGGCCTAAAAGGAGAAAAATTAGTGAGATTTTGCTTTTCATTCCTAAAATCCTTGGGTAAGAAGAACCCCACAAATCTGTGAGCAATAGGAAATGTTAGGAATGAGCTTGGAAATACATAAAGTACATCTGACCCAGTCTTGGTCCAACTGTGTTTTTTTTGGAAAAGAGCACACTAAAGGAGTTTAACAATGTGCTCCATTCATTCAACAACAGCTATGAGATGATTTCATGATTTTGTGTTGCCAATATCAGTAATGAAGAAGAGATGGTGAAGAAGACAATGCTTGTTTTCAAAGTCAACTACCAAAGACAAGAAATTTAATAATGTCAAATTAGAGTAATAATATTTGACTATCTGTGGGTTTGTTACTCATCTATTAAGAACAGATTAGGAAAAACCCCTCATAACTTGGCCTACTGTAAATTAATTTGTGCTACACAAAAACAGGAATATGTTGAAGCTTCTACCCCACTCTCAAACTTAAAGTACCCTCCTCATTAAATGAGGAAAACTAATCCTAATCCCAAAGAGAAACCTCGGGAGTCTCCATTATCTGGTAGCCCCAACAGCTTATACCAAGGTTAAACAAACAAACAAAAAACAGAGTAAGGAAACTCCAAGAAATCAGCAGGTGGACCAGGGATCGAGATGTATTGGTTTCTTCTGGATCACAAACTCCCTCTTTCTGTGCAAAGGGGAGTAATCATCACTAGTCAAGAGAAAGACAACCACTTTAAAAGTCATGAGTACACGGGGTTGGGGATTTAGCTCAGTGGTAGAGCGCTTGCCTAGCAAGCGCGAGGCCCTGGGTTCGGTCCCCAGCACCGGAAAAAAAAAAAGATAAAATTACAAAAAGACCAAAAAGAAAACAAGGGAAAAAGTCATGAGTACTGAAAACTAAGGGTATGGGGGGACCCAAAAAGATGATTTATCAAAAAAACCAACTCATACATAAATCTCCCAGCTGTGACACAGATAATACCGTTGCATGAGAGCATCAAATATGACTTTCCAATTCTTTTTTTTAAAATTTTTATTATTATTTATTCAACTGTGCGCATGTGCGTGCATGCGTGTGTGCGTGTATAGAACCATGGACGAATTCAGGAACCACCATGGATGCCTCCACCACCTTCTGCCCGGGGATTCACAGGCTCCGCCCTTCCAGGACCAGAAGCGCAGGCCGCCCCCGCTTCCGCCTGGCGTCTATACGTGGGATCTGGGATCCGAACTCAGGACCTTCCGCCTGCAAGGCGGAGGTTTAACCCCTGAGCCACCTCTCCAGCCCGACTTTCCAATTCTGATTAATTTTTTTCTTTAAAAAAATATGGAACACTTGATGAATTTCCATGTCGTACTTGTGCAGGGGCCGTGCTACTCTCTGTATTGTTCCAATTTTAGTATATGTCTTGCCAAAGCAAGTACTCATAATATTTTGAAATGCCTAAATCAATTACACTAGAGCCCTCTGGGCCTTTATCAGTTTAATCCAACAACGGCAAAGGCTGCCTACCAGGTATAAACTACCAAGTGCCTCTGATTACTCACTGTGCATTTTAGAAGTACCAGAGTACTTTCGGAGTATTTGCCAGAGCTAATTTCTTATCTCTAAAGTCTAGGTCGCAACAAGTTATCTTGTTTAGTCTCTAGAAAGTCTTCATTAAACCAGAATTCACTGTTCTTTCAAGACTGTATGCAAGTGGTACCTAAGTTAGACCTGAAATCTTCAGTTAAATAATGCATATTTATTTACCTCCTAATCTGCATGGAGATATATGAAGTTTATCTGACTTAATATTCATCCCACAGCTGGGTACCCAGCTAATCATTTATATTTGTCTCTGACATTTAAGGTTACCAAGCTGCTATATAATGCAGAGAAAATCTTGTCAACTACTTTAGTTGAGGAAACAATGCTTAAAACTTTCAAGTATGGATATAGCCTTTACTGATGATTGGGGTCATAGGAGTATTTGACTCACATGATGCTATGAATTACCGTGTTTTTCCTAAGGGAAAGCAGTTACCAACTTATAAGGTCAATAAAACCTAAGTATCAAAAGTATAATTATAGTAGTAGCTCAACCATGAGGGAAAAAGCATAATTTTTTCCCTGGATTTAAGAAAGTAAAAAGAATAGCTATTCCCTATAGGCAAAAGTAGGCTATGAAACCAGATAATGTATTTTCTGGTTTTATAACCTACTTTATTGAATGACATTCCTTATCTCGGTCCCTGGATGGCACCACTTCACTAAAAATATGTAAAAATAGACTTTAAGAAGGAAACAAGTTAGATTGTCTGAATATACAATTGACTCTTGCTTTAAACCCAAAGGTGATACATTATAGTTAGGAAAGGCATTTGTGGCCTTACCTTGCAGGTGCAGTGGCTGCCGGCTGCTGCCCATAGGCTGGGTAAGCAGGCTGAGTGCCATATGCAGACTGAGCTGCATAGGAAGCCTGGGTGGTGGTGACTGTAGCAGTGGTGGTGTCATAAGCACCCGAGCCGTACCCCTGGACAGGCTGACTATATGCCTGGGGGGCAGTTGGAGTAGTATAACCTAGGACAAAGAAAAGCTGATCAGATTTCTGCCTCTTTCCAAAATCTACCTGGACACTCTACCAGAATAGTTTGTAAATCACCCGCATCAAAAAATTTAATCGCTATAAGTATTTTCCTTTGCTGAGAGCAACAACCCAGTATTTAAAGTGTGCCTGGTGCTTTTTCATGGGATCTGGGGATCTGAATTCAGGTCCTTTTGCTTTTGAGGCAAAAACTTTAACCTCTGAGCCATCTCTCCAGCCCTGCTGTTCATTTTTTTGAGAAAGGATCTTATATTGCCTAGCTGGCTTCAGAGTCTAGATAGTAAAAGATGGCCTTGAATTTTATGCATAACCCCCAACATTTGAGGTACATCTCCAATCCCGGGAAAGAATATTCCACGAATGACTGTTACTATAGAAAATAGATTTCCCTTTGTCTTCATTTGAATGCATTTGGAACAAGAAACAAGGCTAATTTTTGCTGAATGTATCAAATTTTTAGCAGGCAAGTTTCTTAAAACAAACTAAAAAACAAAACAAAACAAAAACACCTCAAAGCAAGAAATGATTTATCAGAAAGGGAAACATCAGGCAAATGATAGAAGGTTTAGAAATCTAATGAAGTACAGTTTAAGCACTAAAATTACTTGTTTTAGTAGTTCACTACTTTTTCCCTAATCTCAAGTACTGCAATGGGGTAGCTCACGCTTAAGCGGAAATTCTACAGTGTGTTTATTTTCATGGCAAATATTAACATCTGATTGAATATTCTTTAAGAACTGCTAATTTTGTGGTCAACAAGATGGCTCATTTTTGTTATCTGAACAAAAGCCTGACAACCATAGTTTGATCCTCAGGGCCCACCCATATAGTTGGAGAGAACCAACTTAACAAAAGTTGCTCTCTGACCCCCACATGTGCTGCTTTCTTTCCCTCCCTTCCTTAAATATACTACTACAGAGGGTAGTAATGTGTTAATACAACCTCAAGCTCAGTATGTCACTAAACAACACTTTAGAATAAAAGTAATGCTTTTCGCATAAAACTATTGATTCTAGACTGACTATCATGTTACCCAACTCCATTCCTTTCTCTTACTTACCTATTACAAGCATAAAAGCCTTTTCTCTTATACAATAATGTCAGAGATAAGATCCTAGAGTCCTTTTAACCCTTCAAAAATATTTCCCTAACCAGGTACCACTAAAGCATCTGCTCTCACAGGCACACTACAGGATAGATTCTCTTCTATCTCCTACTTCTGCTAGCCAAGGTATAGAATTCATGCCTGGATTTGGGGCCACTCTGCAGATCATAGCTCAAGTCCCTTTTTAAAAAGAGATGTGTTATCATCATTCCAGTCACCAGGCTCTTTTTGCTTTCCTCATGTTCAACTAGCATAAATGGCTACGCAATAAAGTTTAGTCCAGATGCCAAAGAAAAACTCAATTCTCACTAAACGTTAAAAGGGAATTTCAGGGGCTGGAGAGATGGCTCAGGGGTTAAAATCTGACAGAAAGTAGAGTTCCACATTTACCTTGTGGCAGAAAAAACACCATGCACTACATGACTGGGGAGGGGGGGGGTGATTTCAGGGCTAGGTATGGTGGTACATGTCTGTGATCCTAACACTCATAAATTGGAGGTAAGAACATCAGAAGTTCCAAGCTAGCCTAGACTATAAAGGAGAAAACTTGCTTCCAAAAACCAAAATAACTTTTTTAACAATTAAAAAAAAAAAAATCACACACATACATACACACAACTGTTCATTAAGTTTGCCAGCAGGCTGACTTACAATCTCTAACCCAGGGCAAGTGAGACAGTTCAGTAGGTAAGGCACTGCCCACAAATCTGGTGACCAGATTCTCATCCCCAGAAGCCCACATGGTAGGAAGAGAGAACCAATTCCTGAAAGTTGTACTCTGACCTCTACCCATGTGCTATGGCATACATGTGTGCATCTTCTCACTCTTGTTTAAAACAAAAAAAAAAAGTTACTAAAAAAAAATCCCAAGTGGGGCGTGAACAGAAACTCATTTTGTTTGTATATAAAAAAAGTTCTTAATTAAAAAAAAAAAAAAGGTAAAAAAGAAAAAAGCTGGGCTGTAGAGATGGCTCAGGTTACAGGTCCTATGTAAAAGTGCCAGGCAGAAACAGCGGAGGCCTACATTTCCAGCCCTCGTGGGCAGAGCCTGGGAAACCTCAGAGTGAAACAAAAAGGAGGTAGTAACAATCCAGGATGATTCTGGAAGTCACCTTGAGCCTCCACAGGGACACAAAGTGCCCTCTGTAGTACATATACTTGTGCAGGCAGGCAGGCAGGCAGGGACGCCCCCCTCCCACAAGAATGAATGAATTTAAAAAAAAAAATCTAAATGCTGTGATTACTGGTGTGTGCCATGATAGTTCTTTACTTTTTCTTGAATCTAAAGTGTTACCTTTTGTAATGTAAACAATGCTCTTCCATCTCAAACAAAGGAAATTCTAAAATTATGTTCAAAGACAGTAGTTTCCTTGTCTAAACTGGATGAAACAATGAAAGTGTACTCCACAAAACAGCCCTAGACAGTTTAAGATTTTTGATTTTGCAAGTTATTCATCTTAAGTGGATTTTTGTTTTTGATGCTTTGTAGCATTGGGGACCTCACATATACCAAACAAATACTACAGCACTGAGCTACATAAACCTCTAACCCTAAGAACATCATTTAAAAATTCTTTGCAAATCCTAAAGTATAACCATACAAAGCATTCATTAATTTCTTCCTCTACATGAAGACGGTCCATTTATAAGAGTCACAGGAAATTAAACAAAAACTCAAACAAATAACAACAAAAAAACCCCACAATAATATATGTCCTAAAGCTGTAACAACCAAGTATGGGTTAAGGAATAACCTACTAATCTGTAGTACCCACACAAGCAGCCAAACGAGCCAAAACAAACAAAACAACTTTGGGATTAAAAAAAAAAAACCAAAAAACCAACAACAAAAAAGGACAAAATATCTTATGTGCTGATGACTTTAAAGGAATAAGGTAGAAACATCAAGCAGCCCAAAATTTTTGCTCAAAGTAAACAGTAAAAATTAAAGTTTAATAATTCAATTTCAGGGATAGGCAAGATGCCTTAGCAGATATGGCACCTGCTCACAAACCTGGTAACCTGAGTTCGAGGCCCAGAAGGTGAGAGGGAAGGACTTTTGAATGAGAGGACGTCTCTCATTTCTCAAATTAAAAACGATTTTTTAAAAATTTCAATTTCAAGTATACAATTGAGATGTATACATAGTCCCTCCTTTCTTCTTAAACTTCACTGAGAATGTTGGGAGAGAATCCTAACTAAAAAGAACAGTGTATTTTACCTACTTTCTTTGATAATTATTTACTGACTTTTAGGTATGAAGGCAGCCTAGACTACAGAAAAATGTGCCTGAACCTAATTACTTCCCATTAGGTTCTTTCTTAATTTTGTTCAGACAAGAGAGCTTGCTCCTCAGGTCTAATTTTGGTTTCTACAACTTAAAAATAGTAGGTAGAGGTCAACAAGATAGCATCTGCACACAAACCTGTAGACCTGAGTTCAATCCCCAGAGCCCACATGGTAGTACAGAACTGATTTCTCGAGTTGTCATATGACTTATACCTGCACACTAGGTCATGCATGTGTCCACTTCCCCCTCAAATAAATGCTAAAAAAAATGTTGGCAGTTAACTGAGATATGATGGGTACCTTAGAAATTATGACAGTTCTACAAATATTTATTACTAACAACACTATCTGGCTTTTAAGCTACTGGTTTCTGTATTAAAAAGTCTCATAGGATTGACCTTTCTATTTTGTCTATGAATCAATGTGTACAGTCCCTATAAAATGGTTAGGGATTTCAAAAGCTAAATTATAAAACATTATTATTTTCATATTTACTTGTTTTTAAAAATATAACAGCTTTAATATGTGAAGGAAATACAATTCAAGGGGAACCCACATAGTTTTGATTTTAGCTATTTTCAAACTTGCACTGAAAAGGTTAAGTATTTCCATCCTAGTCAAAATACATGTTAGTTAAGACAGGTTAGGAAGGATTTCCCATCAAATTCATGAACAATTCAATTTAAGGCAAGATGCCTTAGTAGATATGGCACATTAAAATGATATGGTTATGATAAATGGACAGGTATTCATCCTACTAAAAAACAATTGGAAAATAAAAGTTTATACATCTGTAATACTTTTCTACATTACATGATACTGAACAAATAACCTTTTTTCACATATTCCACTTAACCTCAATAATATCAGAATATTAATTTATTCTTAGTTTTTTTTTAGCATCTTGGAATGCTATTTCATGTTTAAAATACACTACGGATTAAAATAGGTCATAACACTTAAAGCAGAAAATAAAATTGTACCTGGACTAGAAACCAACCAACAGACAAAACATGACACATGCAGGGTGGCAGTCTGTTCCTCTAAATAAATCTAATCATGCAACCTATCCTTCAGAGAGTAAGAGGAAAATAAGAGTAATACCTTTGGGAAAGTGAAACTATTATTATAAAAGATTTCCAAAAAGTAACATTTTAAATAATAAAACCTTTCCCAAAATCATGTAAGGACATGGATCTGCAAATGGCACCCAAAGCGGATTTTTTTTTCATTAGCCCCTTCTTGCGTGTGATGTTAGAAACTCTGGGGTTTAAATAAATGAAAACACCTAAGGGTTAACATTACAGGGTTAGACAAGATGGAAAGCATTTCCCATGCAAGAATGAGCAGGATAGTCAAACCTGTACTGGTCCCTTCTACTGTGGAAAGCACAAAACAAAAAGTAGAGGGTACACTATCAGATGAAGCAAACATGTAAAAACCAGTCTGATTTATAAGCAGCTCAGTTTAAGGCTCATTCTTAGTAGTTGCATAACTTTTTACACAATCTTCACTTTGTTGTGAGATTATTTAATACAGTGCTAATAGATAAAAGTTATTTTTTTCTCTCTGGAATTTAATCCCACCCACACTCTACTGGATATCCCTCATTTAAGGGAAAGGAGAAAAAAAAAAAAAATACCTAGAATACCTCCTAGAATAAAAGATTTTCCAGATGCCAAGATACAAACCAGAATAAAACTTAAGAGAATGAGTAACAGGACTTTCAGCAACTCCCATCACCATGACCCAAAAATCTCTTGACAGCAGTCCTTACCAGTGGGAGGCTGTCCATAAGAAGTTGCATATGCAGTCTGCCCATAGGTTGCAGTTGTTTGAGCCTGGGTATAGCTGACATCAGTAGGCTGTCCGTAGGTTCCATAGCTTTGCTGCCCATATGCCTGCTCCAAAGAAAAAGAATGCACGAACTTCATAAATGAATTTTGTATTTTGGCAACTGACAATTATTTTAGAGATTTCACTATGCGAGATTAACAAAATACCCTCAAAGGAAGAGTAATAAGGGCACAGGTGTGTATGTATACCAGTTTTTAGTAGCTGGCAACAAATGTTAGAAAGAGAAAATAGACAAAGAGAAAGATTCAGACAAAGAGAAAGACTTAAGAACCAATTTTTAGAGCAATGCAAATATTAAAAGAAAATTATCACTACTTCAAGAAAATGAACCAGAACACTACATGCTCTCTTATGGTTGATAGAACATCAAGACTACTATCTTCAAACCTAGACCTTGATAATTTTACATAAATCAGACAAGGAATGAACTGTTCTTTCAGATATTAACAAGTTCATGTTGTATGTTTGTTTGCATGGCCAATTATGTAAGACCTATCAGAGACAACATATCCTGCCTATCCTAGAACATGTTTTCATGGCAGTAGTGCCCACTTTGGGGCACAATTTCAGAATTCAAGGTATTCTTGAGAACATAGGAGACCAACTTCTAGAATGTGTTAGGCTTTTCGTCCCCTGAGAGGGAAGGGTTGGTGGCAACTAGAGACTGAACCCAGGACCTTATTTATACATTTCATCAGTGAGCTCTACTCCCAGCCCCTGGCTAGTGCTTTCTTAAAATTCTGCAGTGTTGCATATATCCTATCATCGAGCTATGGCCCCAGGTTTTTAAACACAGACTTAAATTGGAACAAGTTGAGGATGTTCTGTTAGCAAACTACGGTTTTTAAAGCTGACTTCTACTACTTACTGTGCAACACTGGAAATTTATGGAGTATCTATACAGTGCAATTCTCCACATCTGCAATATGGACTATTATGATCTTACTCTGCAGAAAAACTATGATTATTAGGTTAAATAAACCTAAGCATTAAAAACAAAAAACAAACAAAAAAAAAACTTAATTTTGTGTGTATCAGAGGGCACCATGTGCCCCTGTGGAGGACCAAGGGTGATTTTGAGAATCATCCTGGATTGCTTCTATCCCCTCTTTGCTTCACTCTGGGATTTCTCAGACTTTGCTCACCAGAGCTGGAAGTGCGGGAGGTGTCCATTTCTGCCTGGCATTTTTTGGGGGTGAGTCTTGGAATCCAAACTCAGGACCTTCTGCTTAAAAAGCAGTCTTAACCTTGAACTATCTCTCCAGCCCAAACTCAAACACATCAAAGCATGTAGAAAGACCAAGCATGGACCTAACTTGAGCTTAGAAAGTTATAGAAAACCCAATTCCATAAAATATATCATTTATGAAGATGGAACAAAGCCCTTTGTACTCCACTGTGAAAGATTAAAATTCCTGGGCTCTTAATTAAACAATCAGCTAACTATTGTCTTAGGAGCTAACTGAAGGTGATTACCTGGGTGGTTTGCGCATATCCTTGAGTTGGCTGGGCGGTGTAAGCACCATAGCTGTAAAAGAATACAAAAACTGAATGTGCAACATTCAACTCCATTATTACATCCTCTACAACTCATAATTTAGAAACATTAATCATCGACACATACTGTTTTAAAAGACTGACTTACCCCTGCTGGGCTGCCGCTTGGCTGTAGGTGCTGTAATCTAGAGCAAAGAAGAAAAATGTAGTTAGTACAGACAGTTAAAGGAAAAAAGATAGAGAAGGAATTCAGATAGTAAAAAGGAGTCTTTAAAACTATAATAGTTGTATGTAGATACCAGTACAAATTAAACCTCTCGTCTCTCAGCACCAAACCAATTAAGTCTAAGCTACCAGTTAAACTGAATATGGTGCTAGCTAATGAGGTCAAGATCAACTGGGCTGACAGGGATACTATCTATGTTCCTACACCATAAGCCCATCTTTAACCACTCACTATCAACTCAAACACCATCATTTTCTTGAGGCTAGTGGAAAATTAAGGCCACAAAACAGAATCAATCTTATCTTCATATAAACAAGAGGTAGGCCACAATATTATAATGTTTAATATCACATTGATATATCAGTAGATAAAGCTTCTAGAAAGTTGATAGATTTTTTGGGGGGCCTCCCAAAGGCATAAACCACATGATGTCTGTCTCCTACCACTATAACAAGACCAACCATAATTTCCTAGCACAGTGACAGTGAAATAGAATGTCAGAAAACAAGAAGACAGTCACAACAATCTAGTAAGGGCCTGCGGTGTGAGAGTTTTATCTGTATAACAAATAACTCAAAAGCTAGAAATCCTAGAGAAGCCAAGTTAAGGACTAATTATAGCTCAGTGGTAAGACACATGTGCCTGGTAAACATGAGGCCCTGGGTTCCACCTCCAGAAACAAACAAAAAGGAAGTCAAGTTAAGCAGATCTTGAAATGACGAACAGGAAAAACAATCATTAAATCTGCCTGAGAAAAAATTTGGCTTTAGGAAAACTACTGTCATTTCCTAAAACCTACAGTAACTTAAAGGAAAACATAACTTTGCTTCTAAATCCCCTCTATTTTTTCCATTTTCATATGAAATGCACAACATACCAAAAGGGACTAAATTTGACCTATTGTGTTAAGCAATAAAAACAAATATAAAGTTTCCACTATATATGTGAAGTTTTGAAGCTTAAAGCTTCAAAATTTATCTGCGAGAAAGAAAACTTGAGTGAGCACGTGGAGGTCAGGACAATTTTTAGAACCTTAGTTCTGTTCTACCATGTGGGCTCAAGGATCAAACTCAGGTCTTCAGGTTTGTGTACAGCCTTTAAGTCAGTTAGAGGAATTATTTTTAGTATTCCTGCCCAATTATTTCCTTTTTAAAAGAATACACATCTTAATGTTTGAAGATGGTACAGTCATTAAGAACAAACAAAAGGGGTCTCTCTTTTTCAACCAGTTAATAGCACCCCATGCAAAAGCAACGGTTGATATTCTACCTCTCCATTCAATCCAAAGAGCCTCATGCTCTCCTAGTCTGGCCCAAAGTATTTTACTGAACCTACTTCAAGTTGGCTTTCTACTTCTTTGCACTTCACTTATTTTCCTTCCTCTAAACTGAACTCAAAACCCTGATTCATCAACATTAACTGTTCAAAGAATAATTACAAAGATAAAACAAATTTGCTCAATGGTCCTGAATTGTTTTCAATCACACTTCAAATCACTGTTTTTTGGAGACAGCATCTAGCTGTGTACTTAAGATGATCTGGAACTTGCTATGCAGACCAAGGTGGCAGATCCCTTCTCTGCAACCCGAATGCAAAGATTACAGGTGCAAGTCATCAGGCTGAATGACAATGCCACATTCTTCAAGAGAAAAAATTAAATGCAAGTTGTTTCCTTCTGTATGGCATTTACAAAATGAACATACTAATAAACCATATAAAATTAAATGTTTCAACATATATTTTATTATGGTTTCTGTGTAAGAAATGATTTTGAGCCACCTGCATTGCATTTAAGTTACCAGACTTGGTTATGTAAAATTGACAAAACTGATATGCAACAGCTAATGTCCTCAGATCAGTGTGAAACCAGAGGGCTCGGAGGGCTGAGACAGTATAAATTCTTTTCATGAAAATTTATACAGCACATGAACATCCTAAAACATCAAACATGACAATGGTCAGATTACCAATTAAAAAGAATTTTTCAATAACCAAATATTCAGCTGAAGACTTCATTAAAAAAAAAAAAAAGCAGCATGGAGTGAAGGACTCTATGAACCAGGAGGGCTTCTAGAGTAATGGTAATATTTTAATTCTTGTTCTGAATGGCTACCACCTGAATGTTTTTATTGTAATTGTTTAAACTGGACCATATGTTAAGTACAAAATTGTATGAAATATAGATGAAAGTAAAAACATCTAATTTATACTCAAGGCAGTGATTATTTTAGTCACTTCAGAAGTTTAAAGGATCCAGCTACATAATGTATTGAAGTCATATGGCAACTTTGTTGGGACTAAAATGTTTTTGCTGTGGGGTTAAAAAGGGCTTTAAAAAAAAAATGAAGTGTACCATACACCTACATTTTGCAAAAAAAGAAGCTAAACCCCAGACAAGTTATATGACTCCAAAAGTTCCTCAACAGGGGTAATGCCGCGTTACCAATACACACCACTTTTATCTTGAATATGCTAGGTACACAGACCGATCAACGAATAGCGCTGAAAAGAGCATGCATGCCCTGTCAGACCAGTATTGTAATGTGTAAATTTTGCTTCTTTGGATTTTAGCAGGCAAGAAAAGGGTGGAGAAGCACTTAAGAAACCATCTTCCTCTAGGTCGTCTGGGACTGAATTTTCTTCAGAGTTTTCTCTTCTTAGGGATACTCTTGAAAGCCCAGTGTCAAGAGCCAACCTTTACCTGTTTTACTGACCCCACCGTTGGACAGAGTTCTTAAATTAAGTGGCTGGACCTCGGAATCTTCCCGAAGCACAACTGAAGGAACCCAGAGCTTTTCCTGTCTTTCACGCTTTCCCACTGGCCCTAAGTTCGGGTATCAGGCACCTAATACCTGCGGAGGCAAAATAAAATGCTCCTCTACGCCCCAAACTATGCATCCAAAGGCGGAGAAGGGTGGGCTACGAGCTGCCCTGCGTGGCACAAAGCACGCCACCCACCCCGTTCCAGGGCGCCCACCGCGGGCTTTTTCAAAGCCGGCTGCACGGTTTCCTCTCCGGGACTCGGCGGACCCACGAAAGCCGCCTTCCCAGCCCGCGGGTCAAAACACCAGCGCGCGGGACCCAAGCCGCCTCCGGCTCTTTTTGTCTCTCCGGGATCCAGCAGGCTAGAAACGGGGGTTTTTTTGGTGAGATCCGCTCCAGATCCAGGCGGGCCTGTTACACAACCACCTCCTCCCCACCCCCCGCGCCAGCGAAGAAAATGGCCCTGGGAGGCCGCGGGCTTTTGGGGTGGGGAAGGAGGTGAGGCGAACCCATAACGACAAAAAGCGAAGCCGCGGGTAAAGGGGGGGGGGGATGAGCGCGCCCCACTTCGCCTTTAGGCCAAGGCGGGCCCGAGCTTTGGGTGGGAAGCCGTCGAGGGGGGGCAGCTCCGGAGCCCCAGACGCCCGGGCCACCAAGGATAATGGGCTCCCGAGCCGGCGCCCCTCCGCTCAGAAACCCGCGACCCCTTTTTTGTTTGTTTATTTGCCACGGTTTCCTCCAAAGAAAGCGGTTGCCCTCGGGTTAGGGCCGCCCCCTAGAAACGGGAGGGGGGGTTACGGGAACAACGGGCCCCCGGTTTCTCGAGCCGCCCCCCGCGGGCTCCCCCCCCCCTCCAGCCCCGCGCGCTTTCGGGGTGATGCGCGCCGAGGCCCAGCCGCGTCCCCCCCTTAGGGCTTCACAGACCGTAGGCTCCGCCCACGTGGCGGGAGACCCGGAGCGCGGGGACCCACAACCGCCACACAATGGGGCCGAGACCGGCCCCGCGCGTGCCGGCCGCCTCCAGGCCGCCGCGCACCGCGGGCGCCGGAAGGTTCCAGAACCAGCCCGCCCGGTGGGGGGAGGGGAAGGGAACGCGGACCCCCCCGCCCCCCGCGCTTGCCGGGCCGCGGCGGGACCCTCCAACCCCTCTCGGCAACTCCACTCGGTCCTCGCTGCTGCGCCCTGAGACGAGCGCCTCCCAGTTCGGGCGTCCCGGCCGTCGCCACCGCGACCGCAGTTCCACTCCACTTACCCGTGGACGCCATTTTCTCTCCTTCCTCCTCGTTCTCTCAACGTCCGTCTCCCTCTCGCGTTCCCCCTAGGCGCCGCACTGCGCAGGCGCGAAGCCCGCAACCTCGGACGCTACCATCGGGCCAAGGCGCGGGGGGTGGGCGAGGAGGTACGAAGTCCTGCCTTCTTCTTCCTCACTCCCCGAACCGTCGACCCGATCCTTTCTGAAGAGAGGGCCGTGCGCGACGCGTGGGCCAAAGAAGCACCTCGGGGACCGGAGCGCCGGTGAGCGAGTGTCAATGTCGAACCGGAGCGGCCCTCTGCACGAGGCTGGGTTGCGCGGAATGGTTGCGCCCGCGGGCTCTAGGGAGCGTCTCTGAAGAGCGGGCCCTGGAGGAAAACGGAGGCTGGCCCAGGGGCTGCGGGGGAAGGGACCCGGGCCTGCAACAACTGCTGACTAATCGGCGGGCGGGATCACGCGCCCGCCTGTGCGGGCCCGTGGGTTTGGGGCTCCTGGGTCTCTGCCCGGATCCGGAGGCCCAACTCCCAGTCGGGGGCCCTGCCCAGCCTTCCGGGGTGGGGGTGGGGGTGTGCTTCGCAGTGAGTACCGTGCACGCGTGGCCCGAGCCGGCGGGGGAGGGGGCCGGAGGCTGAGCGTCCTAAGGGTGGGAGGCCCAGAACGCCATGCTGGGCCTCAGTAACGGTCGGTGTTGAAAACCTTTTAAATCATCCCTCAGTCAAGTACCCCTGTTTTCTCAGAAGGGAGAAAGTGAGGTCCAAAAAAAAAAAAAAAAAAAAAATTGAGTACTTTCCCCAAAGTCACCAAGCCGAATTCGACTTAGACCTCGGGACTTGCCCCACGCCAGGCATTCCTGGGAAGAATCTCCCTGCCCTTGACTTCCCACTCTGCCCTTCCGGCTTCTCGGTAAGGTAGGCAGGGTCTCGGTGCACGGTTCCACTTTATCGATCGAGGAAACTGACATGGCTGGGGAGATAGCCCGGTGGTAGAGCACTTACCTAGGATGCGTGAGGCCCGGGTTCGATTTCCAGCATCACAAGGAAGAAAAAAGAAGGAAAGTCGAAAGGAACGGGTCCACAAGGCTCAAATCCTAGTTGTGTATGCCCATGTGCAAATCTCTCACTCTTATTAAGGTGCCCAGGGGTGGACGATTATGAGAAGGAAGGGTGCAAGAGGAAACCTCAGTGGGGGACCTTGCCTCCAGGCTCATTAACATCTGTCTGCTCTCAGCCCTGTAGGGAAAAGAAGGTAGAGTTTACCTTTACCCTCCATCCCTGAGTAGAACCTGGAGCCAAGCTAATGTCTAACAGAGAACACATACAAATCCCTAGAGGTGTGCAGGGCGTAAGTACCCTGGTGAACTTGGAGATAGGAGGAGTCTTCCTCCCCCTGAACTGGAACCAACCCGCTTAGGGAGACAGGTCAAGCTGTGGCCATTAGGATAAGATCCATGAAGTAGAAAGGGATGATAAGTGGGCTTCAGAGTGATTGGAGGGACCTGTTGGTGGGATGAAGAGATAGGAGAGAAAAGAGATTTTTCACATCTTCCCCCCACCCCCCATGGGAGATTCAGGGGGAAGCCCTTGGTAAGGATGATAATTTGATAGCTTTTTTATGTCTGTCAGATCTGCTTTCTGCCCTTAAATCAGTTCATTCAGAGTCCTCAGACTGGTCCAGGAGTGATGAGACTTCAGTAGGGCTGGGACAGGGTGGTGTGACAGAGGAACACAGGGAAGGAAAGCTTAGCTTTGGGGTTTATTGAGTAAGAACTATGGGCCAAACCATTTGAGTTGGCCAAACCACTGGGGAGGTGGAGACCAGATCCCAGGTTCAGAACTAACATGGGCTAAATAGTAAGACTTTTTCTCAAAAAGACTTAAAAATTACAAAATAAATAGAAAACCAATAATCTGACCTCACCCTATTTATCATCATCCTATAGGGAAAAGATTATCTTCATCTCCATCAAACAGAGTGGGAAACCTGCCCAGAAACACACAGCAGAAAGAGAGCAGATACTTAAATGTTTGTGTGCAAAGTGGGGCCAAGGTCAGGGCTGGGGAGAAAGCAGATGTCTTAGTCTTTGGTTGTGTTGTCAGGCTCTGAGTGTGGTACTCTTGCTACCTGACTTCTAGCCCTTGTGCCTACCCCCCCCCCAATGTTTACCCATGTAGCAGGCTTTAAGCCCCTTATTCAAGGGCAACAGGAACGCAAAAGGCTAGAGCTGGCACTGACTTTGCCATTCCCAAAAAGATGTACCCATCTTTTTTGAGTGTGTGTGTGTGTGTGTGTGTGTGTGAGAGAGAGAGTGCACTGTGTGTCCCTGTGGAGAATCAAGAGTGACTTCGGAAATCATCGTGGATTGCTTCTACCTCCTGCTTGCATCGATCTGGGATTTCTCAGCTCTACCCATCAGGGCCAGAAGTACAGGCCACCACCACTTCTGCCTGGCACTTTGATATGGGACCTGGAATCCAAACTCAGAACCTTCTGTTTGTGAGACAGTCTTAGCCCCTGAGCTATGATTCCAGCCCTAGGTTTTGTTTGTTTTAAATTGTGCATGTGAGATATGGATGCATGTGTAGGTCAGAGGAAAACTTTATGGAGTTGGTTCTCTCTACCTTTATATGGATTCAGGGAATTAAACCCAGAGGGGTATCAGGCTTGTGCAGCAAATACCTTTACCTGCTAAGCCATCTTATTGGTTCCCCCCTCTTTTTTTGAAACAGGGTTTCAGGTATATTAGGTTAACCTTGAACTCAGTATGTAGCTAGGATGACTTGAGCACCTGAATTTAATTTTTTTTTTATAGTGCTGGGATCAAACCCAGGCCCCTATGCATGCTAGGCAAGCACTCTACCACTGAGCCATATTCCTAAGAAAGTCGAACTTCGGATCCTTCTGCCTCGACTTCGGAAGTGCTGGAATTACAGGTGTGCATCATCATATCCGGCCCTTCCCACACATGAACAGGTAGGGTGGGAAGTTGGCCAATAAGCACCTCGATGGGTGCTGAGGTCCTATGGTCAAGTTGCCTGGGCCTGTCTCTGCAGCTTCCCTTTCCACCTCTGTAAAATGTGCTTATTAGCAAAGTAGTTGAGGAGTCAGGCAGAGACTATAAAAATAACTGTTGTTACTGTTTCCTTCCCCCCCTAGCACCCAGCCCCAGGAACACCTTTGATTGTCCTCAACCAAGCTATGCATGCCAGGGACCCACCTGGCTCACTCTCCCCAGCTCTGCCCCTTGCCTCCTCCGTCTTGATGCTGCTGCTGAGCATCCTATGGCTGTTGGGGGCTGGCCCCAGCCTCACACTGGCTCCGGAGCTGCTGCTGGACCCCTGGCAGGGTGAGAACTACCTGCGTGGACTTTGGAGGAGGCTGGAGACTGGTTCTAGGGTCTAAGACCAGTATCAAGAGCATTGGACAGCCTGCAGTGATCCTATGGGGGTTGGATCGGATCCCCTGAGGATCTTTAGTCTTCAGAGCATGCCCAGCCCACCCACAGTTGAGAGAAGGCAGGAGGACCCTACGGAGAGGCCAGCAGGTTGGGGTGGGAAGCTATAGGTAGGACTTCTGACGGCATCCCTTCCTGATGACTTTCTGTGGAAATAACTAAGGTTTTCAGCTAAGCACATGCTTCCCAGCAATGAAAGTTTCCGTTTACATTTGAGGAACCCAAAAGATGCTCAGAGAGGTTAGGTAGTTTGTCTGAGGGTCATAGAGCTTTGTGTGAGTAGGCGATTTCAGCAGACAGTTTAATTAAAGCTTGTGAAGGATTTGGTACATACATGTGCACGGCAGTATTGGTCACTAGTGAAGACAACTGAGTTCTGGGTTCATGTAATGTGAAGGGGGAGTAGCTATGATATTTGGAAGTCCTTGGTTCCCTCTACCAGTGATCTGGTGATGTCACTGGGTATACTGGTGTCTAGGGAAGGGCGGCTGGCCCAGCAAGTGGCTTTGGTGCAGGATAATCCAACTTGATGACCTGGCATACCTGGGACAGCTTTGAAGGTTGGAGCTACTGATCTGCACATAAGCCCCTTTTCTCTCCAGTGCACCGGCTCCTGACCCATGCTCTGGGCCACACTGCGCTGCCGGGCCTACTCCTGAGCCTGCTGCTCCTGCCTACTCTAGGCTGGTGGCAGGAGTGCCACCTGGGCACCCTGCGCTTCCTGCACACCTCTACCCTCCTTGCCCTGGCCGCTGGGCTGTTGGCTGTGCTGCTGGCATGCCTTGGGGTGTCCAGCGCTGTTGGAGGCTGTGGCTATATGCCCATCCATCTGGCCATGCTGGCACAGAGTCGCTACCCTGGATGGCCTTGGGGGGCGCTGCCACAGTGGTTGCTGCCCTGGCTACTGCTGGCCCTCACCCTGCTGCTCAGCTCTGAACCCCCCTTCCTGCAGCTTCTTTGTGGCCTCCTCGCTGGCCTGGCCTGTATCCTTTGCCTGAGCTCAGGGTATGTGACCCTCCTGGTGCCTGGGAAAGAAGTGGCACAAAGGGGCCAAAGCCTAAACAATGCCAGGCGACTAAACACACCTGATTCAGCACATTTCTAGGCTAGGGACAGGCCTCATGGCCAAATTAGACCCCATAGAATGCTTGGGAGATGAGGGGGCCCAAGAAGTCAATATCCTAGGTCCTGTGCGAAGGCGGCATCTAAGCACAGACATGCAGGGGGGAGGGTCCAGGTGAAGAGAAATGAAAATAGCAGGCCAAGCATAGGGCACAGGGAAAGGACAGCATCAAGGTGGGAACATCCTGGGGTTGTCTGGGAGCAGGAGACAGCCTGCGGTCCATGGTGCAGAGTCCTTAAACACAGGCCTTTATTCCCAGGGTACAGAAAATGGCCGCCACTTAGAGCAGGTGGTCCCTATGACCCTTCAGACTGGCACAGGAGACTATCAGAATGGGGACACTAGCTGTTCTAGCCTGGCTAGGTGTAGAAAGAACCGTCTGCAAGCACACAGGGCCGTGGGAGCACAGGATTGGAGGGTGGCTGAGGTTTCCTTTCTGGTTGAGTAGCTCCAACTAGGCTAGGCGGTTCTCTGAGCTGTGGCAGCGGAATCTGGCGAGGATCCAGCCCTGCAGGACTGTAGTGAGGGAGACATAGGAATGCCTGGCACAAACTTTGCCCCACTCCCTCAGCTGATTTTCATTTTCCTTGACCAGTTGCCCTGCTCTGGGCAGACAGATGCTGCCGGGGCCTTCCGGTGGCTGGAACTCTCAGAGCAGCGACTGCAGGTACTGCAGGAGAGTCTCTTATGTAGGACTTTGGCCCAGTGCTGGCCTCTGAGACTCTTTCCCACCCCAGGCAGCTTGGCTGAGCTGCCTGTCACCCATCCTACTGGAGTGAGGTGAGGGAAACGCTAGGTCCCAGCTTTGGATTTGGGCGCTGTGGCAGTGACTGGCAGCTCAGCCCCTCCTCTGCCTCTGTTCCCGCAGGCCTGTCACCCCTGGACTTCTTTATCTGGCCTCCCCCAAACCCTGGTTGCAGAGTGATGGCTCTGCTCGGGTCTCACCAGGCCTAGGGTCTGTGCAGCGGACACGGGAGGAATCAGAGGGCTTGCACTGGGCTGGGTCCAACTTTGCTCCAGGGACCCCGATGTGGGCAGCCCTGGACGAGCAGATGCTGCAGGAGGGGATCCAGGCTTCACTTCTGGATGCGTCAGCCCAGGGGCCCCAGAACCCACGGTGGCTGCCGAAATCCTCTGTCTCCTCTCTCCGGTAAGGCAGGGTGGGCAGGGGGTGGCCTCCTGGTGTGGTGGCCGTGCTGCCCTGACATGACCTCCTTGTCCCCCACTTCACAGGCTGCAGCAGCTGGAGCACATGGGCTTCCCCACTGAGCAGGCAGTGGTGGCTCTGGCAGCCACAGGCCGCGTGGAGGGGGCCGTGTCACTGCTAGTGGAGGGGTTGGTGGACACGGAGGCCTTGGCGACCGAAGGGAGAAGTGGTCCTGCCCTCCATAAGGGTCCTGGGCCCTCTTAGCCCAGGTAGAGAGTAGGGTCACAGGTCTGGGGCTGAAAATAAAAGCATTTGTTTTTCAACTTCACCTCCTGAGTGACAGAGTTGTGTCTGACTCTTCTGTTTTTCAACAGAGATAAGTGAGTGAAGGGAGAGACAGTAAATAAACAACTGATGGTGGGAAGGCAGCTCCTGGAGGCCAGGGACACAGGCCTGCCATCATCAGGCCTTGTGTCGCAGCCAGGCAGTCTTGCCTGGCTGCCTCATCCGGATACACAGAGACCAGGCTGGCAGAGATTAGCCAGGGGCCTTTATTGTCCAGTACATAGCAGTCCTTGGCATCTGCAACAGGCGGTTGGGAACCTTGGTTTGCATGTCCCACCTCTACACAGGACTGTAAGGGTCTGGGGGCTCAGGGCAGAACTACAGCAAGGAGCTTCCAGCCACTTAGTTGGGGATTAAGCAGCCTGGACTCGGGGGAGGGAGGAGGGGACCCAGCACCAGAAAACAAGAAGAGGGATAGATGGGGCTCCCTGAGGTTTGACAGGAGGGGAACAGAGACTCCCCCTCACATCCCTGCATGTCCCAAGGGCCAGGCAGAGTGCCTTGTACTCCCACCCCCTCCTTCAAGGTCTTTTCACCCCATTTCAGAGGGAAATAGGCCCCAGTCCTTGCTCTGTATATGTACAGGCTGCCACGAAGGAGACCTGCCCACCCCAAGGCCTAGATGGCAGAGGGTCCCTGAGGGCATTAATAAATAGGAGCTGACAGTCCCTGGAGGCAGCTAGCTGAGCCCAGGCGAGGAAGGGAAGTCTGGTGTGGAACCCCAAAGGGTTATACTGCCTTCAGCCCTTCTCATTGCGGCTCCTGTGGGTCACGATCCGGTAACTGGTTGTGTGTCCTCCCCTCTTGCCTCGAAGGAGGCTGGGGGTGTTGGTGCCATCAGGGCCTGCCCCAGACCCCATTTCTGGTTCTGCAGAGGGAACAAGAGGTGATATTAGGGGGTTCATCACATGAAGTGCCCACCTTCCCCTTGGCCCTCTGGAAGAGGGCAGGTCCATGTACCTGCCTGATAGATGCACTCACCCACTCCTGCTCTGTACACCCTGGCATCCTAGAAAAAGAGCTGTGGAAATGAGTGGCTATAGTCTGGCGAGTGCCCCCCAAGACTTCAGACTTAGATCACCTGATGCCTGTTTCCATGAAAATGTTCAGCATATGGACATTCTCTAAGAAATGGGTTTTTTGTCTTTTTTTGTCGTCTATTTGGAGTGATCTATAATGTGAATCATCTCCATGTCATGGTCAGGTAAACTGAGGCTAAGAAATATTTTTTCTCATTCCTTGGGTTAGACCACTAGCTGGAGTAAAAGCCTAAGGGACACCAGGCCCTGGTCAACCTTGGGAAAACTATCACTGTCAGGGGTCCAGTTGTCTGATCTCTAAAATAGTCTGAGGGTCCAGACAGTTTCAAAAGGATTAAGGTCTGTTCCAGTAGGAGTGACAGACAGGCTCCAGTCTGTGTATCAGCCAAACCTCAAGACTGAAAAAGCAATTGACATGGTTGCTACCTAGAAACTAATGAAACTAATGCCCTTCAAAACTAGGAGTGGGGTGGGGCAGGGCTTCCTTACTTACGAAGCTCATGAGTACCCCTTAGCCCCTCCTAAAGTTAGTGAGAATGTCAGAGGTGGGAGGAAAACTCCAGGTAACTACTTGGAGCCTTGGAGATTAGTCCTTCCCACTGATGGCTCAAGCTGCGGGGTGGGTGGTACCCCTGTAGTCCTAAGGGCCAGTGTCCCTGTACCTCTGGTTGAGATCTGGGGCTGTGGCATAAACAAGTGTGTGCAGTCATTGCAAAGAGGTTTCTCTGACCTGTATCAGAGAACATGGAAGGAGAGCAGTATAAAACCCTGGCTAGGTCCTGCATGTCCCCATTAGGGAGCCTTGGGCAGGCCAGAGATCTTGGAGCTTCATCTGGGGCACAGAGATAATACTCACCTAGTCATAACTGCCGCCCTCTTGCAATAGCTAGGTTTAACGTGATCAGGAATGGGAGGCAGTTTCCGCGATAAATGTTAAATCACTGCAATAGAACTAGATTGGGGTAACTTGAATCTAGGTCTCTTGCAGGTCTGGCCACTATTGAGCTGGTCATGATATGATCAGATCTGGGGCCCTGGGTTTCCTCTGGACCATCCTCACTGCTTTGCCAGCATAGTGTATTAGCAATCTCTTGCTTCTGAGTACAGATCTAGGATAGAGGCCTGGCCTTAACCAAGTCTATCCCCATAATGCTTCATCTGTCAAGCTTACTGCACTGGAGATGACCCAGGTAGATGTATAGTCAGATGAGTAGGAGCTACTTCTAGACAATAGTAGAAACTGCCATCATTGACAGGAACCCAAATGTGACCACCTAGATCTTTAGTTAACACCTTGCTCTGTATCCTGGGTCCATGGGGTGGGTTTCTATTTCAAGTCCCAGAGGATTCCGTCTCTTTCTCTATTCCCTTCCTCCTGTACCTTTCCCACCAGGCTCAACCCAAGCTGGCCTAAATGGCCACATTCTCCTGCGCTCATGGTTACTGATGGAGACCTCAGGTGCCTGGCAACCTGGATGTGTTTGTCTCCCTTGCCTGGCAACCTGGATGTGTTTGTCTCCCTTCTTAAGGTGGGACAGGGTTGCATGGATAAAGTGGGTAGGTGGGTGGAGAAAGGGGTCTAAGAGATAGTCTTGATGTTTCCAGAATTTAGAGAAGTCACATGGCTAATGGGAGATGGGTCTTAAAATAGCCATATACACTTTATTATTATTATTTTGAGCCCCGGCTAGCCTCAAATTCACTATCTCCTGTCTCAGCCTCTGACCACCATGTCAAGCTTGGACCACACACATTCCAAGCCTTCAGATATGAATTAGCCCATGTTAGACATTCTGTCAGAGTTCTCTCTCTACTTGCTTGTTATGACACAACCAAAAATCCTTCATAATTCAACACAGGGTCCCCTCTTTCAGGAAGTCTCCAACCTCCAGCAAGAAGGGCCCACATTCTTATGCATTCCAGCTCTCCATCTCTACAACTGTTCATCTCCCAAAGCCAGGGGCAGGGGTCAGCTATTCTGCAGGGCTCCAGTTCTAATACAAGCCTGGCATTCGGTGAAAACTTCCTGGTTTTCATTTTAACCTTGACCCTCCTTCCCTCTTTGGGCTTCAGTTTTGAAACTACTGAGGCCTCTGCATATCGATAGGCACGTGGGCTATGAGGTGCGGTAGGGAGGGCAAGGAACAGCCCATCCCATCATAGCACGACCCACCAGCTCTTGTTTAAGAGTCTCCCTCTGGGACCAGGCACAGGTCAGGGTATTACCGCTCCCGTCCTCCATCTGTCCTCCCTACCCACCCTGAGCCTGGAAACTAACATCTTCCCATCCCATGCCACTTTAGTCTGCCTTTTAAAACCTTTCCGTCTGGGTCTGCTCGGCCTTGGCCCTCTGCTCTCAGCATCCTTGGGAAACAAATCCTGTGGCCTTCTTGACTTTCATTCTTCTGCTGCTTATTTACTCTTCCCTGATCTTCGCTTGTCCTCTTCTTCTTTACTGAGGCCAGGAAGGCCTCTCTGACTACCTCCCCCCGCCCCCCAGTTTCCTTCATTTCCTTCTTCATCCTTTCTCCCTCCTTTGAATTGACACTTGAACCCAGGGACTTGGGGATGCGAGGAAAATGCTCTACCACTGAGCTACATCCCCAGCAGGCCAGGGGCATTACTATGCTCACTACATTATCATCTGTCTCCTCTTGGCTTGTCCCACCAATGCCGAGGCTCCCCCCAGCTCCCTAAGTTGCACACGAGCAGTGCTACATGTGTCCGATGCGTTGGAGCCTGGCACAGGATGGATGTAGTATCTGCTAGCTTGGACCAAGCACTGGAGGCACCTTCTGCATGCCCAGGCCAGTCCCAGGCCCTTCTTGGGAGGGGCTGTCCCCTGTCTGCCCACCCTGCCATTACCTGGCCAGATGATGGCTTCCAGCAGGGTGACCCGTCTGGCCAGGAGCTCCAGCTGGGCCTGCTGTTGCAGGAAGCTCTGTAAGCTAGGAGCCTGATGGGAGATTGAGAAGAGCAGACGGTGCGAGTCTGGTCTCCAAGGGCTGGACTGGGAGCGGAGAGGGTTGAGGGAGAGGAGAGGTGCTGAGGGGCTTCAAGGTTGGAACCTGGACTTTAGTGTTCCGAAGAAAGAGGCCTGCCTAGCTCCTCAGGTGGACAGATGGGTGAAGACTTGCAGGATAAATACCTAGGGTGAGGATCTGGCTCTCTTGACCAAGAGGAACCAACAAAAGGGCAGATTAGAACTACAGCAGTACAAGGGGAATATCTGGAGCCAGGAGGGCGGGTAACCCTCTGGAGGATAATCAGGAAGAACTGACAGGTGATATATTACCCAGAGTCCTTCAGGTCTGACTCTGTCTCCCACAGTTCCCTGTACTTCTGGAGTCTAGCTGCTTGACCTATTATTGTCTCGTAGGTTTGGACAATGGACCACAGTCCATGACTTCTCTAGAATTGAAGCTCAAGTAGAGTCTACATCCATTAACAACACTCCTTCCAGGGGACTGGACTCTGATTGTATGACGCATGACCCCCAGCTCTGCTGGAGCCTGCCTGTTACCCACAAGCCCTGCTGATCAGGAGTTTGGTTCCTCTGTCCATCATTTCTTCCAAATCTTGAACTCTGATTCCCTTCAGGCCTGGAAACCACATCACCCATAGTGCCCGGAGGCTCAAGGCTGACCCCCGGGTGGGGATCTTCCCTTTGGAGAGGGAACCAGTCACTGAGAGATGGGTGGCTTTGGCCTCTGCTTCTCCAGCCTCATGACTGGGCTCCGAAGGGCTGCGGGAAGGCTGGCGGGCAAGGGCCGGGCTGTCTGTCCGTCTGTCTGTCTCTACTCACCATAGAGCCCAATCATTGTTTCCAAGATTAAAACCCTCTCAGCTAAAATCTTCAAAGCCTCGCGCAGTTGGTGTAACCCCTCCCCCTGTGGAGGAAAGAGACAGATGCAGCCGTGATGGGGGCAGGAAGGGGGCCCCCCCGCAAAGCCTGCCCATGGCCCGTGGCCCACCCGGGACATGCACCTACAGCCCCATACTGCCTGCCACAGCCCAGGGCCCACAGGCAGCCGCCAAACAAGACCGGTAAGGACACAGGAAGGGAGGAGCAAGACAGGTGGAAGCGTCCCTTGAAGATGCCTCCAGGAATTCCCATTTGGCTGCAAGTCCTGCTGCCCTGGAGAACACCAATATGCATGTCCCAGAGCGTGCCATGCGCTTGTTCCCAAGGCCGGAGCAGCAGCCTGTCCTCTGATCTGCGTTCCAGCCCCAGTTGCTCTTGTATCTCCCGCGTGATTCGTGCCACATCCCATGGCCACCTGGAATTTTGTTTACTGATATGTTGATTTTTCTTACATTTTCCTTGCTTTTTAAAAAATCTTTTTGTGTTTTGTGTGTGTGTGTGTGTGTGTGTTTGTGTATATCAGTAGGTACTATATGTCCCTGTGGAGGGCCAAGGGTGACTTCAGGAATCATTCTGAATAGCTTTTATCTCCTTTTTGCTTTGCTCGGGGATTTCCCAAGCTCCACCCACTAAGACTGGAAGTGCAGGCTAATGCCATTTCACCTAGTGTTTTTTCCGTGGGACCTAGGATCTGAACTCAGTACCTTCTGCTTGTGGAGCAGAGTCTTAACCCATGAGCCATCTCTCCAACCCCTTTCTTTGCTTTTTAAATTTTCTTTTTTACTGATTTTTTTTCCCCTTGAGATATGGTCTTAGGTTCATGAGGTCCTTAAGTTTAAGTTGCCAAGGATGGCCTTGAACTTCTGTTCCTCCTGTCTTGGCCTCTCGGGTACTGGATTACATGCCAGGCTCACTATTTTCATTTTTTCAATTTTCTTTTTTTCTCCGTTAACTCATATTCTTCAAATTTACTTTTGCCTTCGATGATCACGTTAACCTCATCCCACGTAACTTTATCAGCAAGAGCAAGTTAGTTGCTGGTATTTCTAGTCATGCCAAAATGAATATAAATAAATAAAAATGAGTAAATAATTTGCTGCATTTTAAACAATTTCCTTCATAACAATGCCACACAAGGATTTTACATCTGGGCTGGAGAGATGCTCAAAAGAGAAGGACCTGAGTCTGGTTCCCAGATCCCACGTAAAAATGCTGGATAGGGGCTGGAGAGACGACTCAACGGGTTATGACTGTCTCACAAGCAAAAGGTCCTGAATTCCGGTCCCAGGTCCCATGTAAAAACACCAGGCAGAAAGCAAAAAGGAGGTAGAAGCAATCCAGGTAATCCCCAAAGTCACCCTTGGTCCTCCAAAGGGACACACAGTACCCTCTGATACATACACACACACACACACACACACACACACACACACACACACACACGTTAAAAAAAATGTTGGGTAGAAATGGCAGCAACCTGCACTTCTGCACTTCTGGTTCTGGAAGGTGAAGCCTGGAAAATCTCAGAATGAAGAAAAAGGAGGTAGAGTAAGTGAGGATGATTCCTGATGTCACCCTTGGGCCTCCACAGGCACTCTTAGTGCCCTCTGATACACACATACACACACACACACACACACACACACACTTGCACATATGTATGTACATACAAAAAGAAAATGCAGCAAATCTGAGACTCCACCCAACACCATTTTCCAGAAAACCAGGCTCGCTCCTGCCAGGACAACACTAGGTTCAAATTCTGACACATCTTGGTGTGTGTGCTCAGTCCAGCCCTCTCCTCTAAGCACCAGCTATCTGACCCTTCGTGTGCCCCTCTGTGTTTCTAGCTCCAAGGTCCTGAGAGGCAGAGGGGTGGGTCCACCAAACCACTTCTTTAAGGCCCCCAAACCTTCCCTCACCCCAGACAAGCAGAGACTTCACCCTGGCCTCTTTCCAGTCCGTCCTGTCCTTCCCCAGTACAGGGGCCAGGGCCCTGTCCACAGGCCACACCCCCTCACTCCTTCCTCTTTCCTAGCCCAGACCAAATGGATTTCTAGACTGTAGATATCTTAATTCCAACACAGCACCAGAGTAGCAGTAGAACTATCCTAAACTCAGACAACATCTAAAAGTCTCTCCTGACATAATTTAGTACAGATTAGGTGAAGGGATCCACAAAATGTGCATTTGCTCAATTACTCCATGCCCCCTTGTTGTGAGTGGTTTGTTTGTTTGTTGAGACAGAATCTCACACTGTAACCCAAGCCTGCTTCAAACTCTCTATGTAGTCCATAGACTGTCCTCAAAGTCACTTCAGTTTTCCTGCTTCAGTCTCCCAAGAGTTCTTGGATTACAGGCACAATTACCACTGCATCTGGCTCACCATCCAACCCTTTAAGCAGTTGCTTCCCCTAAAAACATCTAAGCAGTCTAGAGACCCCTCAACATTTCCACTAAGAGTTCTCTCACTCCCTGGGGCTCTCTGTTGTGATCCAGCTGCCTTGCTGTATCATAAAAGTGAGCTACTCTTGGGCTACTGAACAGTCATTTCAGCCTTGGATCTTGGGGTCACCATGGGTCACATGCCAACTAATCTCTCTTCAAGTGACAGGTCCTAAAAATGGACAATCTCTGAAAACGCTAAGAAGTCATTTTTGGACTGACAGCTCAGTGTAAGGCACCTGCTTTAAACCCAGTGACCTGAGTTCAATCCCCATAAGACCACATCTACCCCCCTCATAAAAATGAAAGAAAGAAAGAAAGAAAAGGAAAGAAAGGAAGGAAGGAAAGAAAGAAAGGAAGGAAAGAAAGAAAGAAAAACAAAGAAAGAAGAAAGGAAGGAAAGAAAGAAATAAAAGAAAAATAAACAAAAAAAAGCTTTAAGTTGGTGATGTAAATGTGGTAGAGCAACAGCATGAATGAGGGTTTGCTCTCCAGTACTGCAATAAATAAATATGTGACCAGTTAAATACAATAACTTTCAAAGGCATTTGGGAGACAAGCTGATGTCAAGTGAAACATTAAGTGGCATCATTTTGCTGAACTAATGTCAGCTTGCTTTATGTGTGGCAGTAGGACTATGGCTATTTAAAGGCATAGATGAACTAGAGATGAAGGAACTAGAAAAAGAGTTACAGACATATAAAGAGATAAAAACAGTCAATGTGGCAAGGCACTAATAATTGTTCAAAGTAAAGAAAAAGCAGAAAGATAAGAGTTGTAGTAACATGCCAGTTATATTTTTTTAATTTAAAATAAAATTTATGGAAAAGACTTAAAATTCAATGGTTGGAGCCCTTTGCAGATAAGTGACTTTTCTGCACTGGTGAGACTTGGGTCTCTTCTCAGCCTGACCTGTAATCTCTGCTCTGTTGGACATTTCCACTGATCTGTAAAATGGACATTTCCTACCTTTTTAGGAACAAAGTTCAGTTGCTTCTAGTTTGTTCTCTCTCTGTCTCTGTCTCTCTCTCTCTCTGTGTCTCTCTCACTCTCTTCCTTTCTCCCCTTCTCCCAAACTGTTTATGGAACTCAGAGCCTTGCACATGCTAGGCACAAACTCTACTGTAGAAATATATCCCCAGGTTTTTTTTTAAAGATTTATTTATTTACGTGTGTGTCCCTGTGTGTGTGAGAGAGAGAGACAGAGAGAGACAGAGAGAGACAAAGAGAGAGAAAGAGTCTGAGGGTACTGTGTGTCCCTGTGGAGGACTAAGGGTGACTTGGGGAATCATCCTGGATTGCTTCTACCTCCTTTTTGCTTTGCCCTGGGATTTCCCAGGCTCTACCCACCAGGGCTGGCCATGCAGGCCACAGCCAGTTCTGTCTGATGTTTCTCCATGGGACCTGGCATCGGAACTCAGGACCTTCTGCTTTCGAGATAGAGTTTTAACTCCTGAGCCATCTCTCCAGCCCAGCTTTTTATTTTATTTAATAATAAAAAAAAACTTCCTATGTTCAGACAAGGTCTCACTAAATTGCCCAGACTGGCCTTGAATTTATGATCCGCCTGCCTCAGCCTGCAGGTAACTGTGATCACAGACTTTCTTGCCACCCGGCTTGGCTGCCATCTTTTACTATTTAAAGTCTCTGCCGTCTCACTTCCCTTCATAGCCAAAGCAGCACTGAAGAGTCTCCTTATTCCATTGACATCTGTCTGACCTTATTGCTTCCCCACTTGCAGTTTTAGCCCCCACAGTCTCTCACCAGAATGCCCACAAAACCTCCCGCCTAGTCCCTTTCTGTCCTCCATCTGTTTTCCACATGCCAATCAGACAAATATTACAAAGAAAAACCCAACAATGTCATTCCCCTGCCCTGCTTAAATTTTCATTTTGTAACCCTGTTTCATTTTGTAACCGACACTCACCTTAAACCCATGGCATTATGCTGCCTCAGCCTTGTGGATTTTGGAACTACAGGCATGAGATACCAGGCCTGGCTCCCAGTTTATAGAAATCTCAGTGGCACTCCAGTGTCCACAGAACAAAGTCTGAACTCCTTGCTATGGCCTCCTAAGTCTTGAAGGCCCCTCTGGCCTCTTTTTCACTTCCTACCTGTCGAACTGTCACCCCTTGAATATTCCAGGGCTTACTCTTGTACCAGGGTCTTTGTACGCTTTCTCTGCTACTCTGTCTTAGCACCCAACTATGTAGCTTTTGGGCCTAGTCTGTCTCCCCCAAGATACTACAGAGTCCCCCACCAAACTCTTTGGCCCTGTGACTGCTCATTACGGTTTTTACCTCTATCCCACTGTGGCTGCCCTGGGAAGAGGGCATAGATGGCATCTATACTGTGCCCAGCCCTGACAGCCACAGAGGAGCAGCTTGGGGAATGGTAGAGTGCTCCCTAGAACTTCTGGATCTCTAATTATAAGTCTATGCCACTCAGCTTTTACAGAACTCAGCTGTGGTCTTTACGCCTCCCTTCCCCCTCGTGTGAATTAGGAGTGAAAGCTTCAGGCTAGGTGTAGGGAGCTCTGGCTAGCTCCTCGGGTCCTGCACTACACTCCTGCTACCACTAGATGTCACCACCGAGCCACAGCCAAGTCAGGCCAGCGGCTGGGAAAGCACAACTACCCTCAAGGGGGCACTGGTAGGTGATGTGTGTACACAGAAGCCTTCACTCCAACTCCCCAACTTGCTAACACTAGCCAGGTGGGCCCCATTTACTTCCAACAGAGCTGGTCCCTCAGTCCCTAAAGCCTCATGCAACTTAAGTCCAGCAAGTCCCCTCCCAGACAGGCAAGAAGCAAAGGCAGGAGGACAGGGGACAAAGGAGAGGAAGGTGGACAAGCAGGGGTCCTGCTACCTCTAGGGGACTCCTCAAACAAGAGGGCAGTCTTGTGTTAGAGGCTAGACTAGGACTGCCTAGATAACTAGTCTTGTGTCTCCACCGACCCTCCCTACCCTATCAAGCTTCTCCGTGTAGGAATGGATCACACAATCTATTTTTATTGTGACTCGGGTCTTTCCCACCTATTCTGGGCTGGGTGAAAAACCAAACAAAACAAAACCCTGTTTCCATACCCAGAGTCTCTAGGAAAGAAGACTAAGGGACCTATGGGGAGTCCCAAGGTGATTCACATGGGTTTACCTGCCCTCAGCTAGGCCTGCAACCTCACTGGATCCTGGAACCAAGGATGGGAGGATGGGGCTGGGGGAGGGTGGCTGGCAGCTAGGTAGGTAGCAGGACCCTCAGAAGTCATAGGAGACACGGGGAAGAATTCGTGCAAGGGAGGAAGCTCCCACGGCTGTATCCATCACTAACCCCACAATTAAAAACAAAGAGGGCCAGAAAGCGCTGGGGCTTTTTGCACACTCACTAATGACTATCAGGGAGTAGGGCACCCAGACGACTATTTGAGGTGGCCAGGTAGAGGGGAGAGAGGCATGGCCCAACCTTCCAAAGAGGACCCCAGATGTCCTGTCTTGTTGGGACGTCCACTCCCACCCCTGTCCATTTTCCACAAGTCTCCTGTCAGCATTGCAAGCCTTTGGGGCTTGATGGGTTCTAGGCTCCCTTCCTTCCTGTGCGCTCAACAGAGTAGATTCTGGGCCCTGGAATGTTTTTGCTGTGGTCATCTCCATTGATCGCGATGGTTTCTGGAACCCCACATGCATCATGAGATTTCTGAGTGTGTGGTTATTTGTGTTACATCTGCTACATATGTGACAAGTTCCAGCCCACCCTTTCAATTTTTCATGGTTCACTTTGTATATGACAGTGTCCCCGTGGTTCTCCTCTGCATGTGACAGTTTCTAGGCTCTCCCCACTGGGGATACACAGGGCTTCGTGTTATTACTGGTCTTTTGGATACAGTGGAGTTAGGTCTCCTGATCTTGCAACCCACATCAAACAGATATATAATGACTTCAAAGCTTCCATAAACTTCCTGGATTACCTGTGTGTGTAGTGGTTTTTAGGTCCCCTATTTTTCTTCTACTATGGATTTCTTGTGATCTCATCATTTCTAGCCCCCCCCCCATGCTATGCACTTTTCTAGGGTCCCTTGTTTGTCCTGGGTAGATACTGTCTTCATACTTCCCTTTCTTCTGCAGTCATTGGGGTAAAGCCAAAGCCTTTGCCAGGAGGGGACTGTGGATGTAGGGGTGCAGTCTCTCCTGGGTCACCCAAACTACCCAGCAGGAATACATGGAGCCACCTTGGCCTGGCAAGGTTGCAGCAGGAAGGAAGAGACAGGGACACAGACAGAGACAGAGCATGGCGGGCTATCTGCCAAGAAGTCTGGCCCCTCCTGGGGGGTGGGGGTGAAAGGAGGTGTGCAGGGGCTGTGGGTTCCTGTGAAGGTGTGGATGGGGTATCCCATTCCCAGGGCCTGCTGGTGACAATTCTCTCCTGAGCACCCAGAACGGGAAAGAAGATATAGGGAGGTGAGGGTGGGGCCGGGCTTACCCAGTGACTCCTGTCTCCAGGGTCTCCTTTGGGGCCAGGTTCTCCCTGCAAGGAGAGACAGAGACAGAAGTGAGGGAGGACGGAAGAGACAGAGGAGGGAAGGAGAGGGAAAGAGCTGGAGACTTGGGGAAGCATGAACAGATGGGTCTGGAAATGTAGTTCAGAGGTAGAACTCTTGCTTAGCATATGTAAGACATTGGGTTTCATGTCCAGCAGAGAGGGAAGCATAGAGAGAGGGAGGAGAGGGTGGGGGAGGAAGAGACAGACAGTCAGAAATGGAGAGACAGGTGATCTAGCCCCTCATGACCCTCTAGTGCCATGAGTCAATTTCCAGCTGCCTACTTCTCTTGGAGGCTCCCTAGCCCCTCGTGGCACTCCAGTGCCATGAGTCTGTTTCTTGTTCCTTGCTCCTCATGAATTCCATGCCTAGGCACTGTGAGTTCTCATGGGCTCCCTAGCTCCTCATGGCACTCCACGTCTGGAGTCCGTGAGTTCCAACCTTTCTCTTCTCTAATAAACTCTACCTTAATCCTCAAAAAAAAAAAGAAGAGAGACAGACATAGAAATTGAAAGAGAGAGAGAGAGAGAGAGAGAACATGTCAGTTCAAGGAGTTTTGACAACTTCCCACACATAGGAGACAAAGTTCACAACACCCAATGTTTCTAACGAAACTTCAGAAAAGCCAGGCTTTAGGATAAAAAACACATCCAGGCTACAGAATTTTCCTAGGACCAAGAGAAAAACCAAAATGCATTTTCTGATAAAGCCTAAAACTAAGCTTCCAAAAGCACTAGATGATCCAGCAATAGTCTAACTGGACTAGAACAAAACTCAGTGCTCTACACAGGAAAGCAGCAGAATCCAGAGTATCTTCAGCATATCAGCATAAAAAAACAGAAAAATCATGAGCTATGTGAAAAGACAGGAAAGTGTGACCCATATTTAAGAGAAAATGCAGCCAGTAGAAACAGGTCTAGAGGCAACCCACGTGTTGTAAGTAGCAGACAAGAACGTTAAATACGTTAAAAGAATCAACTAGACCACACATGGAAGTGTGCACCTGTGTCCCAGCACTGCGGTACAAAGATTGCCAAGAGCTCTAGGCCAGCTTGGGCTACATAGTGAGATAGTGAACTGTCAAAAAATGAACAAACAGAAAAAGTGGTAAGATAACTCAGTGGGTAAAGGTACCTGCTTGCAAACCTGGACACCTGAGTTCAATTCCTGAAAGCCCACATGGTAGAAAGAGAGAATGGACTTCTGCAGTAAAAATAAACAAAAATACAAGGAATCCACTGGGATTAATAGGTGATACGATAGAGAGTTTTAGAAGAGATACAAGAATTGTAAAAAATAAATAAATAAAGTGGAAATCTCAGGAATAAAAATTCATTAGATGAGATTAACAAAAACTGAACAAAAGAAATAATGAATCAATTTGAAGACAAACCATTTAAATGATAGCATGTAGAGAAGGGGGAGCTGGATGATAGCGTGTATGCTCAGTGTGAATGAGGTTCTGGGTTCAATACCAGCACCAAATGTAAAAGGAACTGCAGAATGAGAGAAGATATGGGAAAAAAATTCCTATTAACCATTTTTTGTTTGTTTGCTTAATTTCAAAACAGAACAGGGTCAGCAAGATGGCTCAGTAGGTAAAGGCTCCTCTGCACAAACTTGGCAACCTGACTTCCATCCACAGTGAAAGGAAAGAATTGACATTACCAAAAAGTTGTCCTCTGCCCATGCTCAACTTCTCCCACTCAAGACTTGCTATGAAGTTACACTAAGACAGTATGCCTAAAAGTAAACTCACATAAATAATAGTTAACGGATCTTTGACCAAGAAGCAAAGACAACGCAGTAGAGCAAAGACTTTTTTTCCAGAACATGCTAGAAATAATATCCATATGTTAAAAAAAGAAGAGAGAACCCAGACATGGACTTTACACTTTCACAAAAATTAATTCAAAATAGATTATAGATCTAACTGTAAATACAAAGCTACAAAACTCTTAGGAGATAATATGGTAACTAGATGATCATACATTTGGCAATGATTTTCAGATACATCAAAAGCATACTCTATCAAAGAAATCAGTAGCTGGGCTTTATTAAAATTAAAAAGTTTTGGAGCCAGCAAGATGGGAAGATAAAAGTAAAAAACTGGCTTTGTAAGTAGAAGTACTTGACGCCAAGCTTCATGCCCTGAGTTTGATCCCAGGATTAAGGTGGAAGAAGAAGATAGACTCCTGCAAGTTGTCCTCTGACCTCCACATGCACATCACTGGATATTTGTGTACACACATAAACACACACACACATACACTAAATAAATGCAAAATTAAAAACTTCTGCTATGCACATGTCAACATCAAGAGAATGAGAAGGCCAGCCGAAGACTGGGAGAAAATATTTGCAAAAGACACACATGAATAAAGACCTCTTAAAACTCAACAATAAGAAGACAATTCAATCTAAAATGGTCAAAAGACCTGAAGAGGCACCTCAACTAGTAAGATAAATGAATGGCAGGTAAGCACTGAAAGGACGCTAGCTAGACACCGAGCTTCCTTAGGGAAGTGCAACTTAAAACAATGAGATAAAACACTCCCAAGCCAGGGGTGGTGGCACATACTTGTCACCCCTGGGCTATGGGAAGGTGAAGTAGGAGGATTAGTGTTGTTTAAGGACAGCCTAGGTTACATCTGGAGACAAAACAAACAAAACAAAGAGCTAGTACCAAATAGCTATTAGAATGACCAAAATATCCACCAGGGACCAGAACACATGATGAGGATGTGGAGCAGCCGAGGGCTCTGCCGTTGCTGGTGGGAATGCAGTGCAGAAGCCACTGCGGGAGCCACAGGCAGTTAGCTCCTTTCCTATTCTAGACAGGGTCTCATGTATCCCATACTGTGCTCGAAGCAGCAGAGGACTCTGGACTTCTGATCCTCTGCCTCCTGAGTGCTGGGATTACTCGGTGCTGAGATGGAACCACAGGGCTTTGCGCATGCTAGGGGAGCATGCCGCCACCTGCGCTATGGCGTCTGCGTTTCTGGTCCTGGTAGGGCAGAGCCTGTGAATCCTGGGGCAGAGTAAACAAGGAGGAGGTGGAGGCGGTCCATGGTGGTTCCCGAATTCACCTGTGGTTCTACACACACACACACACACACACATACACATACATACACAAACACAATTGAATAAAAAAAAAAAAACACCTGGTGGAAATGGCAGTGACCTATACTTTGTAGTTTTGGAAGGCAAAACCTGGGAAATCTCAAAACAAAGCAAGAAGGAGGCAGACAGACAGACACACACATTTATACTATACATACATACATACATAAAATGTAAAAACCACACATAAAGAGGGACTTCTAAAAAAGTTAACAGTGGAAATAAAATGGAATCTTCAAATAAAAAACAAAGCAAGTGAGTATGTAGCTCAGAGGTGGGGCATTCTGCTGAAAAAAAAAAATACAAAAAAAGAAAGGGGAAGGAGACCAGATAAAACACCGCATAAAATTGCAAGCCTAGGCTTAAACAGAACCATATTTACAATTATGCCTATCATTAAAACACAAATGAGCTAAATGTGGGCTACTTTAAAAAGGAGGGTAAGACTCAAGTTATAAGGTGCTGATAAGAGATGTCCTCTGAGGGCCAGCAAAGTGTCTCAGTACAGAAAGACACCTGTGTGTAAACCTGGCAATTTGGTCCCATTCATAAAGCCCACAAGTAGAAGGAGGAAATTGACTCCAAAAGTTGTCCTTTCTGCCTCCATAGCAAAAGGACCTGAATTCAGATCCCAGATCCCAAGTAAAAAAAGGAAAAAGGAAAAAAAAAAAGAAGAAAAGAAAGAAGGAAATGGTGGCGGCTATACTTCTGGCCCTGGAAGGCAAAATCTGTGAAACTCAAGAGCAAAGCAATAAGAAGGTAGAGCAATCCAGGATGATTCCCAGTCACCCTTGGTCCTGAACACACACTCAAGTGTCTTCTGGTACACACAGGTGCACACGCACATACACACACACATCACACACACAAAAGAATCAATTTCTAAAGTTGTCCTCCCTGTATCAGAGAGATAACAATGATAACACAGGGTCTACAATCTGCTTGCAGACCTGATGATCTGAGTTCTAATCCCCCTCAGAAGTTCACATGATAGAGAGAATTGATTTCTGAAAGTTGTCCTCTGACCTTCACCCATGCTTCAAAGCAAGCAGGTGCATCCTCTTTTTTTTTTTTTTCAGAATTAAGGTAGAGTTTATTAGTAAAGAGAAAGGTTGGAACTCACGGACTCCAGACGTGGAGTGCCATGAGGAGCTAGGGCGCTTCCATGAGAAGCAGAAATAAAACAGCTCACGGCACCAGGAGTGCCATGAGGGGCTAGGGAGCCTCCAAGAGAAGTAGGCAGCTGGAAACGGACTCATGATACTAAAGGGCCATGAGGGGCTAGATCGCCGCATCCTCTTTCTTTCTTAAACTAATTAATTAATTAAAGTAGTTAAAAGAAAAGTTATCCTCTGACCTCTACCCATGCTCCATAGCGTGTATGTGCATGCCCCCACTCTCAAAAAAATAAAATAAAGTTGTCTTCTGACCTCCACATACACATTGTAGCCTCATACACCTGCTCTCTCTCTCACTCTAAGTAAATACATCTTTTAAAAAAACTTTTTTTTTTTTAAAGAAAAGAGAACTTTAAATATATTGGCATGGACAAGATGAAAGAAAAAAATTTTAAAAAGATATATCAGTGGGGTCACTTTAACAGTAAACGAAGAATTCAAGACAAAAAATATTACTAAAACTAGAGATAAAAATACTAATTCTAAGGCAGGTTCAGAGCAGCCATGCTGGGATGTCTCTGAAGGTCTTTGAACGTCATTACCCTGAAGGAACACACCCTTCTCCAACTTCCCCCCAACTCTTTGCTTATGAAAGGATAAGGAGGTTTGCTCTCCCTTAAACGAGATCAACTGGGTTGGGCCCCAATGTGGGCTAACCAATGAGGAAAAGTCATTTTCCCAGGCTTGCCTAAATGTATAAATATAACTGACACTGGTAGCCATCTTTGGCACCTGCCCCTCACCGCATTCCATATTTGGAGTCCATGAGTTTGTTTCTAGCTTCTTGCCTCTCACAGATTCCATACCTGGAGTCCATGAGTTCCATTCTTTTTCTCTGTAATAAATTATACCTTAATCCTCTATATTTGTTCTGGTTTCAGTCTTCAACTCCCAATACAAAAATCCTGCAACAATGGGACGGTCAGTCATCCTCTGACATCTGGCGACCGCGAAGGGACAGTGTTGGGCCTGCCCAGGATTTGCCCCAGGGCATGGCCGAGCATATGGGACTAAAGATGGACCCTGAGGGCAAGGGTCTTGGGCGTAACCTGATCACTTCACAGAGAGTCCTAATTGGCTTTCAGGTATCTACCTGCCCCCTGTGCTGAGCAGCATTGAACTTGACCATTAGCACCTGTAGGATGTCTTGACCTTGTGATACAATTGTCACGCCTTGGTGGTCTTTGTCTATAAAAGTTCCTTTTCTCTTCCCAATAAACTGAGATCTGCTTCTGACAATCTCTCCGTCCAGTGCCGAGTCTCTGGGGGTAGAGGCGGAGGTGGGGACGGCTGGAACCTGCTTTCATCACAGCCAGCAGCTGTGTGTTTGAGTGAGTGAATGAGTGCGTGAGTGGGCACTGGTTCCCACGGGACGGCCAGGAGATCCATCCCATAATAATTCCATAAAGACAGGGCGATGTTGAAATCTTAAATGTGTTTCTGTCTAATAACAAATATTCAAAATACATAAAGCAAAAATTGATATTAAAGAGACATACGGACATTTAGAAATGGAGATTGAAAAAGAGAAGTAGAGAGCTAAAGAGAGCAGCCAAGCTGGGATGGTTTCTGAAGGTCTTGGAAGGTCATCCTCTACAGCTAGGATTACCCTGAAGGTATACATGGACTAATATTGAGGTCCTTGATCCATTTGCAATTAATTTTTGTGCATGTTGACTAGTATGGGTCCAGTTTTAATCTTCTGCATGTGGACATGCCGTTTCGCTAACTTCCTCTAAACCTCTGTGAAAGGATATGGAGACTGTTCTCCACTGTAGATAAACCCTGCTATGAGATCAGGCACAAGATCCAATGGGTTGGGCCCCAATGTGAACAAACCAATGAGATGTGGAGGACCAAAAGTTCCAATAAGGTTGCAGAAAATTGGAGCTAACCAATGGGGACAAGTCACTTTTCCTGGGCCCAAGGGTATAAATATTCCAGACCCTGGCAGCCATCTTTGGCGCCTGCCCCTCATGGCACTCCACGTCTGGGGTCCCTGAGTTCCGTTCTTCCTCTGCCTAATCCTCTACGCCTGTTCTGGTTTCAGTCTTCAACTCCCGAATGCAAGAACCTGAATGCACGAAGACCCCTGAAGCGTGATCCCCGAAACAAAGAGAAAGATTAAGAAATGGATACAGATTCTTAGACTGAAAAAGATGGAAGAGAAGATGCGTTTCAGCTACAGGGAGCAACTGACAAGACAGACTGGCCTGAATCAGGAGGGGACGGGTGGGCCACAGATCCTGGAGGAAGGGGGATCGCAGTGTCACTTACCTGCTGCCCAGTGAGACCCGGTTCGCCAGGCAGGCCCTGCAAGAAGGGAGAAAAGGCAAGGAGTTAGCCATTGGGAGCTCTGACCCAGGACCCCCTAGGATTCCCCAGAATCCCCCTATGGCCACTTCGTACTTACTCTCTCACCCTTCTCTCCTGGGAGACCAGGGGTTCCTTTGGGTCCTGTAGGGCCTGGAGGTCCCTGAGTAATAAGACAGGGCTTCAGACTGCTGGGGGGGGGGTAGGGCAGGGTAATCATGAAGTTGGCGCGGGGAAGGAGTCAAACTCAGGCCAGGCCTCACCATATGTCCCAACGCCCAGGACAATCTTCTCTTTTCTTGCCTTAGGCAATAACAATACTTGCTTTTCCTTATGTGAATTGAGTGTGAAGATTTATGGAAAGTACTTTGCATATCAAAAGCTCGGTTAAGTACTTGTTGAATGGATGGGTGAATAGATGGATGAATGGACTTAAGGCATGGTTGGAAGCACTTGAAGAATGACTTACCGTGTGTCCAAAACTCCCAGGGACACCTGTGGGTCCAGGAGGTCCCGGGGGACCTGAGTAAGACAGGATGTCTTCAGGAGTGGAACAGAGTACAAAGCCAAAAAGTCCCCCCATCATTTGCCTCCTACCTACCAACGCCTTTCCTTATCCCAGGCCGTGTTCTACTTACCCATGGGCCCTGGCGGACCCGGAGGGCCTGGAGGCCCAGTGGGTCCTTGAGGCCAGTGACTGCTGGTCTCAGTGAAGGTGTTGGACAGTAATGGGTCCCCTGGAAAAGAAAAGATGCTGTGTGAGCAGAGCTGAGTGGAGTGGAGCAGCCACTCTACATCTGCCACATTGGCCCTACGGGGCAGCCTACAGCAAGGACAGACGAGACCCCAGTGTCTCCTGTCATGGTGGGGGTGCCAGAGTGTTGACCAGGTAGGATCAAAGGCAGGGGCACTTGGGTCTTAACTCTGCCACCATCTGACTAGTGACATCAAGAGTGGCCCTCCTTTGCTAAATCTGAACCTGTTGAGTAATAATAAAAACGAGCTGCCAGGCTGGAGAGATGGCTCAGGGGTTGACTCTGTCTCTCAAGCAGAAAGTCCTGAGTTCGGATCCCAGGTCCTGAGTAAAAATGCCAAAATGTCAGGTGGAAATGGCAGCGGCCTTCGGTTCCGGCCCTGATGGGCAAAGCCTGGACAATCCCAGAGTGAAACAAGAGAAGATAGAAGCAATTCAGAATGATTCCTGAAATCACCCTTGGCCTTCCACTGGGACGCACAGTGCCCTCTAATATACGGGCGCGCGCGCGCGCGCACACACACACACACACAAATGCACATACACACTCAAAATAAAATATTTTTTAAAAAAAGAAGCTAGCTGCCATTTAGTGCAGGAGAATCTTGGAGATTTAGGAGGCTATAATGTCATTACTTCCCCACCCTTCTACCCCACTAGAAATGAGGAAACTGAAGCTTGGAACAAAACAATGGTGAAATGGAATGAATGACAGAATGGGCAGGATGGATAAATGAATGATACCCAGTTATACACAAAGATAAGATGCAGATGGGGTTGAAGCAAGCATCCCATGATCTGAACCCCAGCAGCACACAAGGAATCAGACTGGGCTCCCCAAGGGACAGGCCAGGAAGCACATCCATGGTCACTAGAGGTGGGGCTGGGTCTCTCTGAGCACAGGGCCCGGGCTGTGGTCTTGGAACTCAGAGTTAGCTTCCTGATGGGCTGTGTGCTTCCTGACCTCCTCATGGTTGGATTGTGGCCAACTCAAGGCTTGGGAAGGGCCCGAGGCCGGGTGGTTCTGAGAATGGTCTGAAGCCACTGCCCCAATCCCAATGTGTGATATGTGGCACATGAACTTTCTCTTTGGCCTCAGTGTCCCTCCCTTCTGAACAGAGAATTGCAACATCTGTTGGACAGCTAGGTGACACGCAGCCTCACATGGGGAAGCCTGGCACGTAGAAGGTACCCGATAGATGGCAGCAGGCACTAAGGTGATGTTTATTCCAGTCTCAGCCCAAGATCCCAGGGGGACTCACCATGCTGGGAGATCCTCGCGTGGGGTGGTCCAACAGGGGCAGGAGGACCTGGGGGGCCAGGAGGCCCAGGGGGACCTGGAGGTCCCATCTCTCCAGGGGTACCTGTGGCTCCAGCTTGACCAGGTTCTCCTGGAGGGCCTTGTGGACCTGCAGCGAGAACATAGAAGTCGGTGGGTACGTAGGAGGCAAAGAGAACCAGGAACGTCTCAAGGGGTGAGGGAAGGCAGCCTGGGACAGTGGGCACAAGAGGGTTCTGGCCCACTCTGTGGCTTTCTGTTAGGACACCATTTGTGTCCTCCATCCACCTAAGCATTTTTCCCAGGGTGGGATTTCCAGATCCCCAGCAATTCCAGAGCCCTGGTCACGGGGCAGCTGTGGGTGTTTCTCATCTATCTAACTTCCCCGCCTTAAGGAACCCGACTAACCCTGCTCAGCGCCTAGCTGAGGGTCTGCTGTGGACTTGTTGAGTGACTGTCAGGATTTCAGAGCCAGGCATGAGTGGCTACCCCTGGGAGGGTTGATGAGTTGATGAAGGTAGATGGGGGAGGCCACAGCTTGGGTTCTCTGGCAGGGCAGAGCGGGGGTGGGGTGGGGTACCCAAAAGAAACCGAAGAGCACTGTGAGCACTCACCTGGTGGGCCTCTCACCCCCACTGAGTCCTGCCTGCCAGCGTCTCCCTTGGGGCCAGTGGGGCCAGGCAGCCCCCAAGTACCCACTCTGTCTGTAGGATAAAGAACATGAGATTGGCATCTGAGGGCTTGTGTCTGATTTCTACCCAGACCTCAGGAACTCAGCCAACACCTACCATTTCGAGGGAGCAGTGGGACCCTCACATTCTTGCTGGCTCCTGGTAACCCTGAGGTGGAGGGGTAAGCAGGGGTCAGTATCCTTGCTGGGTTTGAGGCAGGAAGGACATCCAGATTCCCCTCCCCCAGCTGGGGCTGCTCGCCTCCCAGACTTCAATGCTTAGGCGTCTGAGCCCCTCCAACCAGCTCCACTGGACAGTGGGGATGCCCAAGGTCCACCAGAGGGTCAGATGGAGAGTCTCCTCCCACCTGGAAAAACACAGGGGGCACCTCTCACCCTGCAGGCCTCCATCTCCTGGGCTGCCTTGAGCAGCTGGGGATCCCCAGAGTGGGGCAGGGTCCTCTGGGGTAGCTGGGGTCAGGGGCACTGTCCGCTCTGTGACACTCAGCACAGCCACCTGTGGAGGAAAGGGAAGTGAGGAATGGGGTTGTCATAATTGGGCACAAGTGTCAACTTGACTGTTGAGGGTTTGAGCTCTGAGCACATTTGTGGAGAATCAGTGGTCGAGTTGGGTCCAGAGCAAACCTGCAGGAGATTATCTAGCTGATGGGGAGGACCCAGCCTATGGTGGGTGGGACTAGGCCCTGGAATAAAAGAAGGAGGGCTGGTTGAGGAAGTCGGTATCCTTTTATATACTTGGCCAGACATGCTAGTCTGGCAAGTAAGGATTGTCCATCTCTTAGCCGTTATGTGGTGATGGTGTGGCCAATTCCCTCAGCCCTGGTATTGGTGCATGCTCTCTCATCAAGCTGGACTATGAACTGTAACTGGACTGTTTTAAGGAAATAAACCCCATTTGATGGTGATTTATTAGCAACAATGCAAACAAACTGCTACAGGGGTGATTCCAGGGACTGACCAAAGACGGTCTAGCCAAGGAGCCCTGGTGTGTGTGTGTGTGTGTGTGTGTGTGTGTGTGTGTGTGTGTGTATGCACGTGCTAGAGAGTGAACCCAGTACTGCCTGCATGGTAAACAATCACTGACCACTCAGATTTTTGTAGGGAAAATTGGTATCTGACCTGTAATAGAAGCCTAGATTCACACCCTAACCCACTTTTGAACCTAGGGTGATGAAGAATCTTGAAGTAGCCTAAGCTCTTGATCGAGGTCCAGGGAGAGGAAAGATGACCATTGAGTATGGGTTGGGGGACTTGTAGGCCTATTCTCACAGTAGGTGGTCTGTTATTACGTAACCACCCCTTCTGCCATCTTTGCCAGATTTCCCTAGTGAGAGTAACACTTTGGTAAATAGCTTCACATCTAATCGTCTTGTAGGACAAATTCTCAGAGGAAGGAATACATGAAGACAAAGTGTGCAAGTGTGTATATGTTCAGAAAAGAGATAAAAGCTCATGATTGTAATTTCAGTTACTGGAGAGAAGGAGGGAAAGGGGATCTAGAATTCAAGGTTAGTCTGGGCTCCACAGAGTGCTATACCAGAAAGAAAGAAAGAAAAGAGAGAGGGAGAGAAAGGGAGAGAGAGAGGGAGGGAGAGAAAGAGGGAAAGAGGGAAGGAAGGAAGGAAGGAAGGAAGGAAGGAAGGAAGGAAGGAAGGAAGGAAAGAAGGAAGGAGGGAGGGAGGGAGGGAGGGAGGGAGGGAGGGAGGGAGGGAGGGAGGGAGGGAGAAAAAGGTCAGGGGCTGGAGATGTAGCTGTTGGTAAAGCGCCTGCCCAGGATGCAGTTCCCTGATTCAATACCCAGCATCACATAATCCAGGTGTGCTAGTGTTTGGCTATAATCCCAGCACTTGGGAGATGGAGGCCAAAGGTCATCCTGAGCTGCATAGTTCAAGGCTAGCCTGGGGTACACCAAGACACTCAAAAAGGAAAGAAGCGAAGAAAGAAAAGAGAACAAAAAGCTGGAGCTGGCAAGTTGACTCAGTGGGTGAAAGCACTTACTACAAAGCCAGACAACCGGAGTTCAATGCTGGAAGCCATGTAAGGGAGGAAGGAGGGAACAAAGCTGTCCTCTGAACTCTACATGTGTGCCATGCCCATATGAGGGTCCGCATACACTATGTCATTGAATAAAACTTGTGGAAGGGGTAGTGAGATGGTTCAGTAGTTAAAGACAACTTTGCACAATCTGGTAACCTGAGTTCAATCCCTGGTACTTACATGGCGGAAGGAGAGCACTGATTTCTGAAAGTTGTCCTCTGGCCTCAACAACCCCCCCCACCACCTCTGAAAATAAAATTTAAAGAAAGAAGAAAAGGAAAAGAGTGACAGTCGCTTTCCCTGGGGACACAGGTGCCTGGTATAATTGGTTGCCTGCCTACTTTTCCAGATTCTGGAGTTCTTCATGCTTCTACATTTAGATTCTTTGTTGAATGTCCTATTTGTAACTTTTAAAGTCTTCTGAATCTTGGAATGTGAGATGCGGAATAGATATTTTAACTTAAAAAGCGAAGATGTTTTTGATGGGGACAGGGTAAAGGAAGGAGGTGAGAACGAGGCAGGGTCCACTGGGCTGGGAGTGGAGGTGTCTCCGCTTATCCGTCTGGGACTGGACCCCATGGGAAAGGGGGCTTTATAGCTTCCTGGAGGAATAGTGGGTCAGGCTGCAGGACTGCGCACCAGCTTTAAGGGAAGAACCAAGGGGAGAGGATTGAGGCCCATCTGCAGGGAAACTCAGTGGAGGTTCAGAGGATGGGTTTGGGGTGCAGAAAGCAGGGAGGGTCACAGCTCACCCACCTTGGCTTCCAACGCTTTCAGCCTCTCGGTCAGCTCTGACACTTTGCTGCAGTTGAGACAACCTGTGGGAAGCGGGAGGCTGAGGCTGCAGCTAGGTGTCCCAGGTCCCTTGGAAGTCCTCAGTCCCTGGGGGAGGGAATGGAGGAGGAGGAGGGGGCAGATACCTAGCAACTCTAACCTATGAGAAGAGGGAGAGAGGAGAGTGCAGTGCTGGACTGCAGGGGGCTGCAGAATCACTGTGAGACCACTCAGACCATGCCCTGAGGGGTTCCTTCCATCCCAGAGAGTTTCTTCCACAGCAGGATCTGCCCTGATTCAACCTCAGTGACGTTATTATTAGAAGTCAGGGCTAACCGAGCCTGCACAGGCCGGATAGATGTGATGGGTGTGGCTGGCTCCACAGGTGCCGTTGTCTGACCCTGCGGCAGAACCAGGCTGATGAGACACCAGTTACCAGTTATCCCAGCGGCTTTGGTCATTTACAGAGCGCCTCTTCGAGCTGGTGGCGCTTCCTTCCCACAGCCCCTGTGGTCATGTAAGTGTCACCTAGCACACTATTAATACGTAGAACAGAAGTCTAGGGCCCCTGCTGCCTACTTTTGGCAACAGAAGCCTGGCTTCGGGCAGGGTAAGGCTGCACTTGACCCTCAGTTTTTTCATCTTTAAGTGGGGTCATGAGGTCTCATGTGGACCATGGGCAGCTGGGAGGCTTGAACCACTGTAAAGGAGAGCTCCTGGTTTGAGTCTCCCCTGTGGTAGAAGTGCAGGAGTTTAAGGAAGAGAGGAAACCAGGGCTTGGACCTGTAGCTGCAAGAGTCCAGGGTCGCGGTCTTAGCGTGCCTGGCTCAAGTCCAGCTCCCCTCCGGGCACTGGGTAAGGGAAGGCTATCCGTGACCTTCCACTGCTGGACCTCGCTGGCTTTTAGGGACAATTACTACTCTGTCCTGAGTTCCTTCCAGGTCTCCCCCAATCCAGAGGTCCCCAAGAAGCTGCCCTAGGACCCACCTGAGAAGGCTGTGGGTCGAAGTGCCATCCGCCGCATGGTGTTGCTATTGCCAGACCACACAGGTTCCACGAAGCCAGAGGGGGCTGTAACTGAGGGACAGTCGGTGAGAGATCTGCTCCTGGCCTCATCCGCTGCTCCTGCCCAATGCTGTCGTCTCAGGGGGTCCCTGCTCCCCTTAGTGCAGACAGGCTCAGAGAGGGTGGAACAATTTACTTAGGTCACACAGCTTTACGAAAGCAGAGCTGAATAAGGCTGATAATGGGCTGGTGAAAGGCTGTGGGAGCCGCATGCAATGCTGGGGGGTTCCCAATGACCTGTACCAGTGACACGGGTTAAGAGTTTAGGGCTGGGCTGGAGAGATGGCTCAGGGCTTAAGACTCTGTTTCACAAGCAGAAGGCCCTGAGTTCAGATCCCAGGTCCCTCGCATATAAAAACGCCAGGCTGAAATGGTCCTCCATAGGAACACACAGTGTCCTCTGATACACACACACACACACACACACACACACACACAATAAATAAATAAGAGTTTAGGACTAACAGACAAGTCTGAGTCCTACTCTGTCACTTATGACTCGTGTGATCTATCGTGTCTGGACTGGCCTACTATAAGACAGGACAGCAAGGCCTCTTTCTTGCTGGGCACCCAGACTGGAAGAGAGCAACATGCCCAAAGGGCCTGCATGGACCCACAGGGCCTAGGTACTCAGCAGACGCTCAATAATAATAAATGATGCTGCTGTAGTTGCCGTTGGCTCTCGCTGACCCACTTGGTTAAGAGAGACTGAAGTGGGTTTAACGCTGGTGAAGGAAAGGCCAGGGGAGACTGGCTGACTGTTCTGCGGGCCCACCCCCTCCACACCCTGCCTGGCTGGTTTCATGGGCCTGGATTTTGACACAGCTGGAGGGACAGGCTGGCCAAGCGAGGGATGGAGGGCGCAGCTGGAGGGGCTCTTGAGCCAGCAGTGGTGAATGCCCCCCTCTAATACCCCCCCACGCGCCTGCCTTTTAAGGGCATAAAGTGTCATCTTGGGGGGGAGACAGGACCCAAATAAGGAGACAGCCTGGCAGCTTGGACAGGGGCTGTGGGTTGAGGCAGGGAGTGAGAGGCGCCGGGAACTCAAACCAGACGGGTCTCTCTGGCCAGCCCCCAGCACGGAGGCTGCCAGGCCCTTGCTTCTGGTCCCAGCCTGCAGGGGCTTCAGCCTAGCGAGTCTCTAAGGGCCTATCACTTGCCTAGATGTAAAAGGGTGAAAGACCACCACAAGATGAGCAAAAGGGGTTTACACTTTGGCCTGGGGTAAGGATTGAGGACGTTTGGGGTAGGAGGGATGCCACTGTGAACCAGACCTGTGTGCTCACGCTTATATATCCCAGCAAAGCCCCGCGAGGTGGATACGACAGTTCACCCAGCCCGTTTCTGCACGTTCTGAGCACTCCCCGCCCATGTCTTGCTATGAGCTTAGTTTGTTTTGACAGACGGGGAAACAGAGGCATAGAACAGCATGGAACGCTCTCTCCTCGGCCCTTCACAACAAGGCAAGTGGGACCATGAATAAGACCCCTTCGTACTTTTCCCACCAGGAAGTTAAAGCAGAGAAACGAAGTGACCCACTCAGGGACCTCCCTTGGAAGCTCTCCAGCTGAGAACTGACCCCCACCCCACCCAACTAGGATTGACTCCAAAGGCAGGACTGCTTTGGGGGGTCCACCTGGCAAGAAGGCCAGAAGTTGAGCAGGAGATAAATGCTCTTGCCTGCTCTCTGTCCTTTTTGCTTCCAAACGAGGATGCAAAATGTCATTTTATCATTCTTTGCCGGAAGTTTACTCAAAGTAGCGGCTATTTCTCCAACCTTGTGTAACTTCAAGTTTTCTCCATAACAGACCTTGAGAACTTCCTGATACCTCGTTATCTATTAACCCCCAATCCCGCCTTTTCTTTTGTAGACAGGGTCTTATGCATCCCAAGCTGGCCTTAAACTTACTATGTAACTAAAGGTGGTTGGGACCTCCTGATCCTCCTGTCTCTATATCCTGAGTGCTAAGATTATAGATATGTACTAGCACAACTGGATTTTTCTTTTTTCCCCATAACTCTTTCTATACTTAGGCATGTGACTAACCGAACTAGTTTGTTGAATGACTATCGCTTGTCTACCCCACGGTCAAAATTTCTGCTCCCCCATAGGAATCTTGTCCAGCTCATGCCAGGATTGCCAGCATTTTGATAAAACTTTTGTTGATGAAACACCACACAACAGGCTAATAAAAACAAACCCAGCAAGCAAGAGAAACACAAAGCAAGAATAATGTGGACAGCAGACATGCTGTCTTGAAATAAGCATAAGTGTTCTGCTGGCATGCAAGGGTGTCTCCAACTTATTAACTAGTGGACTTGTGGCTAGAAATTCTTTTTTAACCTACTTGGTTTTAGACATTTAGCCAGAGGCCAGAAAGAACTAGAAAAATGAGCAGAGAAGCTAGGGAGATGGTTGTGTTAGTAAAAATCCTTAGCTTGTTTAGCTCTCCAGCATCCATGTTAAAAACAAAAACCAGGCTCACAAAATGTAAGGTTAATAATTGAGGAAAACAACCTGTGTTAACCCCTGATCTCCAAAGGCACATATAAATGTGTATATGTACAGACACACACACACATACACACACACACACACACACTCTTTAGAAACATACCTGGCCCATCAGTGCAGACAGAGGGACTCAAAAAATGATTGTGATCTTGAATTTAAAAGAGTTCAGGGCCGGGGAGATGGCTCAGTGTTTAATGTCCTACTATGCAAGTAAAAGGATTAGCATTGGGATCCTCAAATCCCACATAAAATGGCAGCTAGCCTGTAATTCCAGCTTGGAAAGTAGAGACTGGGAATCTTTGGAGAAAACTGTCTAGTCAGATTAACCCTACAAGTGAGCTATGGCTTTGATTAGCCATCCTATCTTGAAATAAAGAAAGAGAGAAAGAGATAGAGAGAAAAAGAGAGAGAAAGAGAGAAAGAAGGAAGAAGGAAGGAGGGAGAAGGAAGAAGGAAGAAAGGAAGAAGGAAGAAGTAAGAAGGTAAGAAAAGAAGAAAAAAGAGGAAGGAAGGGAAGAGAGAAGAGAAAGAAAGAAGAAAGAAAGAAAGAAGAAGAAAGAAATAAAGAAAGAAAAAAAGAAAGAAAGAAAGAAAAAATAAGGAGGAAGGAATGAATGCTGGTCACGTGACTTGCTGAGATGAATAAGACTCAGCATGAATAAGTAGGTCCGTCATGTCTGATCGCTAACGCACGCCAAAGAACGCCTAAGAGAACTTAATTAAGGAATGAAGGATGAAGTAGGCATGACTAAAGATACCTCCAAAGACGCACTCCGCATCGCTCCCCATCCATCCCATCCCGCTCTCCTCCTCATATCTAATAAATCTATCGCCCGCCGCTCTCCCGCGCAATAATAACACGATACAGTACATGCCTAGCCGTAAGTACCTTCCTTTTTCCAGCTCGTCCTCCCTCCATCCCGCGCCTCCCTCCCCTCTGCCCTCCACTCCCCCTCCCTACTCTCCCTCCCCTCCCCTCCCCGCCCCATCTCCTCGGACCGCTACCTCACACGCTACACCACGAACTCAAGAACAATACCTCCAAGCCCTTTTTATTTTTCTGCCTTTACTTCGTTTTCGTTTTTCTTTCAGTATGGGCAAGACTTGGGTTCCATCCCTAGCAATGGAAAAAAGGAAAAGGAAAAGGAAAAGAAAAATTAAGTTTAAGGAAATAACAACTGAAAATGATCAGATAATGTTGATTTTAGATTTACAAAAACTAGCCCAAAAAAACTCCCCAAAGCTTTAATAGAAATACTAGAAGACGGGGTAGTCCCAGCACTTCAGAGGCAGAGGTGGGGATCCTCAGGGCAAACTGCCTAGCTACGCCTGGTGAGCCCTGGGGTCAGTTAAGACCCTGCCTTAATGAAGTGTCCAGCAATCGAGGAAGACAAATTTGATATCAACTTCCAGCCTCTACCTGCACTCCCCCATACAAGTGTACCTCCCCACATGTGTACATACATATATACAAACACACACAAAAAGAAAATAGAAAGGAACATAAGAGATATACTGTGTGTTTTATAAAAGAGCCTTGTAGCACACAAAATTTCAGCGAGAATGCTGTGGGTTGGACATGCCTCAAGAACAAAAAATGTCCTGTCCTTCTCACTGGCCAGGGACCCCAAAACAGGCCCCCATGGGTTGAGGCGCTCCCTCACCCTGGTCCACCAGCTACTCTTGGAAGAGTCCTCCCGCTCTCTTATGCCCCAGGAAGGTCCGCAGGTTGTACCTATGATGACTGATTCCCACCCTACTCTGGGGTACTTGCTGCTACCTGGGAGGTCCCCAGCTGCTCTGCATGCATGCACCTCCCCTCCCCCAATTCCTAGGGCTGTGACTCCTGGACAGACCGGAGCATCCATCCATGCTAAAAGCACCCCGAGACTCTGGCCATTCTCCATCCCAGCCCCCACAAGGCTGGTGCTGGAGCAGTTCTGGCTTCGTGTCCCCCAGAGCAGTCCAAAGCCTCTCTCTCGTCTGCCAGGGTGCGGATGAAAACACTGAGGAGGACAAGAGAGAACATTCCTGCCCCGTCCACGCAGCCAGGCCAAGGGATCTGGAAATCCAAGCCTGCCCTAAATTGGAAAAGGGGATAGAAAAGATTGGGGAGGGGGGTGTTCCTCTATGACTTTCTCCATTGAGGATGGGGGCCAGAGGAGGGGATTCTTGCTTATATCTCTCCTTTTGCCCCCCCCCCCACGACGCACTCAGGGACCACAGGGACAGGGCCACAAGCCTTTGAAGCCCTCAGGTCTCCTGTGGGAATTTACTTTGCAAATGTAAATATTTGCTAGTGACCAGCTGCTGGCCTGAGCCAGGGCTTAGGGTCAGAGCCGAGGCTAGACGCTCTAGGAACCCTTTGGACCCCACCAGGAAGACGCTGGGAAATCTTGATGTGTGTGTGTCTGTTGGGTCGGATCCTCTCTTCAGGGTGGGCAAAGCTTCCATTCAATTTTGGCACACTCAAGTTTATGCCATGTCCGTGCCAGACACTGGAGTGGGGGAAGTCGTGGTGGCAGAATGAGGTCAGCTGAGCCAGGCCCCCCCAGGACATCGAGAAGCTGTGTTCAGAGGTTCCCTACTGCTGCAGTTAAGGGAGAAGACCAGTGTAGACATGGGGTACCAGGTGTGTGGTGTGTGGTGTGGTGTGGTGTGGTGTGTGTGTAGCAATAGGAAAGTAGTATATTCTTGGTTGGATACGTGGGAGACAGGATAGGCTGTGTGGGAGTGGACGTGATACGGACATGGGTGGATTGGCACGACATTCAGCCCTTGGGACTCTGATCTGCAAAGCAAAGCCTCGGCTCTGTCCCCAGCACTTGGCTGGTGTGGGACAGACCATGTGTGGGACATGCCCAGCCTCAGAGAGTAGAAAAGTAGAAGGGCCCAGGAAGGGCACAGCCCAGAACCTGCATCCTGTCTGCTCTGAAGCTTCAGGACTGTGGGATCTTAGAAGGACATCCCTTCTCCGGATGCCCACCAGAGGACAAGGGCTGTGGGGTCTATGGATGGAGAAAGGACATGTGTGTGAAGGCAGTGAACCAACAAAGGGAAGAGGACCCTCAAGGACAGGACCTCCAAGGACAGGATTCCCAAGGAGAGAAGACTGAAGCCCATCCTAGCTTTCTATTGGGGGAGGTAAGTTCACCCTCACTGCACCCCACCAGTCGGAGCATGCGCCCTTAGACCTCCTCAGTGGTACTGCTGCTCAGCAGAGCCCTGGCTCCAAGGCCAGGATGACCGGACTTGAATTGCCCAATCAGCTTGCAGCTTTCTCCTCTCTGAGACTGCTGACGACACGGAGGAAGGGGTTCCTTCCCCCTTGTCACGGTCACTGTGGGAAGACCCCACAGAATCCCGGGGATAACCTGGCCACAACACTACCTTGATGTGTAACCTTGTGAAACACCCTTGCTCTCTCTGAGCCTCATTGGGACAGTGGGACTAACAGACAAAATTCTACAGGGAGCTCTGGGGGCAGAACGACCCGGAAGGTGGCGGGGGTTGGGGGTGGCATCTTGGCCTTCTTCATGCCCCACCAACCCTGGTCATGCAGGCCGTGGCTCGGAAAAGGTGATTAATCTACCCTACTTGCTTCTCACCGTGGCTTTGGCACTGCGTCAACGCTCAGCCCGCCCCACCTGTGCAGCACATTCTGGCCTGGGCTCTTTTTCATTCACTGTCTCCGTGAGTAAGTAGGCGGCCAGGTGAGCCTCAAGCCAGGTGCTTTGTAGACACATCTTCCTCCCAAGACCCAGAGGGACCAAGAGTTGGAAGGATCTCCTTTTTCTCTTTCCTTCTCATCCCCTCGTCTGTAACATGGGCCCCTCCTAGATCATCGTGGACAACAAATGAGACTGTCCTTACTCTCCCACCATCACGATGTGGACATTCCCACGATCACATGCTGAACAGCTGACTAAGGAATGAGATACCCATGGAGCAACATTAGGGCTGTCTTTGTTGGGTTACCACCCAACACCCAGTGTAGGGGTACCGAGAAGAAAAAGACGTGTATCTAGAGTACAAGATGCCAGGCATGACTGCCCACGTCTCAATCTCAGGTGATTTCCACACAAAGCTAAGGTTCAGGAAAGTACAAATGAGATGTCCCAAGTCACAAAGCACAGGGCAATTGCTTCATGGAGGGCTGGATCCTGAAATGACAGTATGTCCCTTCCTTTGTGGCTTATACCAGGCTTCTCTAAGCCCTATGACGCAGCTCTCGGGCCTAGAGTCAGATCACAGCTATGAGCCAGGCACAAGGGCGGCCAGAACAGGGGAAGCAGCTGGGAGAGGCCAGCCTAAACCCAGCTGTGGCAGGAAGGGCAGAGCCTGAGACGGGCCAGTGTTCCTATGTCTCTCCAGCCCCGTTCCTGGGTCCTGGCTGAGGAGTTTCCCACAACACTCAAGCTGGGTCCCATGGGTATAGAGAGGGTCCTTCTGTCATTACGCAGTGCCAGGCACTCGGCTGTATCCTAGCAACACCCCTGGGAAGCAAATCTATACTCTGGACCATTTCACAGGTGGAGACATTGAGGGGACTGCCGCAGGGGAATGTGACAGCCAGGTGCCTTTAGCAACGACCCGCCCCCCTTTACAGCGGCACATGGAACTTGTCCTGCTGTCCCTCAGTCTGGATGCAGCTCTTGCACAAGGCCTGAGGGGTTCCTGGCCCTGGGGGGGGGGCACACAGCTGCAGTGTGGTGGATACCCCATCACCAGGCTGGAACCTGAAGGTTCCACAAGAATGGCAGGCATGGGGGTGGGCTGGCACACAGCCTCCAGGGGCTGCCCTTACACGTCCCCTACCCTCACCTGCTCCGCTAAGGCCCCAGGGACACAGTGGCCTTTGTCTGGAGCAGGCCCCGTCTGAGCTCCTACACCCCAAGACTCGCCTACATCGTCCCTGTGGCCTCCTTGGCAGCTGCCCCTGGCTGGCTCTCCTACCCCTGAGGCTTCAGACTTTCCTTTTGCTGTTTTGGGTCCCGGCCTCCTACACCTCTACAGATGCTTTTACAGGGGTACTTGGCATGCAAGTACCCATCTTCTTCTAGACACCACATTTCTTCCCAGCTGTACTGGGAACCCCTACCCCGTATCCTGTTTCTTGGGGAGTTTGGCCCCAGTGCATTTCTGGTTTGTTTGTTTTTGGTGCTGGGGATAGAATTCATGCGAGGTATTGTGTCTGAGTCGTACCGTAACCTGTGCAGTAGACTCCCACGTACACGCATGTACATTGTGCCCAGACTTAGCAACATAGGCCGCTTCTGTGCGGCAGGCACTTCAGCCACCGTCACGGGGACCCCAGGTGACAGCTGAACTGGCCTACCTTCCTCGCAGGTCACCCCTGAATGTCCAGGGCAGCACCTCCATTCGCGAGCAGTCACTGTCTTGTACATCACTTTGTACGTGGGCCTCACCACAGTTCTATAGCTGAAAGAATGGCCAGGTGGTTTGGCTCAAGATGGGGTTTTTCACCGCCTTTCCCACAGCTCTGGATGTCCCTGGCAAAAACCCCTCCAGGATGCCTCCTCTGCCACTTCCAGGTCCTCTGGAGTCTCTTACTTTCTGTATTCTCAGAGTTAGTCCTCTACTAACCCCTGTGACCGAGGCAGGTAGGAACATGGAGTGCAGGCTAGGCTGGTCTGCTCTCAGCGGTGCTATGCAAGGTCTCGGGGATCCCTCCCCCTCTTCCTCCCTACACAGAGCTGCTGCTATTCCACCCAGCCTTCATGCACACCCCATGCCACACCCCCGCCCCAAGACAGCCAGCGCTCCCACCCCATCACAGCTTCACTCACCTACTCCCAGGGCAGCTCATGGGCCAAGGGCAATTCTGCAGCACTCTCTGGAGGTAGGTGCCATTCTGCACATGGCACGAGACAGTACGGGTCACCACATACGAGCACCAGTTCCTGAGACAAACCAGAGAGGAAGCGCAGGCATCAGGTGCAGGACCCACCAGGAGTGTGGGTAAAGGACCTGTGTGCTCCTAAGAGGCTCCAGGCAGGAAAACCTGGGCTCTCTGTGGTTCCGGGTCCCTCCTGGCAGAGTCTCTGCACAGCCTGCATCTTGTGGTGATATTCCACAGTCCTAGAGGGGCAGCATTGCTGGGGGTTCCCAAGAGGCTTCCAGGGAATAAGTTGAAGGGGCAAGACGGGGCAGGGTGTCTTCATCGTGGCTGTCCCTTCTCCGCGTCTACTCTCCAAACCACTGAGACCACCACAACTACTGGCCTTCCACTCTCCTCCAGAAATACAGCTTTTCAATTTCATAAATCTCTCACCTACTTCTTAGGAAAAAAACATTCCCAACCTGGGAAAAGACAAGCTCTGGGATCCTACTGGAGCCGAGTTCCAGGCATCATCCGCGTGCTGAGAGACTCATCCGGGACCCTCGAGCTTCAGCGTTCCCCTGTGTGAAGCACCCCTGGTATAAGAACTTATACCAGCTCCTGCCTGCAGCCAGCATGACAAGCAGGCTGTCACTAGCCACGCTGGCACTGGAGGGGGGTTTTGATGAGTGAGTGCAGGTTTTTCCTTAACGTTACAAACACGTAGCCATACTTATGCACGTAGTGTGAATGCTATATGGGCTCTTTCACTCTTCTTATTGAGATTGAATCTAAGTATCCCAAGCCGGTCTTGAACTCACAATCCTCCCGCCTCTGCTTCTGGGCTGTTCTCTCCTCTACCCCTTCCTAGAGCACTTGTTCTGTATCCGCTGCCCTATGGGTGTTTTCTCCCTTATCCAACAGCTAGGTCTCAGGTCAGCCCTGCGTTCTGTCATAGTCGTCTGCTTCCTGGTGTGATGGTCTCGTGGCTGTTAGGATACAATAAGCACCCGTTACCTGTGTCCCAGGACAGTAAATGCTCCTGCCATGTCCTGGCCAGGCCTGTCTGTCCCTTCACTTTTCCCTTCTGTGCCTTCTCCTGAGCTTCTATTTATTTGTGTGTGTGTGTGTGTGTGTGTGTGTGTGCTTGGCATTTGGGTTTGTGTGCGTGTGGAGCCCTAGGGTGACATTGGGAATCATCCTGAATTGCTCTCCCTTCTTACTGCTTTCCTCCGGGATTTCCCAGGCTCTGTCTTCCAGGGCTGGAATTACAGTTTGCCCCCTATGGCCTGGCATTTTTACACGGGATCTGGGGATGCAAAATCAGGTCCTTTTGCTTGTGCAGCAAAGGCCTGAATGCTGAGTCATCTCTCCAGCCTCTGCCTCGACTCTCCTTTCCTCTAACGTGGTCCATCATGGCCCAGAGAGAGGAGGGAACTCATCTAGGGTCATGGACTTACTCTATTAAATTCTGGCCCTAGCAAGGAGGGCTCTCTCTCTCTCTCTTCTCTCTTTTATGTCGGACTCGCCACCGTTCTGGGATGGGAGGGAATGAAGGAGTGTGGGGGTGGGGCACGAGATTGCCACAAGGGCGGACATCTCAGTGGTGGTTGGGACATTCCAGGTGTTTAACAGCCCTTGGCTGGGGATTGGCTTCTCGCTGGGGTCATGAGTCCAGGGTGTTTGCTGGGAAAGAAGGGGTGGTGTCAAGTGGCCTTTCTCAGGCTGGACCCTCTATAACAGCAGACAGCCCTTTGTGGCCTAGAGTCAGCAGCTTCCTGGACTGGGATCCTCACAGAGTGAATGGTTTGGATCATGCACACAGGGAGAGGGGACTCATGCCTCTGGGACAGAAGCAGAGGTCAGGTTGGGCTCTTGTTCCTGCGGTCAGTGACGAACAGTTTTTTCACCTCCCCAGAGCCTGTTTCCTTTCTAAAATGGCAACACTCCTAACACTACAATGTGATCTCTAACTGGCTTAGAACACTGTACTTTCTGGCTATCACACAGAGGGACACGAGGATACGGGAGACAGGGTTTGTCTTCTCACCCATCCAACAGAGGGGAGACAGGCATTAACCATTGGCCTGATTCAATGAGGGAGGGGCATGACTAGGTTTCCATTCATAACACTCCCCAACGGGCACAGTGGCACGTCCCTACGGTCCCTCAGAAAGGTGAGGGGGGATGACCACTTGAACTCAGGAGCTCGAGCCCGGCCCAGGCAAAGGAGCGAGACCCCCATTTCACAAAATGGGGAGGGAAACTTTCTAGCCTGCAGAGCCTCGGGTTCCCAGAGTTGTAGTTGAAGCCTGTAGGAGGTTTTGCTTGGAAGGTGGGGACAGAAATAGCTTTTGAGAGAGGGATGGGAAAAATGGTTCCTCGCCTGTAGAAAGCATAAAATTTAGTGTAAAAGTTCAGGGGTATTGGCGTACTATCTGGGCATACATACCAGGCTGGGCTCAGAGGTCCTGAGCGAAGGAAGGAAGAAAGGAAGGAAGGAAGATGAGGGGAGGGGCAATCTGAGAAGAAGAGAGAAGCCTGGGACCCACAGAATTCCTGGGTACAGCACGAATGCTGCTCGTGGTGCGCAGGTGCATGCACAGGAACACAAACAGATCAGCACAGGAAGTCAGTGTATATAGTGAAAACGCACATCCACGGAAATGTTGCAAACACACGTGTTCCTGCAGTGTGTGGACACGTGCTGGTGACCACATATGTGGACCCATGGAAGCACACAGACCTGTGCTCACGGGCCAAGGCCTCACCGGCAGGGTACGTCCCTATCCATATGACCTTCTTCCCTGCAGATGTATCTGTCTCTGTGTCTCTCCTGTGAACAGACAGGCTGTGGTCATGACCTCTGCATGTATCCACACAAGCACACATAAAATACCCCCCATCACGTGCTGTGTACACGTACACACAAACCTCCCGTGTATATACGAATGTACAAAAGCAGGCCCAATACCTGCGCTCTTGCATGTGTACACATAGGCACACATAGCCACATATGTTCGAATACATGCACACATTCCCATACCCAGTCTGGACCAGGCTAGGCTCTAGACAGCATGCCTGGGACCCTCTGCGTTGCCTCTGTCGTCCTTTCTCATGGAAGGGAAACTATTTTTTTTTTGCCTCCTCAATGAAAATCTCCCTTAAAAAAGCCATGCACTGGCTCCCTGGTTTCTTTGGCACAACTAGACTTGGCCTGAATTTCCACTTGGGGGTTACCAATTACCTCCCTCAGTCCCCGGCTTTCATGCCTTAGAGAAGCTGGGGTGTGGGACACATGGGCCTTGACGAGCATGTAGTGATTAGAAGACAACTTTCCGAAGCCAGTTCTCTCTTTCCATTACGTGGGATTGAGCCAGGGTCTCTACGTGTATGCACAGGTGCCTTTAGCTGCTGAGCTCCCTCGCCAGCTCTAAAGGTAACTATTTTATCCCTCGCTGACAGCTCTTTGGATTGAACCAGCAATCCCTACTATGTGCTAGGCACGTGCCCTACTATGGAATCATAGCCCCCAAACTCTCATCCCTGGCTTTGAGGACACACCCCTCCCTGCCCCCAGGGTAAGTTCAAAGTCCTGCTCTGTCCATATTCCAGGGACCACAGGAAGCTTCTGATCCCATGTTGATCACTACTTACCACGGAATCTGGAGTCCACCACGACACCCCATTGCCCTGCAAGTCACGCTGATCTTTTGGGCTGCTCACTCCCACTGCATACTCAACCCCCCCGCGCTGCCTCTTCTCCCACTTCTGGTCTTTGCACACAGCCATCCTTCTACCTACAGAGCCCAGCCCTCCAACTTTGGCAACTTCCTATTCATCCTTTCAGTCTTTCTTCTTCTTCTTCTTCTTTTTTTTTTTTTGTGTGTGTGTGTGTGTGCGTGTATCAGAAGGCACTATGTGTCCCTGTGGAAGACCAAGGGTGACTTCAGGAATCATCCTGGATTGCTTCTATCTCCTTTTTGCTTTCACTCTGGGATTTCCCAGGCTCTGCCCACCAGGGCTGGAAGAAGTGCAGGCCACCACCATTTCTGCCTGGTGTCTTTACGTGAGACATGGGATCCAAACTCAGGGCCTTCTGCTTGTGAGATAGAGTCTTAACCCCTGAGCCATCTCTCCAGCCCTGCCCCTTTGAGGAACTGTGTGTAGTATGGGTCACCTTCACCCCTCACCTTCACCCCTCACAGGAGTCCTGAGTTTTACTCTCCTTTGAAAGCCTGGGAAGAGAGCACAAGACTCAGCCCACGGCCGATCAGAGTTGTTTGCTGAATGTCTACTGTGTGGTCCAGAGAATCTGTCAGAGAAGTCAAGACCCAAGTTTCCCAGGAAGAGATGTACAACCTAGACATCCGGCCACCCCTGAGGACTTCCTTCCTCGAGGGTGAGTAGTGACAAGGTGCCCGGCTGACAGGTAAGACTGGGCCGTGAAGTGACATGTGTGGGCATGGCTGGGAAGAGTCAGCATGTCCCTTCCAGGCACACCTTCCCCCCCCCCCCCGCTTCCGCCCACAGAGCACCCCCTAAGGCCTCCAGAGGCAATGGGAAGAGGAAAAATAGGCCAGATCAACTCAAGCTGGTATTGGTCACCCTCTCCAGTGTCCCCCACACACACCCGCCCTCCACTCCCTGCCGTGAGGGGCCCAGGGGACTTTGTCTCCACAGGGCCCAGAGCTGTGATCCGGAACAGTGATAGGGACTAATTGCAGGAGGCAGCCAAGCGGGCCAGGGGCCAAGGGCCGTTATGAAAAGGAGAGGAAAGAACGAAGACAGGCGGGTGGGGGCGGGGTGATGAGAGCCAGAACCCCCCTGCACCAGGGCTCAGCCCCAGTCCTGCGATGCAGCTTCCTACATTCGTGACCTTAAACACGGCCCTGGCCAGCTCTGACCTCACCGTGCCCATCTGCAGATGGGGAGGGCAGAAGAGCCAGTCCCGCTGCTGGAGTCGATTCTTCCTGGCCTGAGGTGCCTCCGCCAGTGGTGGCCCGCACGGGGAAGCAGCGGCTCCGGGGACTTTCCCGGGGACCCCCGAATACCAGCACAAAGCTATCTTCACAAGGTCCTCTCCTCAGAAAGCTTCAGGATAGAATATCACCGTCTGCACTTTACGGAGGGGGAAACTGAGAGAAGCACCTGCTTAGGTACCCACGGAGGCAAAGAGCTGGGGTCTGTGAACAGTGAAGAGTCACAGTGCTGAGATGAGGTGCTCAAAGAAGTGGGGGTTCAGGTTGGGAGGGATGTCGGAAGGGCAGGAAGCAGTCCCTGCAGAGACGGGGAGCTGGCACCAAGGCTGTTGTGCAGCCCCTGTGCATCCTAGTCTTGGGGGGCTCAAAATTTCACTGCATTCTTGGGGCTGGGGGCGGCCCCTTGGATGCCTTCCCAGGCCTCCCCCTCCCCAAGCACAAAGCCTCTTTTCTGCCTTCAGTCCCTGGCTGCCAAGGGGTGCCCAGGGCGCCTGACTGGAGGTGGAGGGAGGGCTGCTGGGGGGCAACATCTCCAATGCTGTCTCCAAGATGCTGGGACAGAGCCACAAGGGGAGGTCCTGGCAGCCGAAATCCACAGATGACTCCACTCCAAGTCCCAACCCTGCCTAAGGCCGGTGACAGAGGGAGTCTGTGCGTGGCCCTGTGCCGGTCTCACGGGGGACCGTTTGCTCTCAGAACTGACTCCCCATCAGAGGATGAGCAAAAGAAAGAGAAAGCTGAGTCCCACCGCCGTGAAGTAACCTGAGGTCGTACAGTGAGCAGGTGACAGAACTATGAACCAAGACCTGGAAATGCTTCCGGCCCCTAATACACAATGGCGAGAAAGTCCTTCCTCCAGCTAGGGACATAAGGACCGGGGGTTTGCAAACTGACCAGTCTGGATGGCGACGTCTTTCCTCTCCCAGACTCAGCCTCCATATCTGTAAAAATGGGAACAAGAGGACAGCCCACAGGGCTTTTGTGACACCCAGATACTGTCACATTCTTCTGTAAAGAGACTCAGTGAAGGCCAGATACTTGCCCATAGACATGGTCGCATCCTCACCTCTTAGGGGATGATGCTGCCTTGGGCTGGCTGGTGGCGGGTCTGGCCCTAATTTCTCACCTCCCACGGAGAGCACGGCCCTGGGACATCCAGGATCAGATGGTCCATATCCTCCTTCTGAGCTTTGGGGGTGCTGCAAGATGGCTCAGCGAGGAGTGCTTTGCACACACATAAACTCGGCAACCTGAGCTCCATCCTTAGAACTCGCATGGTGGACAGAGAGAACCAACTTCTGAAAGTGTCCTCTAATCTCAATGTGCGTGCCGTGACGTGCGTGCGTGTGCCTACGCTCTCACTTGCTCTAATACATATATTGAGAAAGAAAACATGTCCCTGGTGGCAGCTGGGAAGACTTTGGAGGTGATGTGATGGTTGCAGAAAAAGTGCCAACCTCAGCCAGCTGTGGTCAGCACATTGTGGGTGGTGGTGTCCGTGACATCTGCCACACGTCTGTCCCTGTCTCAGACGACTGTTTTTCTGGCCTCTGAGGCCCCAACCGCTTCCATTCTCTGGGTCTGTGCATGTCACCTGCTTTTGCTAGCCCAATGGGGGCCTTCCCGCCCCTGGACACTGGGAAAGGGGGACTGCTGAAAAGAATTGAAGAATTGAGGCCCCTAGGGGTTCCCCCCCCCCCGCAAGACTTTCAAAAGGATTAAAAAGGTCTAGAGAGGCCTGGCCTAGCCCACATTGTCTGCCTTGGGCTACATGGCTGACCCTGGAAAGGGGATGTGAACAGGGGCAGGGGCTGAGGACAGAGCACAGGCCCCGGACGGTCTGAACTCTTCCTAAGGCCAGGAGGACAGAACTGTAGCTCCTCTTCCACGAATAACCCATGAGCGTTGAAGACTGGCAATCTCTGACCTCAGTTTACTCCTCTGTTGAATGGGGGTAGTTTTCCTATATCCTTCAGTTCCAGAAAGGCACCTTCTAGGAGAAACCCCACAGTGACCCATCCCGAGAAAGACTCCATAAAGACCCTCAGAAACTTCCCTTCGGTTAGAAGAGCTGCCGCACCAGCCACTGTCCAAATGCCAGGTCCCAAGCGGCCTCTGACACTGACCCTCTGCGCCCAGGCTCCGCCCCAGTCCTTCCTTACGCGAAATAAATAGCTAGGATGCTAAAAAAAGCTAGGAACCGGGAAAAGGGGAAGGAGGGGGGGTCCCTCTGAAGGCTTGACTAAAGGGGGGCCCTGGTCTTTTCCATGCGTAAGGAGCTGGGCCCTTGAGCCAGAACCACACAAATCCTAGGGGGCTTCGTTGCGCTGCACCCTGCGGCTCCCCTTCGGGGCTCTGCGGCTGCAGGGGAGCCGCGGCCGTTCCTCTGACACATGGCGAGGAGAACCAGCACTCCAGGGAGCGGGATGGCCAGGTCCCCGCCCCGCCCCGGCCTGGCACGGAGGTGGGAGAAAGAGGTCCCCTCTCCAGTCCTGAGATTGCACGGAGATGGGGGTGTGCCCGGGCTGGCGGCCCCCAATCTGGAGCTGGCCAGGCACAGCGGAGGGGGACCCTTACCTGCGTCCCGAGAACTGCGCGCCCCCGACGTTCCAAGCCGCGCCGCGCCCGGGGATCAGGAGCCCGAGGCAGAGCAGCACCCAGGCCCGCGCGCCGCCCATGCTGCGCCCGGCGCCGTCCCCGCCGTCCCCGCCGCCAGCCGCCGGGACGCGCCGAGCCGGGTTCCCAGCGCCGGCCGAGGGCGGGCGGAGGCGGGCGGAGGCGGGGGCGCTCGGCCTCGCGCGCCAACCCGGAAGGACCGCGCCGGGCGCCCCCTCCAGGAGGCCCGCCAGGTGTCCACCTGCGCCCGCCCGGCTGGCCCGCCCACGTGTTGCAAATGGGGAAAGTGAGAGTTGGGCCACGGTCCCGGACTCAGCAGGACCTGAACCCAGAACGTCTGAGTGAAAGATGTTGGACTCATCACTCCAACATCTTTGCGGGATCCGCCCACTTCTGTCCAACAAAGGCTTCCTGGCAGGCCTTGCCATTGTGTACCAGGGCATCTCAACCGGCTCTACATCCTGTTGCAGTTGAAACTCACTCCGTACTAGCCTGGCACCATGAGAAAACAGAGGCCAGGGATACCCTGAGGTGACCCCTAAGTTCACCGTCCACTCTCACTCCTGTTTTATGTCACCTATCAAAAACACCCTGATTGTGGCCGGCAGAGCCACGATTCCCTGAGAGTGTTGACAGCCCCCTTCGGAGCCTCGCTTTCAGCATTTGTAATAAGGTGAGGATTGGCTGAGAGTGGAGGACTTGGGTGGTCTCTGGGTTATGAACCCTGTGCCCCTCAAGGTGTATGCAAATATAGAATGCGTTTATGTGTGCTGTATGTCTGTGCAGGTATGATAGAATGTGTATGTGTGATGATTGTGTACATGTTAAATGATAGACGTCTATGTGGGTAATGCGTGTTTGTGTGCATGGATAATGTTTATACATGCATATTATGTGTTTGCATACAATGAATATATGTATGTAGCAAGCATGTGATGCTTATGTGCATATGTTCATAAATGATATGTTTGTGTGAATGTGTGGTAGATATACATGCACGCATGCATGATGTATGTTTGTATACAGGGATGTTTGTGTGTATACATGTGTGATATGCAGTGCTCGTGCACATGCATGGTTTGTGTGTGTATTTGTGGTGTTTGTATGTGCATGCATGATGTATGTTTGCATACATGTATGATCTTTCTGTGCATGTATATGGTGGCTGCTTGCACATGAAAATGTTTCTGTATAATGGATGCATGTGTATATGGGGTGTGTTTCCATGTGTACACAAATAATGCACATTTGTGTACATGTGTGGTGTTTATATGCACATACATTTACTTGTGCATGCATGATGTTTGTATGCATGTGTATATACATGGTATATGTGTGTACATGATATGTGTCAAGATGCGCTTTGGGGAGGGGGCTGGAACTATCATCAGGAGCTTTCCAGGCGAGTGTCTTCCCTGTCTTTGCTGTGCGTTGTTTGCAGAAGGCAGTCTGGGGTTAGAACACACCTTGCCCAGCTCAGCCGTGCACAGGACCCTGTTCCCGTGGTGGCTTGTCCATCTCTGCTAGAAACAACAGAAGGGCAGGAGGGATCTGCCCGCCCTGCTCTGATTCCCTGGACGCCTCTTGGACTCACAAGCAGCTATGTGCAGTCCTGGGCTGGAATCGGGACTGGGATGCCCACATAGAGGAAACTAATTCCTGTCCTCAATGGTTGGGGTAGTGAGAGCTGAGTGCAAACCCTGCCCCCAACAATTCTGCCTAAGCTTAGCAAAGTCCTGGCCTTCTTGGAACCCCAGTTTCTCTTTTCATCCTTAAAGGGCTGTGAGCAGGATTAAGATGTTCCTACCTCATGCACTGGTGCCATAGCTCAGTAAGACACCTGCTCGCAAACGGCAACCTGAGTTCTAGCCTGCACACCCACAAGGTGTTAGTATTTTTTTTTTTTAGAAAGATGTTCCCACTTATGGTCTTCCATGCCCTCTCAGCTTCCTCCAAGGGCATGGCCATAGTGTTCACTTGCCCCAATGAGGGCACTTCCCTCCTTCACATGTACCTACTGTGTGCTGTTCCCTAACACTAAAGAAATCAGTCCCTAACTTTCTAGCTAGCCCCCCCCCCTTTTTTTGGCACAGCTGAATGATCTGATTTCAACTCTACCCTTACATAGCTCTTAACCTCGCGGGTCACAGGTCTGTCTGAGGTCCTAGTCACATGACTAGGCTCAAACTCCATCACCCCAGAAACACCATGGAGAAGTAGTGCAGGGTGGGAAGTTCCATCCTTGAGGGACCATCAGTTCTGCTAGCAACATGTCTGAGACGCTCCTGTGTTGAGCAGCATCCCCGTCCCTTAACCACCAGCACAAGAAGATCCCTTTCTTAGCAAAACCTTCTCAGCAAAAAGTACTATCAACACTGCTTTGCTGAGGCCGGGCCCCCCTGGTCTGGAATATTGATTTATAATCTAGCACAGGCTTGGCAGTGCTTCTATGCCAGGGTGTCAATTCCAGAGCAGTCACTTAGAGCTGTGTGACAGGGGCAAATCATTTTCAGTCTCTGAGCATCAATCATTTCTTGGGAAAGTGGGACACCCTGAGGTGGGCCTGACACTCTGAACCCCCTGCCGTGGGCTCATTTCTTCTCATGAATGTGGCTCTGATCCTCTTTCTTCACTGTGCAGAAAGGCAGGAAGTGCCTCTCGGGCCAGGGTTTTGGTTTATTAGAGGTTTCGTGTTCGCTGAGACCGGGAAGAGAGAGGTCTCAGGGCCTGTCCCTGTGGCATAGCTTCCCTCTGGGGGGTTGGTCCCTCTCGGCTGCCAAGACCAGACCACAACCACCAGCAAGGACAACAGCTTCCGTTCCCCAGTGCTGACCGTGCCAGGCGCTGTGCTAAGCAGTTGGCCCTCGCTGTCTCCTGCCCAGCTCTGCTACCCAGAGGGAGCCTGATTGTCCCCAGGTGTGGGACCCCACCGCTGGTCTCTGTCAAGCCTACAGCTGGAGCGCTGGGTGCAGCCTGTGTGCTACCATTCCAATGGTACTGTCCCCTCCCGCTGCGCCCCACAGGGTTTTTGGTGGGTAAGGAGACTTGGCACCCATTGGGCTTCCATGTAGGGATCGAAGAAGACAGGGTCCACATGGACACATATGGATCAAGACTGAGGGACCATTTAGGGACACGCAGGGATACCTCCTAGAGCTGGTCTTGAGGTTCTGAAAACATCCACCCACCCAGTCTTGTCCAAACAGGAAATGCTTTTCCCCTCCCCTAATAAACAAACCTGGGCCACAGCCTCTGTCCCTGGGAATCCATCTGGGCCCCAGCTCAGGGCTTCTGTCCTCCTGCCATGGGGCAGCCTCTCAGCTCAGGGAACCCCACGGAGCAGCCTGCGCCCAGCCAGGCAGCAGAACTCAACCACATACTCCCACCTTGATTTCACAGACACACAGCCTAGGTGACCCTAGGTGACCCTCAGGTGCTTGGAGCCGGTGTCTCAGCTCCCAAAAGCCCAGGCCTGACAGCTAGTAAAGGCTGCTCAGATAAAAGACAGGGTCCCAGGTTGGGGACATCTAGGATAGTTTGCGGGGAGGGTGTAGGGGGGTGGGTAGGGAGTTAGCAGGCCAGCTAGATGCACCTTTCTTTAATCACAGAGGGTCTGGCCTGCTGCCCCCCGGGACTAGGAGAGGGAGGAGCTCTGGCTAGTGGGCGGAGCTCATTGCCGCAGCTGCCGGTGGAGACACTGATGCTCCAGGCAGCTCCTCTTCTCACCCAGCTGGGGCCGGCAGGGAGGAGCTGAGGGAGGGAAAGGAAGCTGTCGGGAAATCATAAATTAGGACTTGGGGTTGGAGGGGCTTCCCATTCTCCTCAGGAATCATCCGGAGGAACAATTGTCTTTTGAGGGTGGGGAACATGTCAACAGTCACCGAGCGTGGCAGGACGGGGCGCATGCTCCGGGAGTCAGGAGACCCAGATATTCCCTTTGTAAACTATGACGGGATGGAGGAGACACTCACACCCTCCCTTTTCTTTCTTCAGTTACCTTCCCCTCTGGCCTTCCCTGACCCCCACTCCATATCCTTAGAATGGGAGCTTGTCCTTCTCCATGCCCACCGATGAAGCCCCCAGGACAGAGATGTGAACTGGGAGGCTTGGGTGGATGGACAGCAGGGACATGTGGCGTCCTGCAGACTCTCTCTGTCTTCTCCTCCTCTCCACCCCCCTCATGGTGCTCCAGGTCTTTGTTCCACTCTCCTGGCCTGGGCACTGTGTGTCTAGCTGCCACCCTGTGGGATGTGGCATTAGTTTCTCTGTAGCTTCTCACCTTGTCTTTAACCTTCCGGTCCTGTGGGATCCTCCCGAAGGGAAATGTAAGGAAACCCCACAGTGAGAGAAGTACCAGTGGCCCGGCTTGCCTGTCTTCCCTCCGTCCCCAGATTCAGGGACACCAAAGGCCACAAACATTTCTCAGTCCCACGGCCCAACCTGACCTCTCTGCCTGACTGTAGGGTTCCTCATCACCCTCAGAAACAAGCCATGTGTCCACTGGCCTTCCCTAACCACAGCACCCATGTTAGAGCCATCTGCTGGTCTATCTGCTGCCCCTGGTAGATCACAAACAAGCATAACTTAGACATTTTTTGGGGGGGGGTAATCTTTTTAAGAGTTCTAGAATACATACAAATCCTGGGAAAGAGGCCAGCAAGATACTTCAGTGGCTAAGTACCTGCTTGCAAACCTGGTTGACCCATTTGGGTTGACCTGGAAGGCCACATGGTAGAAGGGGAGCGCTGACTTCTGACCTGCACCCATGTGCTGTGGCTCGTATGGCCTCTCTCTCTCTCTCTCTCTAACACATAATAAATAAAATTAAAAGACAATCCAGGAGAAAGTTATGCTTGTGGAAAATTTACAACATGTAGGCAGATTGAAAAGACTGCCTTTTCTCACATAGAAAGTGCGATTGCAAATCAGGAACAGTTGATTGATGACTTAATGGATAAACGGATCCAAGCTGTGAACAAATGGTGAGCTCAAGATGAAAAGGAGTTGGACGTTATCCAGAGGGAAACACAAGGGAAACAAACAAACAAAGGAAAAGCAATGGAAACCGGCACTCAGGAGGCTGAAGTTGGAACATCATGCCAGCCTGGGCTATGATCTTTTGAAGAAGGAGGAGGAGGATGAGGAGGGAAAGGAAGGGAAGAGAAAGGAAAGGAAAAGAAAAAGAGAGGAAAGGAAATGATCAGTTGGGGTTCACTTGGTGGTAGAATGCTTGCTTAGCACACACAAGACCTCGGCTCCATCCCAGTATTCCATTGAACCAAAAGCCAAGGATGGTATCATAGGTCTATAATCCTAGCATTTGGGTGGTAAAGGCAAGAGGGTCAGGAGTTTAAGATCATCCTGTACTACAGAACAAGTTGGAGGCCAGCCTGGGCTACGTGGACCTTGTCACACACACAAACACACACACACACACACACACACACACACACACAAACACACACACAAAAACACACACACACACAAACACACATACACACCACAAAGGAAATTAAAACCATCCCAAAGAAATAACATCTCACAACACAAGTCCATGTCAGGGACTTAAAACATTTTTGATTAAAATGTAGTGGCAAAGTTGTGGGAAAGTATCACCATTATATGTATTTTTGGGGGGAACACAGTAACATATATAATACAATGTAAAATTTATAAATGTTATACTCCTTTGACCTGGCAACTTCATATAAAAAAGTTTCTGCTTGCAGAGGACACAGGGAAATTAATGACTACATTATTTGTAGCAGCAAAAGACTGGGCGCATCTCCATCTCAGGAGGCTGGCGGCTGAGTTACAGCTACTAGTAGAATAAACCACCATTAAAAAAAATGGCAGCACGTGCTTGTAATCTCAGCCGTGCAGGAAGCCGAGGTAGGGGGATCACAAATTCAAGATCTATCTAATAACTTAGACTCTGTCTCAAAATAAAGCTCAAAGCTGGGTGTGGTGGCATAGTTTGTAATCCAGCACTTGGGAGATTGAAACAGGAGGATTGTTGTGAGTTCAAGGCCAGATTGGGTTGTATAGTGTAAGAACCTGTCTCATTCTCCCCCGTCTCCCCCCCAAAATTAAAGAATTGGTGCTGTAGCTCAGTGGTGAATCCCTTGTGAGGCCCTAGGTTTGGTCCCCCCAGCACCCAGCACCCAACACACAGACAGACAGACAGACAGACAGACACACACACACACACACAAATACATGTGCACACAAACACACGCAGGCATGCATACAGGGTTAAAAACAAAATGTAATGTGTGTGTGCATTGAATATTAGCCAGCCATAAAGAGGAACTAAGTTCTGTTATGCAGCATAGGACATAAGGATCTGGAAAACATTATGCTAAACTCCAGAATTCAGTTACAAAAGGACACATGAGTTATTTATACAAAATCTGTGGAAGACCCAAAGGCAAGAGACAGGAAATAGATCTGAGGCTGCCAGAGCCTGGGGGTAGGGGGCTGGCAGACTGCAATTGGGGCGGGGTTTCTGCTTAGAGGATAAAAATGCTGTGGAATCAGGCAGTGGTGATGGCCACACAACTCAGAGCAGCTACACCCCGACTTGAACATCTAAAGTGGCGAGCGTGTGGAAGGCGACATGTACAGCTCTGCAGGTGCATAGTCACAGGTGTGGTGAGCACAGAGCACACAGAGGACATGGCTAGGGGACAGAATTGCAGAATACTTCCGTCTATAGTGTCATCTCCATGATGGTGCGGCATGCGTGTATATACATGTATGCACATGTGAGAGTACCTGTCTGTGGAAGTATGTGTGTGCATGCATTCACACATGTGCACGTGTGCTTATACATGCATGTTGCAAATGTGAGTGCTTGTGCACATGTATGTGTATAGGTACATGTGTGTACATGCACACCTATGTGTGCTGATGTTAGTGAACTATATTTATTTTATTTATTTATCTGAGACAGAGAGAGAGAGAGAGGAACACATATATGCCATGGCACATGGGCGGAGGTCAAAAGTAGTTCTCTCCTACTAAGTAGACTTCCAGGGATTGAACTCAGGTTGCTAGGTTTGCAAGCAGATGTCTTATCTGCTGAGTACCTGTCAATATGTCAGTATAAAGCTGGTCTGTGGATTTACTGAACTGTATTTTATTTTCTATTAACACATCCTGTTCCTACATACAAAACTAAGTTTGTTTGCAAACGGTTTGCTCTGTCGTGCAGACAGCAATTTTGTGCATCCGTGTTTACCGTGTGGAGTGACTAACCTGCCACTCAGTGACATCACCTAACAACAAAGTTCACAGGGCGCATCCTCCAGGTTAAGTGTTCCTGCCTCAGCCTGGCATGGGGCACATACCTATCATCCATCCCACCACCTCCTCCACCCTCGCCTGTCATCCTGGTACTCAGGCAGCTAAGGCAGGAGTGTGAGGCCAATCAGCTACATTGCCCCCCCCCCAAAAAAACCAAAACAACAAGAACCAGGGTTGCAGGTGAGTGTTAAAACACTTTCCTAATGTGAGCAAAGCCCCAGGTTCCTTCCCCAGCACTGCGATATGTAAAAAAAAAAACAGATACACGACTTCCTTGTTCTTTCTCTGCACATGCGTGTGTGCATAGGCACATGGGCATATGTGTGCATGGCCAGGGCATATTTCTATGTGCATGTGTGTGCACATGCTTGGGTGCATGTGCATTAGTGTGTGTGCCTACGTGTGCAGTGTGTGTGTGCATGCTGGTCCATGTGCAGTGTATGTGGTGTGTGTCTGGGAGTAGTGGTTTTTACTTTCCTGGGCCCAGATGGTTGGTGCCAGCAGTCTGGGAAAGTACCTGGTTCTACATAAGACTCCCCCCCAAATCTCCCCCTTCAGGGAGGATAGGCAGGCAAGGTATCGCCTCCCTGGGGAGCATAGGGAGGCTCCGAAGGAAGGTGACAGGCCCCTGGGCCCCTGGGCCTCAGCGGGCCTGACGCAGGCTCCCAGGCACTCAGGGCACACGCGCAGCCGGGAGATGGTGTCTGTAGCTGGAAGGGAAGACCTGTTCCCATGAGTCTAGCCAGGGCTTCCCCGAGGCCCTGTATTCACAGCTAGAGACACATGAAATGTGTCCTCCTCTGTTCCCAGGGAGGGAGGAAAAGGAAGAGAGGGGAGGAGACAGACTAAGAGGGAGATAGAGGCTGTCGGAGATAGAGAAGAAAAAGAAGGACAAGAGAGAGAGGCCAAGCCGAACAGTGAGGAGAACATGAGGCGAGGAGAGCCGGGAAGAAGGAAACCTACTTAATTCTACCCTGTGGGAGGGGCAGGCTGGACCCTTATCTCTGCCTGTGAATGATCACAGCCCTGGGGGGAGGGACTGGGCTCTGTAAAGGGAGGCCCTGGGAGAGGTGAACCTCTGCTTAGCTGGCAGTAACTGAGCCAGGTTCAGACACTAACTGGGCAGGTAGCCAAGTCAGTCCAAGCCAGACTCCACCCTGAGACTCTACGCTCTGACCACTTCCCTCCAACTAGGGCCTGTCAGTCATCTGAGCTGAGTCTCCTAGCAGATGTTCCCTGGGGCACAACTGACCTGCCTCGTGTCTTCCAAGAAGCAAGGCTTGTGATCAGGGGGAGGGGGGGGTCTGACATGGGGATGACATCAAGGACCCTACTTGGTCAAGAAGTTTTTAGTCTCACAAGCATTTCCTTTGCTGTGTGGTCTTTGCCAAATTATTTTACCTTTCTGAGTCTCAGTTCTGTCATCCAGAAAACGAGGATAACAAACTTGCTTACAAACAGCATTTAAAGAAGCCCTGTAGGGGGCTCTGTGCCCAGGGCTCTGGAGATGCGACCCACCAGGAACTCCAAGTATGTTGCAGAAGGTGTTTAGAATGAGAAATCAGGTAGCTGGGGAGACAGAAAAACTTAGGGAGACCCCTGGGGAAGGAGCTGATGTTTGCTAAAGGCTCTTTGCCTATCTCTTGAAGTACCTCTTGCTCTTGGCCAGTCTTTTGGGCCAAAGCAAGGGAAATGAAAATGTTTCTCTTGCAGGGATATTGTATTTCTAGAACACTAGACTGAATCATTCATTCAGTCCTTTCCGTGGACCCAAGGATGGCTTCAAACTCACGATCCTCCTGCCTCAGCTTCCAGAATCCTGAAACCGTAGGAGCGCATCCCCAGACCTGTCCCACCTGTACAGGTATTTGTCTAGTTTTGCCCAGCGGGCTCCCAAGGAAACCCCCTTTCTAGGCACTCTGCTTGCAATTAGAAAGCCCCACCACTAGGTGGAGTAGTGGATCTCACGAGTAAAGGGGAAAAATTTTTTTTTTTTCTCTCCTCTTGGTGTTCAGGTTTTGATCCACTCCCGAAAGCTGACTTTTGAGAACAGAGATCCACAGAGAGTCTTTAGGTTGTGGTATGGAATTTTAGAAAATTTAGCAAAGTCCACCCAGTGTGGAACCGGGCTGACGCCGTGCCAGGGAGTCGATCTCTGGCTTGTGCTTCCAGAGACAACTGTGTTTACATAACTTACAACACTTTGTAGAATAAACAGAACTCTTTTTTAAAACATTCAAGCATCGGTATTGGAATGGTCAATCAGTATTTAAGAAGGGGCGTAATAAGGAATGTAGTTTCCAAATGTGTACTCAGGCATCTTAAGCAGCCACAACTTAAGAAAGTAAAGCCTTATGTAAAGGCGTTCTTAATCAGTAAAAATGGTTCAGGGCCGACGAGGTGGCTCAGTGGTTAAAAGTACCTGTGTGCAAACCTAGATACCCGAGTTCAATCCCCAGAGCCGCTTGGTGGAATATGAGAACTGACTTCTGCAAGCTGACTTCTGACTTCCATATGTGTGTCATGTATGGCACATGTGTTATCCTCCCCCCCTTTCTGGTATAGAGGTCTAACCCAGGGCCTTAAGCAAGCACATCTTCAGCTAAGCTAGACAAGTGGTTTTCCTTGCTAGTCTCTCCTGCCTATCCTGAGTGCTAAGCACGTCTCACTTTTGGAGATGTGGAAGTGGCTGGGCCCCTTGCCTGCGCCCCTTGCCTGCTTGCTCTGGCCCAGCTTCTAGTCAGCCAATTCTGGAAGAAGCTTGAAGCAGCAAGTAAGCTTACTTGACTCTTCCTGAGAATTGCTGGCTTTCATAAAATCCTTCTTTTTCAACAGTAATCCGTCAGTGGCTTCTGAGAGCCTTTTTAGTGGTAAAACATTATAATAACAATATAATATCACCGAAGCAGCTTTTAAAAAGAAGATGAATCACCCGCAATCCGTCATCTTAATATAATGAGGCCTTGGGTTTTGTTTGGGATTTTCTTTCTTTCTTTTTTTCTGTCTCAGCCCTTTGATGATGCTTCCCTATCCCCACACAGTGAATCCTCTTTTTTTTTTTTTTGGACTTCTAGCTGTTTGTCCTTTGAAGTCCAAGCTGCTTTTATTTCTAATCTGCACTGAACGACTTTCTCTGTAGTCACAGGAGGGATCAGAGCTCAACCTTCTGCACTGGGGCAGAGGTTGTCACAATGTCTGTGTTCACGGCTGCCGCGCCACGCTGTTGCGTGTAAAGTTAACGTGAGGAAGGAAGGTCTGAGAGGCAGGGCCCCAGATAGCCTAATGGACAATTATAGGCGTATCAATATTTTCTTATTCATAATTTGTGCTTTTGGTGATCTTTCATGTATCACTTTAAAAAATAGTTTGTTTATTTATTCACTTAGAGAGAGAGAAGGCATGCACAGGCACCATGTACCATGTGGGCTTCCAGGGTTTGAACTCAGGTTGCTAGGTTGGCGAGCAGACATCTTATTCACTGAGTCGTTTCGCCAGCCCTAGTTAGCTGGAGATGAAGCTCAGTGGTAAAGCAAGGGAATGTCTTCCTTGGAGGCTTTAGAGGGAATGAAGTCTTCATTCAGACTCCAACTTCCAAAGTCATAGGAGACCCATTCCTATTCTGTTGATTCGTTTTGGAGACAGGAGGCTCTATAGGGTGACCTTAGACTCAAGCGCCAGGATCACAGGCCTGTGACGCTGGCTCATTGCTGCTCTTTCCAGCTGTCATGTTCGTATAAATCACACAGAGCTGGTTGAGGAAAAGTTGGCATCCTTTTATACACTTGGTCAGACATGCTGGTCTGGCAAGTAAGGAGTGTCCATCTCTCAGCCATTATATGGTGATGGTGTGGCCAGTTCCCTTGGCCCTGGTGTTGGTGCATGCTCTCCTGTCAAGCTGGACTGAGAACTGTAACCAGGAATCATAAAGAAAATAAATGCTTGTTCCTTTAAGCCGTTTGATGGTCACTTATCAGCAACCATGCAGGCTAACTGCAACAGAATTTGGTACCAGAGAAATGGGGTGTTGCTGATAAATCTGACTATGTAGATATTGTGGCTTTTGAGTGGTTTTGCTGGACAAAGTTTGACTTTGTGGATTTCTAATACCATCCTGCAGAGTTTGGTGGGCCATTTGGAAAATATTGATGTCGAGAGAGTTGTGAATTGTTTTGGCCCACTTTGTGATGAGAACAAGGACTTTGTTGAAGTTGAATTTTGAACATGATAGACTGGTTTGCTTGATAGTGGAGAGCTGTGTTGGTGGCCGTGAAGCTCTGGAAGTGGAAAGGGCAGGCAGCAGAATTATCTGCTGCTGTTGGAGAAATGAATATCAGTGAAGGAAAACCCAATGACTTGCATTGGGACAGTGGAAGACGTGAAAACCACCGTATGGCAAGTTCGTAGTTTGAAAACCCAGATTCCTTCATAGGCCGAAAGCCCTACCAGGATCAGAAACGCAGGCCGCCCCCGGCTTCCGCCTGGCGTCTACACTTGGGATCTAGGATCGGAACTCCTTCCACCTACAAGGTAGAGGCTTAACCCCTGAGCCACCTCTCCAGCCCCATGTATTTATATTTTTAAGATAACTTTTAACATCTATGGGGACAAAGATTGAAGGTTACAGTTTAAAAGTGCTATGTTTCTGTGTCAAGTTGACAAGGGTGAGTGTCATGGTTAGGCACAGATGTCAACTTGACTGTTGAGGGTTTGAGCTTTGGGCACAGCTGTAGAGAGTTGATGGTTGAGTTAAGCCCAGAGTGAACCTGAAGGAGATTGTCTAGCTGATGGGGAAGGCCCAGCCTATGGTGGGTGGGATTAGGACTTGGATAAATCACACAGAGCTGGTTGAGGAAAAGTCGGCATCCTTCTGTTCACTTGGTCAGACATGCTGGTCTGGCAAGTAAGGAGTGTCCATCTCTCAGCCATTATGCAGTGATGGTGTGGCCAGTTCCCTCAGCCCTGGTATTGGTGCATGCTCTCTGGTCAAGCTGGACTGAGAACTGTAACCAGGAATCGTAAGAGAGAATACACGCTTGTACCTTTAAGCTGTTTGATGGTCATTTATCAGCAACCACGCTGGCTAACTGCAACAAAGGAGACCTTGCTCAAGAGACAGATGTAGGTAGAGGGAAGGCATGAGGACAGAGAGAAGGTGGCCAGCCTCAAGCCAAGGGATGGTCAAGGACAGCAGGAGCCAGGGGAGTAGGAGGGACAGAGGATGCCAATACTATCCACCCCTCATTTCTCAGACTTCTGGCTGCCAAAATTTTGAGACTCCCAAATTGTTGTCCCACAAACGCTGGTGAGAATGGGAGAGGATGGGGGCAGGACTCCCCCCCCCCGCAAACATTGTTGGCGGGAATATTGTTGCAGTTCATCTGCATAGTTGCTGATAAAGTCATCATCAAATGGCTTAACAAGAGGTTTATTTTCTCTTACGATTCCTGTTACAGCTGTTCATCCCGCTGGGCAGGAACGTTCACACCAACACCAGGGCCGAGGGAACTGGTTGCACCATATCCAGGTAACAGCGGAGAGAGGGACAATTCTCAGTTGCCAGATTAGCATGTCTGGTCAAGTATGCAGGAAGATGCCAACTTCCTCAACCAATTTTCTGCATTTTATTCACTTGTCCAGGGCCTAATCCCATCCACCTTGGGGTGGGCCATCCCCCCATCGACTAGACGATATTCTCTTGTTGGTTCACTCTGGGCTTAACTACTAATTATCTACGAATGTGCCCAGAGCTTGACCCCTCAGCCATCAAGTTGACACCTGGGCCTAACTATGACGAATGTCTAGTGGATTAGGGCAGCCACTATCGAAGTCAGTATGGAGGGAGGGAGTGTGGTATTCTTGCTGTGCTATTCTTGACAGTCTACTTGTGAACCAGCCCAGATGCCCATTCAGGGATGAGTCCGTGAGTAAAATGTGGCATAACTACAATGTGGAGTGATATGACAAAGAACAAAAAAATCATGTCATTTGCATGAAAACGGGTGGAACTGGAGATCACTATGTGAATAGGAAGAAGACAGACTCATCTGTTAGTTATTTTCAGGGGTCAACTTGGCAATTGAGAACTGAGCCTTTCGGTTCACCTTCAAGGCTCATAGTGGATAGGCTCATTCCCTGGGCAGAGGGATAAGATGGGAGGGAACTGTTTGGAATCTGGCAGACTGGCAAGCTGGCAAACTAGAAGGTATGCCTGGTTGATCTTTGCCTGCCCTCACCTTTCTATGGATAAGATGTGGCCAGTTTCCTCAGGTCTTGCCATGTGGACTGTAACTTGAAATCATAAGCTGGAATAAAAAAATCCCCTCCTTCCCCTAAATTGTTTGGATCCTGTGTTTATTACAGCAGCGGAATGTGACACTAAGACACTCGAAGAACGAGCATCACATGTTTTCTCTCACATGCAAAACCAGACAGGATGTATATGTACGTGTGTGCGTGTGTGCGTGTGTGCAGTATGATAGTAGAAGAGGAGGAGGAGTTTGGGGGTGAGGAAGGTGACTCATGGAGGGGGCAGCAAGAGAAGGCAGGAACAAATACTCGATAGCGTGCTCCAATATGTCATCATGAAACCTATTATTTTGCACGCTAATTTAAAAAATTAAAATAAAAAAAATGGTTGTTCTGTAAGCCACTTGGTCTGTGGTTGTGGAAAGGAAAAGAATGAACGTCACATGTGAGGGTCCTGAGTCTCTAGGGCCTGGCAAGGGGGCACACCTGGGTCTCAGCAGAGATGAACCCCGAGCTGGGGACCCTATCCAGCCCCTGGTCTCATCTGCCTCAGCACCCCCAGCAGGAGGGCCCCCAGATACTCCGAGCAGCCAGCCGCCTGAGATGTGCTTGGAGCCTCTGGCACCAGCTTCCAAGTCGGGCTGGCCCGGTCAGCGGGGAACGGCCATCTGGATCCTGTTTGCTGTCTCCTGGCAGGGAATCTGAGTAGAACTGTGGGAAGTGCTCAGAGAAAGGGGCCAGGATGGCACGGGGACAGACAGACCCTGGGACTCGGAGGCACTGGGTTGGATCCAGCCCTGCCACTTGTGGGTCACCTTGGGCTCACCTCCTTGTCTTGTTCTTTTTTTTTTTTTTCCTTATAGGTAAAGTGAGGGCAGTAATTTATCCACGGGCTAATACGAACAAGCAGCAAGATGATTCAGAAAGAGGCACCTCGAATTTTTTTTCAAATCGTCATAAAATATTCTTAGCCTGTTTTCTGTTGCTAGAACAGAATACCTGAGCCTGGATAATTTATAGCAAAGAAGTTTGTTTCATTTGTGTTCCAGAGGCTGAGCAGTCAATGCGTGAAGAGAGTGAGGGTCTCGTGCTGTGTCAATTCCAAGTGCAAAGTGCAAGGCGAAGGAAGGAAAGAAAAACAGCTGCTTGCTTCATCTTATGGTGACGAATACAGTGGAATGAACTCGAAGTCACTCCTGAAGAGCTACACCAGTCCCAGGAGATCAGTGTTGTCATAGCTGGGCACAGGCATCAACTTGACAGTTGAGGGTTTGAGCTCTGGGCACATTGGTAGAGAATTAGTGGTCGAGTTAGGCCCAGAGCAAACTTGCAAGAGATTGTCTGGCTGATAGGGAAGTTCCAGGTGGGTGGGATTAGACCCTGGAATAAAATACAAAGAGCTGGCTGAGAAAGTTGGCATCCTTGTATACACTTGGCCAGACATGCTGGTCTGGCAAGTGAGGATCGTCCCTCTCTCAGCCATTACATAGTGTGGCCAGTTCCCTAGGCCTGGTGTTGGTGCGAGCTCTCCCATCAAGCTGGACTAAGAACTGTAACCAGTAATTGTAAGAGAATATAAATCCCTTATTCCCTTAAGCCATTTGATGGTGATTTGTCAGCAACCATGCAGGTGAACTACAAGTGTCTAACCACCTCTTAAAGATCTCCATCCCACCACATGGCAAACGGCAACATGCGTTTTAGTGAGGACAAACCCTCCAAACCATAGCACTTACATAATATAAAATCGTCCATTCGAGCTATTTACAAACAAATAATTCACTGTGTTAACCACGCATACACCTTGTTCTATGGCCATCACTGCCATACAGAACTTTTCATATTTATTTATTTATTTGAAAGAGAGAGAAAGAGACTAAGGAGACACGATCATGAGTTAAAGCCTTTGCCTCACAAACAAAAGAACCTGAGTTTGGATCCTTAGATCCCAAGTTAAAAAAAAAAAAAAAAAAGGCTGGAGAGATGGCTCAGGGGTCAAGACTCTGTTTCACAAGCAGAAGGTCTTGAGTTCAGATCCCAGGTCCCACATTAAAAAATGCCAGGAGAAAATGGTGGTGGCTTGCACTTCCAGCCCTGGTGGACAGAGCCTGGGAGATCCCAGAGCAAAGCAAAAAGGAGGTAGAAGCAATCCAGGATGATTCCCAAAGTTGCCTTTTGTCCTCCACAGGGATATACAATGCCCTCTGCTACACACACACACACACACACACACACACACACACACACACTAAATAAATAAAATAAAAATTAAAAAAAGAGAGAGAGAGGGAGATGTACAAAACATGGTACCTGGAAAGATATTAGAGACATAAGCCTGCTGAATGACTGGATAGTTGAATGAGAGAGAGAGGAAGAGAAAGATAATAGATAATCTGCACCATGCACACAGGTGGGGTTTTGAAGGAGTCTCTCCTTCCATTTCTACATGTGGACTTGGAAGGTCGGATCAGATCACCAGATGTAACTCCAGCTGGCCTGGCTTCTCCTTCCTTGGCTTTCTGAGGACTTGGGTTATCCGCATGCTCCATCACACCTAGATCTTCCAGAACTTTCTCTTGTTTCCTAACTGAAGCCCTGTATTCATTAAAAAGTAACTCCTCAGGCTAGGGAAAGGGCTCAGTGGTTAAAACCTTTGCCTTGCAAATTCAAGTTTGGATCCCCAGCCCAGGGAGGGTCACACACACAGGGTCAGACAGAGATTCCTCATGCCTCTTCCACACATTTGTTGTTGTTGTTGTTTGTGGGGGGGGGCACTATATGAGCCTGTGGAAGCCCAAGGGTGACTTGGGAATCGTCCAGATTGCTTCTACATCTTTCTTGCTTTACTCTGGATTTTCTCAGGCTCTGCCTTCCAGGGCCAGAAGGGCAGGTCGCTGCCATTTCCACCTGGTGTTTTTATATGACATCTAGGAATCGGAATTTCGGTTCCTCTGCTTAGGAGGCGGAGGCTTAACCCCTGAGCCTTCTCTCCAGCCCCACATATTGGTTTTTGTGAAAACCCTGAGGTTGGGACTGGAGGGACAGTTAAGTGGTTGAAGCCCTTGTTTCATAAGCAAAGGGCCCTGAGCTCTGGTCCTTAGATCCTCAGGCGCCACAGAAAACGCCCAGGAGGTGACCAGCCTGTGATTCTAGTCATGGAAGGCAGCGCCTACAATGCCCAGAGCAAGCCAGTGTCAATGGGGTGCTCTGGATTTAGTTACAGACCAGACTCATAAGTGAAATAATAATAATAAGGTGAAAGGGCAAATGAGGATGGGACCCACTCTAGACCAGGGAGCGTTGATTCTAGGTATTCTGGGGTGAAGAAACAGCTATGTGCACAAGTGTTTGTACATATGCATCTGTGCCCGCCAAAATGGAAAGCTGTTGAAATGCCAGAAAGACCCAAGCTAATTTGGGGTGATTCAACCAATGTTTGGTGGAGGTACTAGAAATGTCCCTCTTAGTGCTTCTGTTATCAGTTAACACAAGCTAGACGCTGTCCAAGGGAACCCCATAGTTCCCCAAGGGGATGATGCCATGGCAGACAGTGGGCGAGGCTTCCCTATGTCAGTGCCTGTCTGGCCTCATGTGTACCCCACATGTCTCCTCTTGGTGCTCCTGCTCTGGGCGCCGTCCTCAGAGGCATGGTGCTCCAAAAGCCACTTTGGGGGTTGTTATGCATAGCGATTATTACCTTCCGGGAGAAAAGTCCACCAAGGAAGATGGGGTTAAGTTGGGGGCTAAGGTCAACTAGATAGATAGAGTCACCACAACCCAGGCAGGCGGTTGACTTCAGTTCCCCCACCTGAAAGCCAGAGATGGGAAGTTAATGGCTGTGTCACAGTTACCAGAGTGGCTGGCTGGGTTTGTATCAGAACATGTCCCCCCACACCCTGGCTTGGGAGGCATCGGCGCGCTTTCTGCCCGCCCATCTCTTCTAGAAATTGCACACAGATAAAAGGTCCCAGTTAATGAGGATTCTGGTTAAAGTTTTTAAATTCACAGCAAGCCCACTCTGCATAATAATGTATCAGAAACACAACAATCCTTTAATCTTGAATGAATTAATTGCTGAGCCCAGAAATTCAGAATACGCCTGCAGAATCCTTAATTTCTTGAGCTGATGGTTTTGAAAAAGCAACTGATTTGCGACGGGATCGGGAAGACTCCCACAGTCCCGACAAAGGGCGAGATTGTCCGGATGTCTTACTCAGTAAGAATCATGTGTGGGGGTCTGAATTAACAGCAGTTCTGAATTTTTGTTGCTGAGTGGAACGTGGTAGGCTTTAGTCCGAGAAGATTCAATGGCCCACTCTGTGGCCTGAGCAAGCTGCGTGTCCTCACTTGTCCCACAGACAGACAGACGTTCATGGAGGGTGCGCGGCAAAGTAGGGAGCTAACAGGACCAGTTGCAGACTTGTAGACTTTGGAGAAACCACAGGGAATGAGTGATTGGACATCATGATGAATATATTGTGACAAATGAGGCAGAGGCTTGACAGGGATTAACAGGGACCACCAGCCCCCTGGGGATGCCAGGGGCCTTAGGGAGGGCACCATGGATCAAAGAAGGCCTTTGCAAAGTTGAGGTTTGAAGGATGATGGGATTAACCACAGGGTAAGGAGCTTGTTGTTCCTGGGTGGAGCAACGTTGGTGCAAAGGCCCTGAGGCAGGCGGAACACACCATTGCAGGAATGCGGAGGGACTTGAGGGAAAAAAAAAATCATCATCCTTGTCAGAGGAAACCACGTAATGAAGTGCTTCAGATGGACGCAGATGTGCTAGGTGCTGTGTTGAGCTTGGGAATCGGAGCTTTAGTTAGTCCCCAGAAAGCCCATCTGTGCTGGGGATTAGGAGGAAAGAGACACATTGGTTCCAGCCTAGATCTGAGTCACATGACCTGACTTTACATCCTGATGCCCCCTTTTTTTTTCATTCCCGATAAGGTCTCACTGTGTAGCTCAGGCTGGTCCCCAAACTCACTTTTACAGCTGGGGCTGGTCTCAAACACATGATGATCCTATAGATGTGAGTAGCCCCATCCACCAAATTTGTGTTTATGTACATGGAATATCCATAGGCATTCTTTATTTAATAATTGTGGATGTATGATGTGTGTATGTAAGCGTGTGTGTGTGTGTGAGATGCATATGTGTCAAAATCAGAGGACAGCTTTGTGGAGTTGATTCTCTTTCTACTTTCCTGTGGGTTCCAGGTTTCAAACTTGGATTGTCCGGCTCTGTGGCAAGCTCTTGTTTGCCCGCGGTCTGGCTTCTTTCACACAACATCATTACTTTACGACCTATCCATGTGGTGCATACCAGCAGTCCATTTCTTTTTATTACCAGACATATTCCACAACCTGCTGACGGACAGTTGGGTGCCTTCCAGTTTGGAGCTATTATAAATAATGCTGCGCAGAAGAGTTGCTTGGAAGTTTTTGTGTTCACATGCTTTTATTTCTCTTGGGTAAAGACCTGAAAGTGTGAACTGCCAATCATTTCAGTAGGGACCATTCTAATTGGTATGTCATGTATCATTGAAGTTGCAATCTGCATTTCCTCATGCAAAGTGGTATCTAGGATGTATTATGTGTGTGCGTTTGTGTGTGTGTGATACTAGCTTCCAGAGGATAATAGAACAAATGATCACAAGCTCAGTGGCTTAAAATGATGGAAATTTATTCCTCTCACAGCCTGGAGGTTCTGTAGGGCCATTTTGTCTCTGACTCCATGGGATCTTCCATTCGTCTCCTCTTCTAGCTTCTCCTGCACACCTGTCTGCACACCATTGCGCCATAGTCTGAAAGTTCCTTCTAGCTCTAAAAGCGCAAATCTAATCCCCAGTGCATGCACCGCTATTAAGAGGTGGGAGTCTCTGGGAGGGGGAGGCCCTTCCAAGTGGGATTCATGGCTGTATAAAGGTCCAGGGGAGTTTGTTTGTCCCCCATAGGTGCTACCTGTGAGGCAGAGAACACATCTTCACCATATCCAGAATCTACTGATGCTTTGGTCTTGGCTGTCCCAGCCTCGGGATGGTATTCAGTTCCGTTGTTTGTAAGTTTCCAAGCTGACGCATTTTGTTACAGTTGTCTGAACAGTCAGCCCTTGTAATGTGCCAGCTGACCTCCTGCCTGCTGCCACGCCTTCCCTACCGTGAAGGATGGTATCCCCTGGGAACCATGGGTCAAAGTAAAGTCTTTCCTTAAGTTGCGTCTTGTTAGGTCAAAGTAACAAGAAAAGTGATACAGTAATATTCACAAGTTCCAACTATTAGAATGTGGATATATTTTTTGAGGGAAGACTAGCATCCAACAATCAATGTGTTTGCTGAGTTCTTTTTAAAAATTATTATTGTTGTTATTATTATTATCATTTTAGTGAGGATCAAGCCCAGTGCCTCATGTGTGTTAGGCAAATTACTCTACCACTAAACTGGATTCCTCGTCCTGATTTTTATTTTTAATGGTTGCTGTTCAGGAACAAATGTTAGTTTTTTTTTTCTTTTTTTTTTTTTTGCGCACACATTTATGTGTGTTGTGTTTGTGTGTATCTGTGTCTGAGTAGTAGAAGGTACTTGAATGTGTGTGCCTGGAGAGGCTCGCACATCAGGACCTCCCTGGATGCTCTGCCTCCTTATTGCTTGGCTGTGGGGTTTTCCAGGCTCTGCCTTTCAGGACTAGAAGTGCAGGCTGCTGCCATTTTTATGTGGGATCCGGGGATCTGAACTCAGGTCGTTTTGCTTGCAAAGCAGAGGCTTTAACTCCTGAGCCATTTCCCTAGCCCCACGTGTTAGATTTCATTGAGCATTTTTCACTATAACCTTTCAGCCTTTGTTCCTTCACTCAGCTAACATGGTGACTAACCCTGATTAACTCTCTCCTGTGTTGGCGCGCCTCTGCCCTCCTGGGAGAAATCTTTCCTGGACAGAATGCACTTTCTGTTGTTTTCTTTGTATTTGTGTGTTCAGAGACGGCTTCTGAATCAGCATGGTGAGGGGCTTTGCGACCTTCTTCCCAGAGAAACGACTGCACGTAACACTAAAAAAGAAAAAATTAAAAAGTGGGAAGAGAAAAACTGCTGTTACTCACCCAAATTTTAAAAAAAAGTAAATAAATAAATAAATAGCTGCACGAGAGGAACAAGGTAAGGTACAGACCAAGCAGATATTTACTGGAGAGAAATAAACGGTTGAGAGCCCCCCCACACCCCCACCCCCACCCCCGAACCCAGGGAGGTGACTCAGCAGTTAAAGCACTTGCCCGAGTAAGCAAAAGGACCAGAGTTCAGATCCTCGCTCCCATGCAAAATGCTGTTGCTGGTATAACAGCTGGTTGGTAATTCCAGCCCCGGAAGGCAGAACCTTGGGAATTCCCAGAGCAAGCTGGCTAGCTAGACCAGCCCTTTCATTGAGCTACAGGTTTAATTAGAAACCACGTCTCAAAACAATGAGGTGGAAGAGCAATGGAGGATGCTTCCTGATATCAAGCCTCAGGCACACGTATGAAAAAAAAAAAAAACATGGGCTGGAGAGGTGGCTCAGGGGTTAAGCCTCCGCCTTGCGGGCGGGAGGTCCTGAGTTCGGATCCCAGATCCCACGTATAGACGCCAGGCGGAAGCGGGGGTGGCCTGCGCTTCTGGTCCTGGTAGGGCGGAGCCTGTGAATCCTGGGGCAGAAGGAGGTGGAGGTGGCCATGGTGGTTCCCGAATTCGTCCGTGGTTCTACACACACACACACACACACACACACACACACACACACACACGCATGCACGCACGCGTGCGCGCGCATATACATACACACACTCGCACAGTTGAATAAAAAAAATTAAAAAAAAAAAACATTCGACTACATACACAAGCACCCCCTTCCTCTTACACACAGAAATGGAAAAGGAAAAAGCAAAGGAACTCCCCTGGATTTGCAACAATCCTCAAAGCCTGTCTTCGGAGAAGCCCCATACAAAGGAATACGAATTTAATTAAAGATATGTGAAACGATTTATATCCCAGCTGAGCAATTGGTCGTCAATGGGTGTGATCTGAAGAAAGCAGACAGCTTCCATGAGAAACCAGAGAAGGACAAGGAGAGTCTCACTGTAGCCGTTGTCACGCACGTGCACCCAAGGTTACGTTCTCTGAGGGGTGAGGTCAGAACTTGCTACGCCCGCTGGTCCAAAAGATCATGCAACTGATGAGAAACGGATGTTAATGAACACAGTCCAAGCGAGTCAATCAACAAACAAGCAAATATTAAGATAGGCCAGGATGATAGGCCAGGGTTTAACGAAAAAAAAGTAAGAGACTTGAAAAGAAACAGGAAGGCAAGTTGATACTAAAGGAGAAAAGAAACGTAACAGAAATCACCTTTATGAATATCCAGATGTCAAATTTAGCAAAAGCTTCAAAGCAACTTCAGTTACAGGTAACTTGGCAAAGGGGGATACACTCGGAATAATGCACCATTGGGTAATTTTGTCACAAAAGCACCATGGTACAAAACCTGAACGAACTGGGACAGTCGTGGCGAGGCTGCCTCAGTGGCTAAAGGAGCCTGCTGCCAAAGCCTCATGTCATGAGTTCAGTCCCCGTAACCCACGTGGCAGAAGGAGAGAACCGACTGTGATCCACTGCAGGTCGGGAAGAGTCTCTGTAGCAGCTCATGCCTTCCTCCCTTTAGATTCCTCAGGGTTCTGAATGCCTATCCCAGGCTGTCTTCAGATAGCCGGAGACTGTTCCTCATGTTGGATGTGTCTTGAGCATGTCCACTGCTAAATGCCCTTCTATTTAGACTTCCAGGGTTGCCCACCTGCAACCCTTGCTACCTTTTGCTGGGGGCTTCTACGCCTGGCCTGTCCTCCATTGTCCTGCTGGCTCTTCTCTTCTTCCTCAGCTCAGCCCATCTGCCCTGCAGCTCCCTCAAGTCTTTGCTATGACTTGGGGAGGGGTCTCTGGTAGGAGTTTATTGAGGGTCTGGGGAGGAGCCACATCCATCAGTAGAACTTCCTTGTGCAAAATCCCCAAAGAAAGTCCTTTGGGTGAGCCAGGCATGGGAATCCAAAGAACCCCTGCAACACACACACACATACACACATCCAGGCCCAGCCTACTTTCTTGTTGCAGTTCGCTTGCATGATTGCTGATAAATGACCATCAAACAGCTTAAGGGAACAAGGGGTTTATTTTCTTACTGATAGTCCCGTTACAGTCTGTAGTCCAGCTTGATGGGAGAGCATGTGCCAACACCGGGGGGAACTGGCTACACCATCTCTACATAATGGCTGAGAGAGGGACGATCCTTACTTGCCAGACCAGCATGTCTGGCCAAGTGTACACAAAGATGTCAACTTTCTCAACCAGCTCTCAGTATTTTATTCCAGGGCCTAGTCCCACCCACCATGGGCTCGGCCTTCCCCATCAGCCAGACAATCTCCTGCAGGTTTGCTCTGGGCTTAATTCAACCATTAATTCTCTACCAATGTGCCCAGAGCTCAAACCCTCAACTGTCGAGTTGACACTTGTACCTAACCATGATACTTCTAGAGTCTCCTGAGAGCATCACCAGCCACTATCCTCACCTGGGAGCTGCCCCGCGTGCTCACAGTAACAGAAGGGGGAACAGAGAGACTCGGCTCCTCCTTCCGATCACCTCTGATGCACCCTATGAAGCAGAGAGTGGGGAGCAAACAGATTGGAGTCAGCAGTAGGTTATCTAAGAGTGGCGGGGGGGGGTGGATCTCCAGAAACTCCTTCGAAGGTAGGGTACCCAAGCTGAGAAATGGGTTTCAGCTTGGTAAAAGAGGACACGTCCAGACAGGGGGAGACAGTGCAGGGCTAGAATCAGGTCAGGGTAATGGTGTCATTCAGAGAAGCGGTTGTGAAGATGAAGCAGGGTACATATTTGGCACTTAAACAAGGCCTAGAGTTGGGAGGGACTGTACAGATGTGGGCAAAAGCATTACTAATGACCATTGGTTTTGTTTTTGATTTGGCCTGCCAGAGATCCAACCGAGAGCCTGTGCGTGCGAGGCGAGAGTCTTCTGCCAGGGAATCTTCTGTCAGGGAACAGGACCCGTAGGCTTGTTGCTACGGGGCCTGGAGAGGCTCATTGAAGACCCTCCATGGGAACTCTTGAAACACTCTTTTGCTGCCAATAGGGTTTGGGTAGCAGGTTTGTCAGCTGTTTGGGTTCAGGATGTCGCTCTTGTCAGAGGACGGAGAAGGTGATGGAGATGAAGGTGGAGGTGCTGGTGATGTGGCTGGTGTCCCCTACATGGCCGGTGGTGACGGCCTGACTTTGGCAGTAGCGAGGACTGAGAGAGCGAGTAGTTCATTGAGAGGTTAGTGTTGAAGGCTTGGCCCCAGTTGGTGGCGCTGTTGAGAGGTGACTGGACCCGAGGACGGTGGATTGACCCATGAACTCATTGTGAATTGAGGGAATCAAATCTGGAGATGGTGGAAAGGGGGGGGAGGTTCCAGCTGGAGGAAACAGATCAACAGGGGGTATTCCTTCAGAGTATACCTCACCCCCAGTCCCTCTCTGCTTCCTGCCTACAACTTTGTTGATTTGGAAAGAACCTTTGGGGTTGGAGCAATGATTCAGTAGTTACCGCTTTTGTGTCAAAAGCAAAAGGACCCAGTTTCCTGATTTGGATCCCCGGAGTCTATATAAAAAATGCCAGGTGGATATGGCATTAGCCTGCAATTCCGATCCTGGGAAGTTGAGCCTGGGAAATCCCAGAGCAAAGCAGTAAGGAGGAAGAACAATCCAGGGTAATTCTGGAAGTCATCCTTGGGCTTCCACAGGCACATACACTCAAGGTGGGGGGTACCTTCCCAGATGTTAAGGGGTACCCACATTAAGAGGGTGGCCCACATCCAGCTCTGACAATCTATGGCAGATTCTCGAGACTGTGAACAAAACTTGAAGTCGCTTGCGTCTGTCATTTAGGAAGGTGTCTGTTACTAGAGGTGCCCTGGCAGGCCTGCTAGAAATGAGGTAGGTACATGGTGCCTAAAGGGAGCGAGGCCTACCCACCGGCCCAGGCTCCACCTGCTTTCACTTAGCATCTTCACAGGGGCCAGGAATATGTGCCAACCTTGGTGCCGAAGCCCTTGGCTCAAGTAATCACAGATGTGGAACTCAACGGTGGTGTCTAGCTGGCAGCTCCAGCAGGACCCAAACTCCGCCAGCTGTGCGGTCCCCAGAGAGAAGCCGTCACAACCACACTGACGAACAGGAAATGACAGGCTTCTTGGTTCTGGGAGCCTCTCAGGGAAGTTCCCATTGGGCCTGGAGCTTTTGATGACACTAGCTGACGTCATTAGGTTTATTGTCCCTCAGGATTACACAGCTGTGACAACTGAACAAGCAACTCCAGGCTTTATGTAAGTTTCCAGGGGAAAGACTATGTCATGGCCAGAACTGATGCCTACGGGAATCCCTCCTTCCATTCTGTCACTGTGATTGCTCGCTTTCTCTCTCTCTCTCTCTTTCTCTCTCTCTCAATCCATCTCTCTGCCTCTCTTTCTCTCTGTTTCTTTTTCTCTAGTAAATGTGCTCATATGTGTGTAGAGCCAATATGTCAGCACCAGATATTTTCCTTAATCATTCTCCACTTTTTATTTTTTTGAGACAGGGTCTTTTACTGATTCCCAATCTCACCAATTTTGGCTAGACTGCATGGCTAGCGCCAGGGATCTCCCTGTCTTCTCCCATCCCCAGCTCTGGGGTTACAGACACCTGTGACGGAACCTGAGTTTTTTTTTTTTTTTTTTTTACATGAGTACTGGGAATCTGAACTCGGATCCTTATGCCTTAGCCCTTTGCGCTGTTGTGAGGAGAGAACAGAAGGCGGCTTCCCTCCTAGGGTCCCAGAGGAGGTCGGAAAGGTGCGAGTGACCAGCTGTCACTCTTGATGAGTAGCACAGCTGTGCCAGGCCATCCTGAACACACCATTTTTGTCGGAGGAGAGGTAGAGAAGTGTCATGGTTTGACATGTGAGTTGCCCCCCAACGGGCTCATGTATTTGAATCTTTAGTTGTTTGGGAAAGTCATGGCATCTTTAGGAGGTGGAGCCTTGCTGAAGGAAGGCGGTTACAGGGGGCGGGCCTTAAGGTTGGTCAGCCCCGCCCTGCTGGAGTTTGCAACTCTGCTCTTGAGCTCCTAGCCACAGCTGTCAGCCTCAGTGATGGACGTGACTTAGCCCGCCTCCAGTTTCTGCCGGCCAGCCATGCCTTTTCCACCATAAAGGATTATATCTCCTCTCTGGAACTATAAGCTGGATAAATTCCCCTTTCTCCCTTTAAGTTACTCGAGATTGAGCTTTGTCTCACAGCAACAGAGAAGAGTAGCCAACACAAGAAGCCATTTCTGTTCATTTTGAAGTCACCGGTCTGTGGAGCTCACGTGGCCAGGCTCTGTTTACCTGTGAGGGCCCCAAGACAAGGTGGGTTACATTGCTTTAGACTCCCGAGTGGCTCTGTGGAGGCTGAGACAGGAGGATGGTAAACTTGAGGCCAGCCAGAACTACATTATGAGATGTTCTCTCAAAAAAAGCAAACAAAACAAAAACAAGGGCTGGACATAGTTCTGTGGTAGAGCACTTGCCAAGACCCTGGTTCATCTGTAGCATGGTAAAAAAAAAAAATACAATACAATAAAAAAATCTGGTTGCCAGCAGACGGCAGGAAGCAGGATGTGCGTGTCTAACAGCCACTTCGCCCAGCCTGAGACAGGAAGGAAAGGCTGACAGTAAAAATCCTTTGATCTCCTCGCTCCATTGCTGTGACTGAGAATGAGTAGGTGTCTGTAACTTCTCCAGGTCCTAAGATATGCTAAATGTTCTAGAATATTTTCAAGTAGGTTGACCATCGACGTCCTGAGTGGGCCTCTGGCGAACACAGCCTGAGTCCGCAGCCCTCAGGGATCCTCCACGCTTGCCTCCAAACATGGGTAGAAGAGGTGAATGGGATACGGAGGACAGGTGAGGAAAGTGACCCCCCCACACCCTGAGGCCTAGTCTCCATCAGGTTGCCTGGCCTCAGACTCTACGAGAATAGAGACCATGACATTGTGTCACTTCGTCCTTTGGCCCCAGCCCAACACCAGGCAGCAGGCAGATGCTAAGTATTTGAGGATACAACGAATCATCTGGTCACCTGGAGACAGAAAACTAAGAAGAGAGGTGCGTATGTGTATCTGGGGTTGTGGGTGCATGCGCGTGTGATGAGTGCGCACGCGTGCACACACATGCACACACGTTTGGTGTGCACATGAGGCTGGTGTGCACTAGAAGGCCATCAGCAACCATGCCCGAGAGGTAGGATCGCCTGGAATCAGAGCTGATGTCTTCCGAGTTTTCATTTTCTTGTGGCCTGAGATAGTTAGATAGGGGTGTCAACTTGACAGTTGAAAGTTGGCCCTCTAGGCACATTGGTAAAGAACTGGTAGTTGAGTCAAGCTGTGAGCCAGCCTGCAGGGCATTGTCTAATTTGACAGGGAAGGTGGTCCCGTGGGGATGGGACCAGTCCCTAGGCAGGTGGATGGGATGGAGGGAGCTGGGTAAGGAAGTTGGCGTTTTTCAGCAGACTTGGTCAGATATGCTCTCTTGCAGGCGAGGATCGTCCCTCTCTCAGCAGTTACGTGGATTTGGTGTGGCCAGTTCCCTCGGCTTCTGGTGTTGGTACGGGCTCTCCTGCCCAGCTGAATGAAGAATTATAACCTGACAATTATAAGCCAGAAAAAAACCCCAACGAAACCTTGTTCCTTCCCTAAGCCATTTTGTTGCGAATTTATCAGCCACATGGAAGCAAACTGCGATATGGTCTTAGCAGCATGCCTGAGACTGGGCACTTCACAGGGACAGAGATTATTTTGGTTAATTGTTCAGTGCCAGAGACAGTGTCAGTAGCATGGCAGAAAGTGAGTCGCAGCAGAACTCGGAAGGACGAGTAAGTTCCTGCAGAAGACACAGGGGCAGAACGCCAGGGACCACCTCGCTTTGTGACAACCTGCTATTGTGGACAAACTCACTCTTCTTAAAAGACTTTATCTTTATTAATTAGAGCAAGGGGAGGCACATACGTGTCGTAGCACATGGATGGAGGTCAGAAGACAACGTTCAAAGTCAGTTCTCTCCCTTCACTGTGTGGCCTTCCAGGGACTGAACTCAGGTCACCAAGGTGTGCAAGCAGGCGCCTTTACCCACTGAACCATCTGGTAGCTTCTCCCTACCTCCTTCTAATAAGCAAAGCACTGATCTCTTTAAGAGGGCTCCATTCCTGGACCCACGCCTCTTGCTATCTCCATCTCCCCAGCACAGCATTCAGATTGGACATGTCTCAGCTGAGCAAATCATGCTTAACCAGGCAGCTTGCTGTTGTTTCTGGACTTGGGACTGATGTGTAGTTTGATGGGGTTATGTGCTTGTGAGGTCAGAGACCTTTCCCAGGGCCTTTGTTTGTTTCTCTCCTCTTCCTCCTTTCCTATGTATATGTGTATATGCGTGTTTGCATGTGGGTATGGATGCACATGCGTGTGCATGTGGGCTCATGCGGAGGCCTGATGGTAGGGATGCTGGGAATCATTTTTCAATGCTCTTCTATCTTATGCTTTCGAGTTTGTCCTTAATTAAGCCCAGAGCTTACCTATTGGGCTAGTCTGGATAGCCAGCCTGCTATCCAGGGATTCCCAAACTCCATCTTCTGGGGCTGGAATTATAGGCAGGACACCATGTTCCCACCCGCTAACATTTTTACCCTGGGATCTGAGGGTCCCAACTCCAGTCTTTTGGCTTGGATGGCAAGCACTAAACGTCTGAGTTACCTCCCTTGCCCTTTGTCGCAGTTCACCTGCATGGTTGCTGATAATCACCATCAAACAGCTTAAGGGGACAGGGGTTTATTCTCTTACGATAGAGTCACAGTTCCTTGTCCAACTTTGCAGAAGAGCTCACACCAACACCAGAGCCGAGGGAACTGGCCACACCATCTCTACATAACAGCTGAGAGAGAGATGATCCTTACTCGCCAGACCAACATGTCTGGCCAAGTGTACACAAGGATGCCAACTTTCTCAACCAGTTCTTTGTATTTTATTCCAGGACCTAGTCCCACCCACCATGGGCTGGGCCTTCCCCATCAGCTAGACAATCTCCTGCAGGTTTGCTCTGGGCTTAACTCAACCACTAATTCTCCACAAATGTGCCCAGAGCTCAAACCCTCAACAGTCAAGTTGACACCTGTGTCCAACCATGTCACCCTTCATCCCGTTTCCCATCTGGTGTGGCCTCCTGCGGGGCTATTTGGCTTCTCTCAACATTTGTGTGGAATACTTTGCTTCTTGCGCTAACATCATCTCGATCTGTTATCCTCACCAAGTGCTATGGTTTGGATGTGGTTTGTTCCCCCTGGAGTTCATGCGTTGGAGGCTTTGTCCTCGGTGTGGCAGTGTTGAAATGATAGGATCTTTGGGGTGAGGGAGTCGGGGAAGATGATTAGGGCATTGGGGTGTGTCTTAGTTTCTTTTCCCTCTTCTGTGGGAAAATTCCCTAATGAAAGCTCCTGAAGGAAGAAAGGGTTTATTCCGGCTCATAGATCATGGTACAGTCCATCCGGGTGGAAGGTCAAGTGGCAGGAGCTCAAGAAGCTGGTCACATTGCATCTGCAGCCCGGAAGGAGATGGTGATGAATGCGTGCCAGTGTTCAGGTAGCTCTCTCCATTTCATACAGTTCAGGGAATGGTCTCACCTACCAATAAACCAGAAGCGGTTAATGTAATCAAGATAATCCCTTCCAGACATTCTCCGAGGCTCCCCTTAATCTAGGTGGTCCCTCACAGGTGTGCCTCGAGACTTGTCTCTGGGGTGTCAAGGATGTCGTGGATGTTGACCCCTGAAGACTTTGATGCTGTTCTGTTGGCGTGAGTCGGTTCTCAGCAGGGCTGGCTGTTAGGAAGCAAGACTCCTCCCATGCACGCGCTTCTGAGTGCAGCCAACTACCTCCCTCTCTACCCTCCCGCCACGCGGTGACATTGCCATGGCGGCCCTGGTCAGAGGACGATGATATGGGTCTGCTGAATTTCAGATGTTCAGTTTTTAAAAGTTCAATCCAGGGCTAAGGGGATGGGCGCTTGCTGCCAAGTTGAACAATCTGCGTTCAATCCCTGAAACTCACACGGTAGAACAGCATTTACTCTACAGAGTTGTCCTCTGACTTCCATGTGCATAGTGTGATGTGTATGCACATGTGCACTGAAACACACGTATGTGCACGTGCACACACACACACACACACACTAAAAATATTTAAAAACTGCCACCTAAATACTTATCATTACGTCCACAGATGACAGAAACTTTTGGCAGTCCATCGAGAAGCATCCTTTTGCAATGCGAGGTATTTAATGCCAAAGTGCAGAAAGTAAGTGACTGCAGAGTGCTCCATTCTAAGTGGGACATCAAAATCGCTCCCCATCCCAAGATTCCAGATATCTTGTGGAAGAAGAGGATGGTAAAAGTGCAAGAGCCTAAGGATGGGGAGGGGTGATGTTAGATTGTCTTCTCTGGTCATGCCAGGGCTGTTGCACTCAAGAACGCACAGCACCAATGTCTGCTTGCACAAGACCTGCACAGCATTTGGCCTATCCCCATTTCACCACGGAAGAGGGAAGGTCTCAGGAAGATACTACATCTCCCTGATAGGTGATCAAAGGTTATGCCAGACAGGAAAAGAGGAGCTTCTTTACCCAGTGATTTACTCTCGTTAGTACAAACATCCTGGATGGAAACCAGTGGGCCACTCATGCGAAAGCACATGACAGTAGAGAGACTGGCTGGAAAAAAGAAAGTATGTAATGACACAGGAGGGTGATGGGATTGGATAGTAAGGAGTAAAAACACATAAGTTCATTGTATTTATGTGCAGAAGAGTCAAATATAATAAAGTAAAATGCAATCTAAATAAACCACATTCCTTTATAAAGTATCCAGTATCTGCTGTTTTTGTTATAGTAACAGAAAACAGACAGATACAGCTGGGGCGATGTGAGGAACCCGGGCCATAGTGGGCTTAGATTGTGCATCAGGGTCCTCATCCTTTCCCCCCTATTTCTCACGCTCCTGCCTGGTCACGTGACACCAGCTGGTCATATGGTATCTACACTCAGGAAACAGACAAAGATGAATGCTGCTGTTGATTTCTCTCTCTCCTTTTTCCTCAGTCTGGGGCCTTAGCTCACGGGTGATGCCATCCACAATCACGGTAGGTCTTCTGCCTCAATCAACCTAATGTAGAAAGTCCCTCAGACTTGCAAAGAGGTTTGGTTCCAGGATTATTCTAAACCCTATGAAGTTGACAATCACAATTACCCATTGAAAGTCTCACCTATAGCTCCCCCCCCCCCGCCTTGGTCTTGTTGCAGTTACTCTACGTGTTGCTGTTAAATTCATGACAAAAACAGCCCTTGGGAACAATTCTGGCATATGGTTGTCCAGTTACATTTCTCCATCCAGCCTGGCAAAAGAGTCTACACCAACACGGGGGTTGAGGGAAACTCACCACACCACATCCAAAGGATTGCCAAGAGAGAGGCAACTTCTCTCGCCAGACAGCGTGTCTATCTAAGTGTGCTGAAGAATGCCAACTTGTTTAACCAACTCCCCCCATTTTATCCACCTGTCTGGGGACTAGTGTCTCTGCTGAGTGTCTCTACATCAGTTAGACAATCTGCTGCAGGCTTGCTTTGGGCTCAGCTCAGCTACTAATTCTTTACAAATGTGCCTAGAGCTCAAGCCTCCAGTTTCCAAGTTGACCCCAACAGCTATCTATTACACCGAGAATCAATCTAAAAGCATTCTGGGCATTGATGTACCTTACCTAGGTTTCTGATCGCAGGAAGACTACATTTTTCAAGGGCGTTTACATCGGGATGGAATGTGGTAGAAGTAGGATCCATGATTCCTAGCCCAGCTCCTAACTTTTCCCAGAGACTCCCTTTGTTTGTACGCCTATCTTCCATGGACTATTTGTACCATGGGGTGCCTCCAAATGGTAGTTACAAGATGGCTGATGTGACCGATAAGACCAGAATTATTTGGAGAGTTTAAAAATATTTATTTATTTTTTAAAAAATCAGGATTCTTTGCGATGTCTGGGGTTTGACAAGTTTGTAAGGGTGCCTCAAGAAGCTGTGCAGCTGCGGGGTTAAGATATGCATCTACCATTCAAGCTGACGCTGTGCTAAAATCATCCCTAAACAGTTCACCCTGGGAATTCTTCTCCCCATTTAATTTCAAACATGGAGAACACAATCTGAGTGAACTCAGACGTGGTGGGCGCCTGGGACTTTGTCCCGGGAAGCTCTGGGCAGTGCATTCCCCTGGCCAGCCAACCTGGAGTCAGGAAGCAGCTAACGAGACTCCGGCGGCACTGATCTGTCACCAGTACTGGTTCAGGATTGAGTTCACAACACGATTCAAACCATTTCTTCTGGAGTTTGAGCCTCCCTAAGTTCACGTTTATAAATCGGTCTTCACGGTTAATCAAATTTGGGAACAAGAAATAAATGAACCTATTCCTGCTTTTCCTGCACATAAGAAACGAAAAAAGAAAAGTGTAACAAGTTATTCTTAACTGTTGCTGTGAGACAGCACCCAAAGTCGAACAACTTAAGGGAGAAAGGGAGATTCATTCAGTTTACAGCTCCAGAGGGGAGAAACAGCTTCTCATGGCCGAGGAGACATGGCTGGTGGCTGAAGCTGGAGGCAGCTAAGTCACGCAGACATCCTTGGAAAGTCTCTCTTCTTCCTGGTTCCCGCTACTGGGAGGTTCCAATGGGATCTAGGGCTGGTCTTTGTATTGGAAATGTATTGATCCAGATCATCTCTTCAGGTGGTCTTACAGCTAGCTGATCATAGTTAATGCCAGATGTGATCAAGTTGACACCCGAGATTAACTATCATAAAAGAAGAAAAAAGAAAAGAAAAAATATTCTTAGTGTAGCAAGGCCCAGTGTATTATGCTTGTAAACCAGTACTTAGGAGTTTAAAGGCCAACTTGGGCTACACAGTGAGACCCTTACTCTAAAACAACAACAAAGCTACCCCCTTAGAAACTATATGCCATGGTTTGAAATGCGAGCTGTCCCCACAGGCTCATATATTTGAATCTTTAGTTGTTTGGGACGGTCATGGCACCTCTAAGAGGCGGAGTCTGGCTGGAGGAAGGCAGTCACAGGGCCGTGGGGTGGGCCTTGGGGTTGGTTAGCCCCACCCTACTTCCGGGCAGAGTCTGTTCTTACAGTTTGCAGTGAGCAACTTTGCAGCTCTCAATCTCCTTGGAAAACCTGATTGAGGCCGCCTGCAGCTTCTGCCAGCCAGCCATGCCTTTTCTGCCATAAAGGCTTGTATCTGCCCCCTTCCCCCCAACCATAAACTGAATAAATCTTGCCTGACTTCCAGTGGTGTCTTGCAGCAGCAGAAGAGTAACGGGTACACTACACAATCATTCCTCTAAGCCCCAGACCCAGGGAACACACCTGGAGGATTCCCTCCCTCCCATCCCACCCCCACTTTCCTCTCTGGTTCTTGCCCCCAGCCTCCATACAGCCTTGGGGGGGCAGAATTGTGGTTGAATGATCTCCTGCACTTTGGATCTGGACTGTCTCCCAAAGCGGCTTGTTGAAGGTTTGGCTCCCAGTTTTGGGGTGTGATTGAGAGGTGCTAGAATCTTAAAGGGGTGGGCCTAGTGAGAGGGCTTCGTGACCTTGCAGGGCGTCACAGGAGCCAAATCCTTTTTTCTTCTCTTCAGGGTCATAAAGTTTATCAAGTGAATGATTCTTCTTTGCCCCAAACTCTTCCCATGTGCTGCAACAGCGCCCAAAGCAAGGGGGATAAGTGCACACGCACCCTAACTTTACTGCCAAAGCTGTGAGTCTGCGTAAGTCTCTTCTGATTGTACGTGACAGAAAGTTGATCCAGACAGACAAGGACCTTGGGCAGCAGTTCTGCTCTTGGGTCTTAGTTTCCTGGCTGGAAGCTGGAGAAGGCTGATGTTTCTGGATTCTGCTGGATGTGATTCTGGAGTCAGGATGGAGCCAGCTGACAGCCCGTCCTCTCGTTCTCTCCCCGCTCTTACCCGGTTACACCTCAGGGGAGAACCTATCCAGCTGTGAGTCTACGTTGAGCCTCAGGGGCCAAATGGAAACCTGATCCCCAGGGATAGCTCTGATAAATTAGGACCACCAGGAAGACAGGTGCCTGCCGCTCTGCACACTAGCCTGGGGCTGGGCTTTGCTTTTCCCTGGGAGGGGGCACACTTGCCTTAAGGCTTTCCGTGGGTAGGTCCCTAGTGTCTGATTCAGCGTTTTAAAGATGCAGCCAGCGTCCCTTTCCAGAGAGCATTCCAAGACCTTGAAGGCTCATCAAACGCCAAGTTATAACACAAGCCCTCAGCAATCATCCCCCCGAACCTGTTGCAGACCTACTGGCAGAAGATCAGACACCCCAAATGCTGAGGGTTAATTACAGACTTGGCGCCCATTTGCTCTGAGAATTGCAAAAACTCTTTCCCTTTCTTTTTTTCTTTCTTTCTTTTTTTCTTTCTTTCTTTCTTTCTTTCTTTCTTTCTTTCTTTCTTTCTTTCTTTCTTTCTTTCTCTCTCTCTCTCTCTCTCTCTCTCTCTCTCTTTCTTTCTTTCTTTCTTTTTCTTTCTTTCTCTCTCTCTCTCTCTCTCTCTCTCTCTTTCTTTCTTTCTCTCTTCTCCAAACACATAAACACTTGTCCTGCCAGAGGCCTGGGGAACCTAGAGATGTTTATTTGTAGTTAATAAAAAAGATGACTTTTTTGGCATGGTAGCTGGTATTCTCCCAAGTTGCTCTTGGGAGGTGCCTGGTACCAGCAGGTGTTGCTGGAGGTGACTTGGGGTGAGGCAGAACAATGCCATAGACAATACTGGGTAGCAACGTAGACATCCAGTCCAGCAGCTTTGGCAGCCCTGGGTGATGCGTCCAAGCAGGAGGCAGGATGCTTCTGGGCGCTCCTAGTCTGCTCTGGAAACATGCCTGCCACCGTTATGCAGTGCTCTCACTGTGTTGTGGTTGAAGCCTTGCATTGTCCTTTGCTTTTTGTGCTTTCCAAGTTCTTTTTATAATCAATGTGCGTTTCATTTTCAAAGTAGCACATGTAATTCATAAACGTGAAGGATTCAAGCCACATGTAAATACATCAAACAAAATGCGAATCTCCTGCCTCTCTTCTTTCTACTCCTATGCCTCCCCCACCCATCCCAGAGGTTACCACAGTTAGTTTGGCTAGGACTTCCCAGGGCCTTTGCAAACAGTCATTTATATGTTCTTTAGAATAACCTGGGCAACCTAACAAGACTCTATATTAAAAAAAAAGAAGGCTGGGGAAATGACACAGTGAATAAACAGCTTATTCTGCATATGCATGGTTTGGAATTCAGATTCACGGAACCAACACTCAAGCCAGACAAATGTGGTGACTGCCTGTAATCCAGCCACTCAGGAGGCAAAGACAAGCTGAGTAGCTATTCTGGGTTCCACTCAGGGACCTTGTCTTAATAATAAAAGTAGAGAGCAGTTAAGGAAGACACTCACTATCAGCTTCAGTTCCACACACACATACATGAACGTATATACATGCTAATGCTCTCATATGAGAGGGACTATGTATACCTCCACATACAAATGCGAAAGAAAATTTAAAAAATGGCAAATATGATCCATACTTACATTTTGTCTTGTGATTTGATTTTTTAAAAAAATCATGGCTATCGTAGTAGAGTGTCTGCTAAATCAACTTCAAGGCAACAAAGAATCTCACAGTACTTTAGTAAGAACGGATTATCTCATCACAACCCTGTCAAAGGGCTGAGTTTCTCCCAGAAGCAGAGAGGATGCTCTGAAGGTCATTTTCTTCTTATTGAGTGCGGACACTGGTGGATCATCTTCGGCAAGTCGGAGAGCTTCTAAGTGGTCGCATTGAAAGGGGGAGGCCGGGTTCTCAGAAACCCACTGCTTTAATGGAGGAAGGAATTTGGAGGCAGCTAGCTGTTCAAAGCTAACTTGCCCGCAACCTCAGATCTTACCACAGGGCGGCGCTGGCGAGCAAAGTTGCACAGGGACCCTTTCTGCAGGAGGCAAAGAGCCCAGCCTGGAGCCTTAGCCTGTCTGTTTGCCCACCTGGGACCCCAAAGGGAGGAGGAGGTCATCGAAGTTATTCTGTGTTTGCTCCCTTACTTGAAAGTAAAAAGGTATGAAATTCTCTGAAGGCTGGGGGCAGTATGTATAGTAGGGTATTCGCCCATCTTATGTATCTCAGAGAAAGCAGAGAACAGCAGACACGTCGAAAAGATGGGGGACGACGAGACGGCTCGGTGGGCAAGGTGCTTGCTGCACAAGCGTGGGCACCCGAGTTCCATCCCTGGCTGAATGTGGTGACACAGGCCTGTGACTCCAGCACTGGATAGGTAGGGACAGGAGGGAGAGGCAGGACGGCGCCTGGGGCTTGTGGCCAGCCAGCCTTATTGAATCAAAGATTCAGGGAAAGATTCTTCTAGAAAAGTAAGAGAGAGAATGACAGAGGAAGATGTGAAGACACCAGATATGTCGACCTCTGATCTTTACATGTATGTGCACACAAGCACCCATGCATGTGCACCTGTAAATACACAGGTACATATGCACACACATGCACGCACATGCATACACAGGACGGGGCCATGCATTGAATGTAGTAGGGGTGAGGAGACTAGATATAGGGAGGAACAGAGCACAACCTCTTTTTTTTAAACTTTATTTTGTGTATGGGGGGGAGGCCACTGTGTGTCCCTATGGATACCAAGGATGACTTCGGAATCATCCTGGATTGCTTCTACCTCCTTTTTGCTTCGCTCTGGGGTTTCCTGGGCTCTGCCCACCAGGGCCAGAAGTACAGGCTGCTGCCGCTTCTGCCTGGCATTTTTACATGGGACCTGGGATCTGAACTCAGGACTTTCTGCTTACGAGGCAGAGTCTTAACCCCTGAGACATCTCTCCAGCCCAGCACCTCTTTTCTAAGAAACCAACTGCCCTTACTTGTGTATTTTTTGCTTATAGTTTGATATGTGGCCATCTCCAGCCGAAAGGCAGGCTTTTCCAAGGTCTCCATGATTTGGTGGTCCCTGTGAGGTCTGGGCTGTGATTTAGCTCCCATTTGCAGAATAGGGACTCCTGCTAGGCATGGTGGTGCATGCCTGTAATCCCAGCGCTTGGGAGGTGGAGGTAGGTGAGTCATTGAAGTTCATGTCAGCCACATGGTAAGCTCAAGCCAGCCTGGGCTTCATGAGACCCTGTCTCAAAAACCAAACGAACTAATCAAACAAAAAAAACCCAAAGCTAATGGACAAAACGCAACCAATCAAACACCAAGATAGGGACTATGGGTTGGGCTAGAATCACTGTGTACCCTCCCCAAGCTATTATCCTTAGTTCACTGCTGAAAAACTTCAAATGTATTGAGAGCACAAGGGCTCTCGATGAAACAGAAATAGAATGAAATAATGAATAAATAATAATGATAATAAATAATAATAAACAGAAAAATAAAATAAAATTCCATTTTGTTTATTAACAGGGTCTTGCTATGTAGCATAGGCCAGTCTTGACCTCTTAATCTTCTTGCCTGTTTCTCAAATATGGGATTTCTGACACAGCCAGCTATATTCCACCTATTTTATGAATAGGTAAGTGGAGGCTGCAGAGATTAACTTGACTGAGATCTGGGAAGTAGGGGCCGGGGAGCTCGCTTGGCACCCAGTCGATGGTTCGGAGCTCTGGTGGGGAGTTGCCGCTGCTTGCGTTTAGGAGGGCACCAGGCAGAGGCTGTAACATCAAGCTCCTCTCTTGGTCCCCCCCTGCATCCTGCTGCCTTCTTCAGCCCTACTTCCTAGCCCCTGTGGAGTCTCTTTCTGGGGGTACAGAGCCATCGGAGAGCCAGGATGCAGAGGCCACCGAGGCAAACCCCACTCAACCAAGGAGACCTGCGAAGGGCCGGGCCCCCTCGCCTGCCTCAAAAAAAAAGGCGAGTTCCCAGGAGACTTGGGAACTCTGTGTGGAAAGGGGAGCCACGTTAACCCAGGGCTTGGCTGGGAGGCGGGGGATGGTTCAGCTCGTGGGTATTAGCAGAGGGGGAACAAGGAATTGCTGAGGGAGGCGGACTGGTTATAATTAAGGGAACCTGGGAATGCAAAAACAACTGGAGGCCCGTGAGGACCGCCAGCTGTCTGGGGTCTGGGCTCTTTCCTCCAGCCGAGGTGCTGCGGGGGAGTCAGGGACAGCTTGGGAATCCCGCCGCCCTCCCCAGCTGGCAGGCCATTCTGGCACAACTATGGAGGAGGAAGAGGAGGAGGACGTCCCCCTTATATTCCCGGGCCAGGGCGCTGCCCTGGCAAAGGGGCGCCTTCCTGCTCCCCCAGCTATCTCGCCTTCTCTTTTTCCACAATGCACACTCGCCCACGTTGTCTCTAGGGAGAGTGAGTAGGTGAGGATGGTTCAAGTTCTCTTCTCGTTGAACGAGTTACTGAAGTGCTCTCTGTTTGATTCCTCGCACCCGACAAATGGCAACAAAGCCGAGACCTGATCCAAACAGTTGCTCCGAGGATTAAGATAGTTCCCATGTGGAAAGTGGGCAGCAGAGTCGTGGACAGCCAGCAGTGGGCTGTGGGCGTGCCACATGCTGCTGTGTGGCCCCTGAGCTAAGGAAGGCTTCCACATTTTTAATAGCTAGGAGAAAAAAATAATAGAAAATATTCGGTGGCTTTGTGAAATTAAAGTTTCAGTGTTGTGGTTTTTCTTTTTCCGAGACGGGGTCTTGAAAAAACTCTGTGGCTGTTTCAAAATCACAGCGTAGCAACTCCTGAGTTCCTCCCGATTCCGGGCACGTACCGAGTGCAGGCACGCACCACCACCGCTCCAATAAAGTTTTATTGGCGCTCAACCATGTCCACTTGTTTACATGGTCTATGTGGCTTATAAGGAGAAGGACTCTAGTGTTCAGCATATTAGATTAGTAGTGACTTGGTCATTAAATGTTTTCGTGACCACCTCTTCTACCCCACCCCACCCCGTCTTTCCACTAGAGTCAAAAACAATATAGCCTTCAGCCAAAAACATTAAATAAATATTTAGAAGGGTCAATGAGGTGCTTGCTGCCTGATATCTGAGTTTGATCCCCAGAATCCACATGGTAGAAGAACTGACTCCTGCAAGTTGACCTCTGACCTTCACATGTACATTGTGGCACGAACACACACACACAATGTAAATAAATGAAAAATTCAAAAATTAAATTACCTGGCATTTAAGTGTTTAATGAAAAAGTTTGCCAGGCCCTGGCACACATTCCTGAGAACAAGTGATCTGTGAGATGTATTCATGATTACTGTTACTACTGCTATTGTTACCCTGCTTGGCTGGTCTTACCTTTGAAGAACAATGTATATGGTTTACTGAAAAGATCCTAAATCTACAGAGTCTCTGTGACTCCAGAATTGGTATAAAAAGTTCTGGGGTCACCTTTGGGTTTGGGGCAGCTGCATCCATTCATCTGCTGCTCAGTGGTGTATGTATCCTCAGTTGGGTGAAGGGGTTTAGGTTTAGGTTAGACACCCGTTTTGCCCCAGGTAAATTGGCTTTAACACATCCATAACGATGAACTATTTGGGGTCCTCTGCCCCTGTGGATGTGGGAGGACTGTAGTACCACAGGACGAGGACCCTTGGTTTTAGAGGTAGCAGACTTGGGCTGAATTCTGGTCCAACTGACTGGATTTCCCTTGAGGCTCAGTTGCCTTGCAAAGATTTCAGTAATGTTTGTCTGGTGCTTGGCACAGCGTCTGACACATAGTAGGTACTGCAGACAGTGGAAGCTCTTGCTAGGGCTGACATTTGCCTCGTATAGTCAACAGCTTTCCTCAGTTCATTCAGGCTCCAAAAAGCTGCCCCTGGATTTGGCTAAACAAGAGGTGTGAATACCCTTGGGATGACCTTTGCCTTTTGCTGTAGCGATCCAGGCAACTTAATGAGAGATAATCATATAAGATTAACAAAATAGAAGGCCCTCAACTATGTATTTAATGGGATGACAGTGGAGGCTCCTAATTGTGAAATTAAAAAGGACTTTGCAGCTTTGCCCTTGCAAAAGCTGTTGTGGCTTCAGAACTTTCCCAAGTTCCCCTAGGTGGGACGACCTCCAGCTTCCATCCCATTTCTTCTTGTGGGGGCGCCCCATTCCCAGCCACCAGCCCAGGAGGGCACAGGCTGTTCTCCCAGCCAACTGGTCTAGAGATGGGCTTTCTGGACACAAGCTGGTCAGCATGTCCAGTCCAGCGCAGCGCTATCCTCTCCCAGATGTGGGCATAGGCCCATTCCGCAGGGGTCTGGTGGTTCCCACGACAGATGGACACCCGAAATGAAGACTTCCAGCGATGGAAGCGCTGCTACTTCTTGAGGTCCACATAGTCTATGACCAACGCATCCCTTTCAGCTGGGCACAAACATACCCCCATGGGGACCCAACCCTGCCTTGGAAGAACTAAAGCTTTCCAGTTTTCTCCAGGCCCCATGGGCAGCCTGTGGTTCCAACACGCATGGCCATGTGACTCCCTAGCTCGGAGACAAGGTCACCTTTGTCCAGTCCTTTTCCTCTGCAGGAAGAAGAGCCTTTGATTGCCTGACAAAGGAGAAGCCAGCCCTGCCCTGGCACGGGTACCCCGGCTTACAGGGGTGTGTGTGTGTGTGTGTGTGTGTGTGTGTGTGTGTGTGTGTGTGTGTGTATGTGTGTGTGGTGTGTGTGTGTGTGTCAATGTGAGGCTAAAGCCCTCAAAAGTTCTTCAAGTAGACTTGGGGGTCTCTTCCTGGTCTTCTTGTTCTGTAATCCAAAGGGGGTTCTTTGGGCATGATGGTTGCACATTCTGGCCTCATTTATTTATCTTTCTGTCGCCACCCAGTTTGTCTCTTAGAAATTTGTCAATGAGGCCACCCCGTTTGCTTTCCACCAGCTGTTTCCTGCCATTACAAATATTTTCCTTCATGGAAGGAGAGCAGTTCTGGGAAAGTGAAGGAAAGCTCAGAAAAGATAAACACTGTGGAGTTGGCCTTGAAGGGTGCTGTAATCTCGCAAGAGTGGCAGCCGTGTCTCCATTGGGGTAGAAGCTAGAGGAGGGTGTGATGTACCGAGAGGAGAGTGGCTTCCCTGATACCCCCTGGAAGAACAGGGAAACTGCTGCGCATGCCCTGTTCCATCCTGTGCTGCATCCAGGGCTGAAAGTCTTTGCAGCCAAGTCAGACCCACCCTTGGCAGAAAGGCGAAGGCAATCACAGTTCTCAGAGGAGCATGGCGGTCAGGTTTGGGTAGTCAATACTAGAATGATCTGGAACACAAGGCTGAAGAAGGTGTGCCTATCATCCAGCTCCTTGGGAGGCTGAGGACTGCTTAAGCCCAGCAGCTTGGGCAACAGAGGAAGATCCACTTCCAAAAATCAACAGAAAGGAAAGCGTGGCGAGGGAGGGACAGGAAAGAGAGGGCTGGGTCACTCTGAGAGGACAGTGGCATGTACTCCCAACCTTCCATCACCTCTGCGGTGCTGCTAGTGTGAGCTATGGACAAGCCATGGCAATACTGGAGAGAACACAGAGACATTGGGAGCAAACCACCGACGCCTGGCCTGGAGCTTGGGAAGTGGACCCCGCCGCTGCGAGTCATCACGTGGGCTGCGCTCTTGGGAGGTCTCATAAAAACAAGAGGCCGGAGACCACTGCCATGTCTACAACAATGAGAATATTTATTTTCTCCAAACAGTAAAAATAACATCTTCCTCTTCTGTAAAAGTTAAGTACCATTACATTCCATTTTCTTAAATAACAAAATCCTAAAAATATATATTAAATTGTATACAGTGCGTCACACTTCATTTTATATTTAAAATACACGATGTTCCTAATTTATTCTCAAAGTTGCATATTAAGAGCCTATTTACAAATAAAGCCTTATCATCCAAAGTCAAAATCCCTGCTGGGAGGGGGGTATAGTCTGGATATGGGAAGGCCTTGGTGCCAGGGCAGCCAGAACCGCAGGGCTGGCAGCCCGGCACAGGCTTGCCCGCGGACGCTTCCCTCTGAAGCAGGAGCTGCACCTCTGACTGTCCTCTGCTCCCTTCGGCCTCAGCACTCATGCTTAGCTCCAACCTGGAGAAGACAGGAGCATGTGTGAAGCTCCCCAGGTTCTGTGGGAAGGGGGTGAAACCTGAACCCCCACGTCCTGCAGCCTTAGGGGAGACATGGCTGGCAAGTCTTGACAACCTGCCCTGCCTCACACCAGAGCAGCTAGGCTGAGATCTGGCCAGGAGGTAGAACAGTAAGAAGTAAACAAAGACACCAGAAGAGAGGACCAGGTTAAAAATTCCCAAGGTAGTCATGAAAGCAGGCAGGTGACCACGACAGGCTCCCGAGAGGGACTGGCCGGGGAGGCGGGTGCAGCCCCACAGACAGGGAGGTAGGCCCCAGAGGCTCCATTTCTAAGTGCTCCAAGGCGAAGTGTGGCTTGCCCTGGGGCCCTGGGGCTTGGACAACAGCTTGTGTGAGCCCTGTTGGTGTCAGACCAGTGGTTGAGGAGGGTCAGGCTGACAGTGAGGTGTGGGGTGGCACAGTGCCCAGGCACACCCCGCAGGCTGGCCCTGACAGCAGGGTGGCACTTGCCAGCGCTTTGATCTTGAGAGCTCTGGCTGCCGAGTCTGGAGCCGCAGCCCAAACTTGAGCGTCCAAGTAGCCTGGTCACCTTGCTTATGCCAGGCCTTAGTCCTGCCGTGCCTAGGATGGGGGAGACACGAGCTCTTTCTACTCAGTCTCTGCTCTGGAAGCAACAGCTCAAAGACCATGGGCGCCATGTACCTCTGAGACATTGCTAGAGACCCCGGGCTGGGCCCCAGCGGGTCTTCTGCTGCTGGCGTTCCTTAGAGTCGCTTTCTTAAGCAGCAAGTGCTTCTTTCCTGCTCTGCGGAAGCCCATCTCCGCTGTCTGAGCGTGGTCTTCTTGGTGTCTGCCTGTGTGAAGGGTCCCGTTCGGCATCTCCTGACGGCTCTAACTGAAGGCTGGCCTGTCATTTTTGGAGCTCTGGTCTGGGTGATTTACAGCCTTCCTCCCCCACGCTGCTCTCCCGAGGTGGGTTTGTTTCCCAGGGCTGCTTCCAAGACAGGAAGTGGTTCCTGGAATGCAGCATCCCCCCCCCAGCAGCAGGAGGTGCGTGGGCGCCTCCCCTGCCCTTCCTGGGGTCTCTGAGAAAGCACCGCTCGCTGCAGCTGCCAGCACGCTGGGGCCTGGCATTGTGTTTGAGATGTGGAGGCAGGTGGGCGGCAGCCCGAGGGAGGTCCAGAACCAGCAACCAGCGTGAGCTGAACAAATGCCCCAGCCAGGCTGCCTACCAGGGTCAGACCCCGTGTTCCCTTGCCTGAGCACACTGAGCTCAGTGACCATCCCCATCCCTTTCAAAAGCCACAAACAGCCCAGAGGGAAAGTGCTCATGTGGCTGTATCTCTGGAGGTCCTGAGGTGTCAGGGACCTGCAGACAGCTGCTCCAAGGTTGCCCACCTTTTCCAAATCAGAGAAATAGCCATGAGCAGTGCTGTGCCCCCATAAACCCCCTGCCTTGTTTCCCAGCCCTGAGTGGCCCTCTGTCACTTCTGTCCTGTTGCCGCTCTCTAAGGACACTTCCCAGCTGGGCCCCTGGGAATAGTGGGCTGCAGATGGATTACGTGAATCCCCAGGGCTGCGATGGGCATGGCTGAGAGACTGAGGGGTGGTAGGCACAGTGCCCAATGAGCCCGAATGCTGGCAGGAGACCCACACACTGACGAAGGCCCAGGCCCAGTCTTCAGAGCACAGGCTGTTCCTCTCAGCAGCTGTTGACAAAGGCCGGTCCAGATGGCAAGACTTCTCAATCAGAGACGGCCCTTTCCCTCACAATGGGTGGCCACAGCAGCTGGAGCCCTCAATCTTCAGGCCTGTCCCTGCAGGACCCCCGGTTTGCAAGCCCTACCTTCTTGTGCCACTCTTGCAGCTCGCTTCCCTGTCTTGAGAGAGGAAGTGGCAGGACCAGCACTTCTTCTTCTCAGTCATTCCTAACTCCACTCTGTCCTGGTAAGAATCTGGGAGACACCTAGTGCCGACCTCGGGCCATGTGTCATGGGATGATGCCCAGAGCTACGCTATAATCTTTATACTCCCGGTTCTGAACTGGGAGTTTGCTGAGAAGACAGAGAGAGGAGCCTGGCAGGTTCCACAGGACTGCGCTGCTCAGGCTAGGTCAGGTAAGTGCAATCTGCACACGGTCTACTGTGTGCCATGACAGCAAGGAGAACCACACGCGGTCTACCGTGTGCCATGATAGCAAGAAGATCTGCTGTATCAATGCATGTTTTATGTGCCTTATCCTTACACTTGCTCTGCAGGTCATTAAGCTTTGAAAGAAGCCTCTAGAAAGAATACGCTGGATCTGATCCTCTTTTCTCAGGCCCTCAGGCTGCACAATGCACTAGAAGTCAACACAAGAGCAAAGCTGCAGGTTGGGCACAGAACGCTAGGGTGCGAATGCCTGGGAAGCCACATTTGTAGGCCAGGCCTACCCTCCAGAGAACCTGAGAATTTGTTCAGTTGTTCTAAACTGTGAAGACCGGGGGGAAAATGACCTGTGTGTAGACAAGACGAAGAAGCAAGAAAAACTCATCATACACTAAACCTACCCACCACCTAACAATCTTCTAGAATCGAGGCCAACTGTGACCACCTCTGTTGGCTCAGCCCCACTGTCTTGACATGACTAGTGCTAGACAGAGAGATGCAGGAGGGCCAGGCCCTGGGGGCTTGAGTGTCTGTCTTAAGTGCAGATGGTGAAGCAGGACGACTCCCTGCTACACTGCCCCTGCAGTAGGGTATCCTTCCCAGTCGGTAGGAGGGTTTCCCCAAGAGACCGAGATGGAAAGAGGGGCAGAGAAGTCCTCAAAGAACCACAGGCGAGGTCAACCCAAACACCCTTGAGTTCAAAGAGGGACCTTGTGTCCTTGGTGCGGTTTTAGTCACTCACAAGGGGATTACGGTCATCTTGCTGACTCTGCCCTTTGAGCTTCTTTTTGAAGATGGAAATTGAAGTAGAAGGCTTATAGAAGATGCTCCAGATCTCCCCCGAAGTCCCTGGCTGGTGACAGTCTCTAAGGTCTCCTGAAGCAGGAACACGATGGGACCTGTCAAACAATATTTTTTGTCAAAAAGTCATCTTTAAATAGATCCATCCAAAGCACTCAGAAAGTACCATCATGAACTATCTTATACCCATGAAACTGTCTGGAGTCAGGCTTGGGGAAGGACCCTTAATGAGATAAGATGGAACTGGCTTGTGGGCATCAGGACAGGACACAGGGAGAATCTTTGGAATATTTACATCTAGAAAAGGCTGGATAAAGTGAGACGTAAGTTTTCAAATTCTCTCTCCCCCACCCCCCTTGCAGAAGTAAAAGATTCTATCTACAAATTCAATTTACCTGGAACTTTACCTGCCTAATAAAGGGTACGGGTAGAACTTCTCTTGAAGCAGAGACCTGGGTGACTTCTAGCCTCAGATCATGGCAAGAAAGCTGTGAAAGCCCACGCTGAGGGAAGGCAGGCTAGTGCTTCAGAGCTGTGAGATGCAAGACCCTATAGGAGCATCTTGCTTTTGCTACAGCAGGGGACACAGAAATAGGACATTGTCCTGGGAGGCTTCACATGTGATTGTGACTTTTCAAACACACGTGGTTGCCCTCTGAATATGCAGACTCTGCGTTGTGAATTCAGCCAACCACAGATGAAACTTTGACTGCACTATATGTTCAGACTTTTCTTTGTCGTCATTTCCTATACAGTGCCAACAAGTTTACATAGCATTTGTATTAGGGTTGATATTATGAGTAATTTAGAGAGGAAACAGAGCATAGGAGGGTGCAAGCGTGTCTACTCAAACACTACACCATTTTACCTAAGGGACTCTTGAGCATCCATGGATTCTGACATCCCATGGGGTGTCCTGGAACCAGTTTCCCACAAATATCAAGAGAGTGTGCACATGAGGTGAGCTCAGTAGACAGTGTTATGAGCATTATTTCTATTGAAAAATCCAAAGTGCAGAGAGATAAGTCAGGTCATTCTGGGGCGGCTTTCAGGGAACAGCAGAGGAGACTACATTTCATATGTAAACTGTCTGTGGCGAAGCGTAAATGAGTCCAGGGAAACAGGGTTTGTATTAGACATCAGTTCAGAAAGGCCTTAAAAGAGGTGCCCAGACTGGAAACTAGACCAGAGACAGTGGAAATCCAGAGAAAATAGAAAGAATTCTGCCCTACAAGCACACCAACACCAATACTGAGTGACTGTCTGTTTCCTGGAAGAGAGAACTGTCAGGCTTGAGCAGGGAGGGAAAAGGGAAGTTTCTTTTTGTTCATTATTGAGACAGTCTATCTGCTTGTTTAAAAGACAGACTGTTACACTATAGCCCAGCATGGCCTGTATTCACTACATAGATGAGACTGGCCTTGAACTTGCAGCAATCTTCCTGCCTCTGCCCACTGGTGATGAGATGTAATCTGTAATCTGTGCCTGGCAGAGATGGGGGGGTATTCATGACAAGGAACCCACAATGGCCTTGCTCACAATTCTCTTATCTTGTCTTATCTTGAATTTCTAGTAGTTAGGATTACAGACACTTCAACCATGCTTGGTTTAAATGATCATTTAAAAATAATTATTAAGGGCTGGAGAGATGGCTCAGGGGTTAAGACTCTGCCTCACAAGCAGAAGATCCTGAATTCAGATCCCAGGTTCCACAGAAAAATGCCAGGCAGAAACGATGGTTGCCTGCACTTCTGGCCCTGGGGGTGGGGGTAAGAGGGTGGAGCCTGGGAAATCCCAGAGCAAAACAAAAAGGAGGTAGAAGCAATCCAGGATGATTTCCAAAGTCACCCTTGGTCCTCCACAGGGACACACAGTGCCTCTGAAACACATACGCAAAATAAACAAATAAATAACAAAGTTTTTAAAAAAGATTAAAAAAATTATTAAGCAGTGGTTAATACACTGTTTGAATTCTCATCATAAGATTTTCACAATTTCTGGAGAGCATGAAAATATTAGGGACTAAAACAAGCCAAAAATGAAAAATTGCTACTCCTTAGGCCAGAATAGTATTAGTCTTTCCTGAAATCAAATCCTCTGGACACTGACATGATCCTTTAAACTCAACAGATCTGTCTGGTTGTCCATTCTCTCTGAGAGGAGGAATGTCTACTGTTTTCTGCTGTAAGGACCCAGGGCTCTAATGTTACAACCCAGACATGTGAACCAGGAGAAAAGGATTCTGAGTTTCTCCTCTGTCTTGTACTCACTTGAATGTGACATGTAGAAGTATCTTTGCAATGATAGCTGTTACTGTGAGGATGAGGAGGGTTGCAAGACCATATACTGTCCATCCTGAAAATGCAAAAGACAGAGTTCATCATACATGCTTTGTTTTCTAAACGAGATCCACAGTGCAGAGGTGTAAGACTAGCTGAGGTATACCCTGCAGGTAGGAGCAATCAAAAAATACAGTAGCAAGACCAGCTAAAGATGAGCCAAGCATGGAACTTTTTCAGGACCTCACCTTGGTCTGAAACTCCCTCTGTCAAAAGAATACTGAACTTGAAGTCAAGAAGGGTGAGTGAGGTGTGCCTGTGACTGTCACCAAAACTCATCGTTATTCAGAAGTTATTTAGAAGTCTTTTTTCTTGTCTGAGCTGTGAGTGTGTGATCTGTGAAATACTACTAGTACCTACAACCAAAGGATGCAAAGCTGCAGAACTGCCCCTCTCTGACTTTTTATGGTGGGATCTACACAGAACAGGAAAGCAGCATGAAGACCACTAGGCCAAGTTACAGGTGAAGGCTTTCTTCAGATCTACCAGCTCATTACACAGACACACCCACTGCAGAAAAGCAGGGACAAAGGAAGCATACATCCAACCAAATTCACCCGCCTAACCACAAAGATCATTGCCCATGCTCGCTTGTTCCTGAGTGGTTTTTCTTCACAGCTCTTAACATCAACTGATCCTTCATTGTGGTTCTGGCTTCCTCCTCCCACTTGTAACCTACAGGAAGTATGTATAGTATTGTTCTAGGAATCTAGGTGTACATTTCACTTTTCTATACAAAGGAAAGAATGTCTTCTGTCACATGCGACCTACAATGGAGCTCTGGAATCTATCTTGATCTTACAACTGTGCCCAGACAATAATAGGGCAGAGATTGTCTGGTTCAGTATATGGCCCAGTGTTTAAGAAGTATGTTACCAATAAAGCAATTATATTATTGATTTTGCCGCATGTGCTAATAACACTGAGCCAAATTCTTTTTTGAATGGATGAATGAATGAAGCTCTTACAAATGTCAGTGCATTTGAGGCTAATTTTGGGCTCAAAAGATACTCTGAGTGATGATCAGACTGATCAGCAGAGAAAAGGCTCAGAGGCCGAGTCTTTTGATGTGGGCACGTTGTCCTAAGCATTTAGGGACTTAAGCTGAAGAGAACATATCCCTCAACGGCTATGACAGACTAGAGGTTAGAGTGCCAAAATTCCACTGGCCTTTGAATGAAAGCACCCCCAACTGCATTTGTTTCTGTAAGTGTTGAAGCGCTACCTTCTACTCTGTGGCCACTCGCTCCAACTGATGGTGCCCAGGCATGGCTACTGGAGGCAGTCTTAGGTGGGTGGCCAGGGCTGGTGGTGATGACGTAGAGAACTTTGGAGGAGCGGGCAGTGTTGATGCTGAGGTTGGCTTGCTCTGTGACCACCTCCTCCAGTGTCTGATTAACAGTGGGCCTCTCCTGGGATGGTTCTCCCTTGATGGCTGGAAGAGCAAAAAGAATGAACTGAGGAAAGTCAAGAAAGCACAGTGGGAAGAAGGAAGCATTGATTATCACAAGGTCTTTTCTTTTTTTCTCCCTTTCTTCTCCCTCTCTTCTCCCTTCCTTCCTTCCTTCCTTCCTTCCTTCCTTCCTTCCTTCCTTCCTTCCTTCCTTCCTTCCCTCCCTCCCTTCTTTTTCCTCCCCTCCCCTCCCCTCTTCTTTTTCTTTCCTTCCATCCTCTTTCTTTTCTCTCTCTCCCTCCCTCTCTTCCTTTCTTCCCTTCTTTTTCTCTCTCTCCCTCTTTTTTTCTTTTCTGGGGATGAGGTGGGGAGATAAAGTTTCATCTGGGTCAGGCTAGCTATGCAGCTCCTGTGTAGCTAAGACGACCTTGGGCTTTTGATCTCCTGCCTTCACCTTCCAAGTGTTGGCATTGCAGGCTGTGTCATGCTAGGCTGATTCAAGTCTACGTGCAATTCCCTGCAAGATCCCACTAGCTCAAAGTTGCCCTGGCCTTGCAAGAAGAGGCTGCTGATTCTAGTTACGAGAGTAGTTTCCTCTTATAGACTCCTCAGTGTGTTCTTGCTTTTCCCTACCCTGTTCTGCAGCATCTTCTTCTGCCCAGAAGGCTTTCTTCCTTGCTATGAGTAGACCAATACTGCCCGCTCCTTTAAGTTGCCCTATCTTCTGCAGTGCATACTACTTGAACTTTTCTTGAGATTACGTTCAAGGATAAAGGCCAGTCCTCAACAGCTGTGCTTCTCTGGTGCCAACAGAGTTATGTCATGACTGGCTGCACATGTTCACACGAGAGGGGCAGAATATATGGCTCCACTTTAGGAGGGTTGGAGGAAAGAGAGTAAATTAGTCTTTGGAAAGTTTAGCAGTAGGAAGAACAAATGACCACTTGACAGCCTTCCAATTTGCTAATCTCATCTCTTTCTTTTTTAAAAAAATTTTGTATTCATTTCCATTTTCATGTGTTGTGGTGCATGTGTGTGCAAATGCACACATCTGTGTGTACGTGTAGAGGCCCAAGGTTGGTATCAGGAATCACCTTTATTCGTTCTTCTACCTAATTTTTTTGAGACCAGGTTAAATCTGGCTAACCAGTTTGTTGTGGGGAGTCCCAAACTCCAACTTCCAGGGCTGGGTTTATAGTAGGCTGTTCTATATCTGCCAGACCTTTTTCATGGAATCTGAACTCAGTTTGCATGAGCCATTTTCCCAGCCCTTACTGCATTTAGTTAGTCTTGTAACCTTTCCCTAAACTGTTGTTAGAGGACTAAATAAGGCTGGTGAAATGGCTTGATGGCTTGTCACTGAGCCTAACAATCTGTTCAATCCCTGGAACCTACAAGATTGAAGGAGATAACTGACTCCCACAAGTTGTTTTCTGACCTCTGCATACGTGTGTCTTGGCATTTATACTGCTCTATAATACATAAAGGTAAAGAAAAGTTTTTAAAACAACAAAACTAAAGCATAAACAAAGTGTGCAATGAGAGGTGGAGTTGTTGTAGCTCCTGTCTAAGCTGGTCCGGTAAAAATGTTTGACACTCATCTTGGCAGGAAAGAACCTGAGGCACGCTTGCCCTGGGCGGAGATTGGCTTACCTCGGTACAAGACAGCGAACCCCTGGGCCTGATTGATGCGATCCGAGAAGAAATACAAAATGACGAAATCCAGAGAGATGTTAAAGGACAAAGGTGGGTGGTTCCTCCCGTTGAAACGGGCCAGGACACGGTGGGTATAGCCATCTAGCAGCTCCACCATGTCTGCAGAATCCCTGATATCAAATAAGGTGAAGTTGAAATGGATGTGAGAGGCTCCAGGAACCCGAATTGTCCAGTAGCAGACCCGCCCTGTGGCATAGGTGTCAGGAAAGTCAGGGGAGTAGACCACAGACGTCATGGCTGAGTAGTTCCCACCGCAGGCGCCCACCAGAGCTGAGAAGAAAGAAGACAACAGGGCTCAGTTTCAGTTTTGGCCAAAGGGCTGCGACTCCAGCGACGACACAAACAAGTCTCCCAAAGAACCACGATCTCGTTCGGGATATTGTTTTCAGCCACAAAACCAGTCTATCTCAGGTTTAGGATCAAATCACAAAATGAATCACTTAAGCCCTGAACAAATGACTGCAGGTTCTTGGGTTTCCCCCAGGAGACCTTAGAGTCAGTGTACGGCACACTGGTGTGGCCTAGGTTGGGGTCTGGCTGGAGTCAGAGAGTCTGGGTTCAGGACTGGCAGGGCCATGTGATCTTAAGAGGCCGCACCTCACTCCAGGCCTTTTACTTCTGTTTCTAGTCTGGAGCTGCCACCTGCTCCTGTATCCCATGACAGAGGAGGCCGGAGGAGATAAGGGCATGAAACTGGGCTCTCTGGCAAGAAAAGGGCAACCTAGTGCCTTAGAGACATGAGACTCACACGAGGGGTTCACACTTGTTTCAAATGGCACAGGAAAGGATTTTCTTGCCTAGCATGCATGTGGCTGGCTGTGGGTTTGATCTCCAGCACCCTGCTGCCATCCCTCTCCCCCCTAAAAAAGTCATTCTGTATAGGAGAATGCCAGATTCTTTCTGTGTCAGACATATGTGGGGACATGACTACTTTTTGTCTTGCATACCAAAGTATAAATGAGAACTTGGAAATAAAGGGCTTCTGGAGAGAATATAGGAATGAGCTTTAAAAAAGTGTTACTTTTTTGTAGTGCTGTGTGGGCCTTGGGCATACTAGGCAAGCATTCCACTAGTTAGTTAGTTGCCTTAAACATTCCTGAAGAGGAGGAAATTATTTCCCATGATCCACCAAAACAAACAAAAAACTAAACCTAGCCTAGTTCTTCAACCGCGCAGCCGGCCAAGATGTGAACACGATTACTTCACAGTCTATTATTCTACCCATGGTGTGTGGTATCAACAGAAAACTGTAGCACACACATTAAAACCAAGAAAAAAAAGGGGGGAAAGACTCAGAGATATAAAACAACCCACAGAACCAGACTCACTAATGACTTCACGTATTGGAACTATGAGAAACAAAGAGTACGTGACAGATATATAGTGCAGCACTTAGCAAAGAAAGACATACTCTTGAGCAGACTAGAAGTTTCAGCTGAGATATGGAAACTGTGTGAGTCAAATGAGAAGGGCACAGTGCTGCAGACCTGCAATTCCAGCACCTGGAAAGTAGAGGCAGGAACATTAGGAATTTAATGCCTCAGTGACAAAGAGATTCTGTCTCAAAAAACTGAATGAGTCAAATACTTGAAATAAACAGACCAGAGATGATGGGTGCCTTTGATTGGCATTTAACTGCTTCATCAGCAGACAAAGGATAGCTGAGTAAGAATCAGTAAACTTGAAGAGGATCAATAGAATTTAGTCAAAATGAAATAAGAAAAAGCAAAACAAAAAACGAAAAAAAAATGGAAAGAAAAGGCTAACAGCTATGGGCAGTATCAAATGGCTTAATGTGTATAATGAGTCTTCTAAGGAAAGGAAAAAGAGCATAGGTGAGACATATTCCAAAAATCAATGAGAAGTGACACTGTAGATCTAGGAATCTGAATAAACTCAAGCGAAAACGAGACATCAAGAAAATATACCTAGATATGCCAATGTCAAATACTCAAAGCCAAAAGCAGGGTGCAATGTCCTGGAAGAAAGACACTGTAACCTGGTCCATTTACTCCTGCCCTCCTCCAGTCACTCAGAGATATCGCTGTCTTTCCCAACCATGAGACTGTCTGTAGAATCTGTATGTGTTCTGCCTGAAATTCCCACTGAACAGGTATGTAGTATGCACTGGTAATCCCAGCACTGGACAGGCACTGACCAGCCAGCCTAGACTATCTGAAAACTCCAGGGCAAATGATGGACCTTCATTGGACAGCCTCTGATGAATGACAGCAAAGTTGTCTTCTGGTGTCCACATACAAAGACATCAGTACAAACGGCCATCACCTCTAATTCTGTGTTCTGTAATTCCCAGTGTGGCTAAAGTCAAAGTAATGGGAAAAAGTTTGGCAGAGAAAATTTTAAGCTAATATTCCAGTTGTGGTATGATTATTGCTGACTGCTTTTAGCCAGATTTACCCCAAGAATTGGGAGCAAAAAGTGAAGCAGAAATATGAAAAGCATGCAATCTTGTCAGAAAAAAAGCATATTTAAGTTACAAAGTGAATCTGAGGAGGTCATAGCTATTAGAGACGACAGCATTGAAAAGAAGTCTTTCACCCTGCACCAGTAGAGAATGTGCTTGGGGCATTTCAGGAAGAAAAAAGAAAGATATAAATAACTGAAGGCTCTAGGATACTAAAACTGAAAGTCACTTAAGACCTTCATTTAAAAGAGGTTAGGGTTAGGGTACCTGGCTCGAAAAGGGATAACTAAGAAAGTGCTTTTCTGGGGATATATATGTATGCTTAGACATTCTGAGGTAGCTGTAGCCACGGTGAAATGGGACCTGACAACATCATGGGCTGGCTATCAGCAAAACTTGACATTGTCGATGTGGTTGCAGGCATACAGAACACGGAATTAGAGGTGATGGCCATTTGTACTGATGTGTCTTTGTATTGGATGCCAGAGGACAACTTTGCTGTCATTCATCAGAGGCTGTCCAATGAGGGTCCATCATTTGCCCTGGAGTTTGTCAAGTAGTCTAAGCTGGCTGGTCAGTGCCTCTCCAGTGCTGGGATTACCAGTGTGTACTACATATCTGTTTGTGTTTTTTTTTTTTGTGGATTTTGGGGGCCAAACTCAGATCTTCATGCTTCCAAGACATTACAAAGTAAGCCATCTCCTTAACCCTGTAGCAACATTGTGTGTGTGTGTGTGTGTGTGCTTTGTATGTGAGTACATGTATGTGTGTGCATGAGTATGTGTATAAGAGTGTATATTGGTGAAGTCCCAAGGGTGACATCAGGAATCACCCTGGATTGTTCCATCTCTTTATTGCTTTGCTCTGGGATTTCCCTGGCTCTCTTCCTAGGGTTGGAATTGCAGGCCACTGCCAAATCCGCCCAGTATTTTTACAGGGGAGCTGGGGATCCGAACTCAGGTTCTTTTGCTTGCAAGGCAAAGGCTTTAACCCCGATCATTTCCCAGCTCTGCACCAACATTTTTTTAAAATAAAAAATTTTAATTTTTCATTCATTCATTCATTCATTCATTCATTCATTCATTCATTGTCGGTATCTGTGTCTCTCTCTCTGTGTGTGTATGTGTGTGTGTGTATCAGAGAACACCGTGTGTTCCTGTGAAGGCCCAAGGGTGACTGCGAGAATCACCTTGGATGACTTCTACCTCCTCTTTGTTTTGCTCTGGAGTTTTGTGATAGTTCATCCTGGGTGTCGACTTGACACACCTGACATTAACTAAGATCAGCTGAGACCACCTGAAGAGATTATCTGGATCAACACATTTACAATACAAAGACCAGCCCTAGATCCATTTGGAACCCTCCAGTAGTGGACCAGATGAAAAGGAACCACAGTACAGAAGACTGGGAAGAAGAGAGACTCTTCAGGAATCCTCCAGCCTTTAGCAGCTATGTGGATGGGAATGACTTAGCCTGCCAGCTTCAACTATCAGCCATGTCTCCTCTGCTATGAGTCTGTTTCTCTGCTCTGAACCTAGAAGGTAAATAAATCTCCCTTTCTCCCTTAAGTTATTTGACTTTGGATGTTCTCTCACAGCAATAGTCAAGAGTAACCATTACAAGTTTGCAGGCTCCGCCCACCAGGATCAGATCAGAAATGCAGGCCACCAGCATTTCCGCCAGGTGTTTTTATGTGGAATCTGGGATCTAAACTCAGGACCTTCTGCTTGTGAGGTAGAGGCTAAGCCCCTGAGTCATCTCTCCAGCCCAACATTTTTTTTAAATTATTTTATTCAATTGTGCGTGTGTGCGTGCGTGTATGTTTGTATGCATGTGTGTGTAGAACCACGGGCGAATTCGGGAACCACTATGGACCGCCTCCACCTCCTCGTTTATTTTGCCCCAGGATTCACAGGCTCCGCCCTACCAGGACCAGAAACGCAAGCCGCCCCCACTTCCCCCCCACTTCCGCTGGCCTGCAAAGCAGAGGCTTAACCCCTGAGCCACCTCTCCAGCCCGAGCCCAACATTTTTAAGGAAGTTCTGGAAAGCTAGGCAACATGCAGCAGTATCAGATTCCCTGTGGAAAGTTCTGAGTGGGCTACGTATGAAACTAGGAGGGCAAACTCTACATTTCAGTGAAGACCCTGGATATGCCAGGATCATGGGATGTCCACTGAGGAAAGCTACAGATGCTGAGTGAAGTCAGCTCAAGAGAAAGGACATGTGAGCTGCAGGTGCTAGGGCCATGCAAGCCTGCTGGAGCCCACATCATGGTATGGACATGCCCGCCAGTGGAGCAGTAGGGTTTGATATCTGCCCTGCTTGGTTTTGAACTTGCTTTGGCACAGTCTCCCTTTGCTGCGCTCCTCCTCCTCCTGCTTAGAAAGGGGATGCTTACTCTGTGCAACTGGGTGTATGTAACTTTCTTTTTGGTGTCATCTTGTCTCACAGTTGAGAGTTTGCCTGAGTCCTAGAAGAGACTTTAGACATTTGAATAGAGTTGGGACTTTGAAGACTATGGGAACTTCTGACACTGGACTAAATGCATTTTGCACTATGAGATGGCCATGAGCCTTGGGGTGAAGCGTGAAATGCTATGACTCAAATATCTCTCACAGGCTCATGATCATACTCTTCGGTTGCTTGTTCCCCAGCTGATGGTGTTACTTTGAGAGGCCATGAAGGCTTCAATGGGTGGGCCTAGCTGGAAAAAGTAGGTCACTAGGGTGTGCCTTTGAAACTCAACTCCAGGTTCTGACACCCTCTTTGTTTCTAGTCAGCTCCATATGAATTGTCTCCACCACACAGACCTGCCACTATACCATGAATTGGGCCACTCCTCCACTCCCTCCTTGCCATGATGGACTGAAACTACTCTGAAACCATGAGTCCAAACAAACCATTCCTCTCTTAAGTTGTTTCTATCAGGTGTTATAGTTAGAGTCCATGAATCAATTGTCAGCAGAGCATGGCTCTTTGGACACCATGATTTTGGACTTCTATCCTCTAGACCTTGAGAAAATAAATCCCTGTTGTTTTAAGCCACTGAGTTTGTGGTTCTCTGTTATAGCTGCCCTAAAAAACAAATCATGTGATATCCTCCTCAAAATGATGTACCCTGCCTGGTTGAGAAGTCAGGACTGCATTAGTAATCTCAAGCCTTTTATGTCCACCTCCTCTATAACTCTTTTCTAAAATATTAAAATCATGTACTATGCTGTACCTCTCACAAAGTCTTGCCACTAACTAAGTGATGTAATATGTGTCACGTGTGTGAATGGGTTACCACAGGATAAGGCCCATGAGCCTCACTCCACTCATCGGGTTTGCCTCAAGCTGGCATCACAAATGTGGGGGGATGGAGAGGCAGTGGCTTGGGGTGAATCCAATGCCAGAGATGAAAAAACAACTCAGATGCATCAGTGAGGAGTAAATCCCCCTAATACCTACAAACGCACTAAGTGAGGTTGGAGATATATTAAAACAGAGGATATTAGAGTTGGATCTTACATGTGACTATGTAAAACTGAAAGATTAACCATTTTAAGTTGTCAAGGTAGCTTGTGATAGACCACGCTGCCTTAAAGCACTAGGTTTGGCTATAGCCGATAGTTTGCTAAAGGCTGCCATCCCTTCTAGAAGGCAGGGCTGACCTGTTCTGTTGTCTGCCAGGTCGGGCCATGGCTAGCGTGTGGCAGGTGCTTAGTGGGCAATGACAGGTGAATGAATAACTAAATGGAGAGGTAGGTCCTTTCTCTCATCCTTTGTCCTGCTTTCAGCAGTGAAAACACTTACTGTCAAAGAGAATGATCCTGCCGTCCCCTCCACAGGGCTGGGTGTGATCCCCGAAGCAGACGCTGTTACATTCAGTGCTGGCTGCCTCTCCATGCTTCCAGTAGTCAAGATTGTTCCCGCAGAAGCATGCGTAACCAGACTCCATTCCGGCAAACTGCCACAATACAAAAATGCACATAAGCAATGTTGAGCAGAGGGGAGGAAGTGCTCAGGTGACTGCCCCCCCATCCCACCCCATCAGCCTCAATTCCCCAACTTCCTTCCCTGAAATCTCTCCCAGTTCTCAGTGCACTAACCCTTGATTCTGAGCCGCCAAGAGCTACGCACCATAATGTATCTTGTCAATGAGAATCCTTTCTGCTGACTGGACTTCCACTGTTTTAAGGAGAAAAATCCCTTAAACTTAAACAGTGATCATAACAGGCATTTTACTGACATTTGCCAGGTAATAAGCACTTTGTGCTAATCCTCAAAAAAAACCTCAGTATTGGTCCACACCTAAATTTGTCATGCCATCTTTATAGTATATATTACTGTATGCTCATCTATAGATTAACCACTTGCTTAGATTTATACAACTATTGGTATGACCAGGACAAAGCAGCTGTGCCACCCAAAAACCTTTATACTGCTGCTCTGTGGCCCTTCCTACAGTTCCTGGCAACTATTGACCAAGTTTTCTAGTATCATTCTGTCTTCTTGAGAATGTAAAATAAATGGAATCATACAGTATTCAACCTTTTGAGACTTTTTCTTTTTTTTTTTTTTGCTCAGCATATTTTTGAAGTTCATCAAACTAGTATACACAGTAATGGTTTGCTCCTTTGTTTTACTGAATGGAGTCCCTTAGATGGATATGCCAGAATTGTTCATCCATTTCCAGTTTTCCAGGACTATGAAGAGACCTGCTAAGTACTTGTGTGTACATTTTTGCCTGGTTACAAGTTTGCATTCATCTTAAGCAATAGTTAGGAGTGAGACTGTTGGAATACAAAAAATGTGTTTAACTTTGTTAAACTATCAAACTTTTTAGGATGACTGAGTCTCTTCGTATTGACAACAATGTGTGTCAGTTTGGGATATTCTGCATCTCTGTTTGCATTAATTTCTGTGAGTGTATTAGCTGTTCCAATGGTATCTCGTGATGGTTTAATTTGCATCAATTAATGTTAATGATGTTTAATATAATCCTGTGTGCCTCCTGTGTATATGATGGGGTTTTCTTCATAATAGATATTTATTTCTCCTTCATAGCAAGTATTTTGTCAGAAAGCCTTAAGAATATATAAATGTTCACCCACTAGCAGATGAGGCTTTGGAATAATACAAATGTGGATGCTCCTTCTCTGAAGTAATCGTTACTATGAAGGCTGCTACAGGACAAATTTTCCAATCCCATCATTTTGTCTATATTTACTAATTTGTATTCATTCACTAATCAGGAATAGTTTTCTTCTCTTTTTTTTTAATTTTTTTTATTATTTATTCAATTGTGCATATGTACGTATGTATGTGCGTGTGGTGTGTCTGTGTGTGTGTGTAGAACCACGGACGAATTCGGGAACCACCAAGGACGCCTTCACCTCCTTCTGCCCCGGCATTCACAGGCTCCGCCCTACCAGGACCGGAACGCAGGCCGCCCCCGCTTCCGCCTGGCGTCTATACGTGGGATCTGGGATCCGAACTCAGGACCTTCCGCCTGCAAGGCAGAGGCTTAACCCCTGAGCCACCTCTCCAGCCCCCTAGTTTTCTTCTCTTTATAGAGTCACCATCAATGTGGATTTATTTGGTTCAATGAGATGTATTTACGACTATTATTGTTAGTTTACAAGCTTAAAGCATGTCAAATTTGGCTAGTGGGAACCTTTCAAGGAAGCTTTATCCTTCTGATCATTCTATAATGCTTACTTTCATACACACATTTCAATCTCGTCTTGATCTGTCTCAAAAGCAGCACCTTATCAGTAATTTTCTGCAAACAGCTTCCTTTTGGTGGAGAAAAGTAGTTAGGCAGTAAGCTCAGAGTACTAGGTATACTCCCTGATAACAACGTATCACAAGGCCTTGGAATGTGTGTGTCTATATTTGCATACTGTCATGGACTGATGGAGTTACCATATACACACACACAAACACACACACACACACACACAAAGTTCATGTGTTTGAATCCTTAGCTGGTGTTAACAATTGGAAAGGTTATTAACACTTTTAAAAGGTAGAATCTTGCTAGAGGAAGCCATATCACAGGAAGGAGGACGTTCAGGTTTGGGGGCCCAGCCCCACTTCCTCCTGCTTTCTTGTTCTCTCTTCCTCCTGATGGCTATGACTATCTGAACCGGCTTCTGCCTCCAGCTTTGCTTGTGCACATTATGTGATTCCCATCTTTCTGGAACTGTAAGTCAAATAAACACCTTTTTCCCCTAAGTTGTTCATGTCTGAGTATTTTGACACAGCAGTAAAAATGACAGTAACTGCAATATACACACAGACTTAGACACTTACATTAAGTCAGCATCTATCTCTCTGTAGTCAAAAGACATGAACTTACATTACTCCAAAACCTGTCTAACACTACAGGCTTCTCCAGTTTTTCCCAGTTTCCTTATTTGCAACTTCTTTCTCCACAGTGAGAAATCTGGCTTCACCAGCCCCAGTACATTCATTAGATGTTCAAGCTCTGTAGGAGTAACCAACTGCTTGGCCACTTGGAGCCAACGCTTCACTCATCCACCTGTCTCACGTGGGTCCTCACAAGGTATCCTTCTAGCCTGAGTCTGATCAGAGGCTTTTAGACTGAATTTCTAAGAGGAAGGATGAAAGGTAGGAAAGAAGAGAGAAGGATCTTTTTCTTTCTTTCTGATAAAACAATAGGATTATTGGACCTCAATGGTTGAGGAATGAATTTCTGACAAAGGAAAGAATAGGATGAAAACATTTGGGACTGGTAAACAACAACATCCCAAGGGCCTATCAAAGAAGGAACCTGCTACCTTGGTTTGTTCTCTGGTTCTCTACAGAATCGTGACATCCCTGTTCACACAGGGCAAACAAGCACGTCACTCAGATCCACTGCCAAGTGGCTGCCAGAGATTGCACCTCTTTTTCCCCAGGTCTTAAAACTCAAGTGCTGCCTTACTCCTGATCCCAGCCCACTCTTCCTCTATTTTTCTCCCGGGCATTGCAATGCTTGGCAGGTTTTTGGGTTTCATTTTAATTCAGATATATCATTATCCTTTTCTACAGTTACCTGAACACAGAGTCATTACCTTGAATCTCTGACTCCGACAAAAACTGATGCAGGTTTGTATGGTGAGTTTGTTGGATGTTTTGCTGGTGCCGGTTAGAGGAGGTGGGTTTCCATGATCCTTGTAGCAGCCAAGGTTTCCAGGCACTAGAGATATAAAACAAAGCAGAACACATTTCTCAGTATCTGGCTGTGAAGCAGTAAGGAAGCATTGTGCCAGGTCCTTTCACCCCAGCCTGTGTCCAGACTCAGTATGAATCAGTATCTAGCTTTGCATGCAAGCCTCAGTGTTCTCTGCTAACACCACTTTGATTTTGAGGAGGGCCCTGTTTAGCCAATCTTAAGACATTTACTTCACTTCATCAATACTGATAGAATTTAGTGCCGAGGAGAGCTAGGAACTATTTCTTAGAAATAGAGAAGTTACTACATATAAGTTGTGTTTCAGGGTCTTTGGAGAGAGCTGTGTGCAGGAGCCCACGGCTGTAACACAAGCTTTGGTGAGGCTCAGGCGGGAGGATGGTAAGCCTGAAGTCAGCCGAGGCTCAGAAAAGTCCCAAATTCCCAAAGGGACCTAAGTCAGCATACTACTGAGATATAGTTACTAGAACCGAGCTATGCAATCAGCCTTGAAGTTTATCAATAAGGAATAGATGATGAGGACCTGCTATGCATACACACAGTGGAACAACACGATTATGCCATTTGCTGGAAAATGAATAGACCTGGAGATCATGATGTTTGGCAAAATTAGCCAGGCTCGGAAATTTTATCAATATGATGTTTCCCACATATATATTGTGTTAGTTTGATACAGATGTCAACTCAACCACTGAAGGCTGAGGTCTGAACACATTTGTGAAGAGTTAGTAGTTAGGGCAAGCCCTTTGAGCCAGCCTGGAGAAGATTGTCTGATTGATAAGGGAAGACCCAGCCCATAGTGGGTGGGACCATGCCCAGAGCAGGTGGATGAGATGGGGGAAGCTGGTTCAGCAGTTGGCATTCTTGAGCATCTTTGGGCAGTCTTGCTGTCTGGCGAGTGAGGTTCGCCCTTCTCTCAGCAGTCCTATGGAGCTAGTTCCCTTGGTTCCTAGTGCTGGAATGAATTCCCCTGCCAAGCTGAAAAAACTAAAAACTGTAATTGAGAATTACAAGAAAGAATGAAACTCCCTTGTTTCCCCTAAGCTTTTGGTCTCGAATTTATTTATAACATGCAGAGTAACTGCAACACACATATGTATACACACACATATATATGGTTGGCGGGAGCAGATGTGGGTGTGCGTGCTTGTGTGGAGGCCAGAGCACTTCTTGGTTTCTCAGTCACTGTTCACCTCTTTCCTCCACCTCTCTCTGCATCCCTAGCACAGGAATTATAAGTGGGAACTACCAAGCCCGTCTTTCCATAGATGGGTTCTAGGAATCAAACTCAGGTTTTCCTGTTTGCAGGTAAACACTTTACCAACCCAATTATATCCTCATATTCTCAGCCGTGTGTGTGTGTGTGTGTGTGTGTGTGTGTGTGTGCACATACACCTATGAAAGAAGAAGGAGACAATTTGGGAAAGGGGAGGTAAAAAGAGGAAGAAGAGAAGTTGATGGGAGATGAACATGGTCAAACTACATGATACACTTGAATTGTATTATATGAAAGTACTTGAATATCAGTGTCTTAATGAAAACTGTTACTTTGTAAAAATGAATATACAGTAAAGTAAATTTAAAACAAAAAGAAACCAAAATTCTTGAAGTCACTGGAGGGCAGGAAAAGCCACCTTACACCCTGCACCCAAATCCTTTGTTCTTTTCCCCAAGGTCTTCTGGCCACTAATGTGGTTCTGACGCTTATTGGAACACATGACCACAGACCCCTGGCTTACAACAATATGTACTTATTAGTTTTCAGTTCTGAAGGTCAGAAACACCAAGTAAGTCTTACAAGGCTAAAATCAAAGTGACAGTGGAGCTGAGCTCTAATCAAAAGATCCAGAGGGAGGAAGCTGGAGAGATGGCTTAGGGGTTAAGACTCTGTCTCACAAGCAGAAGGCCCTGAGTTTGGATCTCAGGTCCCACATAAAAATGCTAGGTGAATATGGCGATGGCCTGCACTTCCAGCCTTGTGGGCAGAGACTGGGAAATCCCAAAACAAAGCAAAATGGAGGTAGAAGCAATCAGGGATGATTCTCGAAGTCCCCCTTGGTCCTCTACAGGGACACACGGTGCCCTTTGACACTGACACTGACATTGACACTGACACACACACACACACACACACACACACGCGCGCGCGCGCACTAAATAAATAAATAAATAAAATATTAAAAGATCCAGAGGGAGAATGTTCTCTGCCTTTCCAATTCTGAGAAGCAGACCACATCCCTCACTTTATGGCCAAAGTACTGCTCTATTCCCTCATTCCCTTCCTTTATTTGGCTTCTACTATTCATGGAGTCTTCTCTGATTCAGATCCTCTCAGGACAGAACTGGACTCATGTGGATAATTGAGGACATCTCTCTTTCTGCAAATCCTTAGCCCACAGTTGCAAAATCTCTCATGACATTTAAGGCCACATAGTCAAAGACTTGGGATTAGAAAGCATGTCTTTGAAGAGGACATTATTCAGTCTACCGCAGTGAGCATTAGTGTCATAACCACACACCAGATGGTTTGCTCTAGAGAAAGAGCTGTGTCTGAGAACTAAGGAATCTAAGTATAGGCACCAACCATGGTAGACAGTTTTCAAAGATGGCCCTCAAAGATCCTGCTATGGACTGAATGTTTGTATACCACTGTGGTGTAATAAGAAATATACTGGATCTCTAACCCACTTCCTGCCACTGAATTCCCCAGCTCTTGGAATTTTTGGGGGGTGATTTTACTCTAATAAAGGAAACTCTTCGTGGGCTCCTGGTTAGCCTCAGGATGGGGGCTGGTCAACAGGAAGACCAAGCCATTATTATTAATGTTTTGAAAGTTTCAGACTATGCCCCATCTTCCAGAGAGGGTAAAGAAGCTGGAAATGGAGTTAATATTAATGGTGCTTGCATGATGACGCTTCTGTTAAAAAGAAAGAAAAACAGAAGATGGAGGTCACAGAGTGTCAGGCTGAGGAATGTGTCCATGTGCTGAGAGGTGGCACACTCAAATCTATATACCTCTTTAGCTAGCTCCGTATCTGCACCTTTACCTTTCTAGGACACTGAGGACATGTTTCCTTGAAGTGGGATGAGGTCTGAGGGAGCCCTTAACCTGAGTCTGCATCAACTCTAGGCATTCTGAGTCACAATTTAATTACAGAACAATTACAGAACATCTAACTGGTATCTAGAGGGTTGGAGAATCAGCTAGTTTTTTTTTTTTTTTTCAGGGGAGAAACCCTATCTGGTATCAGAAATGAATTTCTGTGAATGAAAAAGAAAAATGCTGGTTTGATTTTTTTTCCCCTGAATGTCAGGTCTTGAAATGTGTCCCCCCAAACCCATATGTTTGGGAAATTCATGGCATCTTTAGGAGGTAGAGCCTTGCTGGAGGAAGGCAGTCACAGGTCTTGAGGTGGATTAATCCCACCCTACTTCCGGGAGAGGTCTGTTCCTGCAGGGGACAGTTCAGCAGCTCTCAGCCTCAGGACTTAGCCCGTCTCCTGCTTCTACCAGCTAGCTATGCCTTTCCTACCGTGAAGGACTGTGTCTCCTCTGTGGAACCGAAAGCTGAATAAATCTCCCTTTCTCCCTTTAAGTTGCTTGGCTTTGAATTGTGTCTCACAGTAGCAGATAAGAGTAACTGCTACAAGCTGGTGTCTAGAGATCTGGAGAATGAGCTAGTTTATTTTCGGGAGAGAAAAAAAACCCAGCCCACCTGGTGTCAGAACCGAAGTCTGTGAATGAGTAGGAAAAATGCTGGTTTTATTTTTTCCCCCTGAATCCTCAGTGTGGGGCCTCTAGGAAGTAATCAGGATTAGATGAGGTCATGAGGGATGAGTCCCCACAATAGGATAAGAGAAAAAACAGCTTCTCTCTCTCTGCCACATAAGGATACAGCAGGAACATGGCCATCGACAAATTAGAAAGAGGGGCCTCAACAGACCCTCAGTCTGTTGGCACTGGCCTTTAACTTTTTAGTTTCTAGAACTGTGGGAAATCTAGTATCTAACATATAAGTCATCTGATTTATGGAATTTTGCTTAAAAATTCCATACTACCTAATATAGATCCGTACTCACTAGTGTTCATGTTTTGTCTAATCTATTTGCCCTGACCCTTTCTTCTTCCTTTTCCTTTTGATTCAGGGTCTCAATATTTGACTCAGGAGAACCTGGAGCCTTTGATCTGCCTGCCTCAGCCTCCTAAATTAGCTGGGATTAAAGGTACGCATCACCTTTGGTGTGTACACTTTTATCAAGCAACATTCCTTGTCAGAGGCCTTGTGGCAAGGAACAGAGGATATCTTTAAGCTAACAGTCCCCTAAGAAGTGGATCTTAACAACAATGATGTGACCTGGGAAGTAGATCTCACCCCACCCTGCCTTCATAGGAGACTCTGGCCTTGGCAACAACCTGACTGCAACAACCTTGATGCAGAGAACCTAGCTGTACCATACGCACTTTTCCAACAGAATGTAGGATAATAAGTGTGTGTTATTTGCTACACAACAATAGACAGTACATCTACATAATACATGTCACATATGTTTACTGAATAAAGGAATTTATTCATTGTGAGCCACAGACAGACTAGTCTTTCTGGACCTTAGTTTTCCATTCATGTTATTAACTTATGAATACTCCACTATGTCAGTTCAAGTCCTTCTCATATATGATATATTTAAAGACAAATAAAACATTTGTCTGGTTCTACAGTTGTTTCTTGGTCAATTATATATTATCCAATTCCAAATGATAACCTGAATGATCAGTGAACATCTGGGCTAGCTTTATGCTTTAAGACTGGTAACTGCATGACACAATTTAATGAGTTTTATTGCCACATCAGCCTTTAGAGCTGATAAAAATATCTGCATGATTGTGTATGTATGTACGCAAATATACAACTTTTTTCCTTAAACTAACCAACCAGCTCGTTATAAACTGGCAGGAAGTACTTTTGCTAACCCAAACCCTAACCCTCCCCCCCTTTTAAGCCACATGGTTACCCTTCTCCCTTGCATCACACATGGTTCAAATATAATAAATGTGGGTCACCACACATTTGTTAAAATGCATCTTTCGGAAACAAACCAAATCTCTATAGTAGCAAATGTAAACAGAATAGCGGTAGGCAGGAGCAGTCTGATATTCAGTGGAGGCCTGACTTGGGTTGTAGGGTATAAACAACTGCAGAGAGTTAAGCATCACTAGTCTTGCATATGGAAACTTGAGCCATGAATTTAATGGTTCTTAATAAGGACTACTTGATCATGATCATCTTGGTCTTTTACTCTGATTTTTGTCTCATGTATGCGTGTTGTTTATTAGTGTACATACAGCCCAAGGCATAGTCATGAATGTTAAAGTTAGACATAAGCAAAACCATGGGTTACAGTACTACAACTGGGACCTATAAGCTGTACTCACAAAAATTTGGTGAGCAAATCCAGGCAGCTTGTGCTCCAATGGGGCGGGAGGTCCTAACGTACACTAGGAACTAGACTGCACTCTGCTATTGTTCTAAAGCATCTGATCTCGATGCTTCAGGCATCATTCTGGCTCAGCTCCCAAGACTACTATTTGCCAAACTGACAATTCAAAGTCTTCCCATGCCTCTCCATGCTACCACTTTGCAGTTCTGTTTCTTATTTAGACCAGGACAGCTGCTGCAGAATAAAGAATAAACACACACACACACACACACACACACACACACACACACAATTTACTCATTGTATATCATAAAGAAATTTACTTTAAAAATTTCTACTTTATTTATTTGAGAGAGGAAGGGAGAGAAAGAGGTAAACACATGCATGCATACATGCTCTCTGGTGCATGAGTGGCAATCAGAAGTCAGTTCCACCATATGGGCTTTTAGTGATCATACACAGATCGCTAGGTCTGTAAGTAGGTGTCTTATTAGCTAAACTATTTCATGGGTCCAAGAATTTACTTTAACTGCATCCAGGAACTCACTGCAGTGAGACTTGTCCTTATCAGACCTGCATAATGCCTGACATACCAACATGTCCCCATAGACTACAAAGAACTCAAGAGAGATAAGAAAGAACACACAGTGGAAACCTTAGGGACTAGAGCTGGATGAGTGGGGTCCCTACAAGAGTAGACAGGCCAGAGGGAACTCTGGAGTCCTTAGAAGCAGCCAGTCAGGAGGGTGGGAAAGAGTAGAATGGATTGATGAGAAGAGAGAAGGGTTGGAGGGAAGAAGAATGGAGGGAAGCAGGAATAGAGGGAAGCAGGGATTAGTACTCAATATGCTTGTAAAACTAAAAGAAAAAAAACACAAAAAGATCTAAAATATACCTATTCCGTGTAAACATTAACTAAATAAAAAAATTTAAACAACAACAACAAAAAGAATTTACTTAAAACAATTCTTTGAGGGCTAAAAAGATGGCTCAGGGGTTAAGGCCTTCGCCTAGCAAGTGAAAGGACTTGAGTTTGGATCCCCAGATCCTACATAAAAATATAGAGTGGATATGGTAGTAGCTTGTAATCCTGACCCTAGAAGACAAAGCCTGGAACCCCAATTGAAGTAATAAGGAGGCAGAGTAATTAAGGATGATTCCCCACGTCACCCTTGGATCTCTACAGGCATACATATTCCAGTGCCCTCTGGTATACACGTATATGTATGCCTATACACATACAAACACCCCCCCCAAAAAAAAAATTGCACGAGAGTTGATGAGATTGGTCAGTAGGTAAAAGAACTTGCAGCCGAGGATCCCAATTCAACTCCCAGAACCTATATAAGATGGTGGGAGAGAACAGACTCACAGAGTTGTTCTTTGACCTCCATGTATGCCACAGCGTTTGTCCATACTCACTCACACACCACACTACTCATGTTAAACAAAAAAGCTAAAAGAATTAAAAATAACTCTGTCATATGGACTGGAGAGACGGCTCAGGGGTTAAGACTCTGCCTTACAAGCAGAAGGTCCTGAGTTTGGATCCCAGGTCCCACGTAAAAAATGCCAGGTGGAAATGACAGCAGCCTACACTTCCAGCTCTGGTGGGCAGAGCCTGGGAAAACCCCAGAGCAAAGCAAGGAGGAGGTAGAAGCAATCTAGGATGATTCCCAAAGTCACCCTTGACCCTCCACAGGGACACACAGTACACTCTGATACACACATACAATAAAAAAATAAAATATTTTTAAAAACTCTGTCATATATATACTTTTACTACTTATTAAAGATCAAAGCAAAATTGAATACTAATGAGATGATATACTTATTTTAAAATATAGAATTAAGTCTTCACTGAATATTTTTTATTTCAAGACATAGGACATCTTTTAACACTTTTAGAATTGTTATTTTAATTTTAAAATCAATGCTGAATATGCTATTTCATATAAATTCATAGTATAAAACGGCAGAAGTATGGCTAGGGCAATTTTGGAAGTTGCTGGAAATTCTATCTTAATCCGAATTGTTCACTGAACAATGTGTATGTGCGCACATGCATGCTTGTATAGGCAGGTAAGCATTTGTGTGCAGCCAGCAGTCAATCCTGGGTGACATTTCTTCACAAGTGTTGTTCGACCTTTTTTTTTAGATAGGGTCCCTCACTGGCTTGGGGCTCACCGATTGGGGTAGCCTAGCTAGCCAGAGAGCCCTAGGGATCCACTGTGTCTTCTTAGTCCATGGCACACTGTATGACAAGTACATGCTACCACCCCTGGCTTTTTTTGCATGGCTTCTGGGGACCCAACTCAGGTCCTCATGCCTGCATGGTAAGCACTTTGCAGAACTGTCATCGTCCCAGCCCCATGACTCAATGATTTATTTATGTAACTCAAGTCAGTAACTCAAACAGCAAGTTTTAAGATCAAACATTCCAGGCCAGCACAATGACTCTGCAGGTAAAGGAGACTGTACATAAAAACCCAGTGACCTGAGTTTGCTATCTGGAGCCCACACGATAGGAGGAGAGAACTGACTTTTGAAAGTTATCCTCTGATCTTCAGACATGCGCCGTGGCATTCACTGGCCTGCTTCCTCTCCTTCCTTCCTTCCCTTCCTACCTCCCATCATCTCTCAAATAAATAAATGAAACATTAAAAATAAATAAAATCAAACCCTGACACAATATAGTTCAAAGACACACCAATTTGACATATGCTGGGAATACAGTATGACAATTAAATCTGTTTTCTATAATTAAAACGTTATGTTTCCTGAGAGCAGAAACCTCTGTGTAGTAAATGCACTGCAATTCACAGCAAACAACAGTCGCAAATCTTGGCAAAAGTGTTTCAGGAAGCATTAGGTGGCACTGTGTGGCATGAGACACTGTGTGGCATGAAACACATGCACTATTCACGCTGTGCACTCAGAAATAAGGCTTCAGGGATGTCATAGAACATGACATGGAAAAGAGCTTCCAGGAATCCCTCAGATTCATTCCATGTTTGGCTAATTTTTGGCCGTTGCTCATTTGGAAACCTTTTACTGTTACCAGATCTTTCACAATTCCTTCATTGGGTTACGGGGCCCCATATGGGGTCTGCAGCCACAGGTTGAAAAGCTGCACAGTGGATCCTGCGCCATCTTGTTTCTAGGCTTCTACTTTAGCCACAGGGGGCAGCTGGGAAGCTGTGTGGGTCCTGCCTCAAACCTGCAAAGCTCCCCAGATAAGGCCTAGTTTTTCAGGTGGTTATGAAGTTCGTACACCACCTGTGTTCCTCCGCTCCTGCTCCCCTGCAAGATAAGCTCACTCTCTATCCCTCAGCTACATTCATTGTGGCAGCCATGTTTGCACTGATCAATTGTGCTTTGACCTTTGACCTTTGGCCTTCTGCACGCATATCCCTCTGCTTAGAACACTCTTCCCCACTTAAGATTTCAGTCTGAGGTCATCTCACCTGGAAGCTCCAAGGCTTTCCCTATCCCCACTATCTTTCCCTGCATAGAGTATTGTGTGTTCCTGCTGTGCATTGCCGGAGCAGTTTATGCTGAGCTAGATTCAATACCTCTGTTTACTTGCCTCTCTTCCCACGTAACCATGGACAGATGGGAGGATATGGACTCTATTTTCCTCACACTACTGTCTTCCCAGGGCCTGCGAGTGTTCTGTGACTGCTGGCTAAAGCAGATGCAGCTGTGGAGTGAGTGGTAGGGTCTTTCTAGTAGTGTGAGTGAACATGGCAAGGTGGAAAGAGAAGAACCTGGCTAGGGACTGGCAAGACAGCGCAGAAGCAAAGAAGCTGGTGTAAGCTTGGCAGCCCAACTCTATCCCTGGAAACTATATGAAGGTGGATAGAGAATCAGCTACATGACGTTGGCCTTAGACCTCTACATGTGTGCCGAGGCATGCACATGCCTGCACCACACTCAACCACCCACCCAGAAAAAAAGAAAGGAAAGCTCTGTAAAAACGCCCATTTCAGCTGTCGTGGTTTTGACTCTTCCCTGCTCATTGTCTGACATCATAAACCTTAGTTGTCCACATAGACTAACTTTAAAACTTTAAAAAAATTATTTCGCGTGTGTGCATATGTGTATACGTGTGTGTGAGAAAGAGAGAGAGGGAGGGAGAGAGAGAGTCAGAGAACACTGTATGTCCTGTGGAGGGCCAAGGGTGACTTCAGGAATCATCCTGGATTGCTTCTACCTCCCTTTTGGCTTCCCTCTGGGATTTCCCAGGCTCCACCCATCAGAGTGGGAAGTACAGGCTGCAGAGGTTTCTGCCTGGTGTTTTCACATGGGACCTGGGATCTGAACTCAGGACCTTCTGCTTGTGAGGCAGAGTCTTAATCCCTGAGTCAATCTACCTTTAAAACTTAAAAAAAAAAATTAAATTACTGCCTGGTGTTTTTCTAAAATGTGTTGGATATTTCTTAAACAAATTTCACATGGTTTAATCTGCTTAAATTTTTCTTGATGACAAGGTTATCAAATGTACTTCAGCAAAATGACCTACATGAGTGTTATGCACGTCCTTCTGCCTGACTTTTGTGGGGTTGGCTTGGGTGACTCTTAGCTTGAGCTGCTGTGTTCTCTCAAGGCACGGGACAAGCTCTAGTCTTTCTCATAAGGATGCTAACCCTACCATGAGGACGCAGTCACACAAACTCATCTGAACCTATTCTTTCCCAAATGCCACACTGGGATTAGGAGTCAATGGATGTATTTGGGGAGAATGCCTCCATGCTAAAACAGCAGTGTTATGGAAGCTTCTGAAACTTTAGAACATTATTCCTAAATGGGGTCTTATGCAAGCACACGTAGGTCTCTAAGCCCCAAGTCTCGTTTATCCTCTCAACTCTCCTGCTTTGCAAGCTTAGAACAACAATACAGATTATTGGAATTGCATTAGAAGAATAAAAAGTAAAATGGATAATTTTGATCCTGGGATTTCATTGGGGAAGGTTTTCATTGTTTTGTTGTGTTGCTGTTGTGGGTTGGGTAGGTGTTTTCTTCTACTGTGCTAATTCAATAGCAGAGCGCATGTAAGCACAAGGTTTTAATATGTTTGTGTAAGGCATCTTTGCATCACTATTTAATTTTTCAATATAAAACTTTAATTCCCTTTAAAAAAAAAAAAAGAACAAAAAGTGAGTGTGGTGTTGTTCACCCGTAATCCAGCATCCCAGGGCATAGTATGAAGGAACAGCCAGGAGGAACAAAAGTTCAAGGCTGGCCTAAGCTACCCACTGAGCTCCTGTCTCAAAAAAAAAAAGGGGGGGGGGCTGGAGAGGTGGCTCAGGGGTTAAGCCTCTGCCTTGCAGGCGGAAGATCCTGAGTTTGGATCCCAGATCCCACGTATAGATGCCGGGTGGAAGCGGGGGCGGCCTGCGCTTCTGGTCCTGGTAGGGCGGAGCCTGTGAATCCCGGGGCAGAGTAAACAAGAAGGAGGTGGAGGCGGTCCATGGTGGTTCGCGAATTCGTCCGTGGTTCTACACACACACACGCACGCACGCACGCACGCACGCACGCACGCACATACATATGCACACACGCACAATTGAATGAATAAAAAAACAAAAAAAGGACAGGCTTCCCACACTCGCCCAAGAACTGTTTCTGCTCCCTCTTCCAGTACTCAGTAAACTCCAGTACTCTGGTCCCTCCATAAAGGCCTGCCATCTTCCTTTCACTATTCTTTTGTCAGTACTGTTGATGGAGCCCTGAGGCCTACAAACCACAGGCAAGTGCTCTACTACTGTGCCACCCCTCCCATGTTTGGTTTGTCAGTAATGGAACAATAAACCTCAAAGGTTCTTATGAAAAAATGAGAAAATGTAAATGAATACTACAAGGCTTGGCAGGATGGTATATGCTGAATAAAGTGAACTTTTTTTATCGTTATGTTTAATAAGACTTTCATCATTCCCCACACAAAGACAATGTGCTGAACAATAAAAAAGCAAAACAGCATTGACTTAAAAGACAAAATCAAAAGCAGCTACTTCAGAAAATGTTTTTTTTTTTTCCGGACATTAAAATATTAATCTCTCACATCTGTACAGCATACAGCACATCTGTCAGAAGTCATCTCACACCAGGCGCTCGCCCTCCTGGGAAGGCAGGAGAGAGGATATTAGTTCCTTTGGACAAGAATCAGGTGAAGGGGCTGTGTAAGGTCAGCAAGCTGGATCTAGAAGGCAGAGTAAACAGACTGCAGAGTCCCTTCTGGTGGTGTGGCTACTTTCTTCTGGTTAACACAACCGTCAGCACCATGCAGCTGAACCTGTTGTGGAGACCTACAGAATACCTCAGCCCAGCACTGGTAATAGAATAGGTCAAGATGATGGGTAGCAACTGGGCCCATGCTAATGGTGCTGTCCACATTCCTTTGGGGTGGGAGGGCTATCAGACCATTATCATTCCATCTACCACTTCTTCTGGCCTTCTAATCACACCTGAACCGTCTTGGGAATACTATGCGAAGTGGCTACACTGGACTCTAATACTCATCTGTTTTTGAGTAACTCGCATTCTTGCAATTAACTCCAATAACTCAATGGTTCACCAAGCTGGACTTGGTTGACTGGCCTGGGACGATTCACATCCCCCCAGGCAAAGTCATAAAATACCACGTGATGGAGTTTTCCTTAGTGTCCCTAGCTAAATGAAAGTGACTCCTAAGGGATTCAGCCCTACCCCTGTCCAATCCCCTCCCTCTGCTGGGCATCCACACAGGACCTTGTGTAGAATAAGCAAACATCCCACTACTGACTATGCCCCAGCCCAAGACCGAATTATTTCTCATACTCATTTTCTCTTCCCCTGCCATCTGTCTCTCCAGAATCTTGCTATGTAGTTCAGGCTAGTCTCCAACCCTCAGTTCTGCCTCAGTCTGTGATTACAGGCATGCTCCATCTTGCTCTGCAGCAACTAAATAATAAAACACATTGGTTCCTCAGATTTGGTATATCTGCAGGGAAGCCTGAGAGTCAGGGCCAGCCAGTGGGGGTGCCACAGTCTTTAGCTTGGACGGGAAAGTGTGGCTCTGAGTCCTGCTGGAGGAGACGGGGAGTCATGTGGTCTTCAGAAGAGTTACTGGCCAGCTGAGTGCACTTCCAGACTGTGTCCCACCCTTAGCTCTTCCCAGAAGTTGGAGGAAAAGTCCTTTTGAAAAAGGGTATTTGTTCTTAAGTTCTTTTATTTTCAGCGCCACTTGAAAGTCCTTGTGGCTTGGTCATGCGTTTTTTCCTCTTACCGAAGAGGCTTCATCATTTTCAGTTTTTAAAAAAATCTAAACATAAATGGGCCATTGTTTATCATAGTTAAGGTTTTGAAACTCATAACAATTGATTACAGTAGTCCCCTTTATCTGCAAGGGATATTCTAAAAGCACTCCCAGTAGACACCAGAAACCACAAATAATACCCCACCATACAAACACACACACTGATTTTCCCTGTACAAGCAAAAAACACAGTGTCTTTTCCATCTAGACTACACATTTTTCACACATTATGGCTTTCACTTTTGCAGTTAGAGATATGATAATAAAACCAACACTGATTTCTCCTCTAATCTTTCATAGAAGTCTATGTTTACCATTAGATACCATGGAACATACTGCTTTCTTTCCTTATTAAGTTGCAATTGTGAACTAAAAACTTCCAGAAAAAAACCACATCTATGTTAAAGATTATACATACATACAAGTGACTGATGAGAATTGACTGGAATGTTGCAGACCCAGATCCAAATGATCTTGGACTACCTTTCAGCCCCCTTAACAGCTGCTCATGGCCTATGTCTGCATCTCACCTAGGATCCTGGTGACTAGCATGTAAAACTTTTTGAAATGTATAACAGATCACTCGCTTCCACCATCTCAAAACCAAGAATATCATCAAATACTATTTGAAACTTGGAGCACAGATTTTCCTGATGTTTCCATCATGTATTTGAAAGGTATCTTGCTTGATGGTCTTCCTTTTGTTCTATAACTTTAAAAATTTTCAAGAAACTGTTACCATGTTGGAACACGGCATCTGGGGCAACCTAAATCTGTGTTCCTGAGTCATGATCACTCATATTTGACCCCAGAATAAACTCCTTTAAGGTGAGAGTTGTGCTGTGTATAGACAGAATGAAACAGGCACTGAGAAGTTACTTTTGCTAAAAAGCACTGCGTTGTCAGTTTGGTCCTACAAGGTAACTGGCAGCAGGATAAAAGCCTGACATCTCTGCCTTCAGTTTGTGTCTGTCTTCTTTATTTTGGCCAAAAGCACAGAGCTTGTCTTAGATCTGTGGTTGCTTTGGATTCCAGAAAGAAGAAAATCTGGCAGGACGGACTACTACTCAGATGAGGGTAGTTATTCATGAAGGCTTGGCTGCGTCCTGGAGCAGAAACGGAGAACCACCTTATCTTCTCCAGAGACAAGGACTTCTTATAGAATTAGAACTGAGAACAGTTAAAGCTCATATCAGTATCTTGAAGATGGACCTGGGATTCCTGAACCCCATTTTTCCTCTTCCCAATGTGACCTCATTGAATAAATATCTGCTTTTCATCAAGATTCTTCTCTTTTGCTATTTTGAGAGGGGCTGTGGGGAGATGGTCTTCCATTCAGATGACCGCAGAACTAGTTTTCTTTTGTGTGTGCGCATACATATGTCAGAGGGCACTATACATCCTTGTGGAGGACACCAAGTGACTTTGGGAATCATCTTGGATTGCTTCTATCTCCTTATTGCTTTGCTCTGGGATTTCCCAGACTCTCCCACCAGTGATGGAAGTGAAGGATGCCACCCTTTCCACCTGGTGTTTTCACATGGGACCTGGGATCTGAACTCAGGCCTATCTGCTTGCAAGACAGAGTCTAAACCCCTGAGCCATATCCTGGGGAGTTCTGAGGAGCAACCAGGTTTGCTATTTGGGATGTAAATGTGGTTTCACTATTAAAGTGCTACCCATATTGGCATGGGGCCTGTATGACTGATAGCCTGTCTCTGAGAAGCACCTGGGGGGAAAATTCTCTTGTAACTGCTATTGGTTGGGCCAGAAAAAGCATCCCACCCTCTTGACCTTACCTAATTCACACTGTAGTCACTAGATCCTCTTAATGAACCATGAGCATTAAACTCATAGGGATCTGTCAAGTAGGAGCCGAGGCAACAAAACTCATGTTTGAGACATGTAAGTGGATGAGTAAGCTGCTTCTGCTGCTCATAAAGAGAAGAATGGACGCTGGGCTAGAAGAGGCACAAAGAGGGCAGTATGGCCCAGGTAGGAAGGTGAGAACACATGCCTTCCGTCTAGGTTTTAGGGGACTATAGATGGGGTTGTGTGATATACCACCAATGTCTTCCAGTAATTCCTTTTGATTGGATTAGCATGAACGAATTCTAGTCTTGACAAGCAAACATGCCCCATCTGTGCAGATGCTCCATGTGGTGAAGTTCAATTCGTGCAAAAGCAGCCATGATTGCTACCTTTTTCTACTCCAGCACCATGGCCAGATCTGCATTATCTGTTTAAAGAAACCGAAGGCAAAGCTCATAAGGCTATAATCTCCTTCGTCAGAAATGATGCACTCCTCTCCTTGCTTAGGTATTTATTGTGTACGTATAAGTGTGCGCATTCATATGGGTGAGAATACATATGTGTGTATATGGGTGTGAGGCCAAAGAACAACCTGGAGTCATTCCTCAGGTGTTACATGCCTTTTTTTAAAAAAAATAATAGAACACACACACACACATATTTAAACTTTATTCATTCATTTAGTGTGTATATGTGTATCAGAGGATACATGTGTCTCTGTGGAGGACCAAGGGTGACTTCAGGAATCATCCTGGATTGCTTCTACCTCCTTTTTGCTTCTCTCTGGAATTTCCCAACTCCACCCCACAGCCAGAAGTGCAGACAACCGCCATTTCCACCTGGCATTTTTTACATGGGACCTGGATCTGAACTCAGGACCTTCTGCTTGCTAGGCAGAGTCTTAACCCTGAGCCATCTCTCTAGGCTCCCCCCCCCAAAAAAAGAGATATAGGGATCTTGCTGTCTAGTCTTGTTTAGTCTAAACTTGATGCAGAACAAACTGGTCTCACATTTTTAATGATCCTCCTCCTCCTGTTACGTGCTACAAAGCCCAACTCACTATGACTCTGTCATTGATCTCACATGCATGATTGGAAGTCTTATGTTTTATTATTTTAAGTTACTATACAAAGCAATGGGCTTCCCTGCAGAATTTTCATACATTTTGTATCATCGTTTTTTGTTATAATTTGTTCTGGAGTCTCACAATAACTCACTCAAATAAATCAACGAACAGCTCTATGAAATTCTACTTGGGAACTAAGTGTTCCCAAGAATCCTGATCCCACATGACCTAGATGCCTAACAGCAGTAGCTCCTGCCTGGTGGGAGCTCTTTCTCTGAAACCTAATTTCTGGTGATTCTGTGTGATTCTAGGCAGCTTTCAAAGGCAGCGCTGATGATATCCCCTTTCCTGTACATGCTGGATTCAAAGGTCGGGGCATGATGGCATATAACCATAAATCCTGGCACTCTAGAGGCAGAGGCAGAGGCAGAGGCAGAGGCAGAGGCAGAGGCAGAGGCAGAGGCAGGAGAATAGCTGTGAGTTTAAAATCACTTTGGGCTATGTACTGAGCCGTATCTCAAAAACAAACAAACAAACAAACATTTGGAATGGATTTCCCTCCTTTGCATCTGGGCAGCCTTATGGCTTTGTTTTATCAGGTGGATGTGGTAGACCACCAATCAATCAAAAGGCTGAGTACATGAGGGGAAGGGAGGAAGAATAAGGGACAAGAAGGGAGAGGTGAAATGAAGGGGAGGGCAGGGGAGGTGAAGAGAAGGGGAGGGAAGGGGAGCAAGTCACCTGCTACAGGGTGCCCTGTACTCCAGGCCACAGCTCACAGCCACATGCAGTCACCCTTTGGTTCAATGAAAGGAAAGAAACTTCCTATTGCAATTCAGCTGCCCACAGGACTGGGAGAAATGACAAACTGAGGGGCTTTACGTCACTGGGGTTGGGGTGGTTTGTCACATGAAAACAACTGAGGTATCTTACTTGGTAAATAGTTGGTCTAAGTTTGAAAGGAATGATACAGCTGTATCTCTGGGCAGAGGAGTGTAGTTTCTTGGCTTAGGCTTTTGTTTTGTTTTGTTTTTAGGATACCACAAATAAGGCAGACAAGGAACCGTTTACTTTTCCTGTTGTTTCATGCCTGATGAAGTTAATTTTTCCTGTTCTTTCCCCTAAAATATGTGTTGGATTTAACCCTTCCTGCCTTTTCTCACTGAAGTCCTGGGTTTCGAAATTTAGACTTTCCTTCCTCCCGTGAATGCAGGGCTTTGAGTACTTCTACCAACTAATCCACTGACTTCCAGAATCTGCCCTGGCTCCTTTCAGTTTGCTCTTCTATCACAGGAAGCCTGGCTCCTAATACACAGGCATGTGCCCGCCCACACCCTTCCGCCACACCTGTCAGCCATGTCCTGACCCAGCCAGCTCCATGCGCCTTCCTCCTAACCTCCACCATCCTTACTACATTTCCTCTTTGAACACTCAAGGCATTATTCTCCACAATTCATTACCTATTCATACAGCCAGGGTACTAGTCCGGCTTTTTCTTAGCCCATTTATAACTGAGATCCCAATTACCACGCATGACTGAGAGGCTATTTCATATCAGCACAGGCAGGTACTGATGTCAAGATTTTCAGTGAAGATATCCTTATGGGTCTTATGGATTTTCCTTCTTAAGTTACTCATGCACTTCATGACACCGAGGAAAATGTCCATTTGATTTACAGTTTTCATTTTTTAGGGGGAGGGGCAGTACTAGTGATTGAATCTAAGTCCTCGCATATGCTAGGCAAGTGCTCTACCACTGAGCTACAGCCTCCATCATTAAAACATACATTTTTGTGGAAAATTAAATAATATCAGTTATAAAAAAAAAAACAATCCAGTCAGATCAGAAACCCTAAGACTGCATTATAAGAACAAATGTGGGACCCTTGAGACCTCTGCTGCCCACAAAATGCCCTCCATAGCAAAGAAACCATGCCAAGCCATAGTTAGTCAGATAACAAAGGGATGGATAATAATAAAAAGCAGGTTATAAATGCACATTCTAGGAAGTAGATGGCAAATGCACAAATAGTAGTCCATTCCCTGGGGACAGCACACCAACACAATGCCTGGTAGCACTTTCATGCCTACAGATGAGGAAAACAGGCTCAGAGAAGATCTATTTTTTTCTAAAACTACTAAAGGAGTAATATGTTAACCTAAGTCCAGTGACTCTGAGGACAAAACTTTTCCACTAGCTTATGCACTGTCTCATACCATGAGAGATGACTTCACAGGATCAAGGAAAAATATTTAGCAAACACCTGTTCTAACCTCCTGTGCTAGGTGGGGGAAGATTGTTGAAGTGTTTGGCTCTTTTTAGTGGTTGCCAAAGACAGGCAGGAGGGGAAGCAACCACAAATTCCATCAGCACCCCTCCACAAATAAACATCTGTCCAAGAGAAGAGGGTGCTATGAAATGCAACTTCTTGAATCCCCTTCTTTAGCTCAATCTCTCCTGCCCAGAAATTCCAGAGCTATTCTAGCCTTTGTTTTTGAGCATCTGAATCTGGCTAGAAAAATAAAACTAGCCACAAAAAGCAGTAACGAATGATATTAAATAATATTCCAATGATGCCAACTTGTCTAAAAGGATCTGTTCAAACAAACATGGTAAGTGACTGACTACAACAGCAAGATAGATGAGGTACTGTATAATGCAGTATTTATGCTGCTTTCTCTATTGGTCTGGCTACTCAGAAAAGCAGAAGGGTTCTTTCTGGCTGTAAAATGCAAATGCTGCGTCTTCTGAGAGATGAACTTCAACCCAGAGCAATGAGGCTCAATATTGGGAGAGTGCCGGAAGCCTAAAACTGGTGTGGATAGAGTGTTTTCCACTCAGAGGCCAAGTCCATAAGCCAGTTCCCGGATGATAACAGCTGGGCAGAGAACACCCACAGTGCCAGCCCACAGAGCAACTCGGCTGTGCGGCAAGGGCTTCCTGGATACCATGGCAGCCTGCTTTGGCCTGGGGCTTGTGATCTCCCAGACCCAAAGAAGAAAAGAAAAGGATTTAGTGCTAACAGCATGAATTGCAGACCTTCTGTCGCCACTGAGATAATCCTTTGGTTTCCGAGATGTCAGAAAGACAATCTTAATAATTCACCATACTATCTGACTTTCGGCATAAATTGCACAAAGAATCCATAAAGACAATTCCCAACAATGACCTCAACAGTAGCCCAGATCCACAGTGGGGAAAGATAGGGACATGGCAAGGCTGTTTCCCTTGCCATGAACCAGAGGAAACAAAGTTTCTCCACATACAAGAAGGAAAAAGACATCTAAGACTTGTTTTGGAGTCCTAGATTGAAATCCACTTGTACTGGAGATCATGTAACCGATTAGCTTTAATCTTCTCTTCTCATCTGAAGACTAGGTGAGGGAGAGTGCATATACCATCTGCTTCCTACAACTGCTGAAGAGGTTAAATAAGAGAATGTGAATGTAAGTGCTTTGCATGCTGGGCGATCGACAACAGCTGAAGATGCTGAAAATCAGGGCTGCATCACTACAATGCAATACAGAGGTACGGTCACTCGGCATTTCCAAGACATGTAACTACCTTGATCACCACTGCCAAAGTGCCATTGGCACGCAAACTCTTCACACAGCTTGAAAAACTCTTACTGCACATCACAATTGAAAGCTTTCAAATCTTTTTTTTTTTTTTTTTTTAAAGGCTGCACCTGTGTAAGGCAAAGATGAACAGCAGCTAAGGAACAAGTCTATTTGACCTGTTGGAGGCTAAGTAGCTAAAGGAACCTGAGCTGACGAGGTCATTGGGTGCAATAAACCAGAAATCCCTGTGAGTGAGGTATGTGCTTTCAGGGCTAGTCCACGTGGATGATCCATCAGTAAAGAACTCTTGACTGAAGAGAGAAAGCAAGGCTTATGAAGTCAAGGAGAGCCATCTCCTAAGGATGCTCAGCACTACCCTCAGCTTCATCGCTGTCTTCGATCAAGCCCAGGCTCCTACCTGACCTTCCTACTCAACCTTTCAAGTCAGGTCTCACTGTCATCTTCAGGTCTCAGCCCTTGCTCCTTTCTTTTTAAAATTTATGCTTCAGTAATACTGAAATGCAAAAAATTGGAATTTATCAGAGAGAGTAAGAGGACACACTAGAAGTTTATCCCTTCTGCCTCCATGTCCCCCTTTTTCTGTTTCACCCAACTTAATTTCTGGAATCTTGCTACTTGAAGCATGGTCCTGATGCTCTATTATCTCAGGAGTTGGTTAGGCCTATTCCAGAACTATTAAGAATCTGTATTTTTGACTGGAGAGATGACTCAGGGATTAAGACTCTGCCTCACAAGCAGAAGATCCTCAGCTCAGATCTCAGGTCCCACAAAAAAACACCAGGTAGAAACCTCCCGGGCCTGTACTTCCTACCCTGGTAGCGGGTGGAGCCTGGGAAATCCCAGAGGAAAGCAAAACAGAGGTAGAAGCAATCCAGGATGATTCCTGAAGTCACCCTTGGTCCTCCACAGGAACACACAGTGCCCTCTCACATACATACACACACACACACACACACACACACACACACACACACACACACACACAAAATAAGTAAAGTTAAAAATTTTTTAAAAGAGGGGCTGGAGAGGTGGCTCAGGGGTTAAGCCTCTGCATTGCAGGCAGAAGGCCCTGAGTTCAGTTCCTAGACCCCATGTATAGACGCCGGGCCGAAGCGAGGCCGGTTCTGCGTTTCTGGTCCTGGTAGGGCGGAGCCTGTGAATCCCTGGGCAGAGTAAACAAGGAAGAGGTGGAGGCGTCCATGGTGGTTCCTGAATTCGTCCGTGGTTCTACACACACATACATACATATACACACACATACATACACACACGCACACACATGCATACACGCACAATTGAATTAAAAAATTAAAAAAAAATTTTAAAAGAATGGCAATTATTTAAAAAAAGAATCTGCACTTTAACAAGATTCAGGTAATCTTAAAATTGAAAGGCCCTGAGCTAAGATCCCACTTCTTTCAAAAGCCCTTTTGGACAACCAGTGACCTCCTATCTCACCATCCCTGGCTGGTGCCTCTTTCATGTTCACCTTTCCCTAGCCTCAGGTCCATGGAGTGTTCTGTATATGCTCAGCTCTTCATGTGCCAGTCTTCTTAGACTAGAGCCTTCCACAACGTCTGGTGTATTATCAAGGTCTAAGAAACAGGGAATGGGGGTGGGACTCAGTGTTTAAATAATAGGTGTCAAGGATGTGGGTTCCATCTCTAGCACTAAGTAAATAAGAAAAAGAAGAAAGAAAGAAATACTATTTGTCACAGCTAAAATAAGTTCTTGCAATTTTTATACTTTAGTGATCAATTTTAATTATTTCAACAATGAATAGTTTTCAAACTTTAAATATCAATGGTTTTAATAAGTTTAATAACTATAGCTTTGAACCAGTGAGATAGCACAGTGGGTAAGGACACGCTGGCAAACCTGGCAACCTGAATTTAATCCCTGGAAGTTCATATAGTGGAAAAGATGTCTTCTGACTTTCACCTGTGTGTCATGGTATGCATGTATGCATCTTTTCTCTTTTAAATAAATAAAATGTAAAAAAAACCCAACACAACAAAGCCTTAATAACAACACATTTTAACAAGTTCAGATACCAATGACCTGAATGTGAAAGTACTACTGGGGTTGGGAATGCTACTTGGTGGCAGAGCACTTGGAAGTATATAGAGGTCCTGGGTTTGATACATGTTACATATTTCAATTCAGATACTCCAAATGTTAAACTTATGTACTGTTAAAATAAAATTTTTTTTATTTTTTAAAATTTATTCAATTGTGTGCGTGTGTGTGTGTGTGTGTGTGTGTGTGTGTGTAGAACCACCGACGAATTCGGGAACCACCAAGGACCGCCTCCCCCTCTCCTTGTTTACTCTGCCCCTACAGGATCAGAAACGCAGGCCGCCCCCACTTCGGCCCGGTGTCTATACATGGGGTCTAGGATCTGAATTCCGCACCTTCCGCCTGCAAGGCAGAGGCTTAACCCCTGAGCCACCTCTCCAGCCCCTAAAATAAAATATTTAAAGTATTAAAACCTTGAAATTTTACTTTTTAAAAAATAGTGTGCTTTCAGGATAGAGAGAGAGCTCAGAGGTTAAGACTCTGCCTCACAAGCACAAGGTCCTGAGTTCAGATCCCAGGTTCCACATAAGAACACCAGGCGGAAACGGGAGAAGCCTGCACTTCCAGCTCTGATGGGTGGAGCCTGGGAAATCCCAGACTGAAGCAAGAAAACAGGTAGAAGCAATCCAGGATGATTCCGTAAGTCATCCTTGGTCCTCCATAGAGACACACAGTGCCTTCTGATACACTGATACACTGATACACTGATACACTGATACACACACACACACACACACACACACACACACACACACATGCGCGCGCACGCGCGCACACAAATAATAAAATAAATAAATAAATAAAATATTTTAAGAAATAGTGTGCTTTCAAACATATATAAAACTAGGTTAAGAATAAGGGATACATCACATCAACAAATACCCATTTTTTTGAAAACTAATAATGAATTATTTCCCTCATCCTCGCCTAGGAGTTGTATTATTTTAAAATAAGTCCCCAAAACAATATCATTTCAATCACAAATATTTCATTACATGCCTGTAACTTGAAAGGACTGTGTGTATATGTATGTGTGCATGTGCACACATGTATGCAGATGTTATGGTGCATACTTGTTATTCTGTCTACTTGAGAAGCTGATGTGAATAACTTGAACCCAGAAGTTTGAACCCAGACCTGTGGAGGAACATAAAACTACCATGTCATTAGTGTATTTACTAAAATTGATAGTAATTGCTTAATAGTATCTAATTATCTTTCAAATTTCTCTAATTCAAAAATAAATGTTTACAGTTGAACTTGTAAGTGAATGTTTTAGAAAATAATAAGTAGCTCTTAAAGATAAGAAGGCAAATTTTTCAATCCTGGGGCTTCAGGCCTAAATCAAGTGAAGAAAATTATATTTGCCTCTAAATGCAATGCAGACCTCTCCCCACTCACACATTACATTATTTACTCTTCAAAATCCTAGATGGGTGTGGTGGCTCAGGCATGTAATCCCAGCAGTCAATTGCTAGGGCAGGAGGATTGTGAGATCTAGACCAGTTTAGGAGGCATAGTAATACTTAGTCTTAAAAACACACACACTTGGGGCCAGAGAGATAATTCAGTGGGAAGTCACCTGCTCAAAAACCTGGTGACCTGAGCTCCATCTCCAAAAGCCTACATGATTAGGAGGAGAGAAACAGTTTCTGAAAGTTGATCAATGGCCTTCACCTGTGCACATGGCAAGTGTGTGTATGTATGTATGTATGTACGTACATATGTACGTACGTATGTGTGTGTCTGCCTACCCCATCTCAAATAAATAAATAAAATTTAAAACACACACACACAAAAATCTTCATAGGTAATATAAAGTAAATATTAATGTCCATATAAGTATATCTCTCAAAAGCAATGAAATAAGAGAATAATTATTTAACAAAAGAGAAATATGAAAAATATCTTGAGGCCAAATAATCCCCCTCTACAGACATCTAGAAGGTGGGATCTATAAAGTATTAAACCTGAGCTTGTAGTTTGCTTTTAAAGTCTGTGTTTCTCCTGGCAGCTGTATGAACATGGGCTTCTGAGTAATAAATACTGGAGGAAGCAGTTTGCAGGGCAAATCCAATATTTTTTAACAGTGAGCTCTGAAAGTCCAGAGTACAGTCGGAGTTTCTCTCTTGAGTCACACTCCATCTCTACCTCCTACTTGCTGTAGTTCTTCTCATAGCCAAGGGGCAGAGAATCCGGTCTCCACACAATGGCCCACCATTCAACAGATTCTGCTTTGTCCCTGAACATTCATTCTCCCTGCCTCCTGCTGGGCCTGTTGTTTCAGATATGAACTTTCCAGGAACCCGGTCCTGTCTCTGGCCTTTTCCTGTATGGCAAGTCTCATGCTGATCATGAATAAGCAGGCTTTACACAGAGGCCAGCATTATTCATAAAAGTTATGATCCACATCAGAAACAAGGCAAAACTGACCCAAAAAAGGCCAGTTGCATCTCTGATGAGTCCACCAGGCTATTTTCCAGGTTTCTAGCTACGAAGAGTATACAGCTTTTACTTAATTATGTTCATGGAACACACTAAAAGCACAATATCCTGCCAGATTACAGGCAGGGGTTTGGCTTGACAGGCAGGCTGCATACCCACAGAGTGAACGAAATGATTTCCCGAAGATCTGAAACCACATATCGCGCGCTGCCATTCCACCCCTACCCCCACCCCCGTCGGGTACCAATGCATCCTTATTCCCAACTTTCAAACTCTATCTACCTAGATCATTTGAAAAGATCAAAGGATAGGAAGAAAATGCCTTAAGTATTACTTTTCCTTGCTGGAGTTGGAAGGAATATATTCCCAATACTATGAGTTAGAAACACAATGGCTGGTTTATGCTATTTTGCTACAGTTCTCTCTTATGAGGCCTAATTTCAATGACTATGTGAATTGCTCCTTCTGGCCCAAAATATATTCTCTAAATGCAAGTTGAAGATTATCTTTCCAACAGAAATGCCTAGACTGAAATCTCCTCAGCATTCCTGAGAGAATGACATAGGCTGTAGTAAAAGACCATCTTTGTGTAGAACAAATGGACCGAGGAAAATCTGCTTTCCTCTCCTCTGCCCCTTACTTCTTTACACAACTACCACTAAATGAGACTTTTTTTCATTTCAAAATTTGATTATACTAGTTGAGCAAAAAATCCATTTTTCTGGTCTTTGGAGTTTTCTCAGGTTGGAGATATAGTGAGGCTGGGCCTAAAGGCCAGGGGGTAGGAAGTTGGAGCTATGAAGGGAATAGAGGGGAAATTACGAGATGAATTTTGCTTTTTCTCCCTCTGGAGGCATCAATTTAGACTGTTGCTCTAGACACATGGTGAGGGAAACAGGTCTCATGAAAACTCACTGCACAAACACAGCTTCCCTGTCTGAGAAATGAGAAGGGTAGCTGGACAAAGAGTTTCTAATGAGAAAACACATCAACCAGTAGCCAAGTTCAGTGTTAGGAAGATAGAATTTCTGCTCCTTCAGCAAATTAAAAAATATATTCTGAGATCTGGGTTGTAGCATCTTGACAGGTCTTGGGTTCTTATCCCCAGTCCTGCAAAAATAATAATAATTTAAAGATAGGCATGGTAGCATATGCCTGTGATTCTAGTATTTGGGAAGTTGAGGCAGGAGGATTGCCATGAGCTCAGGACAGCCTGAGCTACATGACACTTTTCAAACAAACAAACGAACAACAGTCAGATATAGTGACTATGCCTGTAATCCTACTACCTGAGAGGTAGAGACAGAAGCAGGGGCTTAGGGTTAGCCTGGGTTATTTAAGAACCTGTCTCAGAATTGAACACACACATATTCTCTCTCCTAATATTACATTAGTAAGTTTGCTGTAGTGTCTGCGTTCTGTATATATGGGCTCTATATCTACAAATTTTATATTCAGAGTCAACCAAGGATTGAAAATATTTGTGGGAAAAGCCTACAACCACAGTGAACATGTGCAGACTTCTCTCTTGTTGCCATTCCCTAACAACACGATAAAAACCATTTATACAGCATCTACATGCACTGGAATTATAAGTAATAAGGAAATGACTGAAGCCTTCAAAGCATATGGGCCTGTACCATTTTAAAAGATACCTGAGCATCTTTGGATTTTTGTACACATGGGTTTCCTGGAAGTCATCTCTCAAATTCCAAGGGGTAGCTGTAGAACTAGGTTTAGTTTCCACACTTAAAAACATTCTTAAAATATTTCTTTAATGTTTCTTACCTTATTTAAAAATATCTCTTTTGATTTATTATATTTGGATAGGTCTTTCTATGTAGCCAAGACCCAGCTTGGTACTCAAGTTCTTCCTCCCTAACTGTCGGGAGTGCTAGAAAAACAGGCATATGCTACTATGTCTTGCTTCACAGGAACAAGCACACAGACAAAAAACCCTAAACAGCACTGGAGAGATGGTTCAGGGGTTAAATCGCTGCCTTACAAGCAGAAGCACCTGAATTTGGATTCCAGATCCCACATAAAAATGCTAGGCAGAAATGGTAGCAACTTTCATTTCTAGCCCTGGAAGATGGAGCCTGGGAAACTCTGGAGCAAAGTCAAGAGACAGCAAGCAATCCAGAATGATTCCAGATGTAACTTTTGGGCTTCCATGGCTGCTCGAACGCACGCACACTCACACTCACACTCACACCCACAAATAAGCAAACAAATAAATAGAAAAAAACTCACTAAACACACCCAAAAAGCAGCAAAGAAGATCCCCTGAATACCATACACTCCTAAGGATCTGGGCATCTTTTTGCTTTTGGATCTTGAATATAATAACCAAATACAGGAAAGTATTAGTGAAATAGTCAAGAAACAGGTCCTTCACCAAAAATGCTAAAGAGGGACTAGAGAGACAGTTCAGGTGGTGAAGTGCCTGTTGTACAAGCATCAGGACCTAATTTGAGTCCCAGAACCCAAGTAAAAAGCTAGGCAGACGGCACATATTTATAATCCTAGTGCCGGGGAAGCAGAGACAGGAGGATCCTTGATCAGCCAGCCAGCCTAGGAAGTGAACCCTAGGTCTCAGTGGGAGATTCTATCTCCAAAAATAGGGTGGAGAGCTCCTGAGGAACAACACCTAAGTTGACCTGTGATCTCTGTACACATGCTATACATGCATACACATGAACATGCACTTACATGTGAACATGCACATATACAGACACATACAGGCTAAAAAACTGAGCTGTGAATTCTTATCATGAAACTACAACAGAAAGACCTATAAGACTGCAAAGCACTTTCTGTGCAAGCCTGAAAATTGAATTTGGATCCCTAGATCCAATGTAAAAAAAAGTTAGACGCAGTGGTATAAACATCTGTAATCCTATATATACCATGGAAATGAAAGACAGACTCCAGAATTTCCAGAAGCCCGCACGCAATCTGACTTACACAGAAGCAGTGAAGAGACCCCGTCTCAAGGTGGAAAAGTAAGGAGTGACCTCTGCAAGCTATCCTCTGACCTACACACACACACACACACACACAGTGTCCCCCTACACACAAAACACTCACCCCCCCTCTCTCTCGCTCACAAACACACACCACATAAAAATGTAATAGAATACTTTATATTAAAGTGAATAAAAGGTTTTTCATGGCATTTAACAATTTCCTTATTTAGTATCATTTTTCAAGGGACTTGAAGTCCAATAAAACAAAATAATAACAAGTGTCATATGTTATGGCCTAATAGGTATCATAAGTTAGTTTCACTGGGTATAAAGAGGTCCATTCTGAAGAACTCATTCCAAAACAAACAAAATAACTTTCTTCTCCTCTAGTCTGCTGCCAAGCTGCTGCTCTATCATGACAAGGAACATGAACTGAACTAAGGTGGAACCTTGCTGGGTCAACCACCTGGGGAACACTCAGGGAAAGGGATACATTTCTATTTCTGAAGAGCCTCAACTAAAGAAGTAGACATCCTCAGTCCAGAATGTTTCTCCTGGGACATATTCCACAAACCCTCCCATTGGAGCTAGCTGATTTCTGTTGATGACTTCTACTCGTGAGTTAGTGTTCAGGCCCAATGCCTTTACATCAGGGGGTTAGCCTTACTCTGGCAGGCAGGAATCTCACAGTACTTCCAGTAGACACCATCCTCATGCTCCGCCACGTAGCACCAGGGGCTCACATCTCCATCTGGATTTCTGTTGGGGACAAGGACACACTGATGACACTTCTAATGCTTTAAGCCATCTGGCACTGCTTTGGTTCCATGTTACTTCTAATAACCAGTATGTATCTCAATATCATCTGCTATCAAGAAGGAAAACATGAGCTGAGCTTGATGGTCAAAAAATCACATATTTGGGAAGCTGAAGCAGTACTACCACAGGTTCAAGGTTAGCCAGGGCTACAGAATACCAGAGAAATCTAAAAACAAAAACAAAATTTGGATACACTAGACTTAAGAGTATTTTTCTCTAAGCAATATGACTATTGGTGATTTCGATTTTTTTCTTTTCTGATTTTATTTTCCTTCTTCAACAATGAACATTCCAAATGTGCTATTTTTTAACAGCAAAATAGATTCACAAAATATAGATTCCACTGGCGAGCTTCCATCAGCACCAGACTAGTAAACTTGCATTTGTGAGAAATCAATGCTGCTCCTATGGAGACCTCTGAAGAAAAATCATACAAGAGTCTTAGTACCTGTGCCTTGTCAGCCAGGTACTAACTTGACATTTTTCAAAGATTTACTTCCATCCCAGGCTTGAAATAAAACCCTTTCAAGTAGCTCTGGTGCAGAGACATCATGACAATGAAGGGTGACATTGAGGAAGCAGTTCTGCAAAGGCAGGGGCTGCTAGATACTCTCTTCGCAGCTCTCCAGGCCCCTCTTATGTAGACGCAGAATACTAGAAATTTGACACTACAGGTCAGCAGGAAATGGGCATTGAGACCCCAGTGCCTGAGCTTTGGAGCAGACCCCAAGAGGCCTGAGTGCATAAACCTATTGTGTGGCCTAAAAGATAAGCTTCCCTGAAGCACAAAGGGCTCTTTTATTTTTCTATGCCTGAAGGCAAGTGCCAATGCCAATTCTGCTCTTCCCTGGTCTCTCTAATCCAGATATTTTGAGTCCAAGCCCAGAGAAGTGTGTTCCCATCACTCGATACCTCTAAGACATCTCAGATGTGATGGGTCTGAAAAGTCACACAAGACAAACATGGTGTCGGGTGTCAGCTGAGAAATCAAAGTGAGAGACCTTATACAAAGCTAGTCTTGAAACAACATTTCACTGTCATTTTCCTCCCTTTATTCAGCCTTCAGCTTTGATGTAGCATTGGGTAAAGCCCTTAAAACAACTGTTTATTATCAACGTCAAAGTCATTCTGAAAAGTATCAGAATAGCTTAATAAAGAGTCACTGTGTGACTTCCCCACAGTGCTAAAACAAAAGGCCTGGGCTCTATGATGTGATAACCAACACTGCAGTTTCTCCTTTTTGAAGTATAAACTGGTAATTCAGGTCTGATACATTCCACCAAATCAAAAGAGAGTTGCAGTGGCCAGGGTTGGGGGAGGGTATGCACAGCCCTGCTTTATGGTACTTAGTGGTATATTCTGCAAGCCTATGAGTAGACACAGCTCTCTTCTATCAGAAAAAATTTCATATAAATTAAGCAAAAAAAAATGCTGTGTGTATGTGTGTAGTGTGTGTGTGTAGTGTGCGTGTGCATGGTTAGTTCCTTTAGTGCTGTTCACCTTTTGTTTGAGATGGCTTTTCTCCCTACCTTGGAACTTATCTGGTAGAACCAGCAAGCACCAGGATGTGCCTATATCTGTCTCTGCAGTGCCAGGACATTCAACTTTTTTAATGTGGATTCTGGGGATTTGAACTTAGGTCTTTGTTCTTGTAAGGAAAACACTTTACTAACCCATCTCTCTGGTAATTTTTTTATTAAAATGAAGAAATGCCTAATGAGTATCTGAAATTTTAATAAAATAAAAAAATACAGCAAAGAAGAGAGCAGCACATAGAAAAAGGTGGAACTTGGAAAGTAAGGTTCCATGAAAGAGGTGAAAGGGAAGGCTAATAATTTGTGTCCGATCTCCCTTCTCTTCCTTTTTTTAACATTTGTTTATCTGAAAGACAGGGAAGGGTAGAGGAGGAGGGAACACAGATATGCATTCCATCGCACGCAAGTGAAGACAGCCTTTGGAAGTCAGCTCTTTCCTGCCTTGACTTCCTGGGACTGAAGTCAAATTGCCAGGTGTGTGAGCAGGCTCCTCACCTGCTGGGCCATCTGAGCCAACAATTTAAATGTCAAGTGTCTGCAGTGTTTGAGGAAAAAATTGGAATAAGATTTGTCTGGGTTTGGCTTTTCTTTTTTCTTTTTGAGACAGGGTCTCATGTAACCCAGAGTTTCCTCACACTCATTTTATAACCAAGATAACCTTGAACTCTCAGTGCTGGGGTTATAGATATATTCCGTAATATCTTGGTTAGAACAATTGTGTGCATGTGTTTGTGTGTGTGTGTACATAAGAGGGCACTTGAATTGTGTGTGCCTGGAAGGCTCAAGGGAGATATCAGGAATCATTCTGAATTATTCTACTTCCTTATTTATTTGCTTTGGGATTTCCCAAGCTCCACCTTCCAAGGCTGAAACTGCATATCTGTCCAGTATTTTTACATGGGTTTGGGGATCCAAACTCAGGTCCTTTTGATTTCAAGGTGAAGGCTTTAACCCCTGAGCCATCTCCACAGCCCAGAATGCATTTAATACTCTTACAATAATAAAGGGGAAAAAAAGAAAATATTAGGGGGATGGTTAGTTACACAAGTCAGGACAGAAGCGATCAAAAGAGCTGAAGGGGCAGGAGAGGAAAACATGGACTGCAGAAAACTGGTGACTTCAAGACAACACAGGGTCCCTGGAGTGTCAGCAAGGGTTTGTGGAGGGTGTAAGGCAAACAGTGCATATCATACAATGCAGAAATGTAGGTGTTGGCTCAGCTGGATCAACAATGCAATACGGTTGAAGTGCTTACATACCAGAAGAACGGGGGCACAGTCTGGAGCACAAGGTAGAGCTGAGCAATCATATTCCCTGTGTGCTCAAGAGGCCACTCCTGTACCTGTCCTGAGAATGGTTAAATCAACACGTTGCTGCATGAGTCACATGGTCATGACCTTAGTGGAAGTAGCTGAAAGTTATAGAAGGTGCTTAGAATTTTTGTTGTGGTTCCTACACACCAGTAATGCTTAACTTGTTTTCACAGATTGAGAATCTAATCAAAGGTGTGGATCATCTCTCCTAGGAAATCACGAATATACATTTGAAGCATTGTAGATGTAAGATTAAAACTTCTGAGGGTGCTAGTTAGATGTCTCAGTGGACAAAGGGGCTTGTGCACCCACCTGACGACTTGAGTTTGGTTCCCAGAAGTCCACACAGTGAAAAGAAGAGAACCTTCAGATCACCACACATGTTCTCTCTCTCTCTTCTTTTCTCCTTCCTTCTCGCCTTTTCTCATAATAAATTAATAGAATTCCTGCTTGACCAAGGTACATGTCTATAGTCTTAACTACTCAGGAGGATTTTTAAACCTAGGATGCTCAAGTTCGACCTAGTAAGATGGTAAAGCGAGAACCTACCTTTAAAAAATAAAATAAAGTATAATTTATTATTATTATTATTATTTATTCAACTGTGTGCATATGCGTGTGTATGTGCGTGCGTGTGTCTGTGTGTGTGTAGAACCACGGACGAACTCGCGAACCACCATGGACGCCTCCACTTCCTTCTGCCCTGGGATTCACAGGCTCCGCCCCACCAGGACCAGAAGCGCAGGCCGCCCCCGCCTCCGCCTGGCGTCTATACGTGGGGTCTGGGATCCGAACTCAGGACCTTCTGCCTGCAAGGCGGAGGCTTAACCCCTGAGCCACCTCTCCAGCTCAAAATAAAGTATAATTTAAAAGCCCTATTAGGGTCAGGGTCAGATAGGAGGTAAAAAGCAAAGAAACACCTTGGTCCACTGAAAAGAAGTAGCACAAATCTGACGGATATGGCTGCTCTCAAGGTTATCTGGGGCTGACTCGGAGATAGGAAACAGCAGGAAACTTCTTTACTAAGAAGCAAAGAGAGGCTTGGATCACAGAAGGCTTGGACACTTCTTCTCAGTAGCTTTACTGCTATGAACTGCCCACTGGTGGAAGGGTCACCTGAGAAAATTCTCCCTAAAAGAAAGTGATCGATATCAAAGTAAACCAAGTTGGAAAAAAACTGTGTGTATATGTGTGCAAGTATAATATTTTAAAAACAATTTAAAGCATTTTCTAGTTGTGATCAGAGCTGCAAGAGGCCAGAAGAAGAGACCAGAGATTGTTTTGAAGTACCGTGGCCCCATCTTACCTGCAATAGTTATGCTCGCCCAGGCCACCCTCCCCATTGGGATATTTCAGAGTGTTGTATGGATGCTGGAAAGTCTCATTCCAGAACAGACATGGCTTCCCGCCTTGCAGTGCTGTCCAGTTCTGCGTTCCCCTATAATCCGCTCCATTGGCTGTGAAACACTCTAGGAGAAAGAAAAGACAGCATATTAATTTTCTGCGAACATCTGCTGAACGCTTTATTTGTTTTGTTTGGACCAAGCCAGCAATGGATAACATCTTACTAGATCCTAGGCACTCTGCAGTTAACAGCTGGGTGGAATGAATCTGAAATGAGGTGCCTTGAAAACGCTGGCACACTTGCCACTAGCTTGCTGGGGCATTTAGGACATCTTCCCCTAACTTGCAATGAGATATAAACATAGAAGTACAGTGTAACAGACCAATGAAGTGAGCCAGGAAATCCCCAAATGTAGGAATGGTTGGTAATAGCCATACCCGTGGAATTCTGGGTACTTGGAGGGGGTCACTCTCTTACCAGTGTCTCTGTGTGGTAACTAGAACCAGGTCACCAGCTGTAATTGAGCTCTCCCCTACAGTCTAAAAGGCTGCACTGACACTTGGATTTAATAAGACCATGGGATACAGCAATGCTTTGGAATCCCAATCACACAAATCTGGGAATGACTCACATTCTCTGGTAATGAGGAACAGTCCTCCCCATATTGTCTGAGATAGAGGTGCAACAAAGCAGGCAACCCGGGTAGGGTGGCATGTTCTTGAGCCTCCTCTTGAAGTCCTTTCTTATACAATACATTGAAAATAGTCTCGAGTCTATGAAATGACAAATCCTTACAGGTGCAACCATGAACTTCTAAAATCTGTTTCTTAGACTCTGGGGGATGGGAACTGAGACGGACAGGCTTTCCCTCACATATTGTATGCATTAAGCTCACAGAGGTTCATGAGAAAGGCACAGTACAAAGAGCAATTTTTTAAAATTAGCTTAGTTGAAACTGACAGATAGAAGCACTTCAAACACTTCTTAAAGATGTATCACTAGAACCCTGACAGTCTGGGGGAGTTACACCAACATTCTTAGCTTTATTCCTTTCCTCCTTCTGGCAGGCAGTGACCTATAACTTCCGGTATTAAAGACTCTTTATGTTGCCTCCTGCGGAAAAATGCATGCGCCTATGCCAGCCTAACAGGCATGTGGACAACATGAACACAGCTTTATCTCACAAGACATTTTATTCAATATGTAAAAACCATCAATGGAACATCTCTCTCGCAGTACCACCTTCTTCCCACCAGCTGGGTTCTGTGTTTCGTCTGGAATGACACTGTTTTATGCATAGCCAAAATAATCTGGAATTCTAGGATACACAGAAAACCCCAGCAATTAGTCATGTCTGGTACAACACATGTGTGACAAAAAGTGTGACTCCTTTAGTGCCATGACCACTTTTTACTAAGGGCAGGCAGAAAAAGATCAAAGATAATGGAAGAAGGGGCTCAGCATAGCATGGCACACTCTAAACCAAACAGCTCAGCATTGGTTCCTTGTCCTGGACTTGCTAATGAACAGCTGTGCGACCTTGGACAAATCACCACCATCCACAGCAGTTCTAGTATTACAGAGTCTTTCTGCGTACAGAGCTTCACAATAACAGCTTACCACCAATCCATACTCACTTTACCCAGGAGATGTCTGGAGCACTTGACCACATCCCACATAACTCCAGCAGAGCCCTTTCAGAACCATCTAGAGGTACATTCTCCCTTGTCCCACTTGCTGATTTTCTCGACTATATGCTCTGAAGCCTCCTTTCCCTCTCCATCTTTTGCACACGGCTTTGGTCCCCTTCATTGTTAGTGAGCACGCTCCCTTTTTTGTTCTATGATCCCTTCTCTATACAGAACTGAAAGACCAGGAGAATGAAACCTGAACCTCTCATGGGTGTTTGCAAGGCCTGATGGGGCCCCAGCTCTTCCCTTAGTCACTCGCTGTGGTCAAGAGCACTGGTCTGCTTTTAATCCTGGGAACACGCCATGCTATTTCCTGCCTGAGATGTTCTTCTAATATTTCCCATTGCAGAGTCAAGGTTACTTCTTCAGAAAACCCTTCTGTCATCTCTACCCATTTTCTGTCCTTCTTGCCTTTGTTCCACCACACTGGTTGTCACAAGGCACTTATTATGTTCAGCCCTCATCTCCATAGGTTCCACATCCATTATGAGCCCAACCATGGGCAGAAAATAGGAAAAATTATCACCTTTGCACTGAATGCGTACAGACATTTTTCATTCTCTAAGCAATACAGCATAAAACTATTTACGCAAGCATCTCCATGGTATTAGTATTACAAGTAGCATAAAGATGACTCAAAGTGTATTGAAATATAGGAACAGATTACATGCAAGATGAGAACTTTAACATCCACAGACTTTGGTCTCCTCGGGTTTCTGGAACAAAAACACCCACATGGATAGCGAGTAATAACTACGTGTGATCTGAGAGGTTGGGAGAGGGACCAGGAGAAAGGGGGGCAGAGGAGTATGTGCTATGTATACACCAGAGCCCTATTCCAACCCAGAGCTAGAATGGGACCTGGGAACCTGCACTTCTAAGCAGTTACCCAGGTAATTCTGATGCATAATTGGGCTTTAGAGTTATAAGACTAGAAAAGAATCATTTTTAGATTCTTAAGAATATCAGGCCAAACTTGTCAATTTCTAGAATTTTAATTGCTGTATTACAGCAAACATCTATCAGATTTCATACATCAAACCATGATGCTGCTTACCTTAATAACAATAAAACATAGGTTTAAAACAAAGTGGTGAAAAATCTGGGTGACACATACCTCTGATCCCAGAAGTTGGGAGGTGGAGGCAGGAAGATTAGGGGGTCACAGTCATCCTTAACTATATATATAGCAAATTCAAGCCAGACTTGGTTACATGAGACTCTGTCTCAAACAAACACACAGTAGTTATTAAAATAGGTTTTGTGGATGGCCTTAGCAATACACAGCAATCAATGGTTCATATTCCCAGGGATCAATATGAAAGAATGTATCGGCCATCCACACTCTGCAGTCTTTGTGACTAGGGCTGGGATGTTCCATGAAGGCAGGAATGGGAGAATGCTTACCTATTTAAGCCTAGTTCTCTCAGATATACTCTTTTTGTTTGTGAGAAAGGGTCCAAACTAGCCTGGAACTCATTATGTAGTGGAGGCTAGTTTTAAACTCTTGGTCTTCTTGCCTTCCACCTCTGAAGTGCTGAAATTTACAGGTGTGTGCCACCGTGTCTGGCTCTCAAATTACTCACTGGGGAAAGAGAGTTAACACAGCAGGTTGTAATGATTATTGTTGACCAGACTTGCCTAGTGCCAATGGTGGGGAAGAGGCAAGGAAAACAAACAGGAGTGTTCTGGATTTAAAGTTATCTGTGCATCTTGATCTCATCGGAATGTGAGGGTGTGTACTAGACAATGAGGACCCTGCCTTCCTTATTTTCTATGGCTGTGAAACCGACATAAAGTTTGGCTAGATAGGCAAGGAGTGGGTCAAACAACAACAAAGAAAATCACATGGTCCCTGATGTATGTACATTTTCGATGAAAGAGAATGAGGGTATTATTCACTATTTAATTCAACAAACATTTATTCCTTACTTACCATGTGCCTGGCACTTTTCTTAGCCCTGGAACAACAGTAGAGAATAAAAACCCTGATCTAATGAAGTTCCCATGCTAACAGGGAACACCGGCTCATCAGATGTGGCTAAGCTATTAAGATGGGTGGGCTGGGAGGATCTGAAGAGAGCAGGTGTCTGAGCAGAGATGCGGGGAAGCAAACTGGAAAAGCTAGGAAGAACACTGTTGGCAGGGGGCACAGCAGGGGCAACCCTTGAAACAGCATAGTCGGAGTTCTAGAAAGCTGCTGCCTTCCCTGACAGGCAGCTGGGCATGCAGGGAAGGGCAGGAGATTTTTGGCCTTTGTCGAAGTGTGAGGGAAGCCATTAGATGGATTGGCGCTGAGGAATGGCATGATCTGACTTACCTTTTTTAAAAAATTTTTCCTGGTTTTACAAACATATTGAGTAATGTCCCTTCCCCTTTCTTCTCCCCTCCTTCTTCCCTCCTTTCTTTCCCATTTTCCTCTTTCTTCATCAATCCATGCCACTCTCTCCCACCCTCCTGTCTGCCTGCTTCTGTGGGCCACGGGGTTCCCTCTGATTGGATAGAATATTTCTGAATAGAAATCTGGTCGCTGGAAGAAGTAAGAATGGGCGATCAAGAACTGGGAAGGGTAGGGTTGGGAAGATGGCTCAGTAAGTAAAGCAGGAGGAACTCAGTTTGATCCCCAGCACCCACATAAAAGTGGGAGCACACACTTGTCATCCCAGCATTGGGAGGAAGAGACAGAAGGAGCTTTCTAGAATAGAGCTGACCAGGCCCAAAGGAGATCCTGTCTCAAAAAATAAGGTCAAGGGCCAGGGAGCTAGGCTCCGTGACTCCAGGGGCAAAAGCCCTTGCCACACAACTCTGACAACCTGAACTCACATAAAAGAAAAAAAAAAAGCAAGATGGGGCCTGGGGATGGCTCAGGGGTTAAGTAAGCTTCTGCCTCACAAGCAGAACATCCTGAGTTCAGATCCCTGATCCCATGTAAAAACGCCAGAAGGAAATGGCGGTGGCCTGTATTTCTGGTCCTGGAAGGCACAGCCTAGGAAACTCCTGAGCAGCACAATCCAGGTGATTCCTGAAGTCGTCCACAGGCACATACAGTGGCCTCTGATACTCACAGACACAAAACACAGACACATACAGAGATACACACACACAATTTTTTTTAAAAAAAGCAAGATGTAGTGGCTCCTGTCTGTAATCCCAGCATTTTTATAGAGAGATGAAAGTTGGAGACAAGAGAATTATGTACATAGCCCAGTGGCAGAAATGAGAGAACCTGCCTCAAAAAAAAAAAAAAAAAAAAAAAAAAAAAAAACACTCAAAATAAATAAAATAAAATCTTTTAAAAATGAAAATAAGGTAGAAAGCAACTGAGGACAATGCTCAAACTCACCATTGACCCATCTCCATGCACACACACGCACCCACATGCACACACAAAATGGGTAGGGTAGACCAAAACAAACAGTGGCTTACGTCTGTAATCTGCACACTGGGAAAACCGAAGAACTGTCATGAGTTTGAGGCTAGCCTGAGCCACAGAGAGACATGTATAAAACCAAAATAAAACAAAACAACTCTGCGAAGCTAAAGCAAACAGAAACAAAAATATTCTGTCCTTCGTTCTGATGCTGGAAGGGGAACCCAAGTCCTCTCTTTCTCTCTTTCACCTCTGGCCATAAAGTGGTTTTGCTCCACAATGTGCCCCTGCCATCCCAGTCTTCAAAGCAAACAGGGCTGACTGACCATGAACTAGAAAACTCCCAAACTTGGACCCAAAATAGGCTTTTTCTCTAAATTAGCTCAGGTATTTGCTATAGTACTAGAAAACTAAGTTGGATGTGGTAAGTCATGTCTTTAGGCGGCTGAAGCATGAAAACTTCCAGGAGTTAAGGCCAACTAGGCTACATAGGCTCCCGAAACAAACAAAAATAAACTGGGTGTGGTGGTTCGCTCTGTAATGTCAGCATGGGAGGTAGAGGATCAACTTAGGGTCATCCTTCACTAAATAACAACTCAGAGGCCAACCTGCACTACACCCAACAACAACAACAAACGAAGCAGAAGAAAACAGCAACCAAAAACACCTAACGTGCTATTTGCCTAAACTATATACTGTGGAGAAATTGATCATCCTCGTTTCTTTTAATCCAGCAAAGGCATGTCTCTGTTCTATGTGGGAAAACTCAGTACCTCTACTAAACATATGTTGGAAAGGTCTGGAGTTTGGCTTAGTTTGAGCCTCATTTGGTATCAACATGAAATAATACATGTTTGATTCATTTTTTAGTGTTTTATGTAGTAAGAGGGGGGAGGGGGTTCAAGCTTGATATGTAGTAAGACTGGACTTGAACTCCTGGATCCTCTGTCTCCACCTTCCAAGAGCTGGGATTATAAGCATGTGCTACACATACAACTCCTTTTTTGTTAGTTAGGATTTCACACTGCAGCCCAGGTGACTTCAAGCTCACTGTATTTATCCTGTCTTGGTCTCTCTAGTGCTAGGACTACAAGTATGAACCACCATGTTGGCTCCCAATTCCAGTGTCTTAAAACAAGATACCAGAGAACATTTTCTGGTGGGACTAACTTCTGTTCTTGTCTAAATGTCTATAAAACATGTAAATGGATTGTTTATAGCACACTATTTAGATGACTCCATGATGGTACTGCTGCTCTGAGAGGGGTCAGCTCAAGCAAGAACTTGAAGCACCTTCCAGTAGGTGCTCCTTGGCAAGCCACCTGTGCCCTCAGATACTACAAAGCACTGTGGGGTGCTTGTTTCAGTGATAAGTGACCTTAAGGTAAAGGGACCCAACCTTCTCCAAACCAGTACCACTCTCCCATCTTTCTCCTTGGTTCCCAGAAACAGGCTGCAATCACATGGACGGAAGGTATCAGATCTACGGAGAAGACAGGACAATTTAGGGAGAGGAAAAGGCCTTTGAAGGGTCAGAGAGTTGTCCTCTAACTTCTTCAGTGCACTGTGCCTTTCACAATAAGTAGATCTAAAAATAAATAAAAACTTAATAACAAAAGTATAAAGGTACTCATGAGACATCAGGGGCCTCTAAACATTTACTGAATATTTGATGGTGTCAGAGAATTATTACATTTTCAGTTGCCACAATAATACTGTTGACTATGTTTTGAAAAGGGATCTTTATCATTTAGTTAAAAGGACTGAAATCTTTACAGAGGAGATGATATGGTACAAAATAACCTAGGGGGAGGGGGAGGAGAGAATGCAGGCTCCAACGTTACTGTGGAAGCTAGGTAGTGGGTGCACAGAACTTCCCTAGGTTTTATTTTTACACAGGTTCTAGGTTTCCCATAATAAAAGTCTTAAAGAACAATTTAAAAATAGTTACTACCATATTGTTTTATAATAAATGTACCTTAGCTCCTTTTCAAGAACCATAAACTCAATAGGCCAAAACTCCAGCCATCTAAAATCGAGAGTCATTCACATATTATGTTCTCAGATTATGTATTAACTATGCAAAATGATGCAGAACAAGCTTTTGCCTAAAGTAGATTACCACATAATCACTGTAATTTTTTTAAGCATCAGTAGCTTTTCCATTAGAATACTTTTAGAGCTTCCTTTTCATTTAAAGCAACAGTATCTTTTAAAAAAAGCCATGGGATGGGCTGTCAAGATAGTTCAGGAGGTAAGGACCTGCTTGTAAACCTAGAGAGCTGACTTCAAACTCTGGACACCTACATGGGGGAAGGAGAGAACTGGCACCCCTTGTGCCACGGTGTACATGCACCAACCTCCCTCTCTCCCTCTCTCTCTCTCACACACACATAAATGAATAAATAAAAAATAAAGGTTTTTTTATACCATTTGGGGGCATGGTTCAGCAGCAGAGCTGTGTGATGCCCTAGGTTCACCACAGCACACGTGCTCAGAATTCACTCACAGCACAACCAGTGACAGAAAAAGGCCATCTTCCCAAAACAGGTTTTTAATACATACTTTTTAACATTTATTTACTGTGATGTGTGTGTATGTGGCAATCAGAGCACTACTTGCAGGAATCAGTTCTCTTCTTCCACCATGTGGTTCTGGGGATTGAACTAGGTTGTCAGGATTGGTGGGAGGTATATTCACCTATTGAGCCATATTGCTTCAGTTATTTTAACTGAAGGATTTATACTTTTTCTTTCAAAGACAAGATTTCATTATGTGATACAAGTGGTAAGTGATTCTCCTCCTCTCTTAATGTCTTGAGTGCATGGTCACCAATCCTGGTCCAAGAATTTACACTACTGCAAAGGGGCTTGAAGTCTTCTATTTGAATCTCCAATTTATTCCTCATGAAATGAAACACTGAATTATTTATAAGACCATACTAAGAAAAACTGAACATATAAGCATAGGACCAGAGGTTTAAATTCAGAAGACCCAGGAAAATACATTGTAGAGAAAAATTTTAAAACTTGGTGGCTCACACACCTGTGAATCTCAGCAGGGAGAAGTAAGGAGGGAGAAGTAAGAAGATCCCCACAAGTTCTGGGCCAGCCAAAGTTATACAGCCATAACCAAACAAACAAAAAACAAAAACAAAAGCAGAGAGGTCCTGAACTCTGCTCTCATCTGGCTCTCATCTTGACTGTGCCTCCTTCCCACCCAGGCAGGGCCACTGGAAAACATACCATGGCTGTTACTGTGAAGAGCATGTATTTAAGCATTTTGCTAAGGATAGCTACCGTGACTGTGCAGCACTGCTTGAGATATTTCTGTCTATCACAAGGAACATTGCAAACACATACGATTGCTGAACTGAAATATGCAAGATAGCTGGTTTTCTTTTCTTTCCTTTCAGTGTACTAGGGATGGAACCACTGAACCTCACATGTGCTAAGCACAGTCTCTACCACTGAACCTTATCCTCGGCCCAGACAGTTAGAGAGAAAAAATAAAAATAAAAAAGCAAAAAGACTAACTTATGAGCATCCAAGCTTATGGCACATGCAGAGACTAAGCCTTGGACGGTGAGAAGTCACCAGCTCAGTGGAGCCCTAAGAAAACATTTCTTTAACCAAAGTTCCTTGAGGGATTTTACTGTCAGTTCTGAGAAAACAGTTTATCAAACAATGATGATGTTAAAACATTTATCTATTGATGTAATATGTGGGTATAAAAACTTTAGATATTTATTTATAAGTAGCTTGACCAATTTTGAAATCAGATTTCACACAAGAAAGTTTTCACACAAGGAAAAAAAAATATGGCCTATTTTAAAGCTCTAAGTCCACAATTCTGATAGAAAATATCTTAGTTCATTCTAAGTCAATTCTTTAAAAACAAAACAAACAAACAAACAAAAAACCCCCAGGAAGACAAAAGGTGAACTACTATAAAGCTAGGTCCAGAATAGACAGCTCTATGTCCCTTTAAGAACCAAGCAACCTGACACAAGTTCCAGGGTACCTGCTGCTGTAGATCTTGTCCTGCAGGTGAATTTCTGGTTCTTTTTGTACGTGTGATAGAGATCATATCAAAATACCCTACTTTGTGACAACAGGACAGAGCTGCTATAAACTTAATCAGAGCATCTGTGATTGCTTGCAAGAGACCCTCAAAGGACTGGACCTGCTGACATTCCTTCACAGAAGGAACTACATGTAATTCTGTCCCGCTGCATGTGGCTTGGGGAGGCAGTAATATATATTGGAGGTGGAAGATTAACTGTAGGAAGAACTCCATCTGTACAGTTTTGGGGAGGCTGTCACCTGTGGTGGGGTAAGGCTTTTTTGTGTTGCAACTCTTTTGGGGTCACTCCATACTCTTGTACATAAGCCTAAATTCTCCAAGCTGGACTTGATTAAATTGTTCCTTTGGTTTGTCTTTGGCATCCCAGTTGGGTTGAATGGACATTTGCTTATATTTCCTCAGGAAAAACTAGCATAACTTTCACATGCTATGCCACACTCTGTGACTATAGCTCCTGACTATGATACTCATTGCTAGGAAAGCTGAGGCAGGAGAACTGATGAGAGTTTGAGGGCTGACTGGGGTGCAGTGTGAGACTTTGTCTTAAAAACAAGGCTGGGTACAGTGGCTTACCCCTAATATCCCAGCATTTAGGAGGTAGAGGTAGGAAGATTAGGAACACAAGGTCATCCTCAGCCAGTGAATTAGAAGCCAGTTTCCACTATGAGTCTGTCTCAATGCCCCCTCACCCAAAACAAAAGAGAAAAATGTAATAATAACTATCATTGAGCTACTGGCTCTAGTCACCTCTATTTTTTTTAATGCTTTTATTTTTCTAGTTTTATAAGCATATTGAGTGCTTATCCCTGCTTCCCTCTATCCCTCCTCCCTCCCATTTATTTCCCTTCATCAATCCATCCCACTCCTTCCTGCCCTCCTGGCTGTGTGCTTCTATGGACCCAAAGGGTTCCCTCTGGCTTGACTAATCTTGTGAGGATTTAGGCCTCTCTTCAGGCTACCCCACTGATAGGGGCATTTCTCTTCACTCATCCAGCTTGAGTCCCCAAGTTTTCACTACTTGTTCTTATCTCTCTTGAGCTCCTTGTAGTCCATGGGAGTATGTTGGTATGTCAGTCATTACGCATCACCTCTATTTTTTTATTTTTGATTCTGGGGATTGAATTAAGCTAAGCACATACTACCACTGAACTATACCTAGTCCCAAACAGCTTATTTGTGAATCCTCAGCAACCACATATCACAGAGAGCTGATGAATGTTAATGGAGAGGAGAAGTTGAACACAAAGCTGGAAGGAAAATGGGGATCTGTTATACATTCAGAGTACCCTACTTTCCTCACCTAAAAGTGGGCCTTCTGAATGCCTAGCCTCAAGAAGTTCTAGGAAGGTCTATGTCAGTCAAGTACTTGAAAGTCAAATACTTGCTATTTAAACCAGGAGCAACTAATTAAAGGAAATTAGTTCTGTAACATCAGAATTCAGGAGGCTGAGAGGCAGGGAAGGATTGTAACACTAGAACGACTACAGATGCACAGTGAGACCTTGTCTCAAAAAAAAAAAAAAAGGCCGGGATGTAGCTCAGTTGATAAATGCTTGTCTAGAATGAATGAAGCCCTGGGTTCAATCTCCTGCACCTAATAAACCCGGCGTGTGAAGAATGCTGCAATCCCAGCACATGTGAAAAAAAGACAGAGGGATTACAAATACCACATCACTTTCAGCTACATAGCTAGTTCAAGGCAATCTGAAGATATGAGATTCTGTCTATGAATAAATGAAAGAAACAGATGGTAAAGGGGCCAGCAAGATGTCTTGGAAAGGTACCTGAGAACAAACCTGATAACTTTAGGTCAATCCCTGAAAGTTCCAAAAGTTACCTTCTGACTATTACATGTGCCTCCTCCCTCTCTCTCTGATAAACAAAATATTTTTTTTTAATTTTTTATTATTATTATTTATTCCACTGTGTGCATGTACGTGTGTATGTGCGTGCACGTGTGTGTGTCTGTGTGTGTGTGTGTCTGTGTATGTGTAGAACCACGGAGGAATTCGTGAACCACCATGGACTCCTCCACCTCCTTCTGCCCCGGGATTCACAGGCTCCGCCCTACCAGGACCAGAAGCGCAGGCCGCCCCCGCTTCTGCCTGGCGTCTATACGTGGGATCTGGGATCCGAACTCAGGACCTTCTGCCTGCAAGGCAGAGGCTTAACCCCTGAGCCACCTCTCCAGCCCCACAAAATATTTTTTAAAAAAGTAAAGCCACTTGTAATGGAAGAAATGTTTTAATGAATGTCTTTATATTCTGAATTTGCTTTAAGCAGGAAACACCTGGCTCATATCTACGCCCTACCTCACTGTGAACCCGGCAACTATTTTTTCCTTGTACCAATGGGAACTGAACACATGTCAGACAAGTGCTCTGCCACTGAGCTGTAGCCCCAGCCCCTGTTGTCTACAGACTAAAAGGGAGACCAGATATCCAAGACAATTCAGTTGCTAGGTAAGTTTTATCAGCACTGCCTATAACCTGATTTTAAGGTCAGGTGGTAAAGAGACGACCTCAATTAAAGGAGTCCTGGAGAGTAGTCCATGCTACACGGAAGCCAGGGTCAGGAATTTCAGCATCCTTAGCTGATATGGGATGGACAAATAATAACAGAGTTCCTGAGGAGGCAGTTAATTGCCAGGTGGACAACCTATCTCCCGAGCACATCTTCAAAGCGAACCCTAAAGCAATGAAGTTGTTGGCTTCTGTGATCTGGCACAGGGAGTCCTAGTGAGAGATGCTGGCAGACAGTAGGCATTTGATAAGCACTTGTTAATTGGTCCCAACATAAAAATCCTACTCAGCCCAGGATTCAGAAGTTCTGGCCTGGGAGAAGGTTTAGGGAAGAAGGAAGGATTTAAAGCAGCACCTACAGCAGGCAGAATTGGTAGTGCTGTCACTCTGACCAAGCAGACTGGCAAGATAAAGGCAGAGTGACTGAGGTTGAAAGACTATGTCATGATCTTGAGTAGGGTTGCCAGGTTAGCAAATAAAAACAAGCTGATTAATTAAATCTGAAATTCTGATAGTCTGGGGATGTAGCTCAGCAGTACAGCACTTATCTAGCATATTTGAGACCCTGGGGTCTCCCCCCTCCCATTTGCAAAACAAAACAACAATGAAACTAAGTGATTTCCTCACTATCCCAACTACTGAATCATTCTTAAAAGTATTTCTAAGTATTGCATGAGACTGGCTTATGAGACTAACCTGTTATTTTGTGTTTATTTGAAATTCATATTGAATTGGGCATTTTAAATTTAATGTAGCAAAATCACTGTAGATAGAAAGACACTACATCACAGACCTCTTTGCTCTATTTAGGATTATGAAAAACTAGTCACAGAAATTAGTGCTAAAGGACTTAGATGCAGGCAATAAAACACATTTTGTTTTGGTCTCAGAGTCTTATGCAACCTATGCTGGGTTTGAACTCAGGATCGTCTGCTTCTAGATCCTGAGTGTTCTGAGTGTGGTTTCACAGGCATGTGGCACCACGTCAGCAGATACTTTTGTTTTTTTGAGATAGGGTCTTGCTATAGTCCAGGCTAACTCAGAACTCTTGATGTTTCTGCTTCAACTTCCTGAGGGATGGAGTTACAGGCATGTATCATCATGCCCAGCAAGATCTAGTTCTTTAAAAGTGAAAAAGTGGCACATGTGCACCTGCTCGCTCTCTCTCTCTCTTCCCCCCAAATAAATAAAAGTGAAAAAAAAAAAGATAATGGTCAGAATTGCCTGTTCTTAGGCCACAGTGAAATACAATTAGGAATTAAGCCAGGGGTTCTTGTCCTTAGCATTACATTTTAAGATGGAAACTTCTCTGGTGCACGGGGTCCTGCATGTTCTGGGATGTTTCACTGCATCCTTGGTTTCTACCTGCTAGACAGTGACTAGCACCCTACCATGTGACAATCAAAAATGTTTTCTCATATTGTAAAATGTCTCCTGGAGGCAAAACTCCTATTGGAACCAATGAGTTAGAAAAAAAAATGGCTGAATGAACAGCAAGTGTCACATCCACATAACAAAAGTGGTCACATAACAAAAGATGGTTCTCAAGGGAGACATTCCCAGCTCTTCTGGGGCCCCTCCAAAGCCAGCAGAGAGTGAGCCTAGTCATTCAGAAAAGCCCTTTAGCTCCCAGAAGGACCAAAGAAGAACCTTTAGTGGGCCAGTGAAGGTCTGCGTGGCCATGCACAGCAAGAAGACGGTCTCACTCAGTCTTTGAAGACGCTCCTTTTAAGTTAACCTCCCCTCCAACTACACTGCTTCCAAATCTCTTCCTGCCATTTAGAAGTTGAGGATTCTCAGCTGAAAAGGCCTGTATATACAAGGTGCAGATGGCAGCAGTTAGGGCCCTCACCAGATGCTGCAGTCTCTAATTTGATTGAAAGGATATAATTAGACAACAGAAACACTTTAATGAAAGAGCAAAACATGGAGGGAGGGAAGGATTGAAGGCCCTTAACTGATGCCAAAACACCCACCAGTAATAGAGGCTTTGAGTCTGGGGAAAGGCGAGGGGAAAGCCCCTAAAAAAGACAGCTCTCGTCCTGTTTATTTCCCCACAGACATAGAAATGGGGATTTTATTATTGTAGATTTCCACTGTATTTTATGTGGGAACAAACTGATTAGAACCAGAAGATTCTTCGGAAGGACATCAAAGAAAAACAAATATGGCTTCTGTGGTCATTATTAAAAATATTTTTACCAGCCCAATAATTTTCTTTGAAGATGAATTTTTATAGATTGAACAGCAGCAAGTAATTTACATACTATAATGGGATTGGTTAGCAATCCCTACTATTCTAGAAAGAGCTGCATGGACTGCTATGTTGTCGTTGTCATCGACTTTAGGACACTAAGAAGACTGCATAGGCCATACATCATACTTTTGTGGAGAATATAAAAAAAAATCACAAAGGGTTATCATACAGGATGAGGGCCACGGCCATCGTGAATCATCTTTAAAAGTTGCCTATGCTGGTTTTCTATTTCCTGGCTTTAACATTTTGAGTGTGAGTATAGTGTTCTGGTTCTAACCAAGAATTTAACCAAACTGAAAGAAATCCAGGCCTCAAAGCCTGCAGTTGCTAATGTGGTGTGACACTCGGGTTTTGGAAGTGGCCACAGCCTCCTCAGCCTACTAGAAGCAGGGCCCCGCCCTTGCGGTAAATTGAACAATAAAAGTTTAATGCTTTGGCTGGGTGCCAGGGATCAAATCCACAGCAAGGGGAACTGGAAGTGGGGCCCAGCAGAGGAGCAGCCCCCAGAGGGTCCTGTTGCAGAAGCAAGAAGGACAGGGACAACTCTCCCTCTGAGGTGGCCCAAGCCCTTATCAGCAGAGGCGCTGCCTGGCACCAACTCGGTCCTCTTCAAACTGGGACATGGCCAGGCTGAGGAGGTGGTTACCTAGAAAGAAGACAGGAAAGGGGAGGAAGAGAGTCCCTTGGAGGAAAAGAAGGCACATTTCAGCAAAGGGCCTAATCTGTGAGAGGTACCCACAGACACCTTGTGGGCATCTCTACAGTGCCCTCTCTTCTTTTCCAGTTCAGTCTGGATCTAGACTGTCTCAGAAGCCCAGGTCTAGGGAAGAGGCACTGCCACCTGGAGAAGACAAGAGACAGGGCAAAACCAGTGTGACTTCGGCCCACTCCTAGAGGAATGCTTCTGGGTTCTGGCTGGAGTCTCAAGCTTGACCTGAACATGAAAAGGAATATCAGTCATTTTTTGTACCCACCTGGAGGATGCACTCTGAGCCAGCCAGATAGGAGCTTGCCAAAGGATAGCAGAGGTTTGGGGAGGAGTTCTCACCTCCACACCTCTGTAGGTAGCATGGCAAGGGACCCGTTCTCAATGTTGTTGTCACCAAGAGGCAAAAGCTCAGACAAAAGCTACAGATCCAAACTTCCGGTCGCTCTCAAGTGTTTCGCATTAACTGTTCCACAGCACAAACACAATCAGCTTGGTATGCTTGTATGTTTTTGTGTTTTTTTTTTCAAAAATGTTTCAATTAAAATAAAATAATCAGCCATGCTAAGTACATTTGTAACGACCACTTCAGATATGATAATGGAACCATGGAAACAAAAATTAACTGCTCAGGAAAGCGACAGAAGTTTGCTTTCCTTTTCTTTTCTTTCCCTCTCTCTGGGTTATTTTTCTACATCTGGGGTTGGTGCCACCTGCTGCCCGGGTTTTCTTCCTGAGAAGCAGATCTCTGTACAGTTTGTTTCAAGCAACATCTGTAGACATAGCTGAACGAATGAGCCACGGGCCAGTTCTCAGGCTCTGAGCGTAGTGCACACTGAACCACACAGAATTCTCTTTTTAAGCTTTTTAAACAGTCTAATGATCTAGATGTACGTTCATGAACTTTCCCCATCTGTACCTTTTTTAAAAAAAATCATGGTAAAACATAAAATTTATCATTTTAATTAGTTCTCCCTCCTGTCTGCAGGGTCTTATATTGTTGGGGCTGCTGGCCTTAAACTTTCAGCTCGAACTACTCTCTTGCTTCAACCTTCCAAATACCTGGCACAAAAGCTACAGATGCACACATACTACTTCACCTAACTCCCACAAGTATCTAAAAATTAACTGTTAAAAAAAAAGATACACCTGGGCCTAGAACAAAAGTCTTAATGAGCCATGAAGATGGTTCAGTGGGTAAAGCTTCTTGGAGCAGCAGCCTGATAACCTCAGTCCAAGCCTCAGAACCACATAAAAAGCCAGATGCAGAGGCATGTATCTCTAATTCCATCATCATGCCTGCTGCAAGATGGGAGGTGGAGACAGGAGAACCACCCCCAGGAACAAGAGAGACCCTGACTCAGAGCAAGTTGGAAGGTGAGAACCAACTCCAGAGAAAGTTGTTTTCTGACCTCCCTATGTATGCTACGGCATGCATGCATATGTAATGGACACACATGTGCACACACATAATTTTAAAAATTATTTTTTTAATTGGAAAGAAAAGCTCAGTGAAATACAATTTGTGAGCCAAATGAGGACTACTTCTTGTTTTCACACAGCCCACAAGCTAAGCTAAGATTAGGTTTTAAATTTTGGAAAATTCAAAAGGACAATATATTATAGCATATAAAATGATAGTAAATTAAAATTGCACTGTCCATAAAGTTTTATTAGAACCCAGCTCTGCCTCTTCATTTTGTGTGTAGCTACTTATGTCCCACATAGTCAGATCTGAGTAACTGTGGTGGAGGCAGTATATAGCTCACAAAGACCAAATTATTTACTGTTTTGCCCTACTCTAGCCTCAGGCAGAATTCAAGGCTCAAAAATTCTACTCAAGGGTTGTGAGATAGCTCTGCAGGTAGAGACACCTGTTAACGCAAGCCTGACAAATCAAGTTTGCTTCCCAGATCTTTACATTTATTTATTATTTATTCAATTGTGTGTGTGTGTGTGTGTGTGTGTGTGTGTAGAACCATGGACAAATTCGGGAACCACCATGGACTAGCTCCACCTCCTCCTTGTTTACTCTGCCCCAGGATTCACAGGCTTTGCCCTACCAGGATCAGAAACTCAGGCCGCCCCCACTTCCGCCCGGTTATATGTGGGGTCTAGGATCCGAACTCAGGACCTTCCGCCTGCAAGGCAGAGGCTTAACCCCTGAGCCACCTCTCCAGCCCTGCTTCCCAGATCTTACGAAGTGGAAAGAGAGAACTCTGGACTGTCACGGTATGCATGTGTCGCACTCTCCTCTCTCATGCATATACACAAAATAAATAAATTTTAAATCATCTAAACTATGGCTGTAGACATGGCTCAGTGGGTAAGAGTTTGCTATCCAAGTATGAAAACCCAAGTTCAGATAACAATACCCATATGAAAAAGCCATGTGTGGTCCTGTGAACCTGTAAACCCACCTCTGTATGGGAGAGACAGAGGATGACCTGGGTTTGCTGGCTCCCGTCTAGCTCCAGGTTCAGTGAGAGGATTTGTCTTAAAGCACTAAAGCACAGTATGATAGAGCAGAACGCATGACATGCCGATCATGCACTTGTGCACACATGTGTATACATACTGCACATACAACAAAGTCATAATAAAAATTCTAAACTAAGAACTGCCTATTACCAAAATCTCCAGTCAGGATATTATTAAGCTATCTTCTTAAATATTTATCTATTGTGTGTGTGTGTGTATATGCATGCGTGGCCAAGCCACAGAGTGCTGTGGTAGTCAGAGGAAACTTTCGTGAGTCCGTTCGCTCCTTCCAACTGTGGTCCTGGAAATCGAACTCAGGCCATCAGACTTGCCCAGTAACACTCTAGTCACTGAGCCATCTCACCATCCTTTAATTTTTGTCAAATTATTTATTTTGAGTGAAGCTCTCATTTTGCCTTAGTCATTTATTGCTTTTGGTCTACCTGTGCTAAACTTTGAATGTACTGATATCTATACGGAAATGTACCAACTTCCTATTGGTTACTAGTGAGTCTGCATACAACATTTCCTCCAGATTTATAAGGGGAGAAGCAGTGAGACAGCTCAGGAGATAAATGCATCTGCACATAAACCTGGAGACCTGAGTCTGATTCCTGGAGCCCACGTGGTAGTGAAGTAGAATTCCAGGATTAAGTAACAGAAGGAGAATGACTTCTAAAGGTTGTTCTCTGAACTCCACATGCACACTGTGGCTTACTTGTGCCCTCCCTCCCTTCTTTTCTTCCTTCCTATCTTCACGTCCTATCTTTCTTTAACAATAAGTCCTTCTCTAACAAATAAATATAATACAAAAATATTTATTAAAAAAGACACACTGATATCTGAAAGATTTAAATTACTTGTCAAAAAGCCAAAACAAGATGTGCTACAGAGTATGAAGCCATTTCTGGTAAGTGACCTTGGGTTTTATGCAATACATACCACTAGCCAATGGGACATTCTAGATAAGCAGTTAGGGGAGGTTAGTAAGAGACCACCATAAACCTCCATCTTCTCTCTTATCAGTAGAAAAGGAAAGAATGTCAAAGAAAGAATGGAGAGATGGGAGATCATTTGGGGTTGACTACACACTGTAATTAGAACAGCATTGATGGGGAATGAGCTAACTGTTTTTATAAAGTCAGCATTCAAAAATGCAAACCACCAGTAATTTAAATATTACAAAACGGTGCAGAATATCAGTACTGAAATAATTTTTTCCATCCACAAAATTTGAGAGAAAATTACAGTATCACAAAATATGAAATGGTAAGCTTACATCTTTAGTGTAGAACGTGGGTTTTTTTTTTTTTTTGAAAGGATTTAACAAACTAGTGGGTAGGCTCCTGACAGGATGTGATGCTGAAAACCTCGTGCTGTGCTTCAAACGCTGCTTCTGGAAGTGGCGGGCCCTGTCACAAAAGCAATGATGTAGTAGGGAAAGGCTCTGCACGAGAACTTATTACACAATGGCCATTTATTTGCTCTTATCTCAGACTCTTAAATAAATGCACACTGACATTTGGGGGTTACACTACCCAAGTGCTGCTGTGCTTAACTGGAAGGTAGCAGATGCCATCTTCCAACAAGCACAGTTGACTTATGATGCCTTTCAGGGCTACCACACTGCCTTTCCAGAAGGGGAACCAGCCTATTTCCACCTCTACCGCTTTCTGTAGAGGACATCAAATCCTCAACACAAGAGATGTCAAAGTGGAGCTAAGGGGTTACTAGGTTACAGTTATGTTGACATGTCCTGGCTTTCAGAATGTTCCTCCCTCCCTCTTCACCTACTGCAAACAGAAGTGATTAAATTATAGAAGTCCCACAGAAGGCAGCAATCACTTAGAAACCACTTACTCAGCCTCTCGGTTTTGGAGTGCTGGAAGACCCTCATTCTATTGATCTAAAGCCAAGCTTTGACTTTGACAGGGATTCATTAGACAAGAAGCTCACAGCATTCCCAGGGCAACTGAGGTGTTCAGCCCCTGATGAACTGTGAAGCACTGTTAAAAGTATTATTAACATGTCTGCCGACTGTTTTTTGTATGTGGTAATATACATTACTTAACAATATATCATGTAATCTTCATCACCACCCTGCAAGGGAGTGAATTATCATCATACCCCCTTTCCAGATGATGAAAGCAAGGCTCACAGAATTGGAAGCTTGCTCCAAAATCACACAGAAAATGACAACTCCAAGCCTGGGCTTTTTCACTAATCCAGGCGGGCAAGTAAGCAAAGCAACCCCAACTTTCTTTCAATCAGCAAAACCCTGTCTTCTCACTATCAGTCTGCAACTTAGGGTGGAGAACCCTGGGGCCAGTTTTCCCACTCCCAGCTGACCGGTAATGAACTTTTCTTCCCTCTCACAAAAGTCCTGTGCCCAACACCCAAACAACCTGCAAAGCAACACCCGCTTGCCTGCTCTTCAACTTGGAAAGGATTCTGCTGCAAGGAAGGGTGTGTATAGAAGCTAAACAAAGTCCGGGTTTCCATCCCGATTCACGGCACCACCTCAGGAATCTGACTTCCCAAGTCTTGGCCTGGGAAGCAGGTGACCTATTTAAAGTGTTGGGGTCACCCAGGACACGAGATTCAAGAGTCACACACACAAAAGTACCCTTAAGTGGACAGAGGAGAAGTTTCCAATCACCAAACTACCCTCTTTTTTTTTTCTCTGTCTCTCCCCTTGCTGGGCAGTCCACTGAATCCCGGGGGAGTTCCAAGAGGTCGGAGGGGGTGACCGCGAAGTAAAGAGTTCTGGCTGGGCACGAGGAGGGTCGTTCCAGGATCGCGACCCGACTCTAGCGGGGGCTGCAGGGGCTGAGTGAGACCACGCCGCAGCTAGCTCTCAAGGAAGTTAACAGCGTCGGGTCCTCTAAGGGGGCCCAGACCCAGCCAGGTCTGAAATACTGGGAAGTCCGCTCCTCCCGCCTCCGCACCCACTTCGGCGCGGAGAGACGCTGGGGGTCCACCCAGGGAAGAGCGAGGGGAAGAAAAGGAAGATGGGGGAGCGTCGCCCAGGGGCTCGGGGGAGAGAGAATCCTGTCCCGGGGGGTGAATCGTTCAGGGTCTTGGGGAGAGGGTGCAGTGCTTTGAGGCAGGGAGCCGTCCAGGCCCCAGGTGTGTTACCAAATCTTAAGGGACAAGACCCCAGGAGGTCCCGGGGCACCGGGCGGGGGTGGGGGGGGGCGTCCCCGCCCCGGGGGCATCGCTGATGGACGTAGGAGCCAAGCTCGGCGGAGGCGAGGAAGAGACTCTCAACCCGGGGAGTCTGCGAGAGGCTTGGGAAGGGGGTCCCGGGAGCACCGAGGTGGTCAGGACGTCCCGGCCTGGGGGCGTCGTTGAGAGCGCAGGTTCCGAGGCGGGGGTGGGGTGGGGGGCATCTGGAGGGTCCCGGAGAGTCGCCCGCGGGTTTGGGGGAGGAGTCTCGGGAGCACCGAGGCGAGAGGGAGCGGGCCCCACGGGCGGGCTCCGCGCGGGGCAGGCGCCGGAGGGTCGCTCACTCACCGGGTCCGGGGCCGAGGCCGGGGCCGGGCGCGGGCCGGGCCGCCAGCGTGAGCGCGGCGGCGGAGAGCAGCGCGAGGCGGGCGGCGGGCGGCGCCATGGGCCGTCAGTGCGGGACCCCGGGGCGCGGCCCGGGGGAGAGGGGGCAGCGCTGGGAGCCGGGGGCGGCCATGGGAGCGGGACTCGGAGCTCGAGCGTGACCCCGCCCCGGCCGCCCGGCTGCCCCGCCCCGGCCCGCCCTCCTCAGCGCCGCCACCGCCCCGGCCGCCCGGGGGCCCGCCAGGCCCCGCCGCGAGGCTCGAGGGGCGGAGCCGATGCGTAGGCACGTCCTGCCCCGCCCCGTCTGCCACTCACGCGCCAGGCCCCGCCCCCTCCACACCTGGGTCCGCCCCCGCGTCCCGCCTTCCCGGGCCCCGCGCGGGGCCGAACCGGCAGGTGACGGGCGAGGGGGCCCTGCCTCCCAAGTCCCCACCCCCAAGTTTGGCCTCGATGAAGCAGGCCCGGCGCCCGGGGACCACCTCCCCAGCTTCGTCCTCACCCGGGTCGTGACCCACGCGCGGACTCAATCGACCACAGCGGGAGCAATCAATCAGAGCCGCCGCTTTTCCCCCCTTTGGCTCTTGGTTAACAAAAGTGTGCTCTGGAATCCTCCTGACCCGGTTCGTAGCACACTCGGCCGCCCACCTGTAAGATCTTGGACGGATTTAAAGGAAGTAGAACTCGCCTGTGGTAAACAGGGTGTCGACAAGCAGCTGCTCCCCAGAGCGGCTGTACTAAATGAGGCAGTGCTCGGAAGCCACGCACGCACAGTAGGGGCTCACTAAGTGTTGAGTTCTTTCTCCCAGGGCCCTGTGGCTACGAAGGAGGTGACGTGCTGAGCCTTGGTGCAGAACCGTATTGCACATCCCGTGTCAACTAAGGAAGTTTTATTGTTCTTTCCAAACTAATTTTTTTTTCCCAAACTAATTTTTAAAAAATTGTACGAAAAATTTTCTAGTAGGACATATATATGTATATAATCGTATTGTAGTTGATCGAGGCTCAACCATCTGCAAGAGCGGAAAATAAAAGGCCTTTACAGGATCTGATGGCTGTGTAGCTTACAGGTTGGCGATTGTGGGTCGTGGGCATCTGAGACCTGCTCAACTTATGGCACCCGAGAGGCAAGATTTGCCCCCCAAATCTCTCCAGTCGCACCCGGATCGGTCCGTGGGCCTCCTCCTCCCCCTCACACCCAAGGCGGAGGGGATTTTTCCTATTGCTCCCGCCTAAAACGCCTTGGTGACGCCCGGCGGGACAGGTCCGGGCGGCGCGCCGGGTGCTTTCAAGTCCTTGGTCCTGGGCTTGCAAGTGCGGGCCTGCGCCCCTCTCGGCGGCGGGAACATCTGCGCTCGTGTGCCGACTCGCCGCGTCCAGAGTGGGGCTGGGCGGTACCCGCCCCGCGGGTTCCCGGGCCTGCCTTGGGTGCACCCTCCCCTGTACCCCTTCGCCCTCTCCTAGAGACTACGCCCCCTCCCATCCCTCCTGGTTCCCTCACCCCACAAGTCAACTCGCAGGGCCCAGCCCTTAAGGGTGCAGCCTACCTCCCACGAGGGCCCTCCGTTTTCGGTCCCTCTCCACCCACACGACCCAGCGCTGTGGCAAGAAGAATCTTGTTCAATTATTTGTTTTCACTGCCGTTCCTGCGTTCAAGAATCCTCTGGGATCCTCCTGTGAGCACAGGGACACCCTCCCCACCACCCAGGGGGACACACCTTCCACCTGCCGGCTCTCACTCAGACTCTGTGCGGTCCCACAATTTGGGACTCTTGCAGGAAGCTCTTTCCTGAATGTTTTAATGTGACCCAGAAATGGAAATAACCTTGGCTATAGTCACGACAAGGAAACAATCAGAAACAATTGTTACAGCCATGTTCGTGATGGTAACGCGCGCCGTGAGGAGTCCAGATAAGGGAGTCACAGGTCACGTGGGACCTTCACATGGGATTCCTGATGCTACCTCCCCATCTTCCCCTTCCCACTTCCCTCCCCGTGCTTGAGATCTTGGAAGTACTTAGTAGGTGGAAGGTTAACTGAAGGCAGATTGCTTCCTGAAGTTGTCATTCATAACCGGATAGGACGTTTTTGGTGCTCCAACTACTTTTAAGTCACCCAGGCTCCTGTAAGTAGCCCCTCCACCCGGTGCTTCTGTTAGTAACAACCCCACACCCATGCTTCAGTAAGTAAAGCCCTACAAACTCATTTATTCACCGTGCTAGGTGGAAGCCTTACTTTGGTCTGTTGTTGGTACCATATCTAAGGATGAGTTCAGGTTTGCTCATGGAACCTGGAAAAGCAGGTTTGTGTGTGTTGGGGCGGGGTGGGGGGGTGGGGGGTTGGGGGGGTGGTGGGGTGGGGGGGACCACTTTCTCTAGCAAGATCTGAGAACTCTACACCCAGGACAGGTATTCTTGAAAACAGAAACACCTTTGAAGACAATGGAGTGTGCAGATGAGTTTCATGTACACACTAGATAAGGTTAACCTGTCTTTCTCCATCAAATATTCAGTGATGGTCAGGGGATGAAGTTCAGTTGGGAGAATGCTTGTCTAGCATGCACAAAGCCCTGGGTCCAATCTCTAGTATGTAACAAACTGGATGTAGTGCCACGTGCACATAATCTCAGCAAGTAGAGGCAGGAGGATCAGGAGTTCAAGGCCAGCCTTGACTAATGAGTTCACCTCAAAGCAAAAACAAATATTAAGGGCTATCCTGAGTGCCCAGGACAAGTTACCAACAGGACAGGCCCAAATCTCCCTCCTGAAACAGATCCTAAGTTGGGGTTTGTATGTAAATTTCAGACATCCAAAAGTACTACACGGAGACAATTAAGTGATGTTGGCCCAGCAGTGAGCATGTGTTGAAGGAGCAGACTCCCCTCTATTATGGTGGGGAGCGAGGATGTGGCACACTGCCCAGCACGCATGAGGCCCTGGGTTTTATCTCTAATATTGAAAAAAAAAGTCCACCCATAAGATGCTGGGACTAAGGTCCTCTGAAATTTAAGTTCTCAAACTGTTAACTAGAATCTTTCTGCATCTTTCTAGTGTCAGAGGAGAAAATAAGAAGAGATACACAGGAGGTTCAAGACGAGGTTAATTTGGCTAATTGTGAGCATCCAGCCTTCCTGATAATTTCAGGCTGGTCTGCCTCCCCCCCCCAGGGAGTTTCCTCTTACAAGGTTGGCATCAAACCCCCCCCCCCGTGGTTTGGTATAACCAGAACCCAGCTCTGTGCTTTGCACTACCCAGTGAGAGATGCAAATACAGGGTAATTTTGTTCAAGCTTATTAAGATTCTCAAGCCTGGTGTGGCAGCTCATACTTGTAAGCCCAGGAGACTGAAGGAGGAGGATGGACAGGTATTCAAGGACAACCTGGGCTACAGAATGGGACTGTGTCTCAAAAAAGAAAGAAAGAAAGAAAGAAAGAAAGAAAGAAAGAAAGAAAGAAAGAAAGAAAGAAAGAAAGAAAGAAAGAAAGAAAGAAAGAAAGAAGAAAGAAAGAAAGAAAGAAAGAAGAAAGAGAGAGAAAGAGAGAGAGAAAGAAAGAGAGAGAGAGAAAGAAAGAAAGAGAAAGAAAGAAAGAAAAGAGAAAGAAAGAGAAAGAAAAAGGTGGGGCTATCAGAGCATAGATTAAAGCAAGGGTAGTATCCTTCCTGGCATGAAGATCTGTGTCCACACTCCCCTCCAGCCTTCCCCACCCCCACCTTCTCTTTCCAGCTAAAGACCCAGCACAGGTGATGGAAACAGTGCACAAGGGGCTAAAAATACAACGGCAGTGTGTCTAGGTCACGGGCGCTTAAGGGCTCAAGGTCTTTTGCTCAGTTATGTGGTCCTGGCCTCCTACAGGGAGCAGCCCAGATACTCAATGCTTTGCATGCCTGGGGCTTCTAGGAGCTTCATTTCATGGAAAGAGGCAGTGCCTGTGACTCCAGGAAGAGGGATGCTGGTTGTCTCTGCCTGCTGGCCTGTGTGCACTTCATGCCTTCCCGAGAGACCTAAGCTGGTGGAGTTTGAGTCCAGCTAGTGCCAGAAACACCAACTGGGATGATTTTCGCTCAAAGGATGGCATGTGGCAAAGAGCACGATGCACGAGGGTCTGGTCATGACAACAGCAAACATCTGCGTGGTGTTGGTGATAGTGTTCCTCAGTTTCCCCTTCTCTCCCAGTCATCTTTCAAAGGAGGTCTTTTGCCACCACTAGGCCTCAGTACACAGAGAGCCTACAGTGGGGACCTGGGCTCTGAAGCCAGGCAGTGGGACTTCAGGTCTAAGCTCTTAAGAACTTGTAAAGCTGAAGATGGTGGCGAAATCTATAATCTATTAGGAAGTAAAGATAGGAGGATCAGGCCTTTGGGCTATCATGACTACACAGCAAGTTGTAGGTCAATCTAGACTACACAAGAACTTTCTTACGCATAACACACACACACACACACACACACACACACACACACACACACACACATACAGGTATGTACATACTAACCAGGATAAATTGTCTCCTTGTCTTTCTGGGGCTCTCTCAACAGACACTATGGAGTGATCTAGGACTGGAATTAGGGTGAGATAAGTATGTATTCAGGCTCAAAATTTAAAGATAGTTAATAAAAACTACTCAGCAATTAAGACAAATGTTATTTAATAGTCTACACACATGTTCATATATGTGTGCATGTGTGTGGTGTAGCTGGGGAGCTAGCTCTGGGCTTTGCACATACTAGGCAAATGGTCTTCTTCTAAGCTACATTTCTAATATTCATTTTTAATAACAAATCTTTACACCTTTATCTGAGCTTTCTTTCTTATAGCCTAGGCTGGTCTCAAACTTGCTACATAGCTGCAAGAAGGCCCATTCAAATCACAGCATGGTGGAGATCAGAGGACAATTCTGAAAGTCCTCTTCCTCTACCATGTGGGATATGGGGATGGATTTTAGGTCTCCAAGTTTTTGTACAGACACCTTACTCTCTAAGCCATCTTGTTAGCCCATAATAACTTTTTAATGCAGTGTTGTTTTTCTTTTTTGCATGTTTGTGTGTGCGTGTGTGTGTAAGTAAAGAGGGTACTTGAGTATGTATGCCTGTGGAGGCCCAAGGATAACACTGAGACTCACTCTGGATTGTTCTACATCTTCTGGCTTTGCTCAGTGGTTTCCCAGCCTCCACCTTCCAGGGGCTGGAATTGCAAGCTGCTGCCATATCTACCAGGATTTTTGTATGGTATCTAGGGATGTGAATTCAGTTCCATTTGCGCAAGCTGAGAGGAAACAGGGCCAGACTACCAACCTCAAGACCTGCCCAAGGTAACTTGCCTTCCTTTAGCAAAGCTCTATGTCTTAAAGGTGCCACACCTTCCCAAACATTATCACCAGCTAAGAATTCGAATGCATAAGCTTATTGGAAGCAATTCATATTCAAACCATGACAGACTTCCTTTAACATTTTTTTAGATTTATCGATTTATCTAGTGTGTATGTGTGTGTGTCTGTGTGTGTATATGTGTGTATGTGTGTGTATCAGAGGGTACTGCATGTGTCTGTGTAGGCCCAAGGGTGACTTCAGGAATCACCCTGGATTGCTTCCACCTCCTTTTTGCTTTGCTCTAGAGTTTCTCAGGCTCCACTTTCCAAGATCAGAAGTACAGTCCTCCACCATTTCCTCTTAGTGGTTTTATATGGCACCTGGGGTCCGAACTCAGGACTTTCTGCTTTCAAGGTAGAGACATAATCCTTAAACTATCTCTCTGGCTCCCTTTAACATTTCTTAGAGGGCAGGTTGACACCTACTCCCTTGACTCGTGTGTGCTTTCGTGTATGTATTTATGTGTAAAGAAGACACTTGAGTGCGTGTGTCTCCAAAGGCCCAACAGTGACATTGGGAATCATCCTGGATTATCCTGTCGCCTTATTGCTTTGCTAGGGTTTCCCAGGCTCTGCCTTCTGGAGCCAAAATTGCAAGCTGTGGTTACCAGTTTCACCAGGCATTTTTTACATGGGATCTAGGGAGTCTAAACCCAGGTTCTTTTACTTTTGAGGGAAAAGCTCTTAATGCGATGCCTTAAAAAGGAAAAAAAAAATGAGGACTGGGAAGATAGCTTAGTAGTTAAAGCTCTTGCCTTGCTAGCAAAAGGACTAGTGTTCAGATCCCCAGACCCCATATTTAAAAAATTCTGAACAGGCATGGCCACCTACTTATAATTCCAGTCCCAGAAGATGGAGTCTGGGAATCCCCACAGTAAGCTGGTTATTCTGACTACCCTAATAGAGCGCTCTGGGTTTGATTAAAGATTCAGGTTCAAAAGAATAAGGTGGAAGAATGATAAAGGATGATTCTGCATATCACTTTTGGGTCTCCGCACATATGTGACCTGATGTGCATGTGTACATACCTGTGTGCCTACCCATTTTCATACACTCATACACATATGCAAGCCCCTAATACATGAAAGCCTGGATTCTATCCCTAGCCTTGAATAAACCAAAAGAATAAAACTGGATGTGATTGTATACACCTCTAGGAGTAGAGAGTCCAGCACCCAGGAGGTAGAGATATCTACATAGGGAGTTTGAGACCAGTCTGTGATCCAGGAGATCTTACCTCAATAAATGAACAAGTCAAAAAAAAATCCTCCATGATAAATAAAATCTCTCTCCCATTCTCTCAGCTAGAGTTTTTATTAGTAGAGCTACATGTATCCTAGCCCATTATCACCATTTCAAGTCAATACAAGATCCACACTCTCAGGTTTCTCAGCATTGTGTGCGTACTGATGCCGTCTCCCCAAATTTCCTAGCTCAGGCAACTCAAGGGAAGCAGTACTTTGCTGAGCTAAGGAAACCAGGGTTGGAGAAGAAACTGTTTTTGAACCTGACATGTGAGCGATGGACACATTTAGTAGAAAATGAAGAAATGGGAGTCCTGGTGCGTCTAAGGTCAGATGGCAAGCAGTGGCCAACGGACAGAGGCCACCCTTCATAGCCCGGGCCTGTGATTGGTGTGGATTCTGCACATGTGTTCCACATCACTGCATCACAGCTCAGGAATCTTTTCAAATTCTCTCTCCCAAGTTTTTCTCTTCGTTTGCATCACGAACTTCAGCTGTGTTCCCATATGGGTGTGGAAGTTTGCTGGTTGGGTGTTAAAATAAAAACATCTGAGGAGATGAGAAAGAAAATATTCCACCAGAACTTGGATGAGGGTGGGGCCATGAAGGGAGAAGACAAGAATTCATAAAAAATGGGCTCGATTTCTTCCTGATTAGTTGACCTTTCCAGAAACAGCAGAAGAGCTAAGGAAAACTGAAAGAGAAGAAAAGAAAGAAGGAAGGAAGATTAGAAGAGCTAAAAATACTAGGAAGAAAGCTTGGCTAAGCATCAAAGAAGGGCAGATGCATTTCCAAATAGCAGCACCAGGAAGCCCAGCTCCAAATAATGTGTGGGAAACACAAGTTTAGTTTGAACTCAGCAGAGGAAAATAAAGGAGCTTCGTGGAACATTGACTTGTGGAACAAACCTTCCAGCAACGTTTTGGAGGGCCTAGTGCCTTAACCCCAAATTCTCCTGTCAAGAGTTAACCCAATCCAACCCTACCGAGCATCCAGGTATGTTCAGAGGTGGCATGGCCATAAAATCAACCCCACTATGCGTTAAGCGTTGATGCTGAAGTTAGAAACTATTATCATGGTTTCTGGACCCTGGACCAAACTGTGTTTGGAGTCTGACTTAATTCTCAACACCCTTTAAAGGAAAGGTCCATAGTAGAGACTGATTACTTTCTGTATCCACAAGGACCCTTGTCCCTTTCCAGCTGACAAAGCAAAGAATCTTCCAGAAAATTCCCACAAGCCAGGTCAAAGTGTTTCTCTTTGTATATATCACTTCAATGAGGTGACTCAATGTGATGAATATGTAGAAAAACAAAATGATCAAGAAAAGGAAGGCCATGGATCTGGGAATGCAGTTCTATAGTAGAGCACTTACCTAACATGTAGGAGGCCCTGGGATTCCTCCCCGTAGCACAGTTCACATGTGTGCAATTACACATATGTACAGAAGTTTGATTCATGAATCAGCTTCAATGGCTCCTTCACCTTTTTTTTCATGTGTAGATGTGGGTGTTTGTATGTGTGGATATGGGTGGAGGTGTGTGTGTGTGTGTGTGTGTGTGTGTGTGTGTGTGTGTAGATAGGTGCACTGGGTATGCCTGTGGAGGATGAAAGGCAACTTTGAGAATCATCCTGGATTGTTCTACTTCCTTATTGCTTTGCTCTGGGGTTTCCTAGGCTCCATCTTCCAAGACCAGTAGTATAGGACATCTCCATCTTCTGCATAGCATTTTTTAAGAATCTACTTTGGTCATTTTATTCCTTCAAGAGTGTAAGGATTAGCTAATTCCCAGATTGGAGGCTGAATCAAGATCACTTGGGGATTTGAAACCAGCCTGTAGAGGTCTAAGGGTAACTTCAGGAGTCATCTTGGATTGCTTCTATTTCCTTTTTTGCTTCACTCTGGGATTTCCCAGTTGTCTTTCATAGTTGAAGTGTAGGCTGGCCACATTTCCATCTGCATATTTTTTATGTGGGATCCAAACTCAGATCCTTTTGTGTGTCTTATTCCCTGAGCCATCTCTCCAGCCCAGAGCTTTGCTGAGACAAGATGCTGTTGGTTATCTGAAGTCATAATGGAGACAGTCTTCTCATTCTGATGAAGGCATGTGCAAACTACATATGTACACTGTCGTGGGTCACTATTTCCTCGCTTGTCAGGATAACAAAGAGCACCCTTCTTTCAAGTCATTCCTGGTTGACAGCTTCTTAAATCAACAGCTGGCTACCTACACGTGGTCTGAGCGCCACAGAACAATCAGGTCCCAGCTTTGCCCAGCATTTTTACGTGGGCTCTAGGATCCAAACTCAGGTCTTTTTGCTTGCCAGGCAAATATTTTAACCCTTCTCTAGCCCTCACTTCATTCTTTTTGAGATAGGGTCTCTAATGAAACCCAGAGTTCTTCAGTGGGGCTAGTCTGCCTAGCCAACTTGCGAGGGATTCTCAGGCTCCATCTTTCCAGGCTGGTGGGCCACCACCAACCTGACACTCTTGTGGAATCTGGAGATCTGCACTCTGTTCCTTTTGCTTGTAGGGCAAGCACTTTAACCACAGAGCCATCTCTCCATTCCAGAAACATTCTTTACCTTAAAGAGGCACAAATGCTTGGCTTTATAAATCAAATTGGTACACATACACACACACATACACACACAAGAAACCCGAGATGAAGTTCGTGCAAATGTTGACTAGTGTTACTAAGGCTGTAGTCAACAAGAACTGGAGAGAATCTGCTAAGCAAATGGAGCATGAAACAAATAATATTAATAACATTAATATCTAGTTCCTACAAATGTATTCTTCAGTTCAGTCTGCACTGTCACAAAGAAAAAAAAGTACAGTGTTTTTGTCTATTTTTTTTAAATTTTTTTTTATTCAATTGTGTGTGTGTGTATATGTATGTGTGCGAGCGCGTCAGTGTGTATGTAGAACCACGGACGAATTTGGGAACCACCATGGACGCCTCCATTTCCTCCGCCCCGGGATTCATAGGCTCCGCCCTACCAGGACCAGAAGCACAGGCCGCCCCCGCTTCCGCCCGGCGTCTATACGTGGGATCTGGGATCCGAACTCAGGACCTTCCTCCTGCAAGGCAGAGGATTAATCCCTGAGCCACCTCTCCATCCCTGTTTTTGTCTATTTTTTTAACATTCCCATGCAACATTATTCTTGGTTGCTAACTATGCACTAGAGGTAATATTAAGAGATTCATCTCGGTCGCCCCACTCTGGATGGATGCTGTAACTATGCCTATGCGATAGGAGAGAAGATAGAGGCTCAGAGATAGGCATTTACTCACCTACTGTGAGATGGGTCTGGGATACCAACTGAGCCCAAAGAAAGTCTTGTGCCTGGAGAAGACTGGGCCTAGACCCAGGGATGATGGGTAAATGGACCAATCAGACAAGAGGCCAAGTGCCATAGTTATAATTACAATGGTCCAGAGCAAAGGTGGTGTAAGCATAGGATGATTGTAGAACCTGGGGCCTTGTTCCCAAACAACTTATGCTGCAGTTTCTTCATCTGTAAACTAGGAGTGGCACCAGTATCCACACACATAGGACTGTGGGTAGCATTTCATAACATGACACTTGTAATGTGCTTAATATAGTGCTTGGCCTTCTGTACATACTCAATTAATATCAGTTTTATTGATACAGGAGAAAAGCAAAAGTAAAATTACTTGGGGTTGGTTTAAGAAGGATGGCGGTTACCTTTGGGTTGCCGTTAACTGATGTGAGTCACACCGAACAGAGAGAAAGCAGAACCGGATCAAGTTGGAAGAGCATGTTTCAGGCAGGTGCCATCCATGTGAATAGCTGTGGGCCAGAAGGAGGTTCAAAGTGCTCCTGAGAGGCCAAACTGCGTCACTTGGCCATTGAGTGAAAAAACACAGCAAAGTAAATATGGTGGGCGGGTGCCTGGAAGAAAGAGGTGTTTGAAAGCCAAACTCAACATGGGGAAGGAAGCTGGGCCTGGTGGCAACATAACTGTGATCCAGAACTTGGGAAGTTGAGGCAGGAGGATTGTGAAAATTCTAGGACATAGCCTTGGAGCTTTGGATATGTTAAATAGGGAAAACCTGTCTGATTCGAGCCCTCGCCCTGTGTGTTTGTGTTTGTGTGCGTGTGTGCGTGCATGTGTGTGTATGTATGTGTGTGTGTGTGTTATAGAGGCAAACAAATCTACTCGACTTATACCTTTTTTGAACACTTGCCTTCTGTCCCTGCTGGGCCTAGTTAAATGCCGGTGGAACTTCTCAGGTGGCCCATGGAACCTTGTGCCACCTCTCCAAGATCCACTGGCTCTGAAAGGATGCTGGCTTGTCCAGTTCCAGACATTCGCAAACTCTTCCCAAAGGCAAATCCTTTCCTACGCCCTGCTCTAAAACTGACCCACCTCTTGGGAGGTGAAGCCAGAGTCTGCAGCTGAATGGGCGTCATTGTCTTCCCCAGTGTCTGTGGGTCCAGATGCCGTGGGCCTGGAGTTGTTCTACCACTGTGTAGTCAGTCCATGGTTCGGTCTGCCTGCTGGGCTTTGATTCACTCCAGGGACAGGCAGTCAACATTTCAAACAGGCAACACACGCAATTCCAGGAGTCCTTGCCAGACTCATACACTGTTTTTCCATCATTTCACTCCCCTCCCCCTTGGGAGGGTGCCTCCTTTGGCATTTTGCATATGAAAAATCAAAACCGCCAAGAGGACCAACACCTGATAAGGAGCAGAAAGGCATTGCCCAAGCGTTCCCAGGAAGAGATGCCTTTGTTCTCCTTTCAAGCCCTCTACACTGCTAACCGCTCTAATTACTGCATTTGCCATGGGATGTAAAATAAAACATTCCAGAAGCCATGTTGTCTTCCTGGGAGAGAGACACAAGGAGAGGTGCCCAGGGTTGCAGGAACGTGTTCTCTCATTTCTGGTCCCCAATCCTGGCAGTTGTTTTGATGATTTAACGACCCTCTCTATGTGCATGGAGAAAGACACCCCTGCCCACGGAAGGAAGGCTGCACCTCACAATCTGCAGCATGTCTGGTGGCATTTCATACTACACATGCTTCTGAAGAACTCGAGGATCGTCAACCCCGGTCATTTTATGAGGGGAAATGAGGACCGTTGGCACAACGAAACAGTTTTTTCCAGTATCATTTGACTGTAAAATCTGATGATGTAACACCCGCCCACGACCACATCACTAACCAAAGTGACGTCACAAATAGGAAGAGATAATGGCTCAGAACTGCCTGCGTGTGAACCAAAATCTAAACGAACAGCGGTTTGCCCTCATATGACTGAGTCAGAGAAGGATAGGTGGCTAGAAATACCAAAGTAAAAGAAAAACAATGAAGAGGGAGAAAGAGAAGAAATAACATTTCTTTTCCCTACTAAGTTAGATAAGATGCAACAGATGAAGTCTTAAAAGCCAAATCTCTTTAAGAATGATTTTAATCCCTCCAAAATGTTTTCTTGTTCCTAGATAGTTGTAAGAAATGTGTTTTAGCTTTATGGATCTCGGGAGTGAATCTCCCTATTTAGTGGCTTTTTCTGACTCTCACCAGTGGGGTTAGATGTATTCATGGTCTGTTGGGATTTCCCTGTTGTCATTTCTGTTGTGGCAGTGTGCATGAGTTGTGATTAGCGCCTACACAGAAGTTCTGAGATATCCTCTTTCCTATTCCTTTCTCGCCAGGGGCTCATCTTTCAAGCAGACAGAAATTGTCTTCTATTCCTAGTAAGCCCTGTGTGACCCCCAACTTTCCACTCTTGTATGCATGACATCTGCAAACTGAGACCTTGTGATGTGCCTGTCTTTTCCCTACTTGGTGTGAAAAAGGTCTAGGTGAACAGGAGAGAGGATATAAAAAAGTAAGACTTCTACCATCTGAGAGGAAGGAATGGTGTGGGAGAAGATGTTAAGATGCAGCCACTAAAATTAGAATTGCTAGTTTCCTCCTCCTCTCTCCTCCTCCTGCTCTCTCCTTCTCTTTCTCCTCTTCTTCCTGCTCTCTCCTTCTCTTTCTCCTCTCTCCTCTTCCTCCTCTCTCCTCCTCCCTCCTCAAATTTCTCTCCCTTCCTTATAATTCCAGCATCTAATCTATGAGAGACAAGACCCCAACAAGACTACTGATGGTCCATCTTATCGAACACAAGGCTGCAAAATGGCTTATGTGATCTCCACAGCTCTTGCCAACATCTGGACAGCCAAAATGAGTGCAAAGCAAAACCTCAAGGTCCCAGCACCAGGTGCCACCTCTTGTTAGAAGTGGTAGAGAAACCCGCTAATGGCCAGCACATTCTCCATGGCCAAGGTGGCAACTGAAGGATGCTGCAGAGAGAACACTTTCCAAGTCCAGAGGGCAAAACTCTCCAAGTCTTGAAGCCTGGGGACAACAGGATGCTGACAGGCACCCAGAGGCATAGACGCCTTTAGGTGGTATTCGAGAGGCACACAATGGCCAGTGGTGATGTGTTGGATGGGGAAGGCAAGGTCCATGTAGAGAGGGCTCCATACAGATTTACTGCAAGTGAAAATGCAGGATTGGGGTGGTGGGAGGGTGGAGAGTACCAGGTCCCCAGCGGCATTTGTCATCCATCCCCTGCTCAGTTCTACAGAAGGATGTACGTACATACATACATATGTGTGTACGAAGTACCTTCATAGACACGGGCAAAGGGAACTTGACCATGAAAGGAAAACAAGGGTGAAAAGATGGATAGTGTGTGCACACACACGCCCGAGGTAAGCGATAGCCCTGGCTGTGAACTCGCACTTGGAGAACTTGGCAGCCAGGAGCCTGATCTGACCCCTGCTTGTCAATCCTTCACGTCATGGTAACCAGCAGAGCTATGTCTAGTAGATGGGCTGTTAGAGTTCAAATCCTAAAGCTGACTATAATGGAGTACAATCCTGGGCTTAATTTTGTCATATAAAAGGAGGGATAAGGGTCTTCCTTTCATGGGGCTTCATGAAGATCAAATGAGCAAATACATGAAAAGGGCTTTTGAACAGCACTTGGAACCAAGTAAATAATTTAGGATCCTGTGTGTTATTCACTAAGATGACAACTCTGGTTATTAACCTCATAAGTGTCCTGACCATGAGCAAATCAATTCCAATTTTCCTGCCTTTAAAGATAATTCCTGCTGACCATACAGGACAATACCGTGCTATGTATGAAGGGGTTCGGTACACTACATCAGAGTTAAATTGTTGGTTGCTGTACTGGAGACTCTAAGACACAAACCCCAGAGAATTATTCTGAACTCCCTTCTCAAGTTGTAGCTTTGACTTCTCTGCTTTCTTGCTGGCTAGAGTAAAAAAAAGTTCAAAGGAGAAAAAAGAAACAGTCGGCCAAGATCTTGAGGACAGATATGCTGAACATGTGGCTGCCACCCAAGTGCTACCCCAGGACAGTGGGAAGGCAGCCTGGAAGGGCAGAACATTGTTTCTTGAAACCCCACAGGGATGGCAGACATGGGGGGACATGCCAACCATCCATGGTCCCCCCACCATGGTTTATGGGGCTCTGCATTACGCCACCATTTGTGCCCATGCTATGAAACCCCTAGGAGATATATTGTGGAGCAGGCCAAGGCTATTAAAAACAGCTCCAGGAGAGCCTGGGCTGTCAGGCTGCTGCCTGAAAAGTCCTTTAGAAGGTACTTGGGCAGAAAGTGTACCTGGATGTCCCAATGATCCAAGTTAAAAGTGAAAAAATGACAGGAGCTTATGGGATTAGAATATCCTCTGATAAGGGAGGGTATGATAAACAGTATTTTGCATCTTTTACCTACTCTCAGAGTGCTTTACAAGTAAGTGACTGACTCCTCTCCCAGGAAAATGGGACAATGGCCTAGGATCCCAGACTGGTGTTCCCTCTGCACCCGTGGCTCCGTAGCAGCCGCCCCTTCCGTGGTACTGGCTGAACCCCCAGCCCTCAAGGCTGGCCGTGAGTTTGTGGTTCTCCTGCCTCAGTCTCCCAAACAGGATTCTCCCACCATCGCAGGAGAGCAGAAAGCTTATCGCCACAAGGATGTTTATAAACCTAATCTCTAGTGCTGGCGAAATGCTCCACCACCTGAACTCCCCATAGCAGGTTACAAAGGTGATTCCACGGGTGAGCTGAAGTCGCAAACACTGGCTCGGGTAACCCTCCTGCGGCTCAGCATCTGAAGGCCTAACTGGCCCTTAACCTGTCACAGCAATGACAACATGTGACACGTACTTGATAAAGTTGTATTTTTTTTTACAGTCATTTGTACAATTTGTTACAAAACCATAGAAGACTACAACTTGTTTTAAATCATTTTTTGGTCTGTAAATATGTAAAATCTGTGTGCAATTATCATGTATTTACAGGGCCTTGTGTTAGTCATTTTCAAAGATTATTTCAACAATGTCACACTCTCCACATAAGACATGGCTTAAGATAAATATATTAGTAAATAAATATTCTGAGAACGTATTTCCATAAATGAAAGGTGCTGCTAGACATATTACAGAATATATACATAAGTTGTTTTCTAGCTTTTAAAACATTTTTTAAAAATGGTAATGTTGAAAAAAGAGCCCTTAGACCATCTTATTACAAAATCTTTACAACAAAAGTCTTTACAAAATATCTTTTAAGTGCTATGGGAAAATTTTTTTTTCTTTTAAAAAACATTTTAAAATAGCATCTCGTTAGACCAACAATACAGAGTTCACGTAGAGAATAGAAAAAGGCAGTTCAGCTTAAAAGACAACACTCTTGATTAATCAATATTGTTAGACCATGTTTTAAAAGCATGTTGTAGGTGAGCTTTGAGACTAGAGCACAGAAGGGAGGGTCTGCACCAAGGGACAGAAGAGGGGACCTAATACAATGGTCTGGGCCTAGAGGGAGAGGGAAGGAGGCTGGAGGCAAAACCAACTCACTGGGACAGAGTACAGAGGAACCTGTTTGGTTAGAATACCCAAACGGCCATTTTCAGTTGATTCTAGAATTCTTCAGCCGTGTGACCGTCTTCACCAAGGCTGGGCCACATGATATTCTATGATACTGACTTCAGAGGTATGATGGTGGATCCTACTGAAAAGTGGGTGGGTGCTCTTTTCTTATGGCTAAAGTAACCACCACTGAGATTCCACCAAAAAAAAAAAAAAAAAAAGTACTCGTCACTAGTATTGGGGCCTTAGAACTTCAAAGAAAGCACTTCTTTGGATTGACAAAGTTGTGGGTGGCAATTTTATTCTGGTGACCTCTCTGGTGGATGAGGCTGGATTCTAAATTTTCCTTTTGGCTTATACTCCCCATAAGTCACAACAATTAAATGTGTTTTTTTAAATTGTCTCAAGTTATCACTTTTTCAAATCAAAGTTTGATGCATTTATTTGAATTACTCCAATGGCAGTGAATTCTCTATTACTTAAAGCTATCAAGAAGTGGTTTTCAAGTCAGGGAAAAAGAAGGCTGCTTTGGAGGTCTGGTTTCAGATAGGGAAGACAATGTACTCACAGGCATAAAGACAAGAAAACCGCCAAGAACAGCAAAAATCTCAACAATGAGAAACTGCATTTTGCAGTGCATGTTAACAGTCGTGTTTCCCCTCCCCCCACCAAGTAACCCAAAGCTGTTGTCCTCAGCAGCTGCTGCTCCTGGCCCCGGAAATAAAGGCAGCTCTGATCACATGTCAACAGCTTAGGCCTTCTCACACTCTTCCCGACAGGTGTGCTTGGCCCAGTCTTGGGGGGGGGGTGTCCTTTCAGAGACCCCAGTAAGAACTGTATCCCAGAAGCAGGAGGACACATTTCAGCACAGAGAATTCCCAAATGGTTGTATCATTTGATGCAGGGAACTATTAGATACTAGGTAGAAATAAGAAATTTGTTCATTTATGGACTGAGGATTTTCAAGATCAAAGTGTTCTGGTGGTCTGATTTGAAATGTCTTCCGGACCCTGGGCTAACTTCCTGGGAGCGTCATCTCAATCTCCTGACTACCCCCGGTGTTTCCTATTTCTCTACTTACAGGGAGCGGGTCTCAAGGGTCCTGTTCTAGGAGGAGCGCTTAATCCAATGGGTCAAACTCTTTCCAATGGCAACAGATATTTGCTAAATGAAGGAATGAAAGTAACCAGAAGAGATAGTGAACACAGGGCTAATCTGATTAGTTTCCTCTAGAGAAAAAGATTTATTTTTAAGAACAACCATGACGACACTGGACAAAAAAGATGACGACCCGGAAGTAGTTTTAAATAGATGCTCTCTCCCTTTTAAAAAATGAAACATCTTAAAAAAATAGTTTGGGTTAAAAAAAAAAAAACACCTCTCCCCTCCCCATAAAAAGATTGGAAAAATATACAAAAGCCTACCCTTGGGGTCTAAACTATCTGATAGTCAGTCTCATGGAGAGTCAAAACATCGTAGTGCATCAGACTAGTAGACATCTGCAGCAAGATGAACGACTGCAGCCGCTGAGCCAGGGCTCAGTAACCCTGAGCTCTGCTCCAGGGGTGAAGGGGGAAGTGGGGTAGGTAAAGGCCCCTTCAGAAGGAGCACAGTGCAGACCCTGAGGTCAAGCACCTCCTCCTGGGAAGGCAGCCCAAGGAAGCAGCAGCAAAGGGGAGTGGCCATCTCCCCCTCCCCCCAAGTGCACGGGTCTGCCCCGGCATGCCCTCCCTCCCCTCTCCTAAGGGTGATGCACTGCTGGCAGAGCGGTGAGCACTCTTTTCCAACCTCACAGGACACCAAGGCCACAAAACTACATTCCTCCTGGGTGCCTGCCCGGCATCCCACCCAACTGTTACTTTGGCAGCCAGTGGCAGGAAGCCCAGAAGATCCAGAGTCCTCTTCCTGTCCCAGGAGGCAGAGTCCAGGCGCAGCAGCCCGGAACCCCACTGCCAGTCTGGGCCTCTTGGGACAAGAGTTGTTTGTCAGCAAAGACGATACAGGGCAGGAATTGTCCCCATCACCTGGGGGCTTGGGTGGCAACGGCTTGACACTCGCCTATCTTGCCCCCCACCCCGGCTGCTGAGACAGTTTTCATCATCGCTTCCAGGTGTGGGTAGGAGGTGTGGCTTCCTAGAAGCCCCACTGTTCAATTTGCCGCGAGAAAGAGGCAGCTTTGCATTGTTCCTCAGATTGTACCCATATCAACTAGATTTTTACTTCAAGTTTCTGGTTCGTTTCCTAAGGCAGGTGCAGCCCTGAGTTGTTGAAAGGCCTGAGGTCCCTCTAGGGAGACACAGTATCGACACATGATGTGGTTCATTTAATGCAGCAGTGATTTTTTTTTTCTTTTTCAGCAAAAGTTGGTGTTAGGGTTCTTTAAAATATATATTTAAATAACTTTACATTTACATATAATATCTTAAAAAAACAAAGCAGAGAACTCAATCCCACACACCTCATAACCCCAAACACACGCTTTACAAAACAGAGTAACATTATCAAAAGAGGCAAAGGACTCAAGAAATTTTGTCGGTTGGTTTGTTAAGGGGGGGTGCCACAGCGGCTCACATTTTGGGTTGAGGAGGGCTCTCTTTATTACCACTTTTGCGGGTTTGTCAAAGCTGAAAAATGTTTTGTGTTTGTTTTGAAGGAAGTCAGAGTTTAGAGTCTCCGTACAGTCCCGGATTTCCAGGTAAGAGCTCCTTCCTTCTGAGCTTGAGCTCACGTACCGCTGCCTGGGTGAGACCCTGGTCCTGGGAGAGAGAGAGGAAGAACAGTCATCAGGGGTGGGAGGTCTGACCACAGGCTCTGGACAGCACGTGCCAGGCAGGGTCTGTGAATGCCTCTGCACTCTGTGGTAAGCCCATGGAGCGACAGCTTGCCACGATGGATGGACTACACACACGACAAAGGAGAACAGTGACTCCCTGTCTGAGGGGTTCAGTCTCTGCCAAAGGCACGGTTGTCTCCTGGGGGCAGCCTTCCTCACTCTACAGGGCCTTCTGGAAGTCCTTACATGTTATGGAAGCACCAAGTACAAAGCGATGCTGAGTGCTCAGCGTGCAGGAGGCACAGTTGTTGGGAAGCTCAGGGAAGATCCGCCCCCCCCCCGGCCCCAGCACAGAGACCTTCCCAAGCATGGAAGTGGGTCTGAGGTGGATGAGGAACAACAGAAGGTGGGGAGTAATCTTGATGAGAAAAGGAGGGTCACTTATGCTGAGGTCGAGGGAAGCAGAAGCCTGAGAGTGGTGTGAACTTGGTGGGATGGAGGGTAGAACAGAGCCCAGATCAAATGGGTGAGCAGCTTTTCTAAGACATCTTATAAAGATGATGACAAGTCATTAGAGGTTTTTTAGTGTAAAGATGCGATTTATGCTTCCTAAGTGGATAGCAGGTGAGACCAGTGACAGGAGAGCTGTCAGAAGGTCGTGGCTTGGAAGAGGCACAGAAATGGATTAAGGAACCATGGCAGAAGCAACAAAGTTGGTATATTTGAGGTATCCTTTGTCGGCGGGGAGCTTGTGAAGTATGAGAGGAAGAGATGGCAACATCGTAGAGAGCAAGTCTAGAGCTCAGAGAGAGGGGTGCAACACCTGAAAATCATCAGGTACAGAAGCCAAGAGCAGAGTTGTCATGCAGAGAAGGCCTGAAGAGGCCCACCACGGAAGCACCTACTACCATCTGCTCTCACCTGCAGCTTCAGTGGCCGGGGCGTGGGACTCCTGAGTGTCCTGGGGGGCACTGGGCAGGTTAGCTCTGGCGACACCTGCCTCCTCTGGAGGGCAGCAAGGCTGCAGTGGTGACTCGACCCGGTAGCAGGGAACCTGCTCCTCTTCCTGGGCTGTTCCCAGACCCCAGTGAGGCCTCGGGACATCCAGGCCCAGCGAGCCACCCCAGGGGCTGTGGCTGTGCATTCCTGGGCAGTCTAAGGGCAAGTCCGAATCGCAGTCCACATCCTCTGGAATGATGGGGATGCGCTGGCTCAGGTCCCGGGCCCCTGCATAGCAGCTGGGAGGGGGCTCCTCCGTGAGTGTGTACTGCACGCTCACAGAGTAGTCCTCAGTGTAGCAGCCGCTGCCCCCGTCACCTCCCTGGGCCACCTGCTTCTCTTCATAGAAGCAGCAGGGCAGGCCCTCATATTTCACCCCGTCCGTCCTGGGCACATGGTCTGGGTGGAGGCCATATAGGCCTGGGGGGCTCCCTGGTTGAGGATCTCCACCTGGGGGGCTGCAGCCCTCCAGGAGCGGGGAGCCCAGGAACAAATTGCTGCCACCCCCCGCTGCCGTGGCCCCAGGCCCCAGTGTGGAGGGCTGAGGTTCATAGCAGCAGGCACATGACAGTCCCTCTGGGCCCCCTTTCCAGGTCCTCCTGAGGTCCAGTGCGGCCCCAGGAGAAACCTCGAGCCCCACTTCTGAGGTAGAGCTATTGGGCCCTCTGTGTTCCAGCGAGGAGCTGCTGCTGTAGTTCATCTCCAGGCTGCAGGTGGACAGCTGGTCCCCCGAGGGAGAGGCAGGGCCGGGCCATGGCTCTCCTCGCCCAGCAGTGCAACTGTGCGCTGGTGGGAGGTCCTCTGGTGGGGGAGAGCCCTCGAGGTGCATAGGGGGTCCTCGGCCTGAGCTACCCGATCCCCCTGCATCGCTCGCTCGACAAGGGCTCCGGCTGCGGTAGATGAAGGGGTCGTAGTCGCTGCTGAGGGAGCTGCGGAAGGTGGAGCAGCTCCCATACACGCCCTGGTTGCTGACCTCCGTACAGTCCACCACGGAGTCGCTGGAGGAGCAGCGGCACTGGCCAGAGCTACTGCTGCTGCTGTCGCTGCCTGGACAGTCGGCCAGGTAACCACTGCACACGGAGCGGTGGCCGTGGTAGCAGCTGAAGCTGGACGTGCTGCCGCTCTCCAGGTGGGAAGGTGGGGCCATGTGCACGACAGTGGGGAAGAGCAGGCTGCTGCCACTGCTGGGTGGGAAGGCACGGGATGGACCTCTGGGTGTGAGGCTGGGCATGGGCTGGCCCTCCTGCTCTGGATAGCTGAGGCCCTGGAAGTAGTAGTGTTGGTACATGGTCTCGTATTGGGAGAAGCAAGCTGCCTTGGAGAAGTTGCGACTGCTGAATTTGGGCCTGCGGAAGGGGTGGGCCGGTGAGTAGGCCCGGTGCTCCAGGGCACAGCGATGAGGGGCCAGGGTGGGGTCCAGGTGCAGGGGTGGGTAGCCACGGATATAGGTGGGAGTCTGTGGAGAATAGAGGCTCTGCTCCCCATGTCGGTCCACGGTGAGCAGAGTGACGGGGTTCCCGTGAGAGTCCATGCTCGTTCTGGTAGGGTAGGCTGGGATGGCGTTGGTCCTGTGCACACGACCCGGGTAATGTACAGGCAGGGTCACTCTCTGCTGCCGCCCACGTGCAAGGCTGCTGGTCTCCACACACATGGCGCCCGGATTTCCCTTTTGTTCTAGAGAGAGGTGAAGCAAACAAGGCAATGGGGCAGAAGCCGATGCAGCAAAATGGGGCTACAAGCCAGGGCGCCCATGCTTGCCAGCCTGCCACACGGCACTGACAGGGCCTGGCTTCAGTTAAAGGTCTGGCTCCCACCTCCCCACAGACTGTACAAGGCAACTTAGATAAGAAGATTACAGGTGTATGCTACCACACCCAATAGACATTGTTTAATGGAAAATCCGAACTTGAATTTAAGGTGATTCTTTTTTGGGTGAGGGGAAGACAGTGCTGGGGATCAAACCAAGGCCTTGTGCATACTAGGCAACCATTCTACTTCCAAATTGCACCCCTGTCATGCAAGGTGATTCCTAATGCCAAGCTCTCTTGAGAGTTGCAGGCCCTGCCTGCAGGTCCAGAAGGTTAAGTTGTTTGACTTGTTCATGAGCCTATGGCACGAGTTGTGCATTTGTCAGGCACTCTGTAGGAACAGTGTCCTCTAAATACGCTCCAAGACCACGAGGATGGCAGGTGACAGTTACCTATGATGTTGTGCCGACAGTGGGGGCAGGTGTGGTGCTGCAGCAGCCAAGGGTCCACGCATTTCCTGTGGAACCGGTGAGTACAGGGGATGACCCGTAGCTCCTGCAAAGGGACAGGAGGGACACAGCTAAAGAGAGGGCACTGCTGTTTTTAGCCTTCTTTCGGGGGAGCTTGTGGAAGACAGAGCAGTCCTACTACTATGCTGGTGCCCTCCTGCTAGAGTATGGATCTGAAGTGTCTCTCCATGGTTCCCAGCTTGGCAGTACTGGGAGGTGGAACCCTGGTTTCCCTTCTCCTTCTGTGTTCTGGTGAGCAGTGTTGCTCCATGACATGCTCCTGTATGATGTGCTGCCTCTCCACAGGCCCATAGCAATCAGTCAAGTATTATGGGCTAAAACCTTCAAAACCACAAGCCAAATAAACTTTTGCTCTTTGTAAGTTGATCACCACAGGAGTTTGTTACAGGAACAGAAAGCTGACTAACACACTCCTCCCCCTCCCCCCATCTCTTCCAGCTAAAGGTCAGCTTCATTCCCTGAGGTAGGGCTTGTGGAGGGGCTCCAAAGAAGAGAAAACTGTTCATCCATCTGCACCAAGCAGAGTCCTGGGGTGAAGGGACTTGGAAGGGAAGGAGGCTCCTTGCCTGGTGTTGGGAGAGAGCTATGAACACAGGACACCTGTATGTGTGTGTGTGGGGTGTCTCCAGGTAGCTCAAAAAGGGGAAAAGTAGAAAGGAAGATGAACTGGGCCCTGGACAATTATCACGGGAGCATCAAGTGTCTAAGGCGAGTAGCACATGTGGACAGAATATGATGGTTTCTGAAGCAAAACCAAACCTGCAGTTCTGAGTCAAAGTGTCCTTCAGATCTGAATTTACTTTGCCTTTATTTTCTAACCAGTCTGACGCAGAAATAGTCAAATTAATTACCCAAATGGTATATCACAGAGTGCTAACTCTACCGTAGACTCTTTAGCTAAGTAACCCTCACGGGCATCCAGTTTGATGGTCAGTCTTGGGTTCACAGGACAGACACAGGATGAAGTACATCGGCCTGGGCTAGGGCTATAATCCAGGCTGTCTGCACCCAGAGTTCATCCAAGATTACCCCAAAGTCTATTTGCAAATATTTATTTTCATATAATGATTGATACAGCAATGGAGTACTCTATACTCTAATTCAAGGTCATCTAATGCCTACATGTATCCGTGTGCATTTGTCCATCCAGAGAAAGAAACAAATTCTAGGCACATGATCTGTGCTCTTCAAAGCACTTTTCTTGGATCTTTTCTAAAGGTATTTTCATAATAAAGAGCTGCAGGGAAAAACAAGAGACATTAAGTCTCCTGATTTTTCCACTGAGACGAGTATGAGAGTTTTGGTGAAAGTAATTCTAGAGCAAAGTCAAAGTGTGCTAGTGTTCTTCTCTCTATACTTTTTTTTTTTGAGATAGGACCTTAAACTCATGATTCTCCTATCTAGTCTTTCAAGTGTTAGGATATAAAAATAACACCAATACCTCTCCATCGATGTACTTCTCCAGACAGATGGCGCAGTCAGATGTGGAGCTGCTGCTGAGTGTGTCCAGGGCCCCACAGCTCCCCTCCCGGTGCCCCTTGCTCTTAGAGTTGAACTTTCTGGTTTCCATCTTCTCCAGAGCCTGCACTGCTAGTCTATTCATGGAATTCTGAATGGGAGAATATATAAATATAGTGTTAGTACGTTAATGGTGCCACATGGTAGTCACACCAAGGCCCGAGGGGCAGACTAGTCTTAAGACAGAACAAGATTTTTGAGAAATCACAGTATGTGCCATGACACTTATTCTCTAGAAACATCCCCTGCTTTGTGTCCATGACATTAGTCCAGGCTTTCTCCAAGTACCACGGGTACAAAGTCTCTCCTTTAAGGTGAGGCAGTTTTCCAGCTCTGCTATTTCCCAACTCTGTGAGACCCTGGCTTTTACTTTTACCTGCACTATCAGGGGTTCTTCCTCTTTGAGGGAAGGTGGGTAAAAGGAGGAAAGGATGTGCCTGTAAGAACTAGTCCCTGCTATGGGTGGTGGCTCCTCCTTTGTAACAGACGAAGCCATTCTTTCGACAGACAGTCACATCCAAGGTACCCTCGCTTCCCAAGGTGTCACTCACAGATTTTTAGAGACTACATCTGTTTGTCCCCTTACCACTTTTTGCCTTTAAGTTTCTTTTCTGCAAGCACACAGTGAAGCACTACCTGGAGCACTGCTGTGGCTTCCTTGTTCACCAAGAATCACCCAAAGGGCTTGGGGGAGGCAGACTGCTCTGAAGGCTGGGGTGGGACCTAGCAGCTATATGACTGTCCTCTGCCCCCATCATGCTGGTGTCCCAAATCTACTCCAGCAAATCTCCAGAGCTCCAGAGTGACATTTATTTAAACATTTCCTTCAAAACACTAGTTAGTAACATCCCTAGGCTGGCTTTTCTGGAACAAGAAGATTCAGTGCTCGAAGCAGACTAGGCACTGACTGATTAGCAACAGGGTAGGGAGGGGGGAGAAGAAGGGGCAAATTCAGGGGCTGTTCCACAGGGTTACCTGACTACGCCGCTGCTTCAACTTGATTTTGACAAGGAGGATGAGGCAGACCAAGGAAACTATGACGAAGAAAGCCAGGAAAATCCCCATGTCAAAGTACTCGGTGGGTTGCTGGAACAGAACACAAACAGCATGAGCCACGTTTTCTTTGGCCTGGTCAGGAAGAAGACAGGATGCATGAGGATGTGTAGGAACCTTCTGGAGCTCTGCTCCTGTGTTCACAGTGCTGTCTGAGCCCCCATGGTGCCTTCAGTGTGGCTAGGGGTGGGGAGAACGGCTTACAGTAGTCTCAGGCCTCCCAGTAGCCAAGGGAGCTATCTGAAGCCTACCTCCCATAGAACAGTTTGCTGTGACCAGTAAGGAGGGCTCTTCCAAATAAACACAAATAATCACAGTTATAGGACAAAAGAGTGAGTGTCATGTTTTGAGGGAACAGTGATTACTAACTATATAATTAATGGTTTACAACAACCTAGAAAATTGTATGCTGCTTCCACAAATATCAGCTTCCACTACAATGAGTCATATTTACCAAAGACCTCTTTTTTCCTTTAAAAAGAAGCCAGAAAATAAGTTCTGCAAATTTCCTAGTTATTTTATTTTATTTTTTTAAGGAGGGAGTGCAGGGGCATACATTGACAGCATCTCATGTATCCTGGGTTAGCCTCAAGCTCATTATATAGCTGAGAATGACCATGAGCTTCTGGTCCTCCATGCCTCCACCTTCTGGAGTGCTGGGATTACTGCATACATACAGTGGTCTCAACCCTGCCTGCTTTTATGCAGTGCTGGTGACCAGACTCAGGTCTTTGTGCATGCTAAACAAGTCCTCTACCAACTGAGTCACATCTCTAGCCCAAGATTTACATGTTTGTTTTTTTAAGACAGCATCTCATGTAGCCAGCTCAGGTTGACCTTGAACTTCTGATCCTCCTGCTCCACTTCTCAACTGCTGGGATGACAGGCATGTTTATCTGACTTATGTGGTACTGACGATCAAACCTAGGGCTTTGGGATAAACACTCTACCATGGAGCCCTATCTTCAGTTTTACTTATCTTCATGAGCATCGTTATCTGTTACCCGAAGCTGCCTCACTTAAGACATGTATTTAGCCAGTAAGAATGGAATGCTAGAGAGACGCTGTGCTACCTAGAGAATCTGTACATGTGAAAACACTGTGCTACATGCAAACAGTCCACTAATTATGAAAAGGAAATAAGATGCATGGGGTATACCAGCCGCAGGTTCCTAGAATCCTTTAGTGTGGGTAGGGAGAAGATGCCAGGCAAGTGTTAGCACCAAAGAGAAGCCTATTTTTCACCTAGGAATGCCAGTTGTAATTCACATGGGAAGATAGTACAGGGTTTTTTTTTTTTTTTTTAAATCTCTGGGTCAAATACATAGAAAAAGACATGGGCAGCTAAGTGCACCAACCCTTCATCTTCTCAAAGGGAGATAGAATGAGAGGGAAGAATACCAAGAGGTAAGGCCAGGCCTTTGTGGGAGAAACAAGAGATAGCATAAAACATCTATTTCGGGGCTGGAGAGATGGCTCAAGGGTTAAGACTCTGTCTCGAAAACAGAAGGTCCTGAATTCAAATCATGTAAAAACGCCAGATGGAAACAGTGGCGGCCTACACTTCCAGCCCTGATGGGTGGAGCCTGGGAAATCACAGCACAAAGCAAGGAGATAGAAGCAATCCAGGATGATTCCCAGAGTCACCCTTGGTCTTCCACAGAGACTCACAGTGCCCTCTGGTGCAGACACACACACACACAGATACACACAGACACACATACAATAAATAAGTAAATAAATTAAAAAAACTTTTCTTCCAATTCTCTGCAAGGGGGAAAATTTTTTCTCTGACCTCCTGTTCCATAGCTGATCTCAACTTGTAAGAATCTAGGCCACACCAGCATTTTAGATCCAGGGATAACAGGAACCCAAACCCAAGGCTCAAAGGAAACAAAGGCAGGAGAAGCTGCTACTCACTCGAGGAGGGAGGTGCTGGATCCTTGCTCGAGCTACTTTCTGCTTGTTGACAATGTTCATCAGCTTGATGGCATCTGCACCCTTCACATACACCACTGGCCTCTTGAGTGGATCTTCTGAGCCCTGGTTTAGCTAACGAAGAAGAAAGTACACTGGTAAAAGACATGCTTAAAGAGGTAAGAGAACCAGAAATGTAGCTCTATGGTATGCATAAGACCCCAAGTTCCATTCTAAGACAGACAGACAGACAGACAGACAGACAGACAGACAGACAGACAGACAGACACACATACACACAAACACATACCATGGACAGAAATGAGCTGAAAGAAAACAAAACAAAATAAAATAAACCCACTGAAAACCTGTTTGAAAATTCTTGAAGTCTTCAAGCAATATAGCCTTGAGGTTCCCAGAAAAGCAAGGTCAATATGATGCTTATGTTAACATGGGCTGGGCCAGCTGAAGGCCTAGAAGACCCTGTCCCACTTACCTCCCCTAACCCAAGTCCCTAGCCCTTAACCATTCTTATTTCAGGCAAGAGCAAAGGTCCCAAGAAAAGGATGACTCAACAATACCCCCCAAGCTAACTAAAGTAAGTGCTTTCCTCAGGGAGATGTAAGGGTTAGCATGGCCCAGGTTTACCTGGTCGATTGCTTCTGGGTTTTCAGACACATCAAAGATGACTGCGGTAGCTCCACGCTGCACTGCTCGCTTGGCCTGGTGGAGTGACAAAGAGCAGCACTGACTCCCAAATCAGGCAAGGCATCAAATGCAGAATCTGACATTGCTTATGACTTTGGTGAAGTTATCCAGCTTTCCCAAGCTTCAACACTCTCAGAAGCAAAACAGGAGAAGATGCCACCTACCTTGTCCTATGACTCAGAATAGGCAAAAAATGGGTAGGTGGGTACTCCAGACGTCTGTCTCCCCCTATCTAGTGGAAACACTGAAAACAAGCCTACAGATGGGCAGCTTGGGCAGTCAGTATGAAGGTACTACTGGTTTCAGGATTTTCTGCTACAAACCCAGCACCCCGGGAATGAGAATAAATGCCTTTGGCTCATCTCTTGTGGTCCTTTCTTCCTTCCCATGTCACCCAGCTGGAATAGCATGTTGACTATTTCTGAGTGAATCTAAAAATGGCCAATTTTAATGAATGACACAAGCTGAGGACCTTTAGAGACATTGTTGGGGAGGACTCCATGAGAAGTAATTGTAAATGGGATTTAGAGCAGTTGGCTGCCAAGCCTGGCTGCACATCAAAAACCACTTGGGAAGTTTGTGAAGCAGATTTCCTGGCTCAAACCACAGAGCTTGATTCAACGGGGCTGGAGGCAGGCCCAGGAAACTGAGTTCTGTAAACTCTGAGGGATTCGGATGATTCAGTCGCTTGGGGAACTATAGATCAGAGGGATGAGATGACAAGGTTTAGGAACAAATGAGAAGTGATAGTATTTGGGAGGCAAGGGATGGCGGGAAGGATTCCTTTCCACTCCAGTAAGCCTTCTAATTGTATGTTCATCTCAGTGAACAACAGAGCAGTGCTTGTGGAAGACCAAGACACAAGAGAGACCCTTCTTTTAGGAGTTGGAATCTTGTTAACAGAAATGACTTTTCTAAAAAATGTGGAGAAAACAAAACAAATACAAAACCAGCCTGCTACGACATGTGCAAATGCTAGTTATGCTTAGAAGTCAATGGTCACTGTAGGTATTTACAAATGTTTGAGAACAAATAAACATCAAGTTCCTTCCATAGGAATAATCTATACTGGAGGTGTGGAAAAGTTAAAGTTAAATAAAGGCTTATTCATCAAGCGGCTAGACCAGTGACTCTGTTCAACCACTAGAGGGCAGTCTCACCCCATGGCTTTGGAGCCAGTTTCCCAGCACTTGGTACCAAACACGAAGTGCACCAAAACCAGCTTTAACATGCTCAGGGACAAAGCATGTTCCTGGATAGTTTAAGAGTCTCTCTCACGTTTGGTGCTATGCTGCAAGGCTCTGCATGGGGCTTTCTTTTTCTTCTTCTCCTTCTTTTAAAAATAAATTCAGATCAAGCAATTTAAAAATTTCTGCTGATGATCCATCTCACAGTCGATCATGAAATCATCAGAATTGAATCCTGGAACTATTCCCATGCAAGTTACTGAAATTTCTTCTCTCTTTCTCTCTCTCCCCCCTCTTTCTCCCCCCCTCCCCGCCCCTTCTCTTTCTTTCTCTGTTGAGGATCAAGCCCAGGGCTCTGTACATGCTAAGCAATGGCTCTACCTTTGAGTCTTAAGTCAGTGAATCTTCTCCAGTCCCAACCTCAGAAATGCCATGGCCCTGTCATGTTTCTAGGATAAAAAGGGTGGCATCTTCCATTAAGCTCCCCGGAAGTGGGGCACTCCAGAGGTAAGAGGAGCAGATGCTGACACTTCGGTTCAGGAAGTATTCCAGGCTTCTTCACAACTGCCACTTCCAGATGGAGAAATAAGCAGGGTCTTACGTTCTTTTACAAGATTCATCCAAGATTCATCATGTCAAACTGCAGCTGCAGAGAGTGAGTTCAGCTAGCTTCCAGCTGTTCCTCCAGCTTTGACGCTGGTGCACCCCGAGAGCCTGGCAGCAGCGAACGAAAGACTGCAGGCCCTGAGGAAGGGAAGCCTTCGGCCAGAGGGTTTCCCTGGCTTCCAGGATCCCTTGCTTTCTGAGAACATACGAAGTCTTAAGAACTTGGAGTTTCAGATGCGTGAACCATTCAGGACAGGCGTCAGAGACCTGATTCCCCCCCCCCCCTCCCGTCCTGTTCTTTTCTTCTTCCTGCTGTTTTTGTAGTGGTGAGGATTGAACCCTGGGTTTTATTCATGCTAGGCAAGTACTGTACCACTAGGCTACACTCTCAGTGCTATAAAAGATACTTTAAAACAAATCTGGCTTCTATGATTAAAAAAAAAAAAGGGAGAATAAGGAGCTCAAATCGTATTTACAGCCTGATTGCAGAGACAACTCAACATGCCAATGTATGGAATCCAAAGACAAATACATTAGCTGAGAAAACAATATAAGTCTCAGGGAGTTTACTTAAAAATTATTATTTAGGGGGCTGGAGAGGTGGTTCAGGGGTTATTTAGGCTAGTGTGAGGTTCAGTGAGTAAAGATACTGGACGATGTGAGCTGGATCCCTGGAACTATAAGGAGAGCTGACTTTCCTCGGGTCCTCTGACCTCCACACTTGCACCACGGCATGTACAAGATAAAGTAACAAAAAGTTGTATTCATAGAGAATGTAGCTCAATTGATACAGAGTGCTTGCCCAGCACTGTATCAAACCAGACATGGTGCCTCTAATCCTAGCAGTGCGAAGGGTGAACAGGAAAGTGAGGAAGTTCAAGTCATCTGGATTGCACAGTTTGAGGCCAGCCTGAACTACGTAAGACTGTGTTTTAAAAAAATATATTCATAAACTACTGAAATAAATCTGTATGTTCTGTATATATCAGGACTGGACAGGAAGCTCTCCTGTAGGGACCTTTACAGGTGAGAGCTTGCTCAGGATTTGAAACAGAGTGTGAGGGCTGGGAACATAACTCAATGGTAGACTGTTTGCCTAGCATGTACAAGCCCTAGATTTGTTTAATCCCTAACAAAAGGTTATAAAATAATTTATTTTTACAAAGTGATGCTTTTATTATATTTTAAAAATAAAGACTACTACTAGATCACACTTTTCTTCATGTTTCACACTTTCAGTTTTAAAAACCTACCAAATAATAGGTTAATAAATTCCTTGAGCCAATTTTCATCTAAGATCACTTCCCATTTTACCTGGGTAATTCTAGACTAGTCTGTTATATTAAACAATCTAAACCCTAGCTGGAAGATTACTAGTCCTGTGACTACCAGAAGTCCTAATTTTATACCATCATACCCTAATATTCACAACTCTCAAAGTAAGGCTGTTTGAAAGACAGGATGGAAGACAGTATTTAGTCTAGTGGATATGACAAGGTGAAGGTCACTGACAAACTGAATTAACTGAATTGTAGACAGAAGCTGGCGGCAGAGGAAGAGAAGACTTAGCGTTTCTAGGAAGAGAAGGCTTTGGCGAGGCTAAGCAGCAGCCCCAGGCCTGATGACTTCCTCCTCATCCTTCATCTCAGTAGGTGGCTCATCCTCACAGCACAAGTGGAACCTCCAGCAGGTAACAGGAGGCAGGGAAAGGCTTGCTCGGCAGGGGTTGTCAGGGCCCTTTGTTGACTTTTCCAAGGCTGCAGAGCCCGGAGGCCAGCAGTCATAGGCACAGGAGGGTAAACATCTGCACACATACAAATACATTCAACAAAGTCCAGCATTTGCACCTCAGAAGGCAGGGCCCAATCAATCACTTGTCACTATGATGATTCAATAAACACTTATTAAAGAGGCCATACTCAGGCTACTGACCATGGATGTGGTTTCTCCCTAAGGAAGTGCTTTGCTCTGAATGGCCAGGCTTAAAAGATCCCAATACACAGAGCACCTGATGAGAACTGTTCTATCACCATGCCTTACAGGTGGGAGAACAAAGGGTAGACTAGTTCAGCACTAGCCAGAAACTCCACCCAGAGACTGATCTGGCGTTCTCCCCATGTGTGTCCCCATATTCGGCCCTAGACTGGATCTGGTCCCTGAGCCTCTGAGACACAGACTGTTTTACTTTCTGTCTATTAAGTGCATGGGCGAAACATCTCCAGAGACCAACCTTCAACTGTATGGAAATGGAGATGCAAGTTTGTTTCAGTTTTTTTTTTAATTGAATTTTTTTATTATTATTATTTATTCAACTGTGCGCATGTGCGTGTGTATGTGCGTGCGTGTGTGTATGTCTGTGTGTGTGTGTGTGTGTTTATGTGTAGAACCACGGACGAATTCGCGAACCACCACGGACGCCTCCACCTCCTTCTGCCCCGGGATTCACAGGCTCCGCCCTACCAGGACCAGAAGCGCAGGCCGCCCCCATTCTGCCCAGTGTCTATACGTGGGATCTGGGATGGAACTCAGGACCTTCCGCCTGCAAGGCGGAGGCTTAACCCCTGAGCCACCTCTCCAGCCCTCAGTTTTTTTTTAATTGAGAGAGAGAGAGAGAGAGAGAGAGAGAGAGAGACAGAGAGAGAGAGAGAGAGATTTTTGTGATTACCAGAAGCCCTGTTTCTATAGCATCACACCCGAATGTTTAAAACTTTGGTAAGTCTTTTGAAAGAACAGATGGAAGGCTGGAGAGATGACTCAGGGGTTAAGACCACCTTGCAAGCAGGAGGACCTGGGTTCAGATCCCAGGTAAAAATGCAAGGTAGAAATGGCAGTGACTTGTATTTCTGGCTGGGATATCCAGAGTGAATCAAAAAGGAGGTAGAAGAAATTTAGGATGACTTCCAAAGTAACCCTTGGGTCTCCACAGTCACACACGGTACCTTCTGATACACATGGGCACACATGTGTTTATGAAAAGACCTAGTCTGGTGGAAGGTCACTGGCAAGTTAGCTTACTGGAAAGGATAACTACCTTCTTGTAGGCAAGCACCTTACTCACCGAGCCAATTCCCCAGCCCACATGCTTCTTTTTCAATACTTGACATAAGTTTCCAACGAGTTTTCTAAAATCTTTTCAGTCCTGGGATCAAACACATGGCGAGGCCAACACTGTCCTGTGTGCATCTCAGTTTCTCTCTGTAGCCTCTGCTGCCCCTAAACTCACGGTTCTTCTGCCTCAGCCACCCAAGTGCTGCGCATGTAAATATGCGCACCACGCCTGACGCCTGTAAATATTTTAATGGCAGTAATATTTTGTAATCTACTAGGGCCTCACACATGCCAGGTGAAAAAAATGATCTATCACTTCAGCACCACCCACTAGTTTTAACTTTTTGAGACGGGGTCTCACTGAATTGCTCAGGCAACCTTGAACTTGCATTCCTATGCCAAGCAGTTATGATTACAGATCTGTACCATCTCATATACTTTTGATATTTGTGCTATCCTGTTTTTCATTATTATACTGTATTCAGTTCCAGTCTCCCTAAGACTGAGGAATGAAGAATCTTAACATGAGTCATATATGTCCCTGCTTCTATTCCCATCACAGTCAGTGTACGTGACAAACTAGGATGGCACAAACAATTAGGCAAAAAAAAAAAAAAAAAAAAAAAAAGAAAAAAGAAAAAAAAAAAAGGGCTAGGCACAATTCCTCTATTATAAACAGGGCAGTGATCTCACTATCGTACTCACAGTCTGGCGACATCTGCCCCTAGAATAGCTTTGAGCGGTCCAACTGCGTGAAAAGGACACAGCCAAACACCTTGCTTTGGTACCAGATGTCTCAAAGACTCCTAGAGGTCAAGAGGTAGGTGTTACAAACTTCATCTATACACTCAATTAAGTCTAACAAAGCAGATCGCTCTGGATGCGGTTCATATTCAAGTAATTAACACAGTAGGTGGGAACCTAGTTTAATTCTGTTTGTATTACCATTTATTAATTTAGTGGTTCAACAGTAGTTATTAGCCAGTAACTGTGCTCTAGGCCCTGGGGACACATGTAGCACAGCAGTTATGGCGACCGACTTTTGGACTCATGGAGCAAGTCTGCCTGTGGTGGTGGTACGCACCACACCTTAGAGGTCACGAGGAAGGGACCGTGTCTACTTCCAAGAGCACATGGGTAGGAGATGAGGAGCATAGGCCTAGCTGTTTCTGTAGTGATTTCCTAAGGCTTGCGAGGCCACAAAGTGTCTTCCTAGCCAGGGTCCTCTGGAAGCACTGCATGTTCAACAGTCACCCTTGGCATCTGTAGAATACATGAAGGTTTGGGATATTTCTTCAACCGAGTATATGAATCCCTTCTGCTGCAGTGCCTATCAATCAACACCTTCCCTTCCCTGCGCAGGCTTTGGGACCAACGCCTCATGGAACACAAAAGGCTATGGTGAAGAAATCACAAGTAGAGGGTGGAAGGATCTACATTTTGATCTAGTAGTCGATTACTAAATCACCCATCATTTAATTGATAGGAAAACAGTCAATGACACAGTCTATCTTACACATTCGAGGCAGTAAATTGTGTGTCAGGTACTCTAAGGAAGACACAATTATGAACCTCCTAGAAATATCTGCTGTGAGAGGAGCTCTTGTTGAGCAGGAAGCAGGAGGAGGGTACAGGGGACTCCTCCTTCACCATATAGCAGCTTAGCCCAGATGGGCGGAAATCACGATTGTGGAGAATCTAAAATGGCACTGGAAGCCTAGTTCTTGCTTCTATGACTTGACATCAGCTTTCTGCTTCACATTGGCTCTCCTCAAGCTTTTGTGGCTACTTCCAGAGCAGGGCAGATCATGCATGCCAGACTCTGTTGATCATGTCTTGCTCAGGGTCTTTCCCTGGCCTAAGTTCACACAATCCTAACTTTCAAACCTTGTGTGGGTAATACCTATAATCCCAACACTCAGGAAGGTGGGACAGAGGACCAGTACAAGGTGGAGACCAGCCAGGGCTACAAGATGAGTTTAAGGCCAGCCTACAAGACAACTGAGATGCTGTCTCAAAAGATCCAAGCAAACAAACACCTCAAGTTGATTCTTAATTTCCTACAATGTTCTCCTCAAGGAGTTACCCAGGGGCCACGGGGAAACTGCGGCCTATAGCCTCATCCTCAGAACCAACTATGCACAAACTAACCTGAGTCCTTTCTCAAGCATACCCACTGTTCACTATCCCCACTGCTGCCCCTCCCCCATGCAGCTGAAGTGCTAGACCTGACTACACTCTCTTGGTGAGATTGCCCCCCCCTCACTGCTTTCAAACTCAAGACTCCCAATCTCATGGAACAGCTTCTAACAGTTCTCTGAACTTCCTGTCCTTTTATTGCAACATGAAGCACACACCATGTCCTCTAGGGCTCGTCTCTACCTCATCTCGCCCACTTTTGGCTGGGGCATCGGTGTTCTTCCCTCCACCCCCACAGAGGATTGATTCCCTGAACCTGGCTCCACAATGCAGCACTAACCTTCTAATGCTTCCTCACTAGAGGGCAGCCTGGACATCAGACTTCTTTCCTGCTGAGTGAATTCTCAAAATCCAGCAAAAGGTCTGGCACTAGGCAAGTGGCTCACTTGGCCCTGTGTGATTCCAGCACTGACTACAGCTCACCCTGGACATCTGATCTCATACAGGTCCTCTGAGTCTTCAACTGGGAAAGGTCTGCCTGGCTACAAATCTTGGAACTCCACAGTTCTCACCCTGTGGATTTAAGATCTGGCCTCTCATTAACCACACCATCTTCTATTACAGTTGCCACTTAATTTAACTACTAAGGCAGATATCTTGTTTCTGGTCAGTCTTGAATACAATCCCTTTCTTAGGTCCTCAGTTTTGTGTGTGCTCATCTGTGAATGTCAGAGCCCTCAAAAACAGTCTGTACCAACCCCCACCCCAGGGACTACTGGGTTAAGGTGGCTGTGGGAAGGGTAGCTACTTTCTTTAGTGGTATATCCACTGATACATCGTCTAGCAGATGTCCAAACACATGTCAATTCAGACAATCAAAATAAGATGAAACTCAGTGGACCAGGTACACATAGAAAGATGTGAAAACAAGAAGAGAGAATGGTTGGGAAGGTTTTCAATAGAAGAAAGAGGGATATGAGGTCTGGTAACATGGGGGTGACAATGACTTAAATCCATTGTATACGTTTATAAAACTATCAAAAAATAAAAAAAAATTGTGCAGTGTGCTGTATATGTGTAGTATGTACTCTGACCCCTCTCTGGAGTAAAGTGCGCCTCCCTTAGAATCTCAAACAAGAAAAAGCCCGTCAGAAGACTGTCCCTGAGTATGTCCCTTTGACCTTGCTTTGGTCTAGAAGACTGGTAAGAGTCTATCCTGCCATCTGCAGAGGAAAAGTGGAGCCCTGGGCCTGCCCACCCACCAGGTGTTAACATCTGGAGCATGGGTCTTTAGAGAGACCAGCAGCAGATTCCACACAAGCTGCACCTCCCTAGCTCAAAAGTGGCATGCCTTGGGTGATCCAGAGCACTGAGTTAGGTGATCCCTGTCTCTTCTACAAAGCCTACAGATGTGCAGAGCAGCAATAACAAACTGCTGGGCCTTGCTCCTGTGGGCAGGGAGAGGCAAGGGGCTATTCATATCCATGGAGACCAATTATCAGAACCTAGGGGTTAGCCATGTTTGCCACCTACACGTCTCTCTTGGTGGGTATTATCCCTAGTTCAAATGGCTACCCCCCTGGGTCCTTTCACGCTCCTCTCTTTGGACTCTGCCAAGATTTTCAGCCCTCATTCCTCACTTTTTCCTTTGCTTCTCCCTGAGTTCTCTAGGTAGTGGCCACCCACCCAGGCACCAGGCACACTCTGGATAGCCACTGTTCTCTGAAGTGTGAGTCATTGCATGGCATGGCTCACTTGCAGCAGGCAAGGGGGCTTGCAAGGCCAGCTTACCAAAGGCCCTGTTTTCTGACAGAAGCTTTCATTCCACAGGAAATGAGGTCACACCCCAGAGCACATGGAGAACTGGTGAGAAAAGCCTGTTGCCAAGAAGGGGGGATGGTGTTAGAAATGGAAAGCAAACCATGCATAAGCCACCAGGAGGAATCACCTAAGCCCCAGGCCAATTTGTACTAGATACTCACAGGCGTGCATACATACAAGGAATACATACAAGCACATACAAAAGGAATGATTTTATTGACCCACATTTGTGAGATCTTTGGCTAGTTTATTTTCAGCCCTTAATTGGAGCCCCTAATCCACTCTTTATAGGAGGCCAACACAGAAAAAAGACCCCAAAGTGAAGAGAGGCCGGAGCACCCGGTGCTTCTCAGGGCAGGAGGTAGCAATGCTGCCCGCTCCACCAACTCGGCTCCTTACTCCGGGGCTTGGCTGCAGCCTGGTCTGACCTTCCAGGTTTCCCTGGCAAGGGATCAAAGCACTGAAGCCACAAACACAGCTCAGAACTCCGAGGCCCTGCAGCCAACACCCCCTTCGTGGTTGCCCCCCCAGGGTCCCTTCTCCACCCCCTTCCTCCTCTACCCCCCAACCCCAACCCAGCCCAGTGACTACCCTTCAGGAGGCTCCCATCCGGCTTCTGGGAAAGGGGCTCTCCCACCAGCCACACTCCTACCTACTAGGAGATATTTCTTGTCATAATTAAAGTCATTAAGCTTAAAGGTTCCCCTCGGCTGCAGATTCTGAGCTCCCGACCCAAGACGATGCATTTTTAAGTCCTAGTTAAGCTTATGCTCATCTATTTAAGAGACATGTAGCAGCGAGAATCCAGCGGTTAAGTTAGTGGTTAAGGCTGCCTAAGTTTAAACAGTGTTATTTATTCTCAAAATATGCAGCATCCCCCACTTAATTTCTTGTAATTAAAGGACCAACAGTAGAGGATGGAACCCGCAGCCATGCAAGGCGCCTTTGCACAGGTTGGTAGCCTTTTCACAATCAGAAACCACTGGGTGTCAAACGGAAATGCATTTCCTTAGATCTTAATCTTAAATATACTTTTAGATCAGTTCCAAGAAACACAATGATCCTCTTTGTTTTAACACCTGACAAGGAGCACCAAAGACTCAGGAGAGTCTGTCCACACCCTACTGTTTCATCGATCCTGTGAAGGATGTTACGGAAAAACCACCGTATGGACAGCTGCAGTCTGTGCCTAAAAGAGAATCTTGTAGAGGAACCTGGGAGGCATTCCGTTGGGTTGAGGGTTTGGAATCCTGTTTCAGGCCAGATCTTACTGAGACGGTAACTAGAAACTTCAAAAAAGAACCACTGTCTTCTGTACATGCCAAGACTAATTAATATAAACAAGTGTTAATTAGGTGGCAGACTCAGGATTAGCTACATGGCTTGCAAAGTCTGAACACCTACAGCGGACCTCGGACCTTGAGGAGAGGGTAAGCACTATTGCAAGGCTGAGCTACTTCCTCACAGCAAGAATCTTGGTTCTTAGCCTTGGGGCCTGAGGGACTTCAAATAATGCCGTCTCCATCCTAGAGATAATGGATGATGCTTTGTGGACCAGAACCTTGATGGCACTATTTTTCTAAATATTTCCTAGCTCATTTAAAAATTCAGGTGAGGCAGAGAAGCACAGATACAACAGATGTGACCCCGGAGTGCTCAGAGCCTCTTAAAGATAAGGGCTCATTATGTAGCCCAGAATAGCCTGGAACACTCTAGGTAACTCAGGCTGGCCTCAAACCTATGTCTCCTGCCTCTGCATCCAGCTTGCACAGAGCTTGCTCTGGAAAATGTGTCTTGATATAGCTAGGCTGGTGGAGCTCAGAATTATTTAAGCGGAACTTGCAGTAATATTTGGGGTGAGGCAAAGGAACCTATTACAAAATTCCTGAATCCGGGGAAAACTGATTAAAAATCAACACAGGAATATTCTAATTATACATCTTTCACTTTTATTAAAAAGGAGATAATATGGATAAACACTGTGCTATGCTTGAACAATTCTGTTGCTAATACCTGTAGGACTTGGAACAAGGGTTAACAAACCATTATGTACAATGTATCTTGCCCTTCTTTCTTGACATAAGATACATTACAGATTAAGCTCCAAATGAGACTTCTCCAATTCTGTAATTCTTCACCAGAGTATGTAAATAAAAAGACAGGTGGATCCCAGCCCACCTGTCACTTCATTATTTTGAGACAGAATTTCATCTATCCCAGGATGGTCTTGAATTCAACACGTATTAGAGAATGCTCTTGAACTTCTGATTCTCCTGCCTTTACTTCTGGTGTGCTGGGGACTGAACCCCGGGCTTCATCTCCACACATGTCTGGCAAGCACTGTGCCAAGCAAGCTACACCTCTAACCCCCAGTTGACTCTTGGAGGTGCTTATACACCTACACATGGACCCCCAGCTTCCAAGGCTAAGAGCTTCTTCCATCTTCCTTGCACAGTGAGGTGTGATGGCAAAGTCTGCCCCTAGAAGAACGTAAGAATTGAGAATGTGGAGACTGGGAAGGTTTAGGGGCTTCGCCTTGTGGCCAAAAGCATGAGAAACTGGGAATTAAAACGTGAAACTCCAAGAGGAGAAAGTAAGGTACCCATTAATGTATGAGGTAAGATACTCAAGTGCTTCCAAATAGTACTGATTCTGCATAGTGACTCTACAAGGAAGGTAGTGTTGACCCCCATTGTATAGTTAGAAGCTCAAAGGTTAAACACTATAACTTTTCTATGGTCATAAAGTAGACCTCTTCATCTCAGGTTGGGGAAAGTCATTTTGTGCCTATGGTTTCTAAAATCAAGTATGATGGGGATATATGTACAGGTGTAGGGATGAATGCTGAATCTCCAAGTATTTCATTAACAGCTTTCGTGAGGGCAGAAAATTTTCCTACTTCTGGGGTAGGCTAGTGGTTTGGGGGTCTGCTCTGTTGAGACACAGTTTTTTATAATTGAATGTCACATCCACTGCCATTTGGGTTAACCCAAGCTCATAAACAGAATTCTTACTTCTTGTACTTCTTAAGTATGTAAGTGTGTGTGTGTATATATATATGTACTTTTAAGTTGTTTCAGAATGGTCCTTTATGCAGCCATTACACTGTTAATAGAGTTTAAAATAATACTGTTGCATTTTTTTCAAACCCCTCACCAACATAACAGCAACAGAATCAAACCCCACCCCACTTCACGACCTGTTATTCTTATCAGGATGCAATAGGTTTGATTGACACCCCACCAAGGTGGCCTTGGAGAGTAACATGACTCTGAAGGTCAGGTGACAAGAGGCCAGGCTGGCAACACAAACAGGCAGGTCCTCAAGAATTCTAGTGAATGTACCTTCTGAAATCTTCTGAAGGTTGATGTGCCTTCGTTGCAGTTCCTATGCACACAGAAAATCACACAGAAGGGAAGAAAATGATGCTATAGCACAGGGCAGGCACCCAAGAGACTCCTCCCTGGAAATGACCAAAGCTGCCTGAGGTACACCAGGACCTGCTAGGTTTGAGAACAGCTCAGACCTATTCCTAGGTGCAACCAAGATGAGTAACCACAAGATTGAGATATGGAGGGTATGCACGTCTTAACCCATCTAACTCATCAATCCCTTGCTCTGTTCCTCTTAGAGAGGCCTAATTCCTTCCTCAGCTTATTTCTAGCTTTTAAGAAACATACTCATGTTATTCTAACTCAGACTCACACAAAGTCCCATTAAAGAGAAAATGTGCTTTTTAAGGCAGTAAACAATGAACCCTCTGTGATTGTTTTGGGGAAAGTTTCCCTCCAAAGCAGGTGTTTGATCCTTCACAACCAAAGACTTTTACTTTACAGATATCCTGTGGTCACAGCTCCTGGCATGGGACCTGAAATCCAGCAGACAGATACAATTCTGAGACAATACAGCTATGGGCCAAATAGGGCAAGTTTGGAGGATTCAGGACAGACTCTGGGCTTGAGGCCTGTGGTTTCCATTCCACTGATACCCAGAACCTTGCATGGGGCCTCTCTGAACAAAGCAATAGCATACATGTTTTAGAAGGTTCTTCTGAATACTAGGATGACAAAGATTGAGGAGATTCTCAAAAACATTATTTGCAAACTCAAGTCTTATTCTTTCAAGATATAGATGCCTTCTTGAATTAAGGTCCCAAACATACTCTTGTAAGGTCACAGAACTTGCATGTCAACCCCCCAACTAACATACACTTTTCTGTAGCAAGTCTTTTCTAGGAGTGAGGACAGCACCCATGGAAAGGGGCTGCTGGGCAGTAACTGAAGTCATGGCATAGGCTATAAAATGCAGTATGAGATAAGTAAAAAAGGCTGTATCTCTAATTCAAAGAACAAGTGCTATACCTCATTCAAAAAGGAGGACTGCTTTTTAAGTCTGAGTCTTTTTTCCCAATGAATTCTGTGCCTAGCTCTCAATAAACAGCCATCACAATGGTGATGACAGAAAGGGAGAGAGAAAAGGTATCAAACTGATCTATCTTGACTCAAGACTAACACTGGGTGGTCACACCAATTAGTACAAGCAGAAGGCTTTTGCAAAGGTAACTGGGGTATATGGTAGTTTCACACCAACGTTTTCACAAAGCGAGCACAGAAACTTACGTACTACTTAATGCTCACTTTTTCTCAGTAGCAGTCAACAAGACAGTTTAGCTTCTAGAATGTAAGATCCAAGCAGTTTCCAAGATTCTGGATCACTACCTCAAATTTTCTTTTCTCTGGAAGAGGTTACCTAATTCTTACACATGGCTAAGTTCAGTGATCAGAAGCTTCCAGACAAAAGTCGCTAACTTATCTAATGTTTACCGAGCATATACCATCAGTATAAAACTGCATGCCCCAAAAACCTAGCCCTGAAAGATCTAATTCCTCTTTTCATGAGGCACAAGTATTTACTCCAGGGATCTTGCAAGCACAGCAGAAGTGTCCTGAAGGATAAGAACTTCACAGGACAACAGGAAGAAAGGGAGGGAAGAAGAGAGGAAGGGAGGAGGAAAGCACTCAGGGTGTTAAGTGTTTCTACTTGCATCAAACCTCAGCTGGCTGGATAACCACAGAAGCACACCCCTGCAGTGCAGCGTACCCCTGCAGCGCAGCGTACCACTGCAGCGCACCGCACCCCTGCAGCGTACCGCACCCCTGCAGCACACCGCACCCTTGCAGCGCAGCACACTGTCTCCGAGTCCTTGCTTGGCAGATGTCTGTGCTAGGCTGGACAATGGCTCAGAGATGAAATTAGAGTTTGGACCCCTGGAACCCATGTAAACGCAGATAGGTATGGCATTCTGCCTGCAATTCAGTCCTAGAAGGCAGACACAGTAGCTCCCCAGAGCAAACTGGCTAGCAAGACCAGCCAATTTCTTGGTAAGCTCTGGGCTCGACTGAGAAACCTTGCTTCAATAAAATAAGATGGAAGATAGACTGAGGATGATTCCTGACATCAACCTCAGGACTCTACAACATGTGCATACACATGCACCCACACCACATGCATGCTATATCAGACATCTGACAAAAGTTTGCAAAGCATGGGTAGCTAAGGCAAGTCCTGAGCGAGTCTGTGGGCAATTATCCAATTGTGGAAAGTTCCAGCCCACTGTGGGTGGAAACATTTCCTGAGCAAGTGGATAAGATGGAGAGAGCTGGTTCAGTAGTTCAGCAGACTTTAGGCAGGCAAATGAGATGGTTTGTCCCTCTCTCAGAGATTCCTGTGTGTACGTAGTGGCCAGTTCCCCTGGCTTCTGATGTTGGTAGTAACTCTCTTCTAAGCTAGACTATGAACTAAAACCAAAATCGTAAGCAAGATTAAAATGACTTGTTTCCTTAAATTGTTCAGGCATGTATTTATCAGCAATATGAAATATTGGAAAAAAATTCAATGCCTTTAAAAATCATCGCAATGGAAGAAACTTCAAGAGCTATGAGCCATAGCAAGGCTGGAGCCGAGTCCCTCACCTCCTTTGTCATAGTAGGTGAATGTCCATGTCATTAAGAAAAGGACTTCTTGCAAAGGAACAGCTTAATCCCAGGAAAAGGAAAGAGTAAAAGGTTACATTAAGGGAATCAGGGATAAATTCTACCAATTACCCAGAGCCCTTCCTGTTGGGGAAGTCTCAAAAGAAGAACAGGAAAAGAGCAGGGTCATGATGTGCTTACTCTTTGTTTTATGATCCAGGAATCTAACAGTCAAGTTTTTATAAGCACAGAGACTTAAGTTGAGTGCTACAGACCTCCAAAACATAAGTAATTGCAGAATGTTCCAACACTGGCTCAAGAGGCGCCCAGTTATCGGCAGGCCTGGAGAACTGGCTGACACCATCTGAAAGCTAAGAGATCAAACTGCATAACCTCCGGTGTTTGGAACATGTGGAAGAATCCTTGAGTCAAATCCAAAGGAAGGACCACAAACCACACCCTTTTAAAATAAGAATTTTGGCAAGATGGTCTCATATGTAGTAACTGAGTCCACTTCTGGCTCCAGAGCCAGTGTGGCACACCTGAGCACACTGAGGCCTGCAGTGCACCCCAGACTAATGAGCTTGCTTCTTCTACCTTGGCAGCCAATGAAGGGTCACTGCAATTCTCATGCAGAAGCAACGGTCATGGATAAAAGCAAAAAGCACACCTAGACGCTTGTCTGAGACTTGCAGAGGTGGCCATGTTTTTTTTTTTTTTTTCCCTGAGGCCAGAGTATACCTGTAGCTTGATAAGCCTTAAAGTGATTGCTTTTGCAACACTTTCTCAAATCTAATGAGTGTGGTGCCAGTGGGACTGGGACATTTGCATAATTCAAACTTGTAAGACAGAGTTGGCCAAAGCCAGAGTGTTTGCAAAACATCTGCCCTTAGTCTACTGGTCATAAAGTAACATGCACTGTGCTGTCTGAATACCGTCACGAAGCTAGGTCATCAAGATCCAGGGCTCAGAAATATTAGCTTCTCCATTCTCCCACCCCTATTTTAGTTACTGTCTACAGAAAAAATGCCATACCCTAGAATCAGGGTATGACAGTCAAAAGGTGGTTACGTTTGGGGGAGTCATGTTAACAGCTAACAGACGAAGTTGCAGATTAACTTATCACTGCCATTAGTTGGTTAATGTACAATTCACAGGTCCTGGCCCAAGCGAAGAGTAAGAAAGAAGCATGCTTTCTTATTTAAAAAATTGCCAAGGTTTATCGGAAGAGCTTCTGCCACATGTCACACCAACATGGATGAACCTCAAGCAGCTATGTATGTGGAATAAAAGCAGCAAGACTAAAGATAAATGCTGTATGAATTCATTTACATAAGTTCTATAGAATGTAAACTAATTTATAGTCAGAAAAAAAACATGGTTTGGGGGTTAGGGAGGGATACACAGGAAAGAAAGGGATTTCAAAGGGGATGGAAGGAACTTTTTAGCTGACAGTATGTTCAGTTTATTTGTGATGATATAGTTTCACAGAGGTATGTGAAGGTCAAACTGTAAAGTTGTACATTTTAAAGTATGTATTTACCAAGTCTATTTTACTTCAATAAAGTTTTTTTTAAAAAATATTTTATTTACTTAGAAAGAGAGAGGGAGGGGGAGGGAAAAAAAGAGAGAGGCATACACAGAGAGATATGCCATAGTGGTAGAGGTCAGAAGCTACTTTCTCCTTCCGCCACATAGGCTTCTGAGAATCAAACTCCAGTCACCGTGTTCGTTAGCAGGAGCATAAAAGAAATCAGCTAATCCAACTCATCTTGGTTCCTGATCATATTTGTTATTTGAAAGAAAATGCCACTCTATGTTCACAACTGATTTACCCAACTGTCCACAATGTCAATGACATTCCTTGAGGGGTTGGTTGGAAACCATACCAACTACCTTGTCCATGGGGCCCATGCACAGAACTGACAGCAATGACAAGTGTGTGTGTTGAGGGGAGAAGGGGAGGCAATGGAGAGTGGCAGGGATGGTGGCAGGAAGGACAGTCTAAACCTATCTGGTGGGCAGCTTCAGCTGGCACAGGTTTTCTATTCCAGGAGAGCTGAGACACCAGAACTGACAGATCTTCTGATTTTTTCTTCCTTCTTCCTGTTTTAATTAGCATGAAAAGTATTAATTACCATGAATATATTTTTCAAACAAATTCATTTTTCAAAAGAAAGTAGACATGTTTGAATTAAATCTTCTTCTAGCTGAAGTACTGGCAACTAATTTTCACGTAAAATAGGCTGCCACTGTGGCCTAGGTAGCTGATGCCTCACATCTCTGGCCTTCATAAAACCCATGGGCCTATGTCTGGGAATTAATTACATGATTAGGTTTCAGAGCTGGGTCAAGGCTATCTCTGACCCAAAGACCTTTTGTGGGGTGATGGCCACTGCCCAGTTTCATCTTAAGAATCATGAGCAGACTTTTCTTTTTAGGAAAATGCTACTTTTCCTTACTACTTGATATATACATATATATGTATATATGAAAGCAAGTTGTAAATGTGGCTTTTGTGTGCTACTCAGTCTAACCCCTAGGATGATATTAAGTGCCTCCAGTTGAAGTCACAATGCCCTACAGGTGGCTCTACCCATGCTTATCTGAACTCTCTCAGTTGGAACAACTTTTTTTTAAAGATTTTAGAAATTGCTTAAGTGAATTTCATTTCAGAGAGAGGGAGGGAGGGAAGGAGGGAGGGAGAGAGGGAACACATGTGTCTCACATAGGTGAAGGACAGAGGACAACTTTCAGAAGTCAGCTCTCCTAATCGACCATGTGGGTGGACTTCCAGGGAACAAACTTAGGTTACCAGATTTGTGAACAGGTGCCTTACCCACTGAGCTATGGCACCAGCCTGCAACAATATCTTTTTTTTTTTTTTTTAATTTTGAGACATGTTCTTACTATGTCTCATTACATCATCACTTACTATGAAACTCACTACATTGTCCAAGTTGGCTCGATCTCCTGCCTCAGTCTCCCTGTCTGAGACAACAAGTTCGTGCTACCATGACTAGCTGGGCTTCTTCTCTAAATCTGAATATGGGAATGTTTCACTTGAACTCTCTGATTAAATACAAAATGTCACCTTATCCACATACCAAGAAACAAATACGCTACATTTCCAAGGCGTCTAACAAGTCATTTGCAAATATCCCTAAATTTAAGCTCCATCTCAAGTCCTACCTTAAATTAACTTTCACTGAATAAGTAAAAGGATCTTCAAGAGTTCTCTCCTGTATTACTCAAGTGTTAACAAGACTTTACTTAGAGCAAACAAAGGAAGTAGGTTCTAGTACAACCTTTTATTTGCTATAGTTACCATTCCCTTCCCTGGCAAAATCTTTTTTCTTATTCTCTTTATTTCCAAGGAAAATGCTCTCTAATTCATTATTACCTATCTCTATACCTCCATCTTTCCTCAAAGTAGTCAAATTCCACTTCATTGAATACAATTGTTATGGGCTGAAGAGGACACTTTGTTGGTCTCTAGATTTTTATGTGAACACAAGATCAATGCACTGGGCAGCTTTCATGAACCATGACAATAACCTTCACCAGATCCATCATTTGGTAATGATCGCTTTAATTTTTTGCAACATTATTTAGTTCAGAGTGTAAGATATAAGCCTTCCCAGCCAGTCAATTTTAGTTTTTACCAGTCATGTCCCCCCCCTTTCCTCATTTTTTATAGTATTGTAAGAGGGAAAGAAGTCTGAAAGGAAAAATAGGCACTCAGAGCAAAGCACCAGGACAGGGTTTTAATTAAACTTTGGAGGCTACATTAATCTTTAAAACAACCCAAAATGTAAGTTTTAAAAAATGACTTTTATACATATCCATTTACATCATCAGCATATTATGCAACTTTCAGAGTTAAAAAGTACTGTCACAAAATAGTCAAGAAGATAACATTTAACAAGCTTCCTAAAATAAAGCATCTAACTTTCTGTAAGACTCTTCCTGTTCTTACTTAGCTAACAGTCACATGGTAGCAGAAGTGCTGCTTGATGGGTTTGAAAATGACAGCAAGCAATAGCACACGGTGGAGGCGGGCAGTGCTGAGGAGGGAGAGGTGTGTAACATGTCTCCTCTCTGCTTTTAGAACCCTGATTTTGGCTTTCAGCTCAGGCAGAAATGGCCCCAATCCTCTCTCTCTGCTGGTCTTGCAAACGCATCATAGTCTGTAGTGACCCTGTTATGTGTATGTACATGTGTTGGTTGTCTCTCGACCCCTCTACTGACCAGGGTCCCCATAAGGGTGTGAACTTGTCTGCTCTCACTACTACTGAATCAGGAGCATGTAGCACACTGCTAGGGCTAGAGTGTGCGTTAGAGGAAGTCCTTTTAAAAAATGGATGAATGAATTCCAAAGACATGATCTGTTCCGTACTGGGCATCAAAAGGGAGCCATTTAGCCAAGTTCACTGTGTCTAACCTACCTTTTGAGTTCAGTGGGAGGCCACCATATCTTTCTATCCTGTGTAGTAATGTGTTGTAGCAAGATGACTGTTGAGCAGTAGCAGCTGCTGAACTGCTCTTGGTTCATGGATCTCAGGCACCAGGAATATAAAACTGAAGCCTGTCTTACAACTCTGGCAGGCCAGGAGACTGATGCTACTGGCAGGCATACAAAGTGATAACAAGTGCTTTCAGACACTGAGTGACAAACATACCAGTGCTCAAGGAAGGACAGAATAAGCTTTGCTCTTCTGAGGGCAGATTTTGACTAGGGTTCTTACTGCTGTCCCAGCAGCATTCAGAATGGCTAGCTGACTTCATCGCAATACAGAAATGGCAGGAGCAGAAGAAGTGTATTTAGGGAATGATATGAAGACTACACACAACCCTCTGTACTGTTTTCTCTGAGCAAAGTCATCTTCAACTATATCAGCAATACTAATGAGTCTAGTAAAGGCTATTCCCAATGTCCTGTGGAGCCCATGTGGGCTCTGCTACAGAAGACTGTTGATCTTAACCCAGGCACTAGCCAGGGCCGCCTGCTAGTGGAAAGCTGCTCTGCCACAACTCTAAGAATATTTAATCTGCTTCTTGTATGTGTGTTTTATGGCCTACAGAGTAAATCCAAGTATCTACTAAAATTTGGCTTTTGACCTGAGTTCCTTCTCTTTATATTGAGAGGTATCATACAACACACTTATTGTGTGTATCAGAAGGCACTGTATGTCCCTGTGGAGAACCAAGGGTGACTTTGGGACTCATCCTGGATTGCTTCTACCTCCTTTTTGCTTTGGACGGGGATTTTTTAAAAAAAATTTTTTATCATTATTATTATTTATTCAACTGTGCACATGTGCGTGTGTCTGTGCGCATGCTTGTGTGTGTGTGTCTGTGTGTGTGTGTGTGTGTGTGTGTGTCTGTGTATGTGTAGAACCACGGACGAATTCGAGAACCACCATGGCTGCCTCCACTTCCTTCTGCCCCGGGATTTACAGGCTTTGCCCTACCAGGACCAGAAGCGCAGGCCGCCCCCGCTTCCACCTGGTGTCTATACGTGGGATCTGGGATCCGAACTCAGGACCTTCCGCCTGCAAGGCGGAGCCTGAGCCACCTCTCCAGCCCTGGGCGGGGATTTTTACAGGCTCCGCCCACTAGGGCCAGAAATTCAGGCTTGGACTGTTTCTACCTGGTGTTTTTTTATGTAGGACCTGGGATCCAAACTCAGGAATTTCTACTTGTGAGGCAGAGTCTTAACCCCTGAGCCATCTCTTCAGTTCCCATCTCTCCTCTTCTAAAGTGAATGTCACCAGGGGTACAAGCACAAATTGATAAGTGGACCCTCCATCCATTCCATTTTGATTTAATATAGCTTGGAGTCAACTATGAATGTAACTTGGCAAAGGTTTCAGAATGCGAGTGTCTCTACCATGTGCCCATGTATGTATATATATATTATAAAGAGTGACTCGACAAATCAAGGACATAGTGGTAACTTCATTTTACCATTTAGAGCAATGCAGCAAGTATGAAAAACTCATTTTTTTTCTTTTCAGTCCTACATGTACCTGTGCCCCAATGACTTAATTTTTAGAAGCTCCTGAAAATTAAACTGAAGATGAGAAGCTGGGACAGGAAGGTCCACTAGTGCCAGCACAAAGACATTCTCTGTAGGACCATCATTTTGCTAGGCAGTAGACATACTGGATTACTTCCCTCCAAGTGGCTTAACCACAAAGCAGAGCTGAGAAAGAACCGCCTTGGGATTCCCTGAATCCTAACTTTGGGCAGTGTGAGCAAGCAAAGGACTTCGGGGAAATCTATCTGTAGCCACATATTCTTCTGGCATGTTGACAACCAGGAATGAGTGGCTCATTGGCAGCAGTGTGCCTTTCAACAATGGCAGGGGTGTGGATTGTCATTCAGTAATCTGTCAGTCTGTCCTGCTACATATGCAGAACCGGAACAAGCACTACCTGTAGGCTTAACTAACCCAGAAGACAGAACTGATGTGCCAACAAGAGCTGAAATAGACTAGAAAGGGCAAGAGATCTGGAGCTAACCCGGAGCCTGGACAAGCCATGGCTAGTGTCCAAAGCTAAATTCTCTTTCTCCAAGACTTGGAACATTCATCTTTGAACTATCTTCCACGGTTGCAAATTAAAGACTCTGTCAAGACATTCCAGACTGGACCTTTGCAATGAACAGCTGCTTGGGAAGCATCCTTCCTATATTTGACTAAAAAAATTTCCCCTGGTGAGTTTTTTAAGTCACTTGGATGTAAGCATTCTGTACTAAGCCACGATTTCGACAATAAAAACAGCTAATGGCCCTAAAGTTAGTGTTTAAAAATATGTAAGTTGGGATAGGGAGATGGCTCAGTGTTTAAAGTCTTTGCCTACCAAGCAAAAGATCCTAGGTTTGAATCTTTAGCTCTCGTTTAAAAAATGGCCCATTGGGTATGATTCTAGCCCTCCAAGGCACAGCCTGGAGTTCCCAGAGCAAGCTGGCCAGTCAAACTAGCTCTAATGGTTCAATTAGAGACCCAGGCTCACAACAATAAGATGGAAGAGTGATTCAGGATGACTCCCATACCACCCTTGTGCCTCTACAGGCGCACATACTCAAGTGCACCCATGTAACAGGCCCATTTACACACCATACACCCACCCACATGCCACACCTACCTGATGCGAAACAGATGCTTTAAAGGAGAATACCCTGAAGGGTTAGAAAGATACATTACCAGTATTTGCTTAGTTATACTATGAGAATTTTCAGCAGCTTAGTATTTATGTCTAGAGACGATCTGTTCATCTGCCTTTTCCTGAACCACAGACATGAAACTGAGCAGGATTATTTGTTCTAAGCCCCTGCAGATGCCTGGCAGGTCAGTCATGCATCTACAACAAAACAATTAAGACTGACTGGTGCAGGCATTCAGGCACATATATGCGTGTCCATATATGTGATACATATATATTGAGTAAAGAAAGGTGATCTATCTACTGTCTGGACCAAACAATTACATGGAAGGCTGAAAAAGCAAGAGGGATCTGATACTGGCTTCATTCAGTTCTACCTTGGTCTTGGTGCCTCAGAGCTGCAGTTTTCCCTTATTGCTCTGCATTTTGCTTGTGCTTCTGTTCTCTTTGGAAGCGAGGAAACTTTGCTTGCAGTCTAAGTACCTCATGGGACAAGGGTAGCATAAGCTTCAACTTGGACAAAAACTTCAAACCATCAGCCAATCCAGGTGACCCAGTGCAAGCTCTTTGTTTTGGATTAGGCTGGCTGGAGGGTCCCCTGACTGTGGTGGGCCCACACTGTCAGCTTGTTGCTGCTTTCCCAAAAGAGGATCTTGTTACAAAGAGAAGCTGGAAATTTCTTTGCACACAAGCACAGACATGGCGGCCCTGCAAAGGCCCCAGGGTAAGGATTAAAGAAAAACAAAATAGAAACCCTTCCATCTCTAATTAGGGTCTTCATTTGCCAAAGTGCCATTCCCCAGCAGGAGGATTTACATTCAGGCCGTTGCTTGGAGTCACTTGGAAAACGTCTCCCAGCAGGTTGGTTCCTTGGTTTAGGTTCCTTTGAGCCAACAGTTTCTGGCTACTTAGGGAACTCTGCCTGCATATTGTTTAAACTGGCCTGGCTTCTCAGCTAGCTCAGCTGTGTGAACAATCTCCCATTCAGAGCCCAAAGATAAAAGCACAGTTTGGTTGAAAAATCTTTTTAATTTTTTTTTTTTAAAAACTTGGGAATTACAGGTTTTAGAGCTAGCATTATTTCTCTTGTTCATGGAGTGTTTTTTCCTCTCCACCTTGGTTCTCGGCCAGCAAAGGCTGCATCCTGGAGTCTGGCCAGCCACCAGGCTCTACTTCCTTGCCATTCACACCATGGAGTTGGTGGCAGCTGGCCATGGAGACAAGACAGGCAGTTCCCCATTTGCAAGAGGTTGGCCACAGAACAGCATAGCCAGCTTTCTGGACCCCTGAAGTTGGCCCAGGATGTCTCCTGTGTAGTTCCTTATCATTCTTTGTGTCTACAAGGGCACGTCTTCTAAGACATGAAGACCCTGGGAGTCTGGCCCAGGAAACAAGAATTCTCTTCCCTTCTGGAGTTCTCGGGTCAACTATAAATTATAAACTTGGCTTAGTAGGAAGATGTATTTGTGCTTAAAAAAAACAAACAAACAAACTGGAACATGCACAAAAAAAGAAAAAAGATATGAAAAGAAACAGGCAATAAAAACAAAAAAACAAACTGGACTTCACCAAGATTCAAAACAATTGTGCAAAGGATATTGTCAATAAGGTGAAAAGTCAATCCACAGAATATAGTTACAAATTGGGGCTGGGGAGTTGGCTCAGGAGTTAAGATTCTGCCTTGGAGGCTGAAGGTTCTGAGTTCGGGTCCCAGATTCCACATTAAAAAAGAATATAGTTACAAATCATAAATCTGAAAAGATGGTAACACTAAGAACATATAAAGAATTCCTAAAACTCAACAACAAAAAGCACTCGATCGGACTTAGAAATAGAACAAAGACTTGAACTGTCCCATAAGAATGAACCACACCACAATGAAACACAACTTTAAGCTAATTAAGATAGCCAGCGACATGTGTGCACTCATACACACACAAACACATACACACCAGAAAAAAATGGTAACAGGATGCAATGAAAAATTAAACGTTTGCATACTTCTAGTGGAAAAATAAAAGGATACAGCTACTGTAAAACAAAACAAAATTGTGTTTCCTTAACAAAGTAAACATGCAGCTACTATGTAACTTGGCAATATCTGCTTCAAGATGGATATCCCAGAGAATTGAAAGCAGGATCTCTCAAAGAAACATCTATACATTCCTGTTCACAGTAGCACTGTTTACAATAACCAGAAGGTAGAAACAGCCAAGGGAGAAGCAGAAGCGTGGCATTAGCATTTAGCAGGTATGGCACGGTTGGGAAGACGGCAATGTTCTGAAGATAGCTGCTGCTGCTGACTGCAAAACAATGTGAATACACTTTGTGCCACACAACTGCATACTCTAAACTCTTAGGCTAAACAAACTGTCTTGATTTGGGACCTACCAAAGTTGGTGCCCCAAAACTGATGAAATGGCTTCATTAAGTATATAATTATTCAATTAAGAAAATTGAACTTTACAATAAAAATGCTTAAAGTGGTAACTTTAAACTTTAAACATGCTATGTATATCTAATTACCATATATACTCTCACACACATTTTTTTCCTTTGGGTGGGGGTGGTGGTGATAGGAATCAAATTCATGGCCTTTTATATATTAAAGCAAGTTGTTTTACCACTAAGCTACATGTATCCCAGCTTCTTAGTCACCATTTAAAAGAGAGAGGAGGAAGGAATGGAGGGAGAAGAAGAAAGAGTAAGAGAAGATAAAGGGTGGAAGAACTGGTACTAGAGAGGGGGAGATTACACTATTTGTGCTTCAGTTAACTGGTAGGTCTACCAAGTACTACTCTTGTTCCTGAATGTAAAATTTCTTTTGGATTTTAAGTTCTTTAATACATTATAAAGTTTCATTCCTCTCTTTTACCTAAACTTTCACAGAACAGCATCTACAATAATACCATAGAATTGCTCAGAAATAGGCAAGCTATTTCTAGGTTGAAGCACATCCTGTTCCCTTTGCTGGCAGTCGGCTTCCCTCCCCTCCATCTTCTGCAGCCCTAGGAGTGCAGAATCCAGGGGATCTTCTCCTCCCCTAGGTTCTTGGCTCAGTTAGCTGGTTCTAGAACATACATGTGTTATTTATGCTCTTGCTATCCTACTCCTAGATTTCCATTCTCCTTTTCCCAAACCCATTCATTCTTGGATGCTTCAGCTTCTGGGGAGTCAGGCATTCCTGATGACACACTATTGGTCCAGAGAGACTTTCAGGAAAAAGTGCTGCCCAACCTGATGGAACTTGTACTGTTCCTTCCATTACAGCCTTGTGGTACCTGGGAATGTGCTCAGAGACACTTTCACAACATCAAGGGACCCAGGACTCCAGAGCACAGTATTTGGCTAGTATCTTCGACATGTCCATATCCCGAACTATAAATTCCAGCCCAAAAGCTGTATATAAGGCATTCTTGGTTCACGAAAAGGATCAGTAGCTATCTAGATCATCATGGCCATAGAAATTGAACAAAAATAGAACTGAGCTGGAGAATCAACTGAAAATGGTAACGCTCCATTTCCACAACCAGTTGAGTTGCCAGCAAAAACAGTCATTAGTGAAACTGAGAAAAAGCAGTCATATCTACTAAGGAGTCTCAAAATTCAAGATAAGAGCCATCAAAATTGATGCAGGTCTCCTCCTGTAGGGATCAGACCCTAGTCTGAGACTGTCCCATACTTTTCCCCACAAAGAACATGCAGAACATGTAGAGTTGTACCTTGTAACAAAAGGCCTATAAGTTAGAAGAGGTTAGGGTGGGGAGAAAAGATATAAACCTTCTAGAACGTCCTGGGTGTCCAGCTTCTTTCATAACCCATGCCAACTCCTGAAAGAGTCTATGGTGAGACAAAAAAAAAATCTATGAGAATTGGCTTAGAACACTGGAATACTTTTAGGAAAGCAAACACAGGTGATTGCCTGGCAAACTTGTCCCCAGAACTCTATAGTCACAGTCCAGGGCTGCAAAATGAAGAGTTGTAGTAGCCTGGCCAGACCTGAACTATCAGGGTCTTGGACTGGAGATATGGCTCAAGAGTTCTAAGCAGAAGGACCTTAGTTCAGATCCCAGATCCCGGCGGAGTCTGGGAAATCCCAGAGTGAAGCAAAAAGAAGGAAGAACCAAAGATGATTCCCCAAATCACTCTTGGCCCTCCACAGGGACACAGCAGGGTCCTTTGACATGCAGACAGACGGACAGACAGACACGAAAAAAGAATAATAAAACTTTTTTAAAAAAAGAACAAAGTTTGGAGTACATGCTCTGTCCACCAATTGGAAAATTTCTGAACATTCAGTCCTTTTTCAAATTTCTTTTCACTTGAACATACAAACAAGAGAGGCAATTTGAGATAATTTTGCAAGAAGGAAAGAAATAGAATTTGGAAGGGGCAGATATGGAAAAAAGGGAGTGTTAGTCAATTGGAAGCTACATGAGAAAACAAGTTTGCTTTTGTTGCAGTTTTTAAATATAATTTCTGTGAGATGTTTTTCATTTTCTTTTTAGGCTCCAAAGCATCTAAGCACCAGGGAGCAGGTATTCTAACCATCCCCCTCAAAAGAGAAGAGGTCCTCTCTCTGACAGCTCACTGGAAAGGACAATGGGGTCAGCAGTCCAGTGTTCCCATCCTCCTTTGCCAAGAGTACTGGCATGACCACATACACTATTAGATCATTCTGTACCTTCATGCCTGAAATCCAGTATTTTTCTCTCCTGGGATACCACAAGGATTTTGGATAATGTGTAAAAAACCTGGCTCACAGTGAGAATGCAACCAAGCTCCTGCCACAGGGCCACCTTTTCCCTCATTATGTTCTTCACAGGCATGCAGGGGCACTAACTTCTAGTGCTCCAAACAGCATGTTCTAACAGAAAAGCACAGATGAAACTTAAAAAATTTTACCCTTTAAAATATGGTCAACGAAGACAGATAATCAATACTATTTTGGTGTAGCAAAAGCTACATAACCCTCACAACTGCAAGATTTAGAAATCTTGTCCAGAAGTTACAAGTAGGAACTAGAATTAACCCCATCAAGGTGAATTACCTTGTAGCAATACAAAGGGCACATTTAACAGTGACCTTAATTCCTGTCACTGAAGGCAGCCAGAAGACTGACAAGGAACCAGGAAAGTCTGAGAAAGGTACAATGAGGGCAACACGCCCTACTGAGAATAAGTATCTCAATCCTGAAACACTGAAGCACTTCTTCCTCCTCCCCTGACTTATACACTATAAGCCCCAGGCAGACCCCGAATGAGAAACTCCACACCCAATTCCAGCCTTATGGTGGAGTGGTCCCCCAGATGTCTAAACACAGCCTCTCTCCCTTCCTGGTGTGAGAGGCTTCTTTCTCCTCTTAAAAGGGACATAAGCAAACCTCAAATGCTCATCTCTGATCTCTGGAAGAGCAAACAGGCACCATCTCCCCACCTGTCTTAAGGGATAGGCTGCCAAGAACCAGCTATCAACTCCAAAAGACAGGAGTCAGGCAGAGGATGTCCCACCTGACTCTCCCACTTCCTCACCTTCCCCGTCTCCCACTCAGAATAAGGACACTTCTTTTCCTACAAGTATTTTCAATTTCGGGACGTCTTCCAAATAGAGAGATGTGTGAGTGTACTCACTAATCTACAGCTATACAAATCTACAAGCAAAGGGGCTCGCGAGGATGTGTGGGCTCCTCCGGCTCTGCGAGGCTGCACAGCCTGGCTTGGCAAAGCAAGGTCTTCCTCCTGGCAAGCGGGTCAAGGGGCTGGCGGAGAAGCCGCTCATTGTGCGCTCCTGGGGTGGGCAGCCGCCAGCTGAGGAGGAGAAAGGTTCCCTTTGAAGCACATGGCGCTTAGAGCTTCCCAGTGACCATGGAAACAGGCACAGTGGGTTCCCAGCCTGAGAACCAAGAGAGCAGCCGGGATTCAAACACAACACATACACAGGATCTGAAAAGCAGAGACAGGAGGGGCCGGGCTGGCAGGAACTGAGCGGCTCCCTGGTAGGAAAATCCGGCCAACGAGGCCGAGCAGGTTCACGGGCTTCCTTTTCACTCCCAGGCTTTCTTCTCGCTCCTCGCGGCCCCTTGGGTCCTATTCAGCACCTCATCAGATCAGTAGAGCCGGCCTCTGGCCGGCTGCTGGCAGGCGGGCCTGGAACCCAGCCGGCCGGGAGATCAAAGGACGCCGCCCGCTTCCTGGGGATGAGGCCGCGAGGTGATCGCGGGAAGCCGCTGGGGGCCGCCGGGAAGACCGGCGGCTTTCAAGCCGGCCTGTCGGCTAGAGGAGGCACAGAGCTCCGGGACAGGAGCCGCCCTGGGGCCGCGCCGCCCTCCCGGGATGTCTGTTCTTAAACTAAGGCCGTGGAAGTCGGGCGGGCGAGCTCTCTGCCCTGATCTTCCGCCCCAGGACCGCAGCTCGGCACACGCTGCTTCCGGTTCCCCTTTGACAGCTGTCTCTGCTCCAAGCAATCTGCGAGTATCTGAGACCACGGGCCTGCTTCTTCAGGGCTCCGACTTAGCAAGCCAAGAGTAAGCCAGCGGGCTTTTCCCCCTCAGCGAGAAGAGGAAACAGCGTCGCTGGAGACTGTGAGCAGGGCAGATTCCCCCACTTCCAGGTCTCGCTTGAACCAGCAGCCTGGCTCGGGGCCAGTCCAGGGAAAGGAACAAGCGCGCTTCCAGCCACTGACCTGGCTGCTGGGCCAGCAGGGCAGGCCTCTCGCGGGAAGGTGGTGTTTGCACAGGCCTGTAATTTGAGAAGCCCATTAGGTGCATTCTCCTTCCCATACCTTTGTTGGGCTGCCAAAATATTTACTTGACTTCTTAACTCTAAATCTCTGAAACACACCTGGGTTGCCTGAAACAGGCAATTTTCGTATTTTCTCTTATTTATATGAAAGAATCCAATCTAAGCAAAGATGATAATGGCAGGAAGGGATGAGGAAGAGGGGAGAGCTGGTATGAGGAGATTCCATTTTATATAATTTAGTCACTTCCTAAGAGGTGGGTGGACACTGGGATTTTTGTTTTATCCATCTGTTTGGTGGGTTAGGGATAAGTGGTTGTTGCTAGGGTCGCATGAATGGTTGAAAGCAATTCTATAGGCAATTCTCTGGTAGAACAATTGGATTTTATTTTGGCTTTTAAGGGAGAACGCCAAGTTCCAAATCTGTGTGGTAGTCAACTGTATTTTTTTTTAAATGTAACTATTCTATAAAAGCTAACTGCCTTGTAACATCAGACTGAAGACTGTATAACAGGAAAAATGGGGTGCTATAACCAAAAACAGGATTAAAAGTGTTTTAGATGAATTTCAGATGATAGAAAAGACCTAAAAATAGCTGCATTTTCCCCCTTTTCATGGTGCTTCTGGAGTTATTAAAAAAAAAAAAAAACCACTTGGAAAATAGCCTCAGGTCTAATAAATGGGAAAGCACTGTATGACCCATCTCCTCTGTCATGGGGGCCTGTCTGTCAGCTCCCGCTTGCCAGGGCTAACTGGCTTGAAGTCAGGTCTCCAAATGGGCTGTGGCTCACCACAATCTCAATGAAAAAGTCCCTGCACTACTGGTACTGTTCTTAGGATGACAACATCTCAGTTAACGATCCCTCCCTTTTAGATACCTACACTACTCCCCTACCCCCTTTCTTAAGAAGAGGGCCTGATCATCAGTTAAAAGAATTATTTTCAGCCTTGTGCTCATCAGCAAACCTCTGAGAGAAATATTACTTTGAAAACATTTTGATCTTGAACATTCTAAAATGGAACTTTTGAGCTGCTTTCTCTCTTCAAAGGCATTAAAATAACAGCAGGAGTGGGAGGCTTACTGACAGCTGTCACTCGCCCACATCTTTTCTGTAACATTAAGTTTCAAAGTGGCACCTCTATTACCTTTATTTTGGTAGACTGCCTTGTCTTCCTTACTTAGACATGATGGAGGATAATTTTAAGCCCATTATGAATCAGGTGCCATACAACTGGTCTGCAGAAACATTGGCGCCTCATGGTATATTCTAAGAGTCTAGGAAGTAGTAGATGATCTCTTTCAGAACCATTATTAGCTGAAGGAGGAGCCTGTGTCATTGCTCTGCCGTCTTTCATATTTTTAACTTGGTCATCGTGTCACTGTGCTGGAACTAAAGCAGTCTGACCACAGGTGTGCCTGGGACCTGCCTCTTCCCACCACTGGGTGTGTGGAAATCATAGTAAAACCAAGGGATCCTAGATGGTAGGTCAAGATTTGTGCTGTGGCCTTCTGTTGACTCACAAGCCTTTGGAATGAAAGAGGAAATGAATTCTTCATTAGGAATTTCAGAAGAACCTTAAATATGTGACCATGTAAGATACCACAGTAAGAACAACAAGGGGATGTCAGAAAAGAATAAGTCTTTTAATGATTCCCAAGACAGAAGATCAAAGCACAAACAACCAAAGAAAAAATGAAAAAATTCAAAATGAAAAACTTTTGTGCCACAGGAAAAAAAAACTAATCAAGTGACTTTGACAACTCACGAATAAAAGAAGTATTTGTGGAAGAAAGTGTAAACGAGGAACTGAAATCTGGAATACAAAACCTCTACAACAATTAACACAATCAAATTATTCAATTAAAAGTGGACAAATGATCTGAATAGACATTTCTCCAAAGAAGAGACACGAATAGTCAATAAGCATATAAAAGATACTTGACCTCACGAGTCAGCTAGGAAAGACAAACAAAACCACACTAAGATTTCACAAGCAAAAGTGAAAGACAGTAATTCAGTATTGATGAAGATTCTGAGTACAGGGCTGGGAGGGGTGAAGAAAGCAGCCACTTCACAGTTTGGCAGCTCCTGAAAAGGTAAACATTCAGCTGCCAAATAACTTAGTAACTCCACTAAGGTATAAAGAGAAATGAAAGTACATGTTTTACATAAAACTTGTACACAGATGTTTACAATAGCATTTTTCATAATAAGAAAGTTTAAATATAAGCTGAAAAAATATGGCATATACCTAATGGAGTATCATTAACAAGAAAAGAGAAAAACATGAAATACTGACATTTTGAAAACATTTTGCTAAGTGAAAGAAACCACACACAAAGGACCATATACTGTATAGGAAATGTCTACATCTCACAAACACACAAAGAAAGTGATCAGAGGCTGTCTAGAACTGGAGTAAAGAAAGGACCAGGGCTTCTTTTATCTACTTGGATCGTCTTCAAGCTATAAAAAGAATGTGAAAATAGTCAAACCGTCTGCAGTGATGGTTGCACAATTCTATAAATCCTATACATGCTTTAAATCACTGTACATGCTTTAAAAATAAGTTTTTGCACAGCATCACATAAGAACAATTTGACAAGGCCTTTCTGTTCTGCTTTTATTTTCAGAACAGAAACAGGAAGAAAAGTTTAATGATGAAACAATCTTGGGTAACATTAAATTAAAATCAGTTTTGAGGTTGGGTTTAATCATATGTATTTTTACAATATTAAAGCAAACACATACCTATACACATATGCAGCTGAGGTAGGTGAGCTGGGGATGTAGTTCACTGGGCAGGGTGCTTGCCCAACATTCATGCCCAATTCCCCAGCACCACATAAAACCAGGCATGCTGGCGCAAGCCTGTAACCCCCAGCATTCGGGAGGTGGAAGGTCATCCTTGAATTATCTATCAAATCTGAGGTCTACCTAGGCATGAGATCCTATCTCAAAACAAACCAAGCCATGAATATGCAAATGATGAGAGAAAACATGGATTCTGAAAACAACTCCTCATGCTTCCACCTCAGGGTAAGAGCAAATTAACTGGGAAGATGAGTATTAATTAGAACACTCTGATAGAAGAAAGGCAAACTCAAGCATCTGCTTATCAATTTATGATGAAATCTTTAAAGTGTGTTCTGTGGGAATGAACACTTTAAAATAACAAAAATTATAAAACCATGGTATTGAGCCAAAAAGAGCTGTGACTTGTTTCATAGTAAATAATGCAGGATATGAGTCTATATTCTGTGACATAGTATTTTAATATAAATGTATATTACTATAGGCTATTATTTTTAAAAGGAATGGAGTACTTATAAAATGAAAGAAATGACTTAAAGAGTGTTGAGAGAATTCTGAGATCCTGAGGGTATATATCAAAATAAGTTTTGAGTGATTTAAAGATGTAATATATTAAGATTAGAAGCACTAAATGAAACAGAAATAAAAGTTATGTAAAAATTTCAAATTCTGTACAGCAAACAAACAAATAAATGATACAGAAAAGGGCCAGTTAAAAAACTATTGTAGGGACTAAAGTCTGCATGCCTCAGTGATGGAACACTGACTTAGCATGTAGGAGGTCTGAGTTCATCTCCACAATTGTAAATGAAAATGACAAACAACTAACATATTTTTTAAGAGTCTACATTCAAATCCATAAGGACCTAGGAGGAAGACAACTGCTGAGAGAGGAAATAAAATTAGCATACAGAAAGGACTTAGAATTTAATGATTGTTGATATGAAGAGATGCAAGAAAAAACAGTGAGGTACCATTTTTAATCTTCTGAATTGGTAAAAGAAATGTATTAACAGTAAGAGTCAATGTCAGTGTGGGCTGGGTTTGCCATGAAAGCCTGAGAACCTGGGTTTGGATCTCCAGAACTTATGTGAAAGTCAGGTATGCCTGTGGCAGCTGTGATCCTGGCAGTGCAAGGGTGAGCTCTGGGTAGCACTGAGAAAACCTTGTTTTAGTACTAATAAAAGAAGTTACCTGAACATACACATACATGCACATGCTTCCACCCATACAAGTGTGCCCACACATATGCAAACATACATGCCAAGAAAAGGTAATGTTAGTGCTTCTGTGAAAAATGGTTCACTCATTTCATAAATGATAGATTAAATTGTAACTGTTTGCATGAAAAGTCATTAAAAATGTTTGTATTCTTTGATCTATAATCTCTCCTTGGAATACTATTTTTTTTAAAGATTTTCATTTTTTTATTATTTATTCAATTGTGCGTGTGTGCGTATGTATGTGCATGCATGTGTGTGTGTGTGTGTGTGTGTGTGTGTGTGTGTGTGTGTGTGTGTGTCTGTGTGTGTGTAGAACCACGGACGAATTCAGGACGCCTCCACCTCCTTCTTGTTTAACTCTGCCCCGGGATTCGCAGGCTCCGCCCTACCAGGACCAGAAGTGCAGGCCACCCTCACTTCCCCCTGGCATCTATGTGTGGGATCTGGGATCCGAACTCAAGACCTTCCGCCTGCAAGGCAGAGGCTTAACCCCTGAGCCATCTCTCCAGCCCCTTAGAATATTATTTTAAGAAAACTTTTTTTAAAAAAGTTCATCCTACATTCTAAGAGTTAGAAAAAAAACAGAAATAATCTAATTACTGAATTCTAAAGAATGGTTCAGATATATTCTGCTATTAGGCAGACATTAAAATTACTATGACAATAATAGTAAATGAGTAAAATAACTAGCATAGATTTGCAAAGACAGCACTAATATTTATACATTAAGGAATTAGAACAAAGGAGCTGAAGAGATGGCTCAAGGATTAAACCTCCATCTCACAAGTAGAAGAACCCGAGTTCGGATCCTGGATCCCACATAAAAATGACAGGCAGAAATAGTAGTGACCTGCACTTCTGACCTTGGAAGGCAGAGTCTGGGAAACCACAGAGCAAAACAAAAAGGAAGTAGTGCAATCTAAGATGATTGGTAAGTCACCACTGGGCCTCCACACAACATACACAGTGCCCTCTGATACATACAGACACAGACACAGATAGACAGACGCATACACACACACACACACACACACACACACACACACACACACACACACGAGAATTAAAACAAATGTTCAGGAAAAATACTGAAGAGAATAAGCCAAAAACTGGTAAAACTTACATTAGGAAAACAGAATAGTTGTTTTCTTAGAGCCAGGTAAACTGGCACATGCCTGTAACCATTAATTCAGGTGGCTGAGGCAGGGGAATCCCAAGCTAGAGAACAGCAGGGAGGATCTGAGATAATCTCACACACACACACACACACACACACACACACACACACACACACACACACACCACACAGACATGGAAGCTCAGGCCTGCATGTCAGTGCTTGGGCAGCAGGGACAGGAAGACTTTGAGTTAGACGCCAGTCTAGGCAACATGAGATTTTGTGTCAAGAAAAAATTAAAATGTTTCCTTCCCTTCTAAACTTCCCATAATTAATTAGTTGTTTCATGTAATAAATATTTACTGTCTACTGTTCTCGATACTAATATTAAAGCAGTGATATAAATTATTATACTATTTCACTTTAAAATAAAAAGACCAGAAAGCTTCAGGTAAAGGTGTGCCTTTAAAATCAAAAGTCAGAAAAAATTAAGATTTTTATCACTGGACCTTAAAATAATTTTAGAAAGAAAAATGATTTTTTAAATCAATTTACCTATGGGGCTGGAGAGGTGGCTCAGGGGTTTAGTCTCTGCCTTGCAGGCGGAAGGTCCTGAGTTCGGATCCTAGACCCCACGTATAAACGCCAGGTGGAAGCGGGGGTGGGGTGGGAGACAGCCTGCGTTTCTAGTCCTGGTGGGGCGCAGCCTGTGAATCCCGGGGCAGAGTAAACAAGGAGGAGGTGGAGGCAGTCCATGGTGGTTCTACACACATACACTCACACACACGTACACACAATTGAATAAAAAAAATAATTTAAATCAATTTACCTTTGTTTGAAAATAGACAGGGTGGGAAGAAGCGCTGGCAAGATTCCTCAGCAGGTAAAGCACCTGCTTGCAAACTTGGCAACCTGAGTTCAATCCCTGGAAGCCCACATGGTATATGTATACGCCTTTCTCTCTCTCAAATAAAAATAAATCAATAATTTTTTTTAAATAGATGAAAAGGCTAAAAGTTTTTTGGCTTTTCAAAGGCAATTTAAAATTTGATTTTTTGAATAATGAATCAAAGGTAGGAAGGGGTAGAGATGAAGCTCCGTTGGGTACTTGACTAGCATTTGTTAAGCCCTGGGTTTAATCCAAAGCACTGCATTGGTGCACACCTGTAAGCTCAGTACTTGGAAGGTGGAGGTTAAGATCAGGTGGAACGTATGATCAGGAGTTCAAAGTCTTCCTCAACTACATAGCAAGTTTGTTTGGAATATGTTGAGATTTTTATTACTTTTATAACTAGCAAGAAAAATCAGTTACTCCATACAGCTAAATAAATGATCTAGAAAACAAGACCAAAAACAAAAGATCCCCTGAACCTTCTGCCAAAATAAGTAAATAAAATAAAAATATATACATAGCGTTTGGAAAAGAAAGACAAGAAAAAAAGTGGTACTTATACCAGGAATCTGAGGTCTTGTGACCAAGTTAGCTAGCAGACAGGGTTCTTCCTCATCCACATTTCCATTCTTCCTGCCTCTGCCTGAGATTCTGTCCCAAGCACAGGAGCGTGGCATTTTTTTGTTCCTGCACTAATGTAAAAGTATTGGGGCAAAGGCTAGTTTCCAGGGTCTTGGGAGACAGTCAAACAATAATGCAAGGTCATTGTCAGGGCAACCCACATAATTGAAATGATCTCAGCCATGGCCAGAAACTGCTGCTTGGTGTTACAAATCCAGAGCCAGATTACCTTGGGCCCATTTTAAGCAACTAATTTGCCATTTGTTGTCATGCTCTGTATGTGACCTAACATTCCAACGACTATTATATGTTATCAGATAATTACATGTACAAAGCCAGGTGTGTACAAGGAGAAGGAGAGCACACAGGACTTTGAGGTTGGTCTCCAGGGATGAAATTCTGGACTACTAACCTAGTACTGACTCTTTGTAAATTATGAAGACTTACTACATTAAGCTCAAACTTTTTACTTTAAAACAGTTTCTTGAAGTAGACTAGTTCAGTAGCTATTTCAGATGCTTTTCGGGCAGTGTGTCACTATCTCGTGTATTCTGGGATGGCCTCACTGTGGCTCTTGAAAGCTTGGTTCAATGGATGTGGCCAGTTGCCTGTGCTCCTTGGTTAGCAGGCACACTATTTGTTCTATTCACTCACTCCATCTTCAAAACTCTTTTAAATTTCCCAATAGGTTTCAAAGAACCATTTCAGCCTTTTATAGCTGAAAGCCATCTCTAATCTAGATTTTTTTTAAAGGATAGTGTGTTTAATATGGCCTTTTAACCAAGAGTTCCCAGCAGATTTAGGTGCAGATGTAACACATTGAATACAAGTTTATGACTTTCAAATCTGACACATGATGGCGAAAGGAAATTGGTAGTCCCCAAGTTTTTTTGGTTCACGTCAATCTTTCCCCTATGATCTTACTTCTTTTACTGAGTTCCTTTTTTGCTTTTCTTTTTAACCAAATATGGGCGATATTTAACCAAGTGTTCCTTAAAATAAATCTGTAGCACCTTCTAAACTTTCTTCCCAACAAGAATCCCACCTCAGCTCACATTAGGAAAAGGCGCTCATTGCTCTACAGGAACATGCTGACAGAGGACACGAGTTTCTATGAACTTGGCATGCTTTTCTTCTTTTTAAAAAATTGTCACAATGTTTTATAGAAAGGGATACGGAGAAATAGAGACTAGATTAACTGGTGTGAAGTCACTTGGCTTCTGCTGAGCAGAACCATCGCTTGTAAACAGGCTGTCTTGCTTTCTGGCCTGGGTTGTATGGCCAGGCCTTGAACAGATCATGAATGTATAAAATGCTTATCATTCATTCATTCACGGAATATAGCAAAGGTCATGTATGAAAGTATTATAGACCATCTGTAGAGAGTGATGGGGCATAGAAAGGAATGAAGTAGAATTTAACATCTTTTATATGTCATAATAACAAAAGCTTTTTACTTCAGTGCTATTGATATTTAAAACCAAATTTCTTTTTAAAAATTACTGTATTCATTCATTCATCCATTCATTCATTCAAGGGGGTGAGAGGGAAGAAAGAGAAGTAGGGGGGAGGAAAGAGAGAGAGAGAAAAGAAATATGCATATAAGCATACCATGATGAGCAGGTAGAAGTCAGAGGCTACTTCTCTCCTTCTACCATGTGGGTTTCGGAGGATCAATTCATGTCACCCGGTTTGCAAGCAGGAGACTTATCCCTTGAGCTATTTTGATGATCTCCAGATTTTTTTTTCCCCTTAGTTTAAAGCTGCTCTATGTACAACAGGAGACTGAGCAGGAACCCTGACCTGTACCCACTAGATACCAAGGAGAACCTTTACCCCCATCCCAAAGACTTTTTAACATTTCCAGATACTGCCCCTGGCTGAGAAGCACATAATACATAAAGATCCTGTAAAAGACATGGGAAGCTTCCCATGCAGCTATAGAGAACACCTCTGGGGATGCTAAGGCCATGATGAGCTGCTGTCATGTTTCCTCGAGTGGGGTTATGAAAACACCTACTCGCTCTGCTGAGTGAGGTGGCCTGCTGAAGCTGACTGCAGGGTGAAGCAGCTGCCTCTGAGACACTGGGATAGTCTGCTGCCCTCTTTCAAACCCAGAGATTTCAATCCCATCAAGCATCCCAGAAAACGTATCTATGGCCAAAACCCCAAGTGAGAATGGGGGCCGAAGAATAAGCACTTCTCTCCTATCCTAGTACCTACACGGTTTAAATGATTATGAGTTTAACCCAGGTTCTTACAAATTCCTATTTCAGGTGAACACTCACCATGGTAGTGCTTGTTCTAATAGGTCAAGGTAAAGGTTACCCACCAACTCAAAGTCTCAAAGATAAGATGTTCTCTGGTATGTTTCTCAGGTTCATCATCTGGTTTTTGTTCTTAAATGCAGAAAACAGCAGCCCACTGGTTTTGCTCAAATTTTAACACTTCTGATCCTTCACTCTTTTGGCTTCAGCACTGCTGAACAGAATCATTTCACGAAAACACACAGCCCTTTTATTAACCATACTGTCTGCTAGTGTCTGCTCATTGCTACTCACATAAGTTACAGAGGTCAGTCGGGCTTTGTGACATGACTCTGCAGTGGAAACATATTTCCAGGGTTCATGAACTCAGCTTCAGGTTTCATTTTGTATTTCCCAAAATTTCAGCTATTGATATTTACCATATTCAGAGTTAAAACGAAGAGAAACTATTTAAGCATCGAATACACAAGCACACACTCCATCAGTTAGAAGCATGAAGTCACCATGTACAGCAATACTCTTGGAAGACTCTACCACACACTAGTGGGAGAAGAAGAGTGAAAAAGACAAGTGTCACTGTAATAGTGTTATGAAAGCAGTTTTGATCTTATAAGTAAATCCTGGAAAGAACCTTAAGGATCTCTAGGGGGTCGCCTGCCAACACTGAGAACTGCCACGTTAGATTAACAACTACGATTTTATTAGCTTCAGCTTTTACCAGTGTAGCACAGACACTTCCCGGAAGAGAGTGACTCTGATTCCAAGTTATACATGAAAACCTATTCATCACCATGAGGCAACTGGCTTTTTCAGAATTTTTTGTGCATGTATGCATGTGCATGCCCATGTTTCCTTTCTGTACCAACCACTGCCATTTCTAAACCAAGCACTTGCTTCTGATTAAAATTTGATAGAACATCTTTGTACCTCAGATTCATTTCCTCCCCTTCATCACCATGTCACTATAGAGAGCGGAAGTAAAAGTCCATTCTCCCTCCAACCAAATCCTCTATTTGGAGAGCTGCTGTTTGAGATACTTAAAGAAGAAACTTTGCCAGGACAGACCGATGTGCAAAGGAGCATGTGGCTCTCTATCCTGTCTATACCCAGTTACCCAGACCATATCTGTTTCATTTTCTTTGAACTAGAACTCAGAAATATCAGGTAACTCATGATGGGAATTATACTTCTTCACTTCAGGAACAAAATCTTGTTATTATTACTATTACTTTGCTTTGTTTGAGACAGGGTCTCATTCTGTAGCCTAGAAGTCATTATGTAGTCCATGCTGACTCAAACCTATGGTTATTCTGCCTCAGTCTCCCAAGTGCTGAGATCACAGCCAACATGCTCAGTTTTATTATTATTACTCACTGTCATCCTATGTATTGTAAATGATTTAAGCGATACGCCACATTTTTTATTTGGGAAAGATATACATAACATGGACTCCATCACCATAACTAGAAGTAAAAAGCACATAATCATGGCATTTATATTGTCAATCGTGGCACGGTCCACCTGCAGAAACTTCTCATCTTCACACTGGAAATCTACGCCTGCTAAATAACAAGCTTCTATCCTACCTTATCCAAGCACCTGGCAAACACCATCCCACTGTCTGGCTTTCTGCATTTCACTACCTAATACAACTTCGAATGCTGAAAGAAACAGGAGGCCACGTTGTCTTTCAAAACCCTCCCTCAGAATTGTTCCAATGGTGGTGGTGGTGGGGACAGTGGGGGGTGGGGCTTACTCTGTTGAGTTTCAGAATCAGAACTACACAAACTCTGCTGGAAATTCCATTTATCATATATGTCCCATTTATGAGGCTGATGAGTCACAGGAACAAAGATATTAAGACTGACCTCCTAAATTCTATAGTCCTGTGAGATGCTTAATAAATAAACACTGACTGAAGGGTTAAAATGCCTGAGGTACACAAACACACTTTTAGGGTGATTTAAGACCTTCTCAATGTATGTTGTCCCAAAATGACATTTTGGGGTTATGTCTTTTGCTTTTAAAGTGAAACTTTACTGTTCTAACTTTCTAGGATACTGAAGAAAGAGCTCAATATGGTCCAGAAGTTCATCATAAGAGACATCAGGGCCCAGAACGGTATCTTCACAAAAGTGAGAGAGACCTAGAAGGCTGGGAGATTTGTCCATGCCTGGTCTGAGGTGGGGCTTAGGGGTGTCTGGCCTGTGCTTCCCTGTGGGGAGTCTTCATCCAGCTCTGCCTCTCTAGCTGACCCTACTGTCTGCACCTCCTTCTACAGAATCAAAAAGATTAGAAGGACATGATCATAAATCATTTTTCTCTCCTGACTTTACAGTGTTCTTTTCTGAGAAGTTCAAAAGCACTTGGCAATAAACCAGGATGATGAGTTTATGTCTTTTGCTTTTAAAATGAAACTTTATTTGAACTCCTGGAGATACATTTATGTTTTTTTAAAAATCAGGACATTCCTCCCTTCATTGTTGTAGCTCATGGCATTTTCTGCGAGTGGGTGGAGGAAAGGAGAGAGTCCGCGTCTAGCCCGCTCTGGCTTTCCACAGGCTGTGTTGCAGCTCACAGAGCCCTCCCTCCCACGGTTTTCAACAAGTCTCAACACCATCCAGAGCAGTCCCCCTCCACCTGTGCGTTAGGCTGGCTGTGCTTTTTTCCCTATGCCTTTTAACTTTTTCCCCCTTCAGTGCTGGAGTTGAACCCAGGACTTCATGCATGCTGCTTAGCTACGCTCCAGCCCTCTTGTGCCTTTGTGCTTTACTTCAGCAACCGAAAGCCCAGAAACTGAAGGAAAAGCCATGTTGTCTGCAGGGGACTGGCAATGCTGAGCTGCCTGGAAGGCTTACTATACCTTCCTTACCCAAGTCTTTTGTTTCTGGCCTTGGAAACTCCGAAAAAAAAAAAAAAAGTTGGCAAAGTTAATGAAATTAATGTTGTGAACATTAGCCCTGACTCTTCATACCTTACTTTACTCAGATGCCAAATCTAAGACAAACACCAGTAAAAAGCACATGCAAATTCTGCCTTGCTCCCCAAAGCCTTTCCAAATTAAACAAGTAAGATCACTGATCTCAGGCAGGTGGAAACATACATATAGCTCTTAGGCCTTCATATTCAATAACTATTTGGTCAATGAATAAGCCAAAAGAAGCACTTAATGGTTCAATATATGTCTACAGTTTCTAATCCCCCTGGCTTCACAGGCCAGCAGGCCAAACCATACAAAACTGTCCAAGTAAAACCATGGCCCAATTGTTTCAGGCAGTGGAGGAAACTGGTTCTCTCTGAGAGATTCCAATAATGCTCTACCACTAAAAGAACAGTGAAGGCAATGCTGAGAGCCCTCATTTACAGACACAAGAGATGGCCTGGACTGGGGCAAAGCAAACGAAGCAGCAAACAGCCTGGCACACAGGCAGCTTAAGCACAGGAGAATGTGGTCCATTAGGAGTGGATGAGGTCCATTAGGAGTGGATACCTACAAGGAAAGCACTGTTCCTACCCTCTGGCCGTAGCTGGCATTTCTCCTAGGAAAACACTGAAGTATTCTCAAGAGTGCCACTGCACTTCAAACCACCATTAAGCAGCTCTGGTCAACTACTCCAAGGATAAAATACCGGGGCTGAGCCACCTAAAAGGCCTTTACTCACCTTAGTGAACTGTAAAACAATCATAGCCATAATTTATGTCCCCCCCTCCCTCCGCAATGAAAGGGCAGGAAAACTTAACAAAAACCCCCGAAGCTACTCAGAAGATAAAGGGATTTAAAAAAAAAAGGAAAAAGAAAAAAACAAAACAAAACAAAAAAACCCCACAATGAATTAAACCTATGAGGGTCTCCAGGATCACAGGTCTTTCAGGAGTGGCTGGCAGGAGCTACTTCAGGTTGGCAAAGGTCCCTGTACCAGAACTATTTCTTTTCCTGACTGGATGTTAAAGAGGATCTCAGTGGTGAGGAACAGGACGCTGGCAGTCTCCCTGCAATGCCCAGAACTGCAGCTTGGGGGACAATTAAAATGTCCAGGCAACAAGCTACTCTGAGGGGCAGTACTTTACTTCAACAAAAAATTCAACTAATTTTCACTAAACTTTCCCCTTTAACAAAACAATCCACTCTAAAACCAGGTTGCTACCTGTCAGATTTGAGGATTCTTTTTTTTTTTTATTCAATTGTGCATATGTGCACACGCACGTCTGTGTGTGTGTAGAACCATGGACGAATTTGGGAACCACCATGGACCGCCTCCACCTCCTTGTTTACTCTGTCCCGGGATTCACAGGCTCTGCCCTACAAGGACCAGAAGCGCAGGCCAGCCCCGCCCCGCTTCCGCCTGGCATCTATATGTGGAATCTGGGATCCGAACTCAGGACCTTCCGCCTGCAAGGCAGAGGCTTAACCCCTGAGCCACCTCTCCAGCCCAGAGTTAAGGATTCTTAAAGGGCTTCCAAAGTAACTTATTTCGATCTTATACTATAGTCAGCAGTAATTCTGACCCTTGAAGCTAAAATCTTTTTTTTTTTTTTTGGCTAGTAGTTCTAAATGGGGTGACAACAGCCAACAGTGGCAAACTAGGCAGTAGGCATTTGCATCTCATCTCGCCTCCTAACCACCCATGAGGTAAGTTCTAACATGGGGCTGTCTGCCATTCTGAAGCCCAAAGCTCTAAAACCCCAAGTGTTTCTCCATAACTTACTTGGCAGCAAAAATTAATGGTGCTGAACTCATTTTGAAGCCAAGCTGCCCTGAACTATGAGGAGGCTATTTAGATTTTAGTTATCCTACTTAATGTGAATATCCATATGGTTTGCTACACAAATATGAATGTGTGTGCTTGTTGAGTGCTGCTGCAGGTCCCCCAAGGTACTTAACAGGGGGAAAAAAAAAATCAATGCACTTAATACATTCCTAAACCTCTCATATCACCAATTTATGAAACATCTGGCCCCAAGGGTGTAAAGTAATGTACTGTGAATTTCTACAATTAACCCATTTCACAGATAAAACACTGAAGCAACTTTCCCAAGGCCACCCAGCATGCTCTAAGGCTATCAGCTTCCTTCAAGACCAGCTCACTATCCCATGTGACAAGGAATGTCTGCATACTCAATGCACAGTGCAGCAAGAAGGGAGTGTTATACCAGCATGAATCAACTCTGAAATTGGGAGACAGTTAAACGGAAAGCACAAGTGTTCTGGTGGTGACAGAAGCTTTCTGCTTACCTTGCCCAGGACAGTGAGGCATGGTTTTGGGTCCAGTTCCGGCTGTTCCAGCTTCACTACTCCTACCCAGCCGTATTCATACAAATCCTCTTCGTCATTGTTGTTACATAGGCCCAGTGGGTGCATCTTGGAGGCAAAACAGAGAGAAGACATATAGTTTTGCTTAATTCAAAATTCAAAATTCACACTGTACCAAAAGCAGCTCTGAAATGTCAGAACGTTAAGGGAGGGCACAGTTTTCCAATCTATGGGAAATCCATATTAGTACAATGAGCTGGATACTGAGAACAGATACACACACACACACACACCATTGTGTGTGTGCAAGGCCAGAGATCAATGTCTGTGTCAACCTCAATGACTCCCCACCTTATTTTTTGAAACAAAGTCTCTCACTGAATCTAAAGATCACTGAATTCAGCTAGGCTAGCTATTAGCAAGCCCCAGGGGAACACCTGGTTTTGCCTTCCTAGCACTAGACTTTACAGATAGATGCACACTGCTGTACTTGGCTTTTAATGGGTACTAGGGATCGAACTCAGATCCTCAAACTTATGTGGCAAATACTTTACTGACTGAGCCATTTCTCTACTTCCTAGAAATATATTTTATGGTTATGTGTTACTGGCTTTGTAAGTAATCACCATATAAGAAGTCACCTGATAAGAGGTATGAAAAGAAAAACAGCATCTCATGTAAACACCAGGCACAGTTTCTATGAAATACCAAAAATGCAACATGAGAAATTATAAATGAATTATAAATGAAACTAACCAGGACAGGATCCAAGGCTATTTGGTTTCTAGACATTGAGGATACATTTAATTCAATTTAGCAAGAGGACCTGGAAATACACTGAAGATTTTATGAGGAACAACTAGAAAAAAGTTGTTTCTCATAGAAAGCTACTTAATGATTACTCATGATGAACAAAAATGTATGCAACTCTTCCAGGTCTTTACAAATTTGCAAAGCCCCAAATCAAAGCTAGGGAAAAAGCAATCACCAAATTTCCTCATGTAAAAGCCTGAAAACCAAAGCAATCCTAAGATCTGGGTTCACAGTTCTATTACTGAGCTGCATCAGGTCCCAGAGCCCCAAGAATAATATAAAAGGAGGAAGTCCTCATAGATAACTTACTGAATTATCTATCAGTCTAGCACTATCTTATGCTAAGCTTTTAAGTGGAAGAAATCTGATCTACAGACACCTAAGAATCCATTATTGATAAACTAATAACCTAAAAGACATCTAAACCTAACATTCAGACCCTGTGAACAAGTTATCATATGTAAGACACTTTGGTAGATGTGACTAAGTGTGAGATGGGAAGATTCTCTGTATTATCCAGGTAGGTCATTTACATGATAAGCATCTTTTAAAAAAGAAAAGAGGGAGGCCTGAGGTACATACATATAAGACAACCAAACTGGCGAGATGACTCAGTGGGTCAAGGCATTTTGCCACCAAACTTGATGAGCTTTATCCCTGAAGCCTACATGGTGTAAAAGAAGAGAATCGACTCCCCAAATTGTCCTCTGATCTCCACATGCATGCTATGACATGCTCACACACACACACACACACACACACACACACACACACACACACACAGAGATGAATAAATGTTGATATAAAGATGTGACAACAGAGATCAAAGCACTGTGCTCTGAAGATGGAGGAGGGGCTATTAGTCAAGGAAAGCTTGTAGCCTCTAAAAGCTAGAAAGTCAGGAAGTAGACTCTGATAAAACTTCCAGAAGGAATGCAGTCCTGCTGACCTGCTTTGGACTTCTGACCTCTAGAACTGCAAGAGAATAATCTGATGTTGACCTAAGCCACTAAGGTAATACAGTTTATAGCAACAAATCGGAAACAAACAAATCCACTTCATTCCTCAGTCGTTTTACAAGTGAAAATATAAGTTCAGATACCAGAAATAAGTAAGCACACTTAGAGGCAATCCAGCCTTTTGCTTCAGGCTGATAGCTTTCCACTCTAACCACCTGCTTCTTCCACTGAGATCTGGCAAGGGCGGATAAATAAGAAAACTTTTAAGTAAAGAATGTTCCTGGTTTAAATTCTGTTGTAGTCCAGAGCAGCATGAGTTTAGTGCAGGCAGTTAGGGATGCTAGAATGTTAATGGAGAGCTCTATGCAGCTGTTGGGTCTCAAGCAAACCTTGAAGGGAAACTGAGACTGATTCAAGGGGAGTCAGATATCCAAAGCTTGGGGAAGAGATTGGTGGATAGAAGGAAGAATGAGATTAACCCAGCCAATAGAAAAAGCCACAGTCTATGTGAAGGCAAAGAGAAAGGCTCAAAAACCAGAAAGGAGTTTGAACACCAAGACAATATCAGAGGTTCTCAATCTGTACACTGACAACAGGTACCTTTGGGCAATAGTATGCCTGGACTCCAGAGGACAGAGCAAAGGGAACAGCTTAGAGATTCTTGGAATCTGAATTCCATGAAACAAAGGACTACACAGCTCAAAAGGTAAATGAAGGGGTCACTGATGATGAGCAGAAGATGTTAAAGCAGCTGTGAGCAGTTGTTTTTATTGCTGGTAAGTAGAACTCACCCTCTGGAAATTCCAAGACAAATGAGACACAGCCCAATTTCTGCATGTGTCCTCAAGTTCAGAAATTTCCCCTAGGACCTAGGTTTTACAGTGGGGTAAATAGTAAAACCTGGGTTTTACTATTTCCCTCCAGGTTGCCCCTGTAGAATTCACCTCATCTTGGAATGTCCTGTGGTTATTAAATGAGTAGCTTAAAATGTCATGACCTCACATGACAAAGAGGATGAGCAAGGATGACTAGCAGGTCAACAGCTCAGATACCTTCGACCTCCCAGTAAAAGTGTAAGCAAGGTCAATCCCAACCCAGCCCAGCTTGGGTTTCTACTCAAATGGTCAAGTCACTGCGACGGCAATCACACTTCTGACATCCCCCCCCCATCACCTTTTAAAACTATATGACCACCTGGGTTGGAGGTTTCCATCTATGACACATGTTGGAGAAAAGGCTGGGGACATGGCCAAGAGTGATCCCACATAAAATGCTGGGTGGATGTGGAGGCTGGCCTATACTTCCAACCTCAGAAGGTGGAGCTTAAGAACCCACTGAGCAAGCTGGCTAACCACACTAGCCCTATCAGTGACTTAAGGTTTTGATTGGAGACCCCCATCAAAGAACAAGGTGGGCAATTGATAATGACTTCCAACATCAGCCTTGGGCCTCTACATAGACATACACTCGATACACACCTGCATACACACGTGCACCCAGTCACATGTCACCACACATGTGTGCACCCAATACACACATACACACACATATATATAGAAAAACAATGGAGCTTGGTCAATGGTACAGAGCTGCTTTGGCAGTACAAAACATAGCACCCAGGTCTAAAAATATATATATATATTGCATCTTTATCATTAAATAAAGAAGCCCCAGCAGATATGACCCAACATTTGAGTCCATTCATAGAAAATGTTCAGAATGGGCAAATCTGGAGACAGAAACAAATGTTTTCCTTGGGCTTGGGAAGGATGGAAAGTGGTCTAGAACTTCAGTGGTGACAGGTGCACAACTGTGGACACGCTAAATGCCACTGGATTACATGCTTTGAAGTGGTGGGTTTGACATGTAAATTTTTTTAAACAAACAATTGTTTTAAATGTTTACTCTGAAATAACCTGTGTTCTGCCTACTGCTGCCCTCAGTGAATATGGGAATCCATTAGTGTAGGGCAATTTGATTTGTACTCCTCTAGAACATAAGCCCATTACAGTTGCTCTTCTGGAAAACATGTGCTTTAGTATACTGGCCCCACAAGATGAAGAACAGGTGTACATAACAATGAGAAACACTTTGCAATTACAATATGCAAAAGGAAATGGCTTAAAAAGCAAAATGTATGGGGAAACTGCTTGTGGTTCTGGGGATCAAGCCAGAGTCTTAGGCATGCTAGGCAAGTGTATTTCTACAGAGCTGTATCAGTCTTCCTTTCTCCCTACCTTCCTTCTTTCTTCTAGACAGGATTTCACTAAGTTTCTCAAGCTGGTCTATAGCCTAGCAAGGTTCTGAACTTGCAATTCTCTTGCTATGGCCTACTTGCTAGAATTATGGACATATGCCACCATATGTGAATTAAAGTGTATAGGGGTTAACGGGCACATCATTTCCTATTCCGATCATTTTGTTACACTGTCTCATGAACACAGTTTAAGAAGAACTAAGCTGGGGGGGGGGGAGAATATACATATACATGAGAGAATAAATCCAATAAATCTGATACCAGGCAAAACTAATGTACTCAAATGCTAAAGCATCGTGATACAATATATAAAGGGTACAGTGGAAAGAGATGGAGAGGCAGTCAAGGGCAGCTAGAGATAAGCTGAGGCTTCTGGGAGGTGGGCAGATGGAAGACAGGGAGAGGGGAAACAACTAAGAGCAGCAGAAGCCAAGGCTGGGACCTGACCTACTACAGCCACTGAGGAGAAAAGGGCTCAGGGATGCGGGAAAGATATGCCAAGAGCGTGTCCCACATGTGTAGAAATCTCAACTATGTGAGCATTGAACACACCCCATGGCCGCCAGGGGCCTGTCAGGCCAACCAGGGCTGCACTTCCTGCTAGACCCTGTCCCCTCCTCAACACTCATACTCTTCCACTCTCCTCCAAGACTCGCCCCCAACACAGCTGACACTGGGGTGATTGTCAGCAGTTCAACACATCAGCCCTTTCAAGGCTACTGACTACTGAACAGGATCAAAGCCTTAAGAACCAAAATGAATTTTTGAAGCACCAATGAGTTCTGTTAGTTGACTTGAGTTATTTATTTTTCTATGGAGGGTAAAGCTGTCAAACAAAGAACATCTCTCAGAGGACTAAAAAACTACCTCATCATCCTCACATCATTTCCCACTTCTATCACGAGTTTTCTTTTGAGTCCTTACTCCTAGTTATGCCCCCAAGTAGTGACCATGTAAATTCCAAATTAACTGGCCTTTTCACCCACCTGCCAAAGATAATACTGCAGGATTACTGGGTCTCAGTCAGTTTACCCCCTACAGCAGTACTGGCTTCTAGACATGCCTGCTGCCCCAGACATTTACATCCTGAGGCTGTCTTTATCTAAGGACTCCATGTTTTACAGGGAAGTAGACAGTTATACAATAAAAGAATGCATTAGTAAGTTGACCTGTTGCGAAAGATGGAGTCATTCAGGCAAAGGAGTTACATATAAATGAACAGGCCATTACACGTGAAGGACAGTGAAGCAGAGGGCTCTCCCACCAGTAGACAAGGTTACTGTGTTTTTGTATTTTAATCTTTTTTCACCCCAACAGTACCTTCTTGCCAACTATTAGAGTATTCAGTGACACAGTGATTAGACCATATAAATAAGCTGCAACTAGAAATGGGAATCAGCAAGAAGACAAAATTTAATGGTACTCATTAAAGTCTTATTAGCCAGTGTCTGGATCCCACTCAAAGCCAATGGCAAACAATCTAGTTTAGGATTAAAGAAGAGGAAACAGGCATGAGAGCACCCACCGGGAACGATCAAAGCAGTGAGGGAGAACTAAGGCAAAACAAGAGTTCTCTCACTTGGGAAGCGCTTCTAAATGCTTAGACCGCTAGCATCAAGCATAAATAAAGAATATCACACCTTTCTTCTCAGACAATTCTGCTGCAATCATGACAACACTGCTCATAAGACTCACTGTGCAATCTCAGATAAAAGAGACCAGCGCTATAATTACAATTTAACTTGCTAAAATAAAAAGCAAGCTATTTGCAGCTTCATTTTTCAGAATATAGCCTCAATCAGACTTGTTTCTATTATCCACTGAGAAATACTAGCCTCTAATTTAAGAAGATAAAGAGTTTCTCTTCTGGATGATAGTCATCTATAAAAATGACATTCTTTATAAGGAGTTGGGATAGTCTCCCGGAGGGCCAGTTTCCACACCTTCGCTCCACAGTTATCAGGTAATGCTCACAGCCCATGCAGTGCCTACAGGAAGGGCCTATGCATGCTTCTGATGCCATTAGGATGTTAAAGCATAACAACTTTGAACTTCACAAGGAACATCAGCATTTAAAAATTACTATCGCTTCTGAATTTTTCTTAAAAGGTCTAGAGATATAGGGGGCTGGAGAGGTGGCTCAGGGGTTAAGCTTCTGCCTTGGATCCTGAGTTCGGATCCTAGATCCCACGTATAACTGGGCAGAAGCGGGGGCGGCCTGCCTTTCTGGTCCTGGTAGGGCAGAGCCTGTGAATTCCCGGGCAGAGTAAACAAGGAGGAGGTGGAGGTGGTCAATGGTGGTTCCCGAATTCGCCCATGGTTCTACACACACACATACACACACGTGCACACACATGCACACACACATAATTGAATAATAATAATAATAAAAAAGGTTTAGAGATATAGGGTTTACTTAATAAGATGCTTTAAGTTTAAGCAAGTTTTTCCATAGTACTTTTAGGAGGGTTAAAAAAATGGCTGAATTATGTGTAAGAACTTCTGGATATTATGAAGAAAAAAATTAAGTTCAGAAACCTACAATAGAACTTCACAAAGATTCCACTAAACATTAAGTACTGTATACTTCACTAAGAAACAGAAAGACAGCCTGGAATGAAAAGATAAGCATGATTTCTGGGACAGAGCCATAGGAAGAATTTCATACAAATAAGTAAGTTACAATTAAATGCAAGAATGTAGCGTAGTGTGACCTGCATTAAAACTCTAATCTTGTGCTACCCGAGATAACTCAGGGATTCTCAGCATTTCGTCTAGGTCAATTGAAGGGAAAATACTGGGTTAGTCCTTTAACATAAGGTCCAATGTTTCAGTGGGAGACAAGGGCTAAATGAAAGCGAACCACACCGAGTAACAACTTCCTCAGGGAGAAAGCTGCTCCCACCTCCTCTAGACTTCCGCTCATTTGTGTTTTACGATTTTTTCAGGAACACTCTGCCCTTCACGATTGGCTTAAATGTCACCCTTTTCCATTGAGCGCTTTTGAATACACTCACACAGCTGAGTTACTTCTATGTCTGTTCCCAAGCACTTTATGGTGTTTACCAGTTCCATTTACCTCCCCAGTAATATCTGCTTCTAGAAGGACAGGATCACTTGACGATCCCATTCATCATATGCTGAGCCTTGCCACATGTAGGTGCTTAATGAATGACTGCTTGCTGAGCAAATGACTTTGGCCTCTCTATCAGGCATACTGTTTTGTTTTTGGGTAAGTCACTTGGGTTTCTGCTTAGCTAAGCGAGGGACCAGAACAAAAAGATCAGGATTTAATTAAACTGCTGCATGAAATTTAAAAAGTTCAGCGCTCAAAGTCATTTCCAAGGTGAGGGGGGCACTTGTTGGCACTGTCATAGGAGCCAAAGCTGTCCCTCCTTGACTCTGCTATGGAATTACAGAAGCCAAGTATTCACGGGAGGTCAATACTTGTCACATAGAGAGAATACAGCAGGCCTCCTTGCTCAGGTTAGCTGGTAACCACACCTTGTAAGGGCAGAGGAGAGGGAAGAGCAGTGGATTTGCTCCCTGAGGAAAAACCCAAATATCTCACATTTTACTATGTCCCAACCAAGAACCTACTGTCATTGTTGGCAACAATGACAACAAAAAAAATCTAAATTAATTAATTAATCATTTAAAATAGAAACAAGGATAAGTTAGGAATGGGATCCAGAGAAGGAAACTCCCAATGTCCACATGGCCCAGAGGATGGTGACCGCAAGAAAGCCAAACACATAATAAAAACCAGAATCACTACTCAATGGGCTTGTAGGCCTGGGAGGAGCTCCACAGTTCTGAGTATGAGAATGAAATATGACACATAGCAACACAGAGTAACTGAAGGCAATACAGGAAAATGAAAATACAGCTAACTCCAGAAAAACTAAGACTATACACTAGAATTGTTAACTGTAGTCAGGGTAACAGATTAGCTGAGAATGCTGACAGCCATATTACAAACCCTGCTCTAAGTAATAATTATGGTACAACTATATGAAAAGAATATTGGGATGAAGTGAGGGGGGTATGTGTACCAAAACTTCCATCTTTCATGGAGGAAATAAAAAAGATAATTTTATATGAAGCAGCAGCATGGGCATTGTTCACAGAAACTTAGAAATATTCAAAGAGGTGCACTGAAGAAAATATTGAAGTATTAAAAATAGTCACCTCTGGCAACAGTATTCAAGAATAGCAAAGGGTAAAACAGTGGAATGCTCTTTCAACATAAGCCAATGAAATAACTTCTGTCCTTTTATGAGCATAAGGTACGTTATTCTGCTGAAAAACTATAATGCTAGACAGAAGTCACTTTCTTTAGAAGTCTCAGCAAATTCCAGTAGGTCCTTCCTACTGGAGAAGCATTTTGTCATTTCTAGGAGAGGATCCTCCCTGATCTACACACACACCAAGGCATCCCTGCTCGAGACAGTGAACACTTGAAGGGAGACTGTCTGGAAGGACTGTTCTGGGAGCCATCTAGGACTTGAGCTGGGGAGGGTGGGGACTGAGCAGAGTGGATGATTCAGGACGACACAGTAGCAGAAAAAACAGCAGGCTTTAATACCTTTTGTAACCAAAATTAATGCCCTGTTGGCACCAGAATGTGACGTAGAGTTGGCTGTTACAGAGATGACGGCACAATAACCATAGTGAGCATTGTAAACAGTCTCAGTTTTCTATAGACACAGGCAGATCCTATGATATCTAGAAGAGGCAATGAACATTCCATTTACATTTCAAATAAGGAGCCATTAAGGCAAAATGACCAATAAGTAACACACACACACACCAAAGCATCATCATTATCAGTCTTAGAACAAATGGTTTTAGGCTAATATACAAAAATGTGTCTTTAGATTTGTCAGGGCCTGATGAGACTGCCTATCATGGTTTCACTGTTTTGTTAATGGACAAAGAATCTACAGGAACACCTAAGCCAAAAGACCATGTCAGGCAATACTATATACCTGGAAAAAAGAACTATGTTCCCTTGAGTATGATCCATCGGCCAACCTTTGAAACCAAGATCAGCTCTTTGAGAAATTTTCAGCACAAAATCCTTGAGATATCCTGGTACACTTTCCCCATATCTCAAAGGGCAAAACTAAAACCAGGGCTGGTAGTGCTTTTATCCAAGGTTATAATATCTCCACACTTGACTGAGGGTTTAAAATAACTTCAAAAGGGCCGCCTGCTTCTAAGTGGGTTACTGTTACACAGGAGCCAAACACTACACTAACAGGAGGAAGAGGCATTTCACTCTGTAATATTATCTCATCCAAAAATTCCTGGGGACTTAAAAGGGAAACTTCCTTCCTTTGTCCTTTCCCAGGGGAGGGTGTTGCTACAGTACAGAGTTTCACATCAAACAATCCAGACCTTTTCTTAAAGGTGTGGTGGCTAAGATCGAGACTTATAATTTATGTGGAAGAATGGAAAATGACAAACCTACCCACCTTTCTCATGAATTGTAAGATTTTTTTTCTCCTCTATGTACAAAGAAATAGACAGACAGTTCTGTAGCTTTGCACCAATGGCTTGAATCTTTTCTGGATTTTAGATCCCCCCCCACCAGCCATCACAGTAATTGGGGCAACTGTAATGAGGATGGGAACCGACCCAGACACAGATAAGGAGCTGCTGGCTCTGACTGCTGTGTGTAGAGCTTCCAACTGGGAAATGTTTGAGGAATCAACCAACACTTCTCTATTCCAGACTCCCTGATTTCTGAAAACTCAGCCAAAATCTTCTCAAATGAACATCACTTTTAAAAAGAAAAACCAAGAGCAGCTTCTATCCTAAAACCTCTACCCAATGTACAAAAGAAGAAAATGAATGGAATTAACAGAAACCACATCTGTTTCTGATCAAAAACTGAAATGAAATTTTTGAAGGTGTACAAGTTAGAGGATAAAGATTATGAGAATAACTATAAGAGAGAATCTAGTATTTATACCAACATATGCTAAGGTTAACGTAGTGGCTGGACATTGAACAATTAATTGCTCAGGCAATTAAGACTTGGCTTCAGCACTGCCTGCGAAGATAGCTGCCATCTCCAGCTCGGCATCATGGCTGCCCTCAGACCTCTGATGAAGCCCAAGAGCGTCAAAAAGAGGACCAAGAAGATCATCCATCACCAGTCAGATCAATATGTCAAAATTAAGTGTAACCGGCAGAAACCCAGAGGTATTATCAACATGGTTCAGAGGGGATTCAACAGTCAGATCCTGATGCCCAACAATGGTTGTGGGAGCAACAAGAAAACAAAGTACATGCTACCCAAAACATCAAGGAGTTGGACGTGCTCCTCATGTGCAACAAATCTTACTGTGCAGAGACTGCTCACAATGTTTTCTCCAAGGACCGTGAAGCCACTGTGAAGCACAGCTGCCCTCAGAGTCACCAACCCAATGCCAGGTTGTACAGCAAAGAAAACAAATGTCTGCTTTATTTGTGTTTAAATAAAACCTCAAAACTGAAAAATAAAAAGATACCTGAGCCCTCTCTTGTTGGTATGCTGTTTGATTAACATAGCTTGAAAAAGATTCTGAAACGTAAGCACACCTGTTGACATAACGGGTAATTGAAACTAGCCGCTAATATGTTCTTTATCCTATAAATCAGCACTATACACAACACAGCTAATTAGTAACAAATGTCAGGATTAGGTAGTAACATGTATGTGCTTCTTTCCTGCAACAAACACCAATGGGCTGACCCAGCAGAGCTAAGTGATGCCCAAAGCTCCACATGTAGGGCAAAGAACCAGGTACTTGTACAGCACTGCGCATGCAGGTAGGTTATCTTTACAAGCCCAGGCTGCATGCAGGTGCTCGGTAAGAAAAACAAAAGAATAACACAGCTCACAGGAGGAATCAGCAATGACAGTGATTCAACTTGTTTTCTAACACCCTGAGCTTGTTCAAGAGGATCATCTGACAATAGAAACATCAAGTTAGCCCATTATGTAACTTCCTTTCCTATAACAAAACATGAAATAAATGAAAAACAAAAGAAATCTTTCCTCTTCTTTCTGCTATACATCCAATGGCTGTTATTGAAAATGGACAAGTTCATAAAATCCAGGAAAGAGATCCTAGCTCTGTCTGGACACCTGTCATGGAAAGTACGGGTACCGGCATCTCATACTGAAGCCATGCTCTGGGGCCTGGAATTAACTGCGATCCCCAAAAGTACCAGTTGCCATAGTTTAAGAAGAAGGTAAAAAACCAAGTCTTTACTAAAAATTCATAAGCACAATCACTTTGTCTCCACACACACTGTGAACACCCCCTTTATAATAGAGCAGCCGTCAACAAGGATGTCTTCAGAATGCAGCTCTGAAACACAAGGACAGCTGGGAGGACAAGGCTATGTCTAAGGACACTGGACATGAAAGAACAAATGGTTCTTCCAGAAGCTTTGGTTTTATTAAAGGTGGTTTGTTTGTTTGTTTCCATTATGCCTGAAAATATACCCTCCAACAACTATGATAAAACGTAAATCAAGCTTCTTTATAAAAGTCAGGCACAGTGCTCTGGTCTATAATTCCAGCACTTGCGAGAGTGAGGCAGTGGCCTCACCTTTGAGGCCAGTTGAGTTCCAGGGTAAGACCTCAGGTCAAAAACCAAAGGTTCTGTGTAAGATAAAGACAATGACTTGATATTTGGGCAATTTCTTTATGAGTCTGTAAAGGAACATAACATACCCTAGTTTTTCATAATTCTAAATAGTTTTCTGAACACAAATGTAAGGAAGGGAAGCCTTTGATAAGCAGATTCAATGCTTCTCAATCAAAATTCTAAACTTAGAAAGTCTAATTAGAAAGGAAGAAGAAACTAAAGTGAGAGGAATATGGGCTGGAGAGGTGGCTCAGGGGTTAAGCCTCCGCCTTGCAGGCAGAAGGTCCTGAGTTCGGATCCCAGATCCCACATATAGATGCCAGGCGGAAGCGGGGGCGGCCTGCGCTTCTGGTCCGGGTAGGGCGGAGCCTGTGAATCCTGGGGCAGAAGGAGGTGGAGGCGCCCATGGTGGTTCGCGAATTCGTCCGTGGTTCTACACATACACAGGCACACACACACAGACACGCGCGCATGCACATACACACGCATATGCACACAGTTGAATAAATAATAATAATAATAATAATAAAAAATTTAAAGTGAGAGGAATAATTTAACATTTGTAGAAAGTAATTCTAAGAAGGGGATTCTTAACAGAGTCCAGAGCAAGCACTTTAGCACTTAACTGAAGAACAGAATCTGTCATCCTACGCTGAATCTCAGGGAATGTCCCTTGTGCTGTGCTACAATGGATGGGAACCCAGTCATGGGCCACATGGGCCTCGAATGGGTTCCAGCTCTGACAGTCTGTTTGATCTTAGAAGGGTCACATAATCAATTTCTGAGCCTTCTCCTCCCCCCTCTTTGAAAGGCACTACTGACCTTTCTCAACCTGCTTATTTTCTTGAGGATTATACTAAAAGAATCTGAGTGCCTGAAATACGGACAGGGGAACAGAGATGATGCTAAAAGTATGAGCTGCCAAAAACAAACAAACACACACACACACACACACACACACACACACACACACACACACACACAAAACTGGGCTTGGTCAAAATTAGAACTCTTGGGCTGTAAAGAATACCAATAAAAAAGAGGACCAAAGAATGAAGAGCTGTGATAAAAATGCTTACCACACAAGCAAGACAACTGCAAACAAGACAAATGGGATTCGATCCCTAGATCACAGGCAAAATGCTAGGCGTGTCAGTCTGCCTTGGAAGGTGGAACTGAGAATACCTAGAGCAAACAGGCTAGGTAGATTAACCCTGCTGGCAAGCTGGTTTGATTAGAAACCCAGTCTCAAAAGAATGAAGTGGAAGAATAATCAAGCATGACTTCCAAAATAAGTCTGGGCCTCCACATGAATGTGAGCACACACAGATGCACACCTACACATACACGTGAGTGCACAGACACACATGTTAAATACTTCCACCCCACATACACATGAATCCACAGTAAGTTAAGCCCCATCCCCACACACACATATAGGCACACATGGGATGCTAGCAATCAAAGCCAAAGCCTTGTGCATGCTAGATAAAGGCTTCACACTGTGTTGTATCTCCCCAACTCATGGGCAACTCTTACATTTGTAAGGGTCTTATACCTAAACTACCAAAAGAGTTCTACAGCTCAATAATAAAAAGCAAATTATCTAATTAAATATAGGGGAGAGGATCTAAACAGATAGTGCTCCAAAAAGATATGCAAATGCCAAGCACATGAAAAGCTGGTCCTCATCATTAGCCTTCAAGGAAATGCAAATCAAAACCACAATAAGATACCTTTTCATCCCCACCGGAAGGACTAGCATAAACAGGATCGATAATAACAGGAGTGTTGGCTCAGACAGAAACCTTGCTTGCTGCTGGTAAAAACACAGAGTGGTCCTATTGCTTTACCAAGCTCCTTGAACAAGTAAGCTGAGTTATCTCATGGCTTACATGAATCACTCCTAAGTATAAACTCGAGATACACATACAAAATCTTGCATATTAATGCTTGAACATTATTCCTAGGAGTCAAGAGGTACAAATATCCCAAATGTCCACCAATGGATGAACAGTTAAACAAAACGTGTTATGACCACACAATAGAATTACTATTCAACCTTAAAAAGGAACAGACTGATGACAAACATTATGACTTGACAATGTGAACATGATGTGAAGTGAAATAAGACAGCTACTAGATCTGTGTCTTTTCTTGAAAGTTCAGAATAAGGAAATCTACAGACTCGGAATTGACTGGTGTATTTTTTAGAATATTGTGTGTGGGGAGCGAAGAAATAGTTAAGATAGGGAGATGAAAGCTAAAAGGTATTATGATCAGCATGCCTGGAAGGAATGAGAACATTCTAAGAGACTTGTGCCACTCTGTCTGGCTATTTGAATTGTTGAAAAAGAGGATCCCAAGGAACTGGAATTTCCTCCAGAAGTCTCATGCTGGGAGGAGAAAGAAGCTAAAGCCTAGTGCCAGCCACAAGGGGATCTTATCCCTCTCCAGAAAAAGAAAAGAAATTTCACACAGTGCCAGTGACACCTGACTTGCAAGAGAAACTAGAGACTATAAAGAGCCAATGATGGGTGGGACCATACCTACTTAATCAAGCATATTGTTTGCCTTCCTTTAACTGTACCTTTACTAGCATGATAGATGGGGAGTTTACTGGATCTCTTTTTCCCCTCTTCCCAATATGGCCACACTGAATAAATTTCCTTTTTCTGCTTTTCAGTATTGACTCTTTAAACTGGATTATGGAGGACAGATGGCCAACCCTGGCTTGTTAGGATTAAGAACACAGACTTTAATACTAATTTAGGTAACAGTAAGGAGAGAGGGAGAGCGAGAGTGTTTGTTGAGATAGGGTCTCCAGCTATTCTTGAATTTGCTGTCCTCCTGCCTCCACTCCCCTCCCCCACACCCACAGTGTTGGGATTACAGGTATGTGCCATTGTGCCAGACGTGGGTTTTCTTTTGGAAGTGATCTGAATGTTCTAAAATGAATTGTGGTGATAGATGCACAATTTAATACACTGAAAATTGTAATATCACATTGTACATTTTATATAGTGAATTACATGGTATATGAGTTGTATCTCAAAGCTGTTAAAGAATTATACAATTAAAGGGTAAGAAAAAACGCAACAGAGCAAGACTCCATTTAGTCAGTGGCGAGGAGGATTGGGTGGCAATGCTGTGGAATTCTATCCTCTGCCACCTTGAAACCAGATCATCTGTGATTACCAACATGAGCCCCTAACAAGACTGGGTTCACTAATAACACTCCTTCGTGGAAGGCAGGGGAAGGCTCAAGAAGCACAGATGATCCTCTCCTCTGAAAACATATAATGGTTAAAATTGCTAGGAAGGACTCTTAGCAGCACAGCTGCCCTGAGGTTGTTCATGGGTCTACATGCAATTCAGGTTAAATTCATGAAGATTTGTTTCTTTGGCTTAGTGATGGTTCCCTATCTGGGGTGAATATATGCTTGTTTATGTCTACCAGAAAAAAAAAATCACAAAGTAAGTGCTGAGGATGACACCTAAAGCCTCATGGCAGGTTGACTAAAAGCACAGCTGATGCTATCACTGGGCAGTTACTCTACCTCCCCTTCCCCCTTGCTGATAGGTAGAAAAGGAGGGGGCCTGACCTGCCTGAGAGAGAGCACCTATCAATGTAATTCAGTAAACAAGAATTATCAAGGTGGATGGAGCACAAGGTGGAGAGCATCCTAGTTGAAGGCCCAGCAGTACATACTCAGCGAAAATGCAGTGTCTTCACAGGAGATGGTGAAAGGGACTTGGTGGAACAAAACATCGACAACTTCCCAAGGCCATAGCACCAAGCAGGAGCCCCAACACAAGAAAACTAGGCTACAATGATGAATTCAGAGCAGCAAGAACCCCCAGGGAGGCCATGGTGTGCTGGGGTTCCTTGAGGGAATCACCGGCTGGCCGGCTCTGTAATTGCCCTGGTAAGTTTCCAAACTCAGGAGGAGCCAAGAGTGCTTCAGGAAGGGACACTTGATGAAATCACCTGATTAAAATATTCCTGCGTAGTCTGCTAATAGCGGGGGAAGAAGAGGGCTGGGAGGGGAGGAAACCACAGGCTCAAGCATTAAAAGCAATAAATTATACACTGGGCTTTGCCACCCTGTATGACCTTGGGCAAGTCGCATAAGGGCCCCATTCTCTCTGATCCTGAGAGCAAGGGGAATGCCTGCCACCTGCCTGCCTCATGGGGTTTAGGGAGGATTGATGAGATAATGTCTGAGCTGTGTGCTCTAGGCCCCTTGGAGACAGCCACCATATATCAGGGAATTATCAGCTCATTAGACTACCTGTGACTGGCTACATCTACTTATAAAAGTTTCAAAGAAGAGTAGACTGGGGAGGTCATTACCAAGGTTAGATCTACCCTGGCTGGTCTTACTAAAGCCACTCCCTAAATCACACCTGTGGGCAACATGACACCTTGAGAATTTAGCACACAGTGTGACCTTTATTACCAGTGACTGAAATTAAAATGAAATCCTGTCCCTCTAGACTTTTTTGCTGTGAGATCCTTTGCTTTGTGTTACTATCCTCACCTCTCACTCCACCTACCACCACTATTCTGGGGGTGGCTAAACAAGCTCCTAAAGTTCTCAGCCACTCAGTTCTTGGAAAAATGCACAAGTTTTCATAGTGTTTAATTAGGTAACCAGCTTAAAAAAAAAAAAAAAACTAGATTTAAGTGTGTTAAGTGGGTATGTGTCTACCTAATTGGGTAGACTTGACACTCCTAGAAAGCTCACCAGCCTTGACAGTCATCAGGAGAGAGGTTGGCACTTTAGCAAAGGATACAGAGGTGGACCGTGGGTCTGTGGGCAAGGGAGCACTCAGGCATGGTACTAGAACACATACCCAGATAGCTGAGCAGGCAAAGGAAGACCAAAGATTATGAAGACTTCAAAGTCACCTCCCATTCACCTCTTCTCTCCTTATACAATGCAGTCTCATCACCACTGATTCTGATGAACAAAAAAATGCCACCTGTCCCAACCTGCTCTGAGTTAGCTACAGAGAGTGAAACCTGCTTGGTAGCAATCTCCTTAGCAGCAGTGCATCCCACACCATCCGCTGCGGCCACCTGGCCCCTCTATTCCTATGCTTTGCCTTTTTGGTGTGAAAGACAAAGTTGGGGAGCTGACACCTTTGGCAACTGTCAGCAATATCAAAAACCAATTTGTTGAGCTGGTGAGATAGCTCAGAAGGCAAGGTGTCTGCTTGCAAACCCAGCAACCTGAGTTGGACCCAGAGACCCATATGGTAGAAGGAAAAAGTGACTTCCAAAATATTTTTCAGCCTCCATTTATGCACCACAACATGCATGTGTGTACCTTCTCTTTAAATTTTTTTTTTTCTTTTTAGGACTGGAGAGATGGCTCAGGGGTTACGCTTCTGCCTTGCAACAGAAAGTTCTAAGCTCAGATTCCACATAAAGATATCAGGTGGAAATGGCAACAGCCTAGACTTACAGCCCTGGAAGATGGAGCCTGAGAGGCTCCACAGAAAAGTAGCACAAATCCAGGATGATTCCCGAAGTCATCCTTGGACCTCCACAGTCTCTGAGCCTCTGACACACAAAGACAGACAGACACAGACACAGACACAAGCACAGGCACACACATACAAAATACTTTAAAAAAAAAAAAAAAAGGACAAGATTAAAAAAAAAAAAAAACTTGTTATATACCTTTACCAGGTTAATCAGTGAGGTCTTACCCTTGCATCTCTACAGGAGGATGTACATAACACTATCCTTTACCTGCACTAAGTTTTAGGTAACAAGGACAAGGCTGCTTTTCAGGGCATAGCACAAGAGCAGCAGGACGCAGGGCAATAAACAAATTTCGAGCCAAGCTGACCAACATTCCTGCGTCAGCCTTCTACCACAGCCAGAATCCTTTCTATCTGTTTCCGCATTCACATGAAAAGATCAATGCTAACATTATAAGGCTGTTGTTAAAATGAACGATAACACACACTACATGTCCAGGGTAGTGTCCAACACAACCACCAAGACACCAGAGATAATTAACAGCTGCTGAAATTTACTGTGTCCTTGCCAGGCTGAAGGCACTGTTCCACGCTTTGTAGGTGGAACTCATCAGATCCTCACACTCACCTCTGAAGTAGACATCAGGTCTTACTGATGAGAACGCCAAGACAGGTTCAGCATTTGCTAGAGGTCATACACAAGGAGGCATCAGAGCTGGGATTTAAATCCAGGCATTCAAGAGTCTGGCAGATATTAAAATACTCCCATTATTCACTGTTGCTGGAAAGAGTCACATTTTACCCAATTCCTGCCTTTAATTGCACCTGAGCAAAAGGCAACTATGACACAAAGAGAGAAGCTGGCAGAGGTCCAGTTAACAAAAAACTCCAGCTACGTAGCACTGACGGGTGATCCCAACTCCTGGTGGGAGTACATGCACTTGGTTCTCAGGTAAGAAGAACAAACTGAATTCAGGAATCTCTCCACAGGTCAAAGAGCCAAACTCAGGAATACACAAGCATCCGTGTGATACATTCAGGTAAACACTGGAACAATTAGGTCAGAAGCAGCAATGGAAATGACTAACAAATTACCAAATAGTACCATTTTTTTCAGGAAGAAAAAATGACTACTTCTTAGGGTAGTTTATGAATGCTCACACATACATTTCTTAAGAAAGCATAAACTGGCTAAGATTATTCAGTGGTAGAGTATCTGTCTAGCATGCAAGAGGCCTTGGGTTTGCTCTCCAGCATTGCAAAAACCTTGAAGATTTTATTGCATACTAAATCCACAATTCAACCACAGCACCTTCGTTGTATTTCATAAATCACTTATTTTCCTAATATTCTCCGATGTTTTCAGACATTTGAAGCCAACTTCAAATCTAATTCTGACCTCTAACAAGGGCTTACCCTCTGAAAGAGAAAAGACTGAAGAAAAAAAAATTGAAGTTCAACAGAAGAAAAAGAGTACTTTTGAAGAAAAAAAAGTAACAAATAAAAACAAAGTTAATATATAACTTGATCTAACATCAATAAAAGAAATAATTCTTTTATTTATTATTTTATTTTAACTTCACGGTGGCCAAAGAAGTAGGGCCTATACCAGGCATCTGGCACATCTGTTAGTTCTGAAGTACTATAACCAGGCCATCTAGCTCCTTCATTAAGGATGATAATGACCCACAGCAAGAAGCCAAGGAAATACAGCTTGGTCTGAAAAGCCATCAGCCATAATAGAAGTCCCAGCAAGAGATCTGTAACTCACACCTAAGCTAAGGGAATGAACTCCTGACCACTTGTGACTTCTTAGCAGTGTGTGTTTCAACCAAGCAGGGGTACACAAGAGAAAAGGGTCTTACAGCTGTATCCTTGAGCATGTCACTTGTCCTCTCTGAGTGTTGTGGCTCTTCGTGTCTAAAATTTAAGAAACACTTCAACTTGTACAGTGCAGTACACTGTAACACAGGGATACACAAGTACAGATGCTCACTTAACTTGTGGCTGCCTGACAGCAAATTTTTCAATGAAAGTAATAACCTGCCGACTGTCAAGGTGTTTAGGGTTAAGACTTGCAGACAAGTAAAACTGTGGATAGAAGAAAAATAAAAACAAAAACTGCTTTTAAATTGTTACTCTTATATGAATTTATCTTTTCTCTCCAGGGATTTTTTTTTTTTTTTTTTTTATAGGAGACGGGCATTATGTAGATTCTGGGGACTGAACTCGGCAAGCCTTTTTACCTGCTGAGCCATCTTGTCAGCCACAGATTGTTTTAATCCAATATTGGGTTATTCTGCTGTAATTTTTCTAGGGGTACATCTATGGATATGTTAAGCCAAGTATCTCATGTCTTATTTCACTTCTAGAAAGTGCTCAGCTTCCATTTCTCTGAATAATGTTGTATGTTATCACTCCTACTCTGTGTCCTGGAACACAGATTAGATCCGGGTAGAAGTTTAAACTTGCCCTCAAGTCACTCAGCTACTCTGTCAGGATTCATCACTCCTCTGTGCATTCTGCTGCATACACTCATCAGCATGCCTTTCAGCTCACGGATCCTAGCTGCATTTCTGTCCAGCTCAGAATTTTACTTATTAGCACTGAATTTTTAAAAAATATTTTTAGCTATTCTTTTACAATTTCATACACTATATCTTGAGCATATCCAACCCCTGTCCTCTACCCCTTTAACACATTAGATTTAAATTCTGAGCCTGGGAATAGTGGCATGCATCTGAAATCTCAGCATCTAAGAGTTAGCGCTAAGGGAGGAACAGTGCCACAAATGCTAGGCCAGTCTGGCTTACATAGGCAGGTCCTGCCTCCAAACCAAACCAAACCAAGCCATCCAAACTTCAAACTCAATGCCTGTTTTTGTGTGTTTCCTTCCTTCCAAAGTCATGCTACATCAGCCCACCTTGAACTTGTGGTGATCCTCCTGCCTCAGTCTCCGGAGTGCTAGGGTTACAAGCACCAAGTCACCACTCCCACTTCATAGTCTCATAATCTTAACGATATGTTTTTTGGTTTTTTTGACTGTATTTCTTCCTCCTCTCATGCCCGGGTGCTAGGGGTCAAACTCAGAGCTCCATGTATGCTAAACCGATATTCTACTACTGAGCTACACCACCAGCTCCTGCATCTTTCCTTGAAGTAGTTTTCCTTGGGCATGCGTTCAATCTGCAAAAGTGCAAAATCAGATCTAATTGGGGGCAAAAGAGGACACTCTTTTTTGCATATATCATCCCTCCCTCAATAGTTCCCTTTCCCAGAATCCTTACAATAAATAGGTTTTACCCTGGCAAAGTGCTCCCAGGACATAGTGACACTGGCAGACTTTAGTCACTATGCTTCTGGGAGGTCTTGCTTGGCCCCCATGTCTTCCACAAAGTTGCATCTGTGTCTTCCTACTGCCCTGGGTTTCACCTGAGCAGTAACTGCTGGATGATTTTATTCTGCTTCCAAGCTACAGCAGCCCAGTAATTCATCTGGCTTCAGTCTCATCCCACATGGGCCACATAACTCTCTAAATGAGCCACATGGGTCTCCACATGGTTCCACTACATCCCCAGAGGATAGCTCCAGGCCTCCATGTCCACTTTCAGACTCAAGGTAGGACAGGATAGTAGCTGCAGCATGAACCTTTGCTTTGTAATTCTGTTGATCTTAGTTTAAAGCATAATTATAGCTCTAATTTTCTTTTTATATTGGTTATTTGACATTGAAATGAGGGAGAAGCAACTTAAAATCAAACTTATACTCTGCTTAAAAGGTGATATTTAAACAAACACACACTTAAGGGAAGTAAAGAAGAGTACCATGGCTAGTGATAAAAATTATCCCTGACCACGGAAGCAAAAGCAAGGGCGAAACACCTGAGACGGATGTGATACAATGTGCCTTGCAACAGTGGACAACGGGGGAGTGGAGGAGAGAGGTTACAGCAGGCCAAACCACAAAGAGTTTTATAAGCCTTCGGAAGTTTGCTGGGAAGTCAGTGGTGAATTCTGAGCACAGGAGGAACAGTCTGGCATGTTTCAATAGGACTGCTCTGGCTGCTGCTGCTGCACTTGGAAAAAGATTGGGAAGGAGGGTGATAGTGAGAAGTGGGTGGGCAGAGGGAGGCCCTTACAATAACCAAAGGAGAAATGGTGGTGGTTTGGAACAGAATAGAAGCAGCAGAGGTGGTAGAAGCTTTGAAAGTAGAGCCAGCAGGATTATTAACAGGTTGATACAGATGGTGAGAGAAACAGGTGACAAGAGTGACTCTCAGGACAGAAATAAGAACCCAAGGTGAAAAAATAATAATGGATTGGGTTTATTTTGGAGGCTTCCCTGAAAATACTCATGGTTCTCCCCCCCCAGAAATGATTTATTTTGCAGTGCTATTAATGGAACCCAGAGTTCTGAACATGCTAGGGAGGTCTGCCAGTGAGTTACACTTTAGCCTGAAAGTTTGGTTTGTTCCCTTCCCCCACTCCCCACCCCATCATGTGTATAGGGGGATAGTGTTTACATATGTTTGCATGTGTTGATGCATGCCATAGTTAGGAACAGGTGTCAACTTGATAGTTGAGGGTTTGAGCTCTGGGCACATTTGCAGAGAATTAGTGTAGAGAATTAAGCCCAGAGCAAACCTGCAGGAGATTGTCTAGCTGATGGGGAAGGGCCAGCCCATGGTGGGTGGAATCAGGCCCTGGAATAAAATACAGGGACCTGGTTGAGAGTCAGCATCCTTGTTTACAGTTGGCCAGATATGCTGGTCTGGCAAGTAAGGATCATCGGTCTCTCAGCCATTATATAGAGAGGGTGTGACCATTTCCCTCGGCCCTGGTGTTGGTGCATGCTCTCCTGTCAAGCTGGACTACAAACTGTTAACCGGGACTATCGTAAGAAAATAACCCTCCCCCCCAAAAAAAGAAAAAAAGAAAATAAACTCCTTGTTCCCTTAAGGCGTTTGATGGTGATTTGTCAGCAACCATGCAGGTGAACTGCAACAGTGCATATGTATATAGAGGCCCAAAACTGATGTTGGTAAATCATTCTTGATGGCTTGAACCAAAAGCTCATCGATATGGCTAGAATGCTGTGGTTCACTCCACTCTCTGCCTTCAGATACAAGAATTATTAGCAGGCCACCACACTCACCTGGCACTTTAATTGCTGAGCCCTGGGAATCTTGTTTAAAATATAAAAATGAAGACTAACTCACTATAAAATTATAGTAATTACTACGAGACTCAAATGAGGAAATACTGTAATTTAGGACATATAAAGAATTCATAAAACTCAATGATGAGAACATAACCCAACTTACAGGTAAATATTAAGTAAAATATTAAAAGGCTTGGTTGGCATTATGGTGAATCCCTTTAAGGCCAGCAACCTATCATGTGACTTACATATTCTATTAACAGTACAAAGAGAAATGAAAACATTTGTCCATTTTTTTCAAATCTTTTATGTAAAAACTCATAGCAGTTTATGTACTGCAGCTAAAATCTGGGAACAATGTGATGTCTACAAACGTGAACAGATAAATCAACTGTAGTACATCCATACAAAGGAGTAATAATCAGCAACAAAATTCTGATGCATGCTACATGGATGAACCTCAAAATCATCATGCTAAATAAAAGAATCCAAACTTCCTCCTTTCCTTCCAAAGCGATACACAATATATGCTTTCCATTTATGTGGAATTTCAGAATATAAACCTTAGTGACAGAAAACAGTTCAATGGTCCCATGGGTCTGGGATTGAAGTGTTAAACCACAAAGAGACAAGAAACTTCCAGGGCCCATGTCTTGACTAGTGGTACAGTGTCACAGGTGTGCATACTCTCAAAGTCCCAATATGCTATCTCTAGTTTATCACTTGTAAATGTCAACTAAGTGTGAGTGTGTTCTTCAAAAGGAAATTGCTGAATTCCAGTTATGAACGAAACAGTGTAAAGAGTCATCAACTCTACCCTGCAGTTCTACAACTCAACCAAAGGCCATAAGAATCCCAATGCGATCATTTGATTATTTCCAGCAATTCAGTTACATAGAAGTGGACTTTTAATTTTCAAAAATACCAAGATCTGGTTTAAAAGAAAAGGGGGGGGGGCGGGGGAGGGAGGTTTCCTTTTCTGATCCAGGGCCCACTCAGAATTGAGGTATATAAAACCTGAGGGCTAAGGGCTGGAGAGGTGGCTCAGGGGTTAAGCCTCCGCCTTGCAGGCGGAAGGTCCTGATTTCGGATCCAGACTCCCACGTATAGACGCCAGGCGGAAGCGGGGGCGGCCTGCGCTTCTGGGTCCTGGTAGGGCGGAGGCCTGTGATCCGGGCAGAGGAGGTGGAGGTGTCCTGGTGGTTCGCGAATTCGTCCGTGGTTCTACACTCACACACACACACACACACACACAGACAAACGCGCGCACATACACACGCAATGACACACAGTTGCATTAACTAATAATAATAAAAAAAAATTAAAAAAAAAAAAAATAAAAAAAAAAAAAATAAAAAAATAAAATCAGGAATAAAACCTGAGGGCTAAAAAGAAAATGCAGTGGGGAAATGGAGAAACTCTACCCATGAGACTCCACCCAAACAGGCACAGTCAGAACAAGTACAGTCTGGTACGTAGTAAGCAAAACTGAACAATTCAGCTTCCACACTCAGAACCCAAAACTCAACTTCAGAAAGGTGGGCCCACTGAAACACATTGCAAATTCCTTTTGATCAAGTTGCCAAAAATCTGTTTAAAAATGTAGTCTCTATCATGACCTAAGTCTACAGAATTCAAGAGCTTTGAACCTATGTACTTAAGTCTATAGAATGTGAGATCCTTGAATTTAGAATGGTAGCTCCAAGTCAGACAAGGAAGAGCATACTACCATCCCAGAATCTGGAAGGCTGAGGCACAAGGATCATGAATGTTAAGATAGGTTTGGGCTTTAGAAACAAACTTGTCAAGTAACAATAACAATTAGATGGCAACACCAGTCTCAGACCCCCACACTCCACCCCAGGCTGGAGCAGAATTCTTGGTGGCATATTATTTAACAGTGACTCCCTGAGTATGGTTGGCCACTGTTATGCTCTAGACACCATTAAAAACACACAGTCCAGCACAGACTTATAATAAAGGGGCACAAGAGAATATTCTGGGCTGGTTGTCACGTTCTCTACCTCCAGTCTGTTACACATGAGAACTCAACTGTCAAAATCTATAGAACAGGGGCCAGTGGGATGGTGCACCTGTGCCTGAGTTCAACCCCTGGAAGAGGGCTTCTGACCTCCACCCTATGCACTATGGCATGTGTATCCCCCATTCCTTATCCCCCTTTCAGATAAATAATAAAATAAAAATAAAATCCTACAGGACAGTATCATTAAGATCTATATATTTTACTCCATATAAATTTTACCTCAAAGAAAAAACTATAAGCAAAAAATGGACAATGCTGCTGTTCATATAATCTCCACCCATCGAAGTCTTTGAGGCAGGGACTCTATGAATTTTGAACATGCTTTCGGGTGGTTCTGATAAAAGTGATCTTTATACAGAGACTGCCTTGAAAGTGACCACAAAAAACAGGCCAAAAGCAAATGAGAAAACACTAGTAAACACAGATTTCCCACCTTCTCCAAGCCAAGTATCTCAATCTGCTCGGGCTGCCATAACAAAATAGCATAAATTGAATGCTTTACTAAAGCAGAAGTCTATTTCTCACAGATTGGAGGCCAAGGTCAAGGTGCCTGCAGGGTGATATTCATTCAATTCACTTATTTCTAGGCTGGCAGGCAGCCACAGGCTTGCTGTGTACTTGGTGAGCTCTGTGCACCACAAGGGAAAGAAAGCACACAGCTCCTATATAACTTCTTATAAAGGCCAAGTCCATGAGAGGGCCGCACCCTTAGGACTTCATTCAATCCTAATCTCTCCCCAAGGAGGCATTTCCAAACACTACCATGCTGGAGGTAAGGGAAAGAATATAGAAGTTTGGGGGGCAGACGCATACCTTCAAGCCATATCACTTGTCATTACTCAAAACTTAGGAGGGCTGGCAAGATGACTCAGCAAACCTGGCAATCCGAGTTCAATTATCAGAGCCCATGTGGTAGAAGAGAGTCTACTTCAGAAAGTTGTCCTCTAACCTCCATACATGTGCCAAGATCTCCCACCCCAATGAACATATATTTTTAAAGAAAGAGTTATAAATGAGGAGACCATATGAAATACATACTATTTTCCAATTTTATTTATGAAATGGCACCAGCGTATGGCTTTATGAAATTCTCCCTTGTGCTCTTTTATCATTTAATGCTATAATTTCTACGCACAGTATGTCTTGGTAAATAGCTAACTTCTTTGACATAGAAGGCAAACTCTTTAAGGAGGTCTAATTAAACCACACCCTCATCTCCATCCTCCAAAAAGGAAGACAGAGAAGGAACAAGGAGGCAGCAGTTAATGAAGCAAGCCATCAGAAGCAAAGGCGCAACATGCACCTGCCTGGGTTCAACAGCTAAGAGATCACTTCCCATGCAGGAGGCATGACACTGAGAGGCCAGATGCTCATGGAAGCTGAGCTTCCCCTACTCCTCCAAGAATAACTTCCTGACTTTGTTTCTGAGCTCTGGCTCTTCAACAAAACCAGAATTTTTACCAAATGTTGTTGTAAGACACATGAGAGAAGCGATTCAGTCTTCCCTTGGGAAGGGTAAGAGCATGAGCAAGACACTTTCCACGAGCATCTGTTCCCCAGCAGTTCGGGCTCACTTCTTAGTGACTATCTTCTCTGGAGATGGAGTGAGTGCTCACATTGCCAAGGCCCAGAATTCCGCTAATTTCAGTTATCAGACATACAGCAAAACATACCAAATGCAATTCATTTGAACAGTTTCATGTTCATCTTGAGCTAAAAGTGTTGAGGAAAGGTTATTGGGACGGGACGAGAACACCAAATGCAGCTGGTTATGAGTCAGAGGCTTCTAGGTCCTCTCTACCCCACTCTAATCTCTTGCACTGTTGGTAGCAAATATTTCAGCAGTGGCCCTTACAATGCATAATTTAGGTCTCATCATCTCTTCCTCAGTGGAGTGTGGGCAAGAGAGATATGAATCCTGTGTCATGACAGAAATTGGAAAGGCCTGTCCTTGACTCCAAACCACAAACTAGAGCTACGGAAAGCCCTCAAGTTCCATGTGAATCTACCATGTTCTATAATTCTACTATCACAGCTGTAAATCCAGAGTAACATGTATGAGTTCAAGGCCAGCCTGGACTACAGAGTGAGACCTGTCTGGGAAGGAAGTGATGAAGAGAGGGAAAGAAGGAAAGAGGAAAGAAAAAGTCATCCCTAGAACAGGGGAGGAAGAAGAATCAAGAGGCAAGTTTGTTGGAGATTTCTCTCAACTCAGAAGAAGCTGTTGAAGGGGGGAGGGGTAAGGGAAACCAAAGAAATAGAAATAAAGTTTGTTAAGAAACTATTTCCAATGTCACCAGGCATTTTATCTAGTAGGAAAACTTAGCAGTATGCTAAAAACTAACAACTCATCATAACACACACACACACACACACACACACACACACACACACACGCAAGCTGTATTACATGCCTGTCCATTCCCGTCTATTTAAAGGTAAATCTTACAATCTTACACATCACTTTACCAGGTCACTTTCCCCCAAGACAGAAGCCAGTGAAGAATACACTCCCGAAACTTAGCGGTATCAGGGCTGGTGCAGGTTGATCTCCAGCTGCTCCCTCCTAAGACAAGTGAACCAATGTAGGTACTAGAGAGGAGAACAATCCTCAGCAGTCCCATCCTGCCAGACTGTGTGTCCTTGACAGGCACCAAGTTGGACCAATGGCACCTGCTATGGTTCTCATAGGTTTAGAGTTGAAAATCCTTTCTATAACATAACCATTAAGTTAACTTCCAACATATTAAAAACAAAAACAAACAAAAAAAGAGCCATGAAAGATGCCCAAAGCTGTTCTTTCTGCTTCCTTATTCCTGGCAGTGAACTTCAAACTAGTTTAAAAAAAAACATTATCTTGAAGGCTACTCATGGAATTCTTGATTGTCAAAAAGTAGTAAATAGTCACTGCTGATCCACAAATCTATAAGGAAATACAAGAATGAGATTAAAAAAACAAGACATCTATTCTATTAATGGGCTGAATTACAAAAGAGAGATACTGAAATTCTTGGCAAAAATTTCTTTTAAAAATACCATCATTGGGGGGCTGGAGAGGTGGCTCAGGGGTTAAGCCTCTGCCTTGCAGGCGGAAGGTCCTGAGTTCGGATCCTAGACCCCACTTATAGCCGCCAGGCGGAAGCGGGAGCGGCCTGCGTTTCCAGGTCCTGGTAGGGCGGAGCCTGTGAATCCAGGGACAGAGTAAACAAGAAGGTGGAGGTGTCCATGGTGGTTTCCGAATTCATCCGTGGTTCTACACACACATACATAACACACATGCGCACACATGCACAATTGAGTAAATAATAAATTAAAAAAAAATAGCATCATTGGGGGCTGAAGAGACAGCTAAACAGAAGGTCCTGAATTTGGATCCCAGGTCCCACATAAAAAACACCAGGAAGAAACAGTTGCAGCTTGCACTTCCATCCCTGGTTGGTGGAGCCTGAGAAATCCCAGAGTAAAGCAAAAAAGAGGTAGAAGCAATCCAGGGTGATTCCCACGTTCACCCTTGGTCCTCTACAAGGAAGGACTGTTCACACACACACACACACACACACACAAATGTAAAGAAAACAACACCCAAATCAACAAAATAAGCTATAATCCCTTTTTCAAACTACAGTCACCTTTTTAAAGAACAAAGTAAAATGATCTCATCATGAATTGAACTGTGTCTCCTAAATTTCTTATGCTAAATTCCTAATCCCCCAAAAGTCCATATAGCTGAGAATTTGGAAAAATAACTGGGGTTAGACGAAGTCATGAGAATAAGCCTGCTGTGGTGGGACACGTTTTACAAAAAGCACCAAAAATTTGTGTTCTGGCTTCCTTCTGCACCTGAGGGCACAGCAAAAAGACAGTTCTGTGGAAGCCTGGGAGAAAACCCTTACCAGAAACCAACCAAGCTGGCACCTGATGTAGCATTCTAGCTTCCAGAACTGTGAGAAATAAATGCTACTTCTAAGCATGGCTTATTTAATCTGTAAACAATCCTGTGATGTAGAACCATCATCATCCCCAGGTTCAGAATAGCAAGCAACAACACAGTGATGGGGAGGAGTCTGTCCAGGTCACGCACAGTGCCAAGGCAAGAATTCCAGACCAGTACAAGGCATGTAGGTCCCAGGTCCCTAATCCCTTTCAGGTTTATCAATGAGAAATGATCAATATTCAACCAATTCTGAACTATGAGAGTAGAAGATTCAACTTGATAAGCTTATGTGCAATTAGTTAAATGTCTGATTGATGACTGGTGCATGGTTGCCTGGAGACAAGTAGCCTTTTGGATATAAAGGCACCTGGATTACCGTTGCATGATTAAAACTTAGTCCGAAGTCCTGAACTTCTTGAAGAGTAGGAGGAGGTAAGAGTAAAAAACAAAAAACACTAGCACACACTTTTCCTCGGATTTTAAAGTAGCCTTCAGAGACAACTAACAATTCTCAGACTGAAGGTTTCCAGGCTGTGGCCTTGCTCCTGCAACCCATAGCTGGGCTAACAGCTGAGTCTGGCTGCAGGGCAAAGTCATAAGCCAGAAGTTGCCAAATATTCCCTAAAATGAATGATCTGGCTTAAGGACAGAACACCAGGAGTATGGCTAGGATCTGTTTCTAAGAATAATTATGTATTAGTTGACCAAGGAACAGGGTCCCCCGCCCAGTTGACTCTTCCCGTTAGTGTCTGCATGCACCACCCAGCCTTTGAGGCTGTGGTCTACTCCACGTACTCAATGATGAATGGAGCCGCTGGAGTTGTGCAACATGCCAGCTCCTCTTGCACGTATGCAGAAAGTTCTCGGGTTTCTAATAACACTGGGAAGATGCCCAACAAAGATCTAAGGAGGGGCAGAAACCTGACACACTGTGACCAGGAAGGCAGGAGTGAGGAAGGCAAGGGGAAACCTTATTATTTTCTTATTTTAAGAAAAATATTACCTTGTTTTGATATTTAATTCAAACTAGTGGGTATCTAAAGACTCTGAATGGGTTAATACTCCTGGTTATCCTATTAGCAAATCAACATAAGGAACTCTTTTATTTTCATGTCTTTGAACTTCCAAATTCATTCTTATTATCAATTCCGAACTCTAGAGATGTTTTAAATATGCACATCTCAAACATGTGTTTAACTGTCAAAGTCTGTACCAGGAAAAATTAGCTTGAGCCAGAAATTATCTTCATAAACCTTATGAGAAATAGAAATAATCTGTTCTCTTCCCTTAAGCAAAATAGACTATAATTATGCAATGCCTTTGGTTCTCAAAAACATGAATGGGAACACTTTCCCAAAGTCACTAATATACAAAAGAACCAAACAAAATCATGAAAAAAAAAAAAAAACATGGAAATGAAAAACTCTCTACTCAAAGGAGCTGTTCTCTGTTGATAAAGGGAGGTTCAAACATATTTTAAATATTTTCAAACAAAGGCCTAGCTGATGTCTCTTAATCCATCTATCCAGCTCAGCTTTCTACTCAGGCAGCTGCTGCAATGGAGCACCCATCCAGAAGGGAGGGCCACAAGCATTTCCTCAGCGTCCCACATTCCTGGGGGACAGGAGACTTACCAAGGTTAATAGCAATTTTCAACCTCACATGCACATACAACAACATCTTCATAAAAGTTTTACAAGGACATCCTGGCAAGAACCAAACTACCATGAAGGAGAATGTTTCGGGGGCCCTGAGCATTCCAGCAGCTCGCTTTTCTTGGCTGCCTTTCCTAGCTATGTGGTGCAAATCAGCGGTCAGCTGGGATCCCTCAGAGGGTACCATGGAGAAAGCACTTGGGAGAAAATAAAGCCAGATAACCATGCGCTGGCTCAAGGCTCCTTGTCCCTGGGTAAGTGGAGGCCAGTCAGGTTTCAACATCGCTAGCCAGTGGACAGAAGCATGGGCAGAAGCAGATACGTGTGGTTGCTTGTCTCTGGGCCCATTAACATTCTCTAGCCATCACCCTCAATTTTGCATTTTTCGCTAATGTAAGCATTTATAAAACACTGCTCTGAGTAGGTAGCTTGCATGGTGGGGGACAAGTTACCTGGGAAACCATCCCAGGTGTGATCTATGGAGTAAGAGAAAGAATCATGGGGTACTGGAGTCAGCCGACAGCCTTAGGCCAATATTTGTTTCCTAAGGATGCTGAAAGAATTAGGTGGCTTTGACCAGTGATATTTGTCACTTCTGAGTTTAGGAGGCCTTTCACTGTCAGCAGAGCTGGCTCCTGAGCTCTGTGAGGAAGAATCTGCTCCAGAATCTCCCCACCCCCAGCATCTGGTGGTCTGCCAGCATTCTGGTGATTCTTGGCTTGTGGCTCCATCACTTGGTCACTCCCTCCATCTCCACCAGGTGTTCCCACTGCATGTTTCTGTCCAAATTCTACCCGTCTCAAGGTTATGAGCCTTAATGAATTAGAATCCACCCTAGTGACCTCATGTTACCTTGGTTACTTCTGTAAAGACCCTGACTACAGTTAAGGTCCCATTAAGAAGTACTGGGGATTAGGGTTTCACCAGGTAAATTTTAGGAGGACAGAATTCAGTCCATAGGGATCTGAGGAGTCACCAGAAGTTGATGAAGCACTCAATAGGAAGATAGCATTTTTCATTCGACATCTCTTTCAAAATAAGTAGTAACCACAGAGACCAAAACTATATAATACTATCACAATGCAGGAATAAAGTAAATGAATAATTCTTTTAAGTGTGTGAAAAGATGTGGGAGAGAGAAATATAGGCAAGGTGCCACTTCAAGGGGAAACAAGAAAAAATGAGGTGTAAAGTGATACATTCATAGACTGTTTTGGCAGAGGTCTGTTGCCAGTAGCTATACAGTAGACTCTTGGGAGTCTGGCAAGATATAAAAGAGGACAAGGCGCAAAATACATTAATGGTCCGGCTATAGCTTTAGATGGAGTCATAATTGGCTGGGAAACTGAGCTCACCTTACAATTCTATGAATTGCTAAGTTGGAGCCTCACACTATTCAATGAGGATTTACTTAGCAGGTATCTGGTCCCTGCCAGCCACTGGGGTCTAGGCTTGAACTGGACACTAGTTGAGACTCAGTGTGAGGAGTATTCTGAGAGAGAGACAGAGATGGAGGAAACTTCCAAGAGCTATTACCTTTGCAAACTCAAATCATAAAGAAAGAGAAATAGGTATTTGACAAAAGTGAATTCTCTTTGAGAAAAGGAGAAAGAAGAATGAAAGATTCAATAGGTATACAGCTTTCATGGTTTTCCATACTGCAAAAACAGGGATGTGTAACTGCAAAGATGCTATCACTCTACCAGTCTGGAATAAGAGAAGTTAAGTGCTTTCTGGACCATTCTAAACCCCATTTCCTTTAAATGCTATCTAGGCCAGCAATACTTAAGTTCAGTCTACAGGCTCTGGAGTCAGGTAAGCTAAGCTATCAATTTTTTCGGATAATCTAGGAGGACAAAAATATTTTGTTAATGACACAAAGACATGCCTTTTATACTTTGGTGGCATTTATACAATGAGAAAAGTTGTGTGTGAATTAGTGCAGGTGGCACCACATTTCACTCCTAAGCACTATGCATTTACAGTGGGAAATTTCCTAAAGAATGATGGAGAAACAATACTGATGGAGTAGTGAGAATCTACTAAGTGTACTTGTTTCCATCTTTTTGTGTATCTTTGTGTGTATGTGTACATACATTCTTACATGTGTATAGATGTGGATGCATATGTGTATATGTGCTTACATATGCACAGACATTGTAGCAGTTACTCTGAATTGTTGCTGATAAAACCATGACAAAATATGTCTTAAGGGAATAAGGGGCTGATTTTCTCTTACAATTTCTGGTTATAGTTGCTTGTTTTTCTTGGCAAGAGAGCTCACACAAACACTAGGGTAAAGGGAACTGGCCATACCACCTCTACGTAACAGCTGAGAGAGGGACGATTGTTTACTTGCCAGACCAACATGTCTGACCAAGTATACAAAAGGATGTCAACTTTCTAAAACCGTTTCCTCTATTTTATTTACCTGCCCAGGGACTAGTCCCACCCACCATAGGTTGGGCCTTCCCCATCAACTAGACAATCTCCTGCAGGTTCACTCTGGGCTTAACTACAAATGTGCCCAGAGCTCAAACCCTCAACTGTCAAGCTGACGCTTATATGTAACTATGACAGATTGTGCATGCATATGAGCATATGGAGGCCAGAGGTTGACCTCAGATTTGTTCCACTATCACTCCCCATCTTTTCAGAGAGAGTCTCTCATTGTACCCAAGTGTCACTGATTACCTAAAGTGACTGGCTAGCTCTGAGTCTGCCCATCTCCAACCACTCCAACATTAGAGTTACAGATATGAGACCACACCTGACTTTAATGTGTGTTCTGGGATCTAATCTCAAGTCCCTGTACTTGCATGGTAGGCACTTCACTAACTGAACCATCTCCCCATTCTCTTTTCATATTGTATGACACAATGACATATATGCTCTCATAGTTTGAACAAGAACTGCCCCCTACAGGCTAAGCTGTTTGTACTCTGCTGGTAGTACCATTTAGGAATGTTATGGAGCCTCTGAGAAATGGTGCCTTAATGAAGGAAGTATGTTACAAGAGGTGAGCCCTGAGGTTTGATAACCTGGCTCCATTTATCTCTCAATCTTTCTGCTTCCTGACAGTTACTGCAATGTAAGCTGGCCTCCTGCTTCTGTGCCCAAACCTTTCATTATGCATTTCCTATCTGACAGGACACCATCCCTTCTAGAACCAACCATAAAACAAAGTAACAAACCCCAAACCCATTCTCCCTTAAGTTATGTGGGCCAGAGCATTTTGTCGCAACAGAAGAATGCACACAAAGCTTGACAGTTGCCTTAAATTATGTGATTATGAGTTGCAACCTCAACTAGCCAGTGAACTCCATCTTACTTAAACAAATGCCTGCAGAGTATATAAAGATGAGTGTGAAGCTGACATTTTCACCTACAAGTGAAGAAAGCTCACTGTCTCGGGGAAAACCAATTAAAAATTTGTTACCAGTGATCAAATTTGGATTTTCAAATAAAAAGTAGAAATTTGGAAAACTTATAGCTACTACTATGTGCTTCATAGAATTTTACTACTTAAAAGATCTCATATTGAGACAGATAGGGATATCAATGTATAATATTATCATGCATGAATGAAGTAAATGAAAAGTGTTTTAAATGTATTGTACAAGTAAATGTACTGTACAAGCTATTATTTGGAAGAGCTTCTTAACTAGGTAAATCAGTATTTGCTAAAATCAATGCAAAACAATACAAAAGTAAAGATCCATTCACAATCCAGAAATGGCCAGATTTAATTATAAAAGAGTATACAAGGCCAGAGAGATGACTCAGGGATTAAGATTCTGCCTCACAAACAGAAGGTCCTGAGTTTGAATCTCAGGTCCCATGTAAAAGATGGCTCAGCAGTTAAGTATTTGCTATATAAGCAAAAGGACACAGATTCCCCAGAACCCATGTAAATGGTGGATAGTCTGCTGGCTCATCTATAATTCCAATCTTGGAAAGCAGGGGCTGGGAATCCCCAAAGAAAACTGGTTAGCCAGACTAGTCCTATCGGTGACCTCTATGTTTGATTAGGTATAAGATATAATTAATTAGGTATAAGAGTGATTGAGGGAGAGTCCTGATATCAATCTCAGTCTTTCAGATGGGGACATATACACATGGGCAACGCCAAACATACACATGAAAAGGGGGGGGGGAATCCCATTACCTAAAAAAACATTGAGGACAGAATATCATGATAGTCGGGGCTGGAGAAACGGTTAAGCCTCTGCCTTGTAGGCAGAAGATCCTGAGTTCGGATCCTAGACCCCACATATAGACGCCAGGCGGAAGCGGGGGCGGCCTGCGTTTCTGGTCTTGGTAGGGCAGAGCCTGTGAATCCCGGGACAGAGTAAACAAGGAGGAGGTGGAGGCGGTCCATGGTAGTTCCCGAATTCATCTGTGGTTCTACACACACACACACATACACGCCTAATTGAATAAATAAATAAAATATCATGATAGTCTTTTCTTCCTTATATATTTACGTATTTGTCTTATTTTTTAGCTAAACGAATTAGAACTTGTTCTTTTAAGATAAACTTCCAAAAGGAAAACTGCTAAGTCAAGGGGTATGAATATTTTTTAAGACTCGGGCTGGAGAAATGGTTTAGGAGTTAAGACAAGCAGAAGGACCTGAGTTTGGATCCCAAGTCCCACATAAAATAAGTAATGTTCCTGTAGCTTTTGCTATTTGACAGATAAAACATACCTTCCTTTTTTCTTTTCCATTGTAACCCAGGATTCTTCTGAAATCCTTGCCCTCTCTCAAAGTCCCAGTCATTAACTTGTCCTAGGCAAGTGCACTGACTAAACCAAAAGGCACACCATGAGCTTCCACACAGAATAAGATCCATGCACCGTGGGGTTCTGAGGCTTTAAAGAGAAAAGATGAAGCTTTGCAGGAAATAGGGTTGTCACAACATGCAGAGATTTAAGTGACTTGGTTCCCAGAGCACACGTTATACCACAAAGCAAGTTTATTACCAATATACAGACACTTGGCTGGGGAGGGTAAGAAGAAACAAGTGGCATCTTCTCCCTCCTTCCATGTACATCAGTCACATTTTTATAAAGACGAGGAGAAGCCAGTCAAGGAGTTTTAGTAATCACTGTAGCACCTGTTTGCTAATTAATTCAAACTAGACTCTTCCTACAAACTTGAAATTGTGCTACATCCAACACTGGAATCCCCTGGGGTACTGGTACCCCATGTGCACACATAGCAATGTATGCACACCCAGTGCTCTCCCCCCCCTCCCAAAAAAAATCTCATATTTTAGAAAAAGAAAACACAGGCCTTGGGCACTGGGAACCCTAGAAGAAATTCGCTAATAGCAGGCCCCAACGACCCCCAGCCTGTTAAATCTCTCATCTATAATCCAACATGAGAGACAACAGGCAAACAGCAAGAGGTCACCGTCAAAGGACTGGTTGCTACGGGAAGCAAGTATTGAGGCAGCAAGCATGTCCCCATCAAAGTCCAGCAGCTGCAGAAGAACCACAAAGGTACAGCACTCCTCAGAGTGGAGCAAGAAGGGGGAGGCAAGGAAGCAAGAGGGGGAAGGAGAGAGGAAAAACATCAGACACTAAGCAGCTGCGCACTGGAACAGAAACCCTGGAAGTGCTATACTGTGCAGCAAGAAGGAAACTGGGGGGGGGGGGCTTCCCTAGCACGCCTTTTAAGTACTAATGAAATTATTCAGCAAACCTCAAACCTTAGCTAAGGAAAGAGCAAATATTAGTGACAAAGGGGAAGTTTGAAGGACTAAGCCAGCACAAATTGTTATCTTTTAATAGAAAAGCCTCTACATTTCTGTTTCATTAATTTGAATACAAGTTATCCACAATTTTCCAAATGAAATAGTCAAATCCACAGCCCCAGGGCTGTAGAGTTGGCTCAGATGCCTTTGTGGAGCAAGCAAAAGGCCCTGAGTTCACATCCCAGATTCCAGATTAAAAAAAAAAAAAAAAAAAAACAGGCAGAAATGGTGGAGGCCTGCACTTTTGGACCTGGAAAAATGAGAAACTTCAGAGCAAAGCAATAAAAAGGTAAAGCAAACAAGATAATTCCCAAAGTTATCCTTGAGCCTCCATAGGCTCCATAGTTCCCTCTTATATACATACCCACACATTCGCATATTCACAAAATAAAAAAATAAATAAAAATTGTACAAAAGAACCTATGATCTCTAAATAAACATCTCATTGTTCCCCTTCACATTCGAGGCCTCCAAACCCAGATGTCTATAGGAATCATGTGGGACTCGAGATAAGACTCTTAGAATCAAGGTTCATTCCTTCACTCTGAAAGAAGAGTTTGGGACATAAGAGATTTGTTCCTATTACCTGGCTTATAGATAGAATCCAAATCTCCAAACTCTTAAATATAGCTTTTGCCAGAGACCTGTAATGTATTACAACTTAGGGTTTAAACATTGATCTTGGTGCCAGCGAAATGGCTTAGTGGGTACAAGTACTTTCAGCACAGACTTGACATCTAATTTCAATTCATGGAACCTACATAAAGACAGAAGAGAAGCAACTCTACAAATTGCCTTCTGACCTCCACATGTGTGCAGTGGCGCATGCACACTCACACCTCTCTCTGTCATACACACACATACTCACAGAAGAATAATTTTTTTTAATGTTGGTCTTCACTTCTCCCTTAACTTCCTTACTATGAAGTAACTTAGCATGCATATGAAGTCTCCTTTGTCTTCCAAGACAGTTTCAGGGGATATTCACATTGGGAGTCAGGCTACACGCAGGTGTACACATCTGTATGTTCTTACCCCAGCTCTCTGCATCTATAGCGAAAAATTCTGTTGACAAGCCATGCTGAAGGAAGCGCTCAGATCTTCAGAGTCAAGTTCTGAACCAGTTCTGAACCAACAGAACAGCAGTTCACAGCACTGCTAGGACACACACAAAGGCTCAGTTCTGAAACCCTTGCCAAAGGATCTTATCCACTTGGAAGGACAAAGTCAGAATGGCCTGGGCCATTTATTTCAGCCTAGAAATGAAGGCTTGTGCCACCTGTTTTTGTTTTACTGATGGATCTTTACCATACTGTGCAGATATAAAATGTCTTATGTTAAAAACAAAGGTCCAGTGGCTTATTTAATAGGCTAAAAACTTTTTCTCAGTGATTGTCCTCAGCCATAAAAAAAAAAAGCAAAAAGTAAAATCTTATTTTATTAGTTGGTGAAGTTAGAACTTCCTGTATAGAATTTTAGCATTGAGAGAGTGAATTTATTAAATTTCTAAAGTGAAAAACAAGACACCAAAGAACTCAATTAATATTAACTAGAATTATTCCAGGCATCTAATAAGTAAGTTGGTACACTAGGTAGCATGAGAGGGTTTTTTATTTTCTTCCTTAGCCACTGCTGCCTCAAGCAAATCCTCTCTGTAGTGACAAGATTAGTAAGAACTGACTCCTGTTTCAGAAAAGTAGAGACTGCAGCTCTTAAGGGAGGAGTCTTTTTTTTTTAAATTTTTTATTTTATTATTTATTTAATTGTGAGTGTGTGTGCGTATATGTATGTATGTGTGTGTAGAACCACGGACGAATTCGGGAACCACCATGGACGCTTCCACCTCCTCCTTGTTTACTCTGCCTGGGGATTCACAGGCTCCGCCCTACCAGGACCGGAAACGCAGGCCGCCCCCGCTTCCGCCTGGCATCTATATGTGGGGTCTAGGATCCGAACTCAGGGCCTTCCGCCTGAAAGGCAGAGGCTTAACCCCTGAGCCACCTCTCCAGCCCCAAGGGAGGAGTCTTATGAGAGGGATTCAAGTGCCTGAAAAGGAACAACTGAATATAAAATGAACAACTTCATCTGATTACTGTTTTGCTTATTTTTATTTAAAAATTTTAACTGAAACCATCAAAGGCTTCTGGCTGCATGGCAAATGATGGAGTAAATCCCTGCTAGTAACCAAGCAGAAGAACCAAAAGATCTAACCCAGCCCCCTTTGTGGCTTCTGGGAGCCTCCTGGAGCCCCAACAGGAAGACCTTGGCATCCCTGGGTCAGGTGCCCACAACTTCTGAAGGGGGAAATGGGGGTTTTTGAACCACCAGATCAAGTCTGAATGGAAGAAGAATCTGTGATTAAGCTTTCTGAATAGTTGGTTCTCTCAAAGGAAGCAAATGACTTAAAAAAAAAAAAAAAAAGACAAGAAAAAAGAAGAAGGAAGGAAGGAAGGAAGGAGGAGGAAGAGAAGAAGAAAAAGAAGACAAACCTAGCATAGTTCTCTATGCCTGCCTTACAAACAGAGAATCCCGATCTTCAAATCTGAGAGAATGGATTTTTCATATGCTCCACAAATTCAGACTTTCCAAAGACAAAAGAAGAAAAGTATCTTTCCTTGAGCTTACTATTTAAACAGTTCAAAGTAATGTGGGAACCTGCCTTAACCACCAATCCCTCCTAGGGCAACTCTAACCATTCCACAGCCAAGAAACTACTAGTCTGTCCCTTGACTCCTTCTTCCTCACCTTCAGTCAAAACTTCTTTACAGTATGATTCCTATGGGAAGGCTCTCTGCTCCATGCCTGGCAGGAAAGGAACAGTGAGCAACATTTAATCTAACCTGTAGCGCGCTGATGAGAATTGCCTTGGTTACACAAGGCATGGGCCTGCTGAGGTTTTGTTCTGCTTTTTAAGTAAAGGGGAAATGCCAACATAAATCTTTCCTTACAGAGAAAGAGTTGAGGACTACGTCAACTTATAATAAAGACTACTCATATATCAAGATATAATTCATTAAAAATCTTGTTGAACAAAATGTGCAATGACCCTTCTATGTTAAAAGCTCTGAATGGAGTGTCAAAGGTTCATAATCTTTAAAAACTCGGAAGAGAGAACAGAGACGGGAGAGGTCAAAAGACACTTTATGAAAACCATTCTGTCTAAACTTGACCTGCCTTGTAGAATGTGAATCCCTTCTACAGCATCTGGTTTTGCAGCTGGTATTTACTGTACCCCCATTAAACTGCAAGGGACCTAGGAATGGAAGGCAGAGATACTGAGCTCCAAGACATCGCAGTTGCAGAGAGACACTATGAACAGATGTAATAGGAGTGCAGGGATGGGCACATCAAGAGGATGCTTTGAGAACCACAGATGGGGACAGAGGGTTCCACGAGGGCTTCTAGATTTGGTTCCAAGGACTTTAAAAGTCAGCAAACACTATAACATATTGTACATTTATATCAAAATATTAAAAACAATATATTTATGAAGCAGAAAATTGGCTAGTTCTTAATATAATAATTTATTTAGTCTTCATAACACCATACTCCTCTAAGCATGGCGGCACATGTCTGTAATCCCATCACTAAATAGGAAGGAATAGAGCGTTTGAGCCAGCCTGGGCTACCAATATTTAAAAAAAAAAAAAAAAAAAAACTCAACCCAGAGACCAGCAAGAAAGTTCAGCAGGTGAGGCCAGACCTCATAAACTGAATTCTATCCTGGGAAGCCCATGTGATAAAAGGAGGGAACTGACTTCCTAGAGTTGTTCTCTGATCTCCATCCATACACCATGGTATACATGAGAGCGTGTTCTCGTTCTCTCTCTCTTTCTCTCTCTCTCTCTCTCTCTCTCTCTCTCTCTCTCTCTCTCCCCCCCCTCGAATGAAGTATTTTTAAAAACCAACCCACAACCAGTATAGGATATATTTTAACTGATATATATAGTTTTGTTATGATTATAACAAAATTTGACAAAGGTTAATTATCTTGTGTAGAGTCAAGTCAGTTAGAATATCAATACTGACTGGAGAGTGCTCAGTGAGTAAAGTGTTTGCTGCACAAGAAAACTTCTAGTTCGATTCCCAGAACCCACATGACAAGTTCCAGGCCAGCGAGAAAACCTGTCTATAAATAAATAGATGATGGATGGATGGAAGGAATGGAAGGAATGAATGGATGGATGGATAGATGGATGGATGGATGGATGGATGGATGGATGGATGGATGGATGGATGGATGGATGGATGGAGCAAGCCTAAGAACAATGCTTAAGGTTGTCCACTGGTTTCCATATGCACATAGACACATACACAGACACAAACAGAGTTTTAAAAAATAGCACTCAGAATGTGAATGCGGCTACCACTACCAAGTCTGATGGCCAAGTCCCTGACTTTACAATAGTGTGAAGTCATACATACTTACCATAAACCATCAAACTTGGAATCTGGATCTTTTACTTAACTACTAATATGCAGTATGATATTCTCCAGTGAAGCTAAGCAACGGCAATGGTGAAGCCCATGACCACAGGTGAAACAACCCACATTCCCTGGTGTTGCTGCGGATGATGCTCTGTAGGTTGGTATATTCATGAAATTTCAGCTTACAATATCTGCAATTTACTATGGGCTTATCAGGTGTAATCCCACTGTAAACAGAGAAGCACCTGCACTTCCATCTGCACCTTCACACCTGCAGGTACACGCATTCTTTGGACTTTTTCAAAAATACTAAGGGAAAGAAAAGAAGAAGAGAGAGGAGAGAGGAAGAGGGAACATGGAGGGAGAGATGGAAGGGAGAGAAGGAGAAAAAGACAAGAGAGGGACAAGGAGAAGGAGAGAGGAACAGGCATGTATGTGGCTGGGCTCCAGGATCAAACACGGGTCAGCAGGTTTGCATGTAAGTGATTTTACTTGCTGAGTCATCTCCTTGGTCCCTGGTGGACTTCTGAAGGCGGGACAAAAATAAAACAAAACAAAACAAACACCCATCTTGCAACCTCTGACAACTCACTACTTCTACCATGCTTCCTTTTTTCCTTCTGAGCTGGGATGGAACCCAGAGCCTTGCACATATGTGCTAAGTGGTCTACCACTCAGCTATATTCCCAGCCCCATATAGTAATTATGTATATAATTATTTGTTTATATACTTCTCTCTCAAATTAGCAGATTGTGAGTTCCTTAAGGATATCCTTCCCTTCCTATTGCAGTACTAGGTGTGGCATGCAGGAAAGCTAACAAGTAAGAAACGTGCACATGAAGCTGAAAGGCTCCATGGCACTACACCACCAAAGAGCCAGCTGGAGGGCTCTCAGAAGGCTTTGCTCTCTTAACCTCCTTGACCTTAAGTTTCCTCATCTGTTAGCAGGGATATAATGATAGTGATTTCATAAGACTGTTTTGATAAATAGGCTAGATAATATACACTAAACACTTGGCAGTGCCTGGAACGTGCTAAGTACTCCACAAAGGTGGGCAAATAATCTCTAGCCTCCAATGTAAGATAAAAGAAAGGTGTGCCAGACCTCACCTTTCATCTGCTAGATTTAAAATCTGGAAATAGATAAGATATATTGAATTTTAAAAGGGTGCAAACACACTGTGCTGGGGCAACCTAGATAGACTGATGTAGAAAAGGGTTTAAGATGTATTTAACTGAAAAAAGCATCCTAAAGTAAGATGGATGGATATGTGTGCAATTGCATGCATACATAAACATGTAAAATATATCCTGAAATATGCAGGAAGTAGGATGGGAGGAGTGACTCTTAGGAAAATAAATTTGTGTTATTTTCAAAAGTAGTAACTGCTGGCAAGATAATTCAGCAGCTAAGCACCTGTTCACAAACCTGGCAACCTCAGCTCAATCTCTGGAGCCCACATAGAAGAAGAGAACTGACTTCTAAAAGTTGTCCTCTGATCTCTCTCTCTCTCTCATATGAATATTCTTAAAAAGCAGTAACAGCATGAAATTCAGTTAGTAGCAATGTACCAAGGTTGGTTCTTTCATTATAATAAATGCTTCACAAAAGGATAAGCTGTCAGGAAGAGAAATAGGATATACGGTATCTTTTCTATCTTATGGCTTTTGATAAATCCAAACCCCAAAACAAAATAGCTATTGGGTAAAAAAAAAAGTATACCATGTGCAGCACCATACTAACACTGCTTTTAAAAATATGTCTATAACCATGTTCATAGATCTGTTACTTCCTAAGATGCTAAGATTCCCTCACACACTGAGTATTAAGATTAAAAATGATGTTCATTTCCTTGTATCTTCATTCGAGATCACAGTTTTCACAGGGTGGCTATCAAATCAGCAGCAGCAGCAGCAGCAGCACCTGGGATCTTGTTAGAAATGCAAATTCTCAAGCCTCACCCCAAGCTACTAATTCAGACACTCAAAAGGTGGGTCCAGATGACTCTGATGCCCACGGAAGTTCAAGAATGCTGCTCTAATCACAGAAACTGGTTTTGTAACAAGTGCCACTTTTATAGTCAAAACAATAGAACAATAGATGTGAAAAAGGGGTCAGTGTGTTGATGGATGAACAGCATTTTAAGAGCTGCCACAAGCCCAAACAAGGCCCATGCCCTGGGAAGCAGGCACCAGCGACTCCCAAGATCACACTGACCTGCTCTGTCTATCTCCCACCCTCAAGACAGCCTGGTGGAGGCCTCTGGGATGCTTACAAATCTCAATAAGTGCAGCAGGAAAAGATTTCACTTTGAAAGAGCAATTCATTAACAGGTATCCTCATTTCCAAATTTATGGCCTCTAATCTCAGTTTTATATTAACAGCACTAGCTGGGACACAACAATGAACAGTTTAAGAAGTTGAGATTCATCATCATAGCGCAAAATGTACCCTAAACCAGTATGAGGTCATAACTGTGAACAATGTACAATGTTTGTCAGTTTATAAACCCTGGTTTTGAGGAGAGCCTCACCTAATCCTATTCTGTGGTCCAGGAACATATAAAATTCCCAGCTGGCTTCTCTCCAGGCACATCCTTGAACTAATGAAGACCATGGAGCTTTTACTTCAGCTCTCCTTTCAGAGGATGCTCTATAATTTTCAAAGACCAGGAAGATATTTTTGTCCACTGGAACAATAATGTATGCCATGGAAAAGAAAAACATAGAAATGCAACTTTTAAAAATCCCTACCTTTTACATTCAGTCAGGTTATTCCCATTCACAACTGGTTGCAGTGACCAATCAGAGGCCACCTCCCCATGACTCAGCAGCTACTCTAGCACCTTCCCAGGCCCAAGGTGCCCAGTTAAGAGCTCTAGCAGGAAGGCTGCTGCTGTACTACTCCTGGAGCAGGGAGCAGCATGTGTCTTGGTGGGTCACAAGTTGGGCAAGGTGGCCATACCCACCAGAAATAAGAGACTGGCCGAGCTAGGAAGACTGATGAGAGCAGGACTTGCAGTCAGAGAACACAACGCAAGTACACACAGGACTCTTGAGAGGACAGGCATCTGGATGAAAGTCCTCAGGAGTCTGAGAACACCAAGGAGAGGAGATGCCTAAGAAACACTTCAAAATGAATGAAAAGGAAGGCACTTGGGAAACAGATGACTGATGCCAAGAAGCCATGGACTGGACATCAGAGACACTCCCTAAATTACATCGATTGTGCACCCAATATGTACCCTGAGCTCCCATCACACCACAAAGAAGCCGACGTAGCTCAAGTGCAAATTCCCTCGTGGTGAACTGTAGGACAAAGTACAAACAAGAATTTGAAACAAAAACATCTCTATAGACTTCCTTGGGCTAATAGGTAGTTAGGAATTCACATGGGGAAACTCTTTGCAGATGCTAAGAGAACACTTTGCTGCTGGCAGAAATGACTATCAAATTTAGAAAAGTGGAGCCTACTGGAATCCACAGTGAAATAATTTGGGAAATCATTTTATGTAGCCATCAGAAGTTAAATCTAACAAATCATGAAGGACACGGGAGGAAGTTGGAGGCCAACCCCAGGCAGCTAGCCAGATTTGAGTGGATGATGTTAGTTTTGATATCTCATCCATAGCACTCAACGGCAGACAGGCCAGCCTCCAAGTATATAAAGATAGTACACAGCTGTGACTTCAAGAAGTGTAGTCCATATGCTCCAGGTAAAGAATCTAGAAAGAGAAATGAACCAAAAACATGTGCAATGCACCTAGAAAGCAAAGCCAGGAAAAAGCAGGGTGGCTGAAAACCTGAAACCTGAGGTTGTACCACCTGGAACACCAAGCAGATTGTGGCTGCAGGACAACAAAGGACCGTGTGATTAGGGCACTCACAATGGCACCTTCAGGACAGGCACACTGGCAGCCTTGAGGAGTCTTGCAATAAGAGGTCTGTGTGCTGTGTCAAGTGATACAGAAAACAGAAAATCCATACCAGAACAGACTATTAGGAGAAAAAGACAGAAAGATCAAGGATCAGGGAAGTTCTATCCAGAAAACAGGGCACCACCTGAAGCTTCTAGGAGGTAAGTAGAGAAACCCGGGGCTTAAGTAAGATAAGTGCAATGACATGAGTGGCTAGAGATCTGTCCTATCTCATAATCCAAATCATAAGCTAAGAAGGTAGTGTAGTCAAAGCATCTACATTCAGGGAAACACTGGACCACTATGTCTAGTAGCAGGTGCACAGGATAATCTCATTTATACAAGACCACACATGAATGGAACTCAATGTTGGAAGAGAAAAACCCAGGAGCTGCAGTGGTATCTGGAGGAAGAAGAGCAGGGTGGGAGGGCCGCTATGCATCTCCACTATTTACATCTTAATGGACATGTCTTCTGGCTTTTTGGGAATAATTCTTCAAAGTGATTTTTTTTTAAAAACAAAAATTAAGACCGAATACAGGAGGGCTGAACAAAGACTAACAATGAATAGCTTTTGATGCCAAGACTCAATATACCTCATCAGCTCCTTTTCCAAAGGGTATTTGAGAGGAAATAAGAGGCAAAGAGAAATGGCCACTTCAAAGCACTCTATATAGAAATAGACTAAAATTTTATGGGGCCCACTAGGCTGAGAAGCTATTAGGCACCACAACTCCAGAGCAGCTAGGTGGCAAAACAAGCACTCCAGAGGCGCTATTCAGGGCCCCTAAGATCTTCCCATTTATAAGTTTGAAAGTACTTTTGTTCTTCTTGGAGTTTAAGTTCCTGGGTCAGGGCTGAGAATACAGCTCAGTGGTACAGCTCTTGCCTAACATATAGGGGTAAGCTTTAAGTTCACTTCTCAGCACCATACACCCACAAAGTTACTTGTCACCCTGTCTTTATTAGTAACTAATGACCATGTATGTAGTAACCCTTCACCCATTTTTCTCAAATATGAGTGGGGCGGCCAGTATTAATACCTCAAGTCCTTATATAGAAAACACTCAGCTGTGTTTAGCTGCTCCATTATCACTGTTCGTGAAACAATTCAAATGAGTGTCTCAAACAGTAAAAAAGATACTAGTCACAGTTAGACAGTGAAATAATCATTTTGGTCTTCTATCTCAGACCCAGGCAAAGGGGGAGGGGCAAGACACAAAGTTACAAAGTATTAAAAAAGCAAACTATGCAACAACAAGGCCTAGGCTCCTTCGTACATAATCAAGAATATTCCTTTGTTGTAGACTAATGTCTAGTCTCATCCTGTCCCAGCATCTCCTTTAGGAAGAGCAGAGCTGACTGCCAGAAAACGTTCCAAGTCAAAGTTGATAACAGACATGACAGAGGAAGCTCTCTGGTTAATGTTTAAACATGGCAGAGGTAATAATGTTAACTCCTTAATAGTTATGGTGAGCACCAGCAAACTCATTCTTTAACTCAAGGGGACGTGGCTCATCAGAAACTGTGACTGCTTCATTCAGGCTCAGGAATATGCTTTCTAAACAATCTGAGCGACAACCAAAACATTTCTGAATTGCCATTCTGCTCAAACTTGAACTGATGTGTTTTTTAAACAACTTTTATACAATCCCTAACTATTATTATTATTATTATTTTCTACTTTTAAAAGCATATTGAGTACTTACCCTGGTTCCCTCCATGGCCCCCCTTCCCATCCTTTCATCAAACCCTCCCACTCTCTCCCTCCCTCCTGCCTGTATGCTTCTATGGATCCCAGGATTCCCTCTTGTCTACTCTTGTGGGGGTTCAGGCCTCTGTGGCATACCAAGTTGCCTCTGTTCGGGCCATCCAGTGATAGGACAATCCCTAACTTTTCTAAATAGATTCCAATAATTTCTAGAGAAATTAAGAAGAAAGATTAGAGTGGAATTGGGGTATGATTAAATATTTTTAAAATCACGAGCTATTAAAGTACAACTTTGCTATGAGAGGGATCTCTATATTCTAGAATAGTGGATGACGATGTACTCTGGAGATGTGGTTAGTATGATAGGTAAAATACACAGGCACACAGCCTCCCAACACTTACAACATCTTTCGCTGTGCACCATCTTTTGTGTTCACATAATTACGCTAATCCATCACAGTAAATGGAAGGAGAAGAAGGGGGCATGGGGCACAGAAGAGAACATGTCTTTTAAGGACAAGTTACTGTGGCCTGATTGAAGGCCTCAAAACTCCAGATGACCAAACAATAAATATTTGGTGGCATTAGTCTGTTGACAATGCTTTAGACCAACCAACCACAGCCATAACACCCAAGTAAAGCATGGGGGGAAATCCAGTTATAGAAGCACATTTCTCTACTCAATTTTGCCTCTTTGCTAAAGTCACTGAAGTACAGAGAAATTTCTCTTAGGTTGAGTTGAGTAACAGAGTGGGTATGGTGACTCATGCCTGTAATCCTAGTACTAGGAAAATGTAGGGAAGAGGATCAGGTATTCAAGGCCAGCCTTAGCTATACACCAAGTTCAAGGCCATCCTAACCTAAATGAGATCCTGTTTCAAACAAACTAAGATAAGTAACAGTCTGGTGACATATTACAAGGAAGCTTACAAAAGGGCCCAGTGTGCTGGGTGATTACACTCTCTGACCATGCTTGAGATTCTTTCTGTTCTGGTCATTGGCAAAATGCACATCCTGTACTCACTCCAAAATGGGACCAGAAGAGTCAGGTTGCTCCACTCATGCGGACCACTGATCAAAAGACCAGAGGCAAGCAGTTACAGTCTTATGCAATGATTTGAAGATCTACTATTATTTTTGAAAAACTAAACTTGCAAGGACCTTTTTATAATATAAAGTCTGATTTAACAAGTAGGAAAATCAAGGCGAGAGGGGATAGGCCTCAAGAATACTGTGATTCTCTACTAAGGCAATTCACTTCCTATAATTTTGTGCATGTCTATATATGCAGTGGGGGAGGTGTGTGTGTGCATGTATGTAGATGTGTACTCCATGTGTAAAATGTGTCCAGGGTTTGTGCTCTCTACTTTTATTAAAGCAGTGTCTCAACTGAACCCAGAATTCACCAACTGGCTAAGCTAGCTAGTCAGCTTACCTGCCTTTGCTCCCTTTGCTGGGATTACAGGCAGCCTACTGGATTTTATGCAGGTTCTGAAGATCTCAACTTCAGATCTTATGCTTGCAGGCCTTGTAGACCTTCCCACAGCATCTCACCTCCCATAATTATGCAACTAAATTAAATACTAAAATGCAAAAACTTGATTTACATTCTGTAAAATCTTAATGGATACTCTGGAAAAAAAGATTAAATAATGACAAACACTTTTTAAATTGCTGAGAATTAGCTATAACTTTTGAAGTCTCAGAAGGGATAAAAATGGTGAAATTCTAGAAGGCTTCTAGTAACTTTATTAAGTATCCTCAAGTTTCTACTGAGCCAGAAACATAAACTATGTGAGTGGCAGACCAAGATAGAGGCTAACATAAGGTTGGTTCTAAAAAGCACAAATTGCTGGTCCCATTCCCAATAGCTTGGGATCGAATGTCTACTTATAAGCCTTACTTCCTTTTCTTTTCTGGTATTGGAGATGGATCCTTTGGCTTGTGACATTTAGACATTTCTAAATGTTCAAAATGGAACAGGACTTTAAAAGAACTTAATTTTCATTACACAGGAAATAACTGTATACAGAAACTCACAATTCAGTAATTGACACTGAAAGATTTCTTCTCTTCCAGAGGACATTTGGCAATGTCTGGAGGTATGTTTAGTTGTCGTAACTGGGGAGAGCCTTTACTACAGACATTGCTGCTTAACATTCTACAACACACAGATACCCAGTTCCAAATGTTAAAAGTACTAAGATGAAGAAACCTGGAAGATCTGGGAAAAGAAAAAGGGAAACCTAGGACCTACAGCCAGTCTTACATCATCAAAAGCAATCAGCTTCTGAATCAATAAATGAAAGAGCTGGTCTTTTTTTTTCTCTCTTTGGGTTCAAACATTACTGAAAGATCACTGGCTTCCTGGTATTCTTAACAAAACTCCAAACCTCTCAGCAAAGATTTTCAAAGACCATAAGTTCTGCTTTTGTGATAAAACAGCAAAACTGGTCTAGTAAGTACTCTTTTTTTTTTTTCCTTTTACATTCCACAGTACTTAAATTATCTCATGGGTGGTTATAAAAATGAATTCAAAGGTCTGTCCCTTTAAGCTTCATTTTTAAAAGGAGAGATGGAAAAATGAAATTGGTCTGACTTGTCATGGTTGCAAGAGCAGGAGAGAAACTTTTCCTGTCAGCACAGTACCTGTTCACAAAACAGAAATACTTTATGAAAATTTTGTTGGGGCCAGAAAGATGGCTCAGTGAGTTAAAATACTTGCTGCACAAGTCTGACAATGAGAACCCATGTCTAAAAAAAAAGCCAGGCGATCTAGCCCCTAATGGCCCTCTAGTGCCATGAGTCCGTTTCCAGCTGCCTACTTCTCTTGGAGGCAATCTAGCCCCTCATGGCACTCCAGTGCCATGAGTCTGTTTCTTGTTCCTTGCTCCTCATGAATTCCATGCCTAGGCACTGTGAGTTCTCATGGGCTCCCTAGCCCCTCATAGTGCCATGAACTCTGTTTTACTTCTGCTTCTCATGGAGGTGCCCTAGCTCCTCATGGCACTCCATGTCTGGAGTCCATGAGTTCCAAACTTTCTCTTTTCTAATAAACTCTACCTTAATTCTCAAAAAAATAAAAATAAAAATAAATTTAAAAAAGCCATATGGTGATAGACATCTGTAATCCCAGCATTTACAGTAGGAGGAGAGGGAGTGACAGAATTGGCTAGAAGCTCATGAGCCACCCAGCCTGGAGAGCACCACAACAGAAACAAGAGAGATCCTGCCTCAACAGGGTGGAAGATAACTCTCTGATCTCTACACATACACTATGGCATGTGTGGACTCACACTCATACACAAAATTATTTTATAAGTATGTTATGGGACTGGCAAGATGGCTCAGCAAGTACGGTGCCTGCTTGCAAACCTGGAGACCTCAGTTAAATTCCAGCAAACCCACATGGTGCAGGGAAGAACTGACTTCCACAAGTCATCTTCTGACCTCCACCTGTGCACCATGGCATGCATGTGCATGCTCTTGCTTACTCTTGTTCTCTTCTTCTCTCTCATAAATGAATAAATAAAAAATGTTTGGAAAAAAGTTTTAATTATGCTATCCTGTGTATGCAAGGCCTTGAGTTTAAATACCAGAATTTTTTAAAGTTAATTCTGTGGAATTTTAAATTAATTTTTCATGTTTTAAATTTATATTTATTCTTCAATCCCACCACTCCCTTTCATTTATTGCAACCCTTTTTCTGACCAGGCTCCTTCCATTACTTTCATGGTTTGGTTTGGTTTTGTATATGTGGCCCATGAGTTTCATCTAGGTGCCTACACTGACAGATACCTAAGCACTTGCTGGAACATGAAGCTTGAGCATATCTATCACTAGGTATGCCATTGAGGATGGTAGCTCCCTTTCCTGTCCCCCGTCCAGCGTTAATCTTCAGTGGTCTCTCAAGAAGTGTGGTACCTCTCAAAAGCTTACCTCTCCCAACCTCTCCCATAGTGAAATGTAGGTAGGCCAAACACTGTGCAAGTTTTAAATTAATTTTTTTTTTCTAGACAAGATCTCACTGTCTGTACAGGATGGCCTGCAGCACTTGGATCAAAGTGATTCTTCTATCTTCTAACACAGCATCCCAAACTGTTAAAAGCTACAAGTATATGCCACCATGACGAGCACAAATTCTATTTTTGTGGGATTGTTAGTTTTCGAATTCGTCCTTTCTGCCCATCCTTCACCACCTGTGCCTCTAAAAAAAAAAAAAAAAAAGCTACAAGTTGCCACCATGACCACAAATTCTATTTTTGTGGGATTGTTGTTTTGTTCACCTTCCTGCCTTCCCTCCTTCCCTCCCTCCTTCCTCCTTCCTTCCTTCCTTTTCTCTCTCCTTCCTTCTTTCCTTCTCTCCTTCCTTCCTGACAGCATCTCACTATTTCTAAGCCAGGCTGACCTCAAATTCATAACCCTCCTACCTCAGCCTCCCAAGTACCTGGGATTAAAGGTATGTGCAACAACTGGCTCAAATCTAAGTTGTTTTTAATACCAATTATATAAATGAGTTCTAGGACAAAGAAACTTGAGTGTGTCGAGTTCCCAGTTATGACGATGGCATAGTAGTTAGAAACATGTCCTTACTTGTAGCAGATATATGCTGGAGCTTTGAGGGACAACATGCCATGATGATGGTAACATTTAAATAATCTAGCCACAATATATAGTTTTTTTTTAAGAGTATAAAAGCAGTTATTTAAAAAAAAAAAAAAATCTCTGAGCCAGGCATGGTGCACACCTGTAATCCCAGTACTTGGGGAGGCTTAAGCATAAGTATGAGCCCAGACTGAGCTACCTAACGATAACCTGTCTTTAAAAAAAGAAAGAAAAAAACTGAGTATGTGTAAGAAAGAGTATCTGTTGAGTAATTCTTAATAACTGTTAGTTTTCCCATATATCAAATTATTCGTTTACCTTTTCGATGGGTTTTAAAACTCCAAAATGATAAAGTAGGCAAGAATTAAACACAAACCAGGGATCAGAGAGAGAGTTCAGTGGGTAAGAACGTTTGCTATATAAGCATGAGAACCTGAATTTAGGATCCCGTCACTCACATTAAAAAAAACTAGGCATAGAGGCTGGAGAGGTGGCTCAGGGGTTAAGCCTCTGCCTTGCAGGCGGAAGGTCCTGAGTTTGGATCCTAGACCCCATGTATAGACGCCATGCAGAAGCAGAGGCGGCTTGCGCTTCTGGTCCTGGTAGGGCGGAGCCTGTGAATCCCGGGGACAGAGTAAACACACACACACACACACATACACATACATGCATACATGCACACACGCACAATTGAATAAATAAATAATAATAATAATAAAAAACTAGGCATAGCCAGTGACACTCCTGAAACCCCAGCACTGTGGAGAAAAGAGAATAATCACTGGGTTTACTGGCCACCAGCCTAGCTCCAGGTTCAGTAATAGACCCCATTTTGAGGTAATAAGGCAAAGAATTATAAAGCATCTTGTCTGCATGCACATAGAAACATGCATCTGTTGCGAATCCCCACCAGGCCAGTGGAGGAGGAGGGATCCAAGGAGATGCACCCATACACATGTGGACATGCATGCAACACAGACATGTAACACACACACACCAAGATAGAAGGTAGGGAGACACCTCTTGCACCTTGGAGGCTATGGGAGAACAGTGCAAACTCTAGTCACTCTAAAGTCTCACAAGCACAAACACCCACCTACACATACTCTTAAAATGAAAAGTTATCTATGTTCAAGTCCCCTAAGCAGAAAAGCCACAGGTTGTAACTAAAATATTCAACTAATGAAAATTAAGGTAAGCTTGTCCATCTGTTATCACACAGTGACACACTCATACACGCGTGCACAAACACATACCAGTATGTTCTGGAGGGGATAAAAATCTAAGCAACACATAAGTCAGAAAGATGGCTCAGGGGTTAAGCCACTGCCTTGCAAGTGGAAGGTCCTCAGTTCAGAACCCAGATCCCACATAAAATGCCAGGTGGAAATGGTGACAGCCTACACTTCCAGTCCTGGAAGGCAGAGCCTGGGAAGCTCCAGAACAAAGCAAACAGGAGGTAGAAGCAATGCAGGGTGATTCCTGAAAGTCACCCTTTGGCTTCCACAGGCACATGCAGTGCCCTCTAACACACACACACAGAAACACAAACAAACATGCAAAAAAAAAAAAAAAAAAAATCTAAGCAATATAAAGTAAAAGAACTTATAAGAAGCCAACATAAATTCAGCAATTTATAGCTCACCTTAACTTTTTCACATGTTCTCTCATTTTATATGTAGAAAGTCAAAATATTCAGAGTTTCTAGATCATTTGAAGACTTACAAATAAACCCTGAGGACTTCCTGTCTCCTAGGAACACTGGGGCTAGGGTTTGCGGCCACAGTAAAGCTCTCCGGTGTATTAGGAGGGTTCCTCGTGCTTTCTGTGTCAGCTCATGGTCTTACTGAGGTGTTCGTGACTTGTACTCCATCCTGACTCCGGGTCTAAGAGAGACAAGCGCCCATAGCGGGTCACATGTACCTTCAGTCCAGGGCACTCTCCTTCACCGAGCAGGATTGCTTTGAGTTCTTTTATATTTACTTTCTGTGGGTTCACATGTATCCATTAGCTAATCTCACTGACAGTTCAATCACACATGGTTCCATTCAGTTGGATCTCAATGGCCATCTCCCAGTACTATGCTACATTAAAAAAAATATTTGGGGGACTGGAGAGATGGCTCAAGGGTTAAGACTCTGCCTCAAAAGCAGAAGGTCCTGAATCGTATCCCAGATTTCACAACATCAGGCAGAAATGGGGGTGGCCCTGAAAAGTAGAGCCTCGGAAACTCCAGAGCAAGGGAAGAGGAGTTAGTACAATACAGGGTGATTTCTGAGGACACCTTGGGCCTCCACAGGAACAGTGTCCTCTAATACACACAAACACACATGCAAAAGAATCCAGTTAACTTTGTGATGAAAGGAGGAAAGTAGGTGTGAATCTAAAACACCAGTGGGACAGAAAAGTCACCTGAACTTAAAAAACATGGAAAACCATCTGTAAGTGTTAGCTAGGGACCATCTACCCAAGCCTGACTATAAGTTCGTACTCTTTCCTGTTTAGTATAGGAATTAGGGTATAAATTCTGGATGGCCCTATACCATTACAACTCTGATGTGATGGCTGTGTGAAGAGCTCATGGCCTGTCTCAAGAGTGGACTAATGCCTGTAGGTGTCCTCTTTTACCATTTTCAGTTTTTTTTTTAATTAAAAAAAATTGCCATTCTGCACATATTTATTCCTCAGATTTTAACTTTGTAATGAAGACACTTTTCAAATAAAATTTTATAATTCTTGTGCTGGAGAGATGGCTCAGGGATTGAGCAGACTCTGCCTTGTAAGCAGAAGGTCCTAAGTTCAGATCCTGAGTCACACACAAAAAAAATGCCAGACAGAAATGGCAGCAGTCTGTACTGTATTTCCAGCTCTGGAAGGTAGAGCCTGGGAAACTCCAAAGCAAAAGCAAAGAGGGAATAGCACAATCCAAGGTGAGTCCCGAAGTCACACTCGGGCTTCTACAGCACATGCAATTCCTTCTCTCCTTCTCTCTCTCTCTCTCTGTCTCTCATATACAAATGTAAAAAATTTTAAAATTTGTAATTCTTAAAAAAAGAGCGAGTTAACACCTTTCTACAAGAGGATGAACTTATGGGATAAGCTGACTATGCCAACTCCAAGGAAATGCCCATGTCAAGAACAAGCTTACAATGACATTAAGAAAGGTGACTGGTTCTATTAACTTAAAAAAATTACATACAGTTTAGAACAGATATTTTCAAACCAATTTTGTTTTAAAAACCACCAAAATTTTAGTTAGCTGGCTAACACCACTACACTTTACCTGCCCCTTTCCCTCATTTCCTCTTGCACAAAATCCTACAGCCTCTGAATGAAGTGTGCCCGGTGCTTATTGCCACCATGGGGCCACACCAATAAACGGCAAAAGGGACTGGAGGGTTCAGAGAAGAGGCAAGATTTAGAAAGGCAAGTAACCCAAACATACCAGGGACTCCACAGTCGACTCCAGACCCCAAGTAGCCTCTGGTCTTTGCATCCTCCAGGGTTCTTCCCTGAGTGTCTGAATAGAGACAGATTTCTAAGTCTTTGTGCATAGGGTTGGGAGGAAAAATGGTAGAAACATAAGGTAGAATATAGGTAGCAAGTGTGTGTGTGTTTGTTGTAAAATTCTTTGAAATTTTTCATAATAAAATATTAGAGAAATGCTCTTTTTTACAGATGAGGGAAACCTGATTTGTAGTTGGAAGACAGAGGAAAGAAGGAAGGAATCAATCTTACTCTTGCCTTCTAGGGGTTTACAGAATTCAATATGCAAGGACAGGGGAAGCATGAGGCAAAGGAGAGCCTATCTCATTGAGGACAAATAGTGTTGAATGACATCTTCTTAGCTTGAGAACCAGAGAAGACCCTAAGAGAAATGAGCTTAGAGAAAAAAAGCAATGGTGGGTTTAGATGTGACACTACAAAACAAGGTAGTCACTAACTTACACTGAGGAATGCCACAGACCTCACTGACCCTGAACTCTGAAGTGGAGTAGACCATGAGATGGAACTCAACATCCTACAAGCTGACTCAGATGGGAAAACTGCTGAGTATCTGGCTATCTGCCTGCAAGATTTACTAGCAAGAAATCACACTGTGGACTTGACTTTGTTCAGGGTTGTTACAGGGTTCCAATGATCTGTGTCCATCTGCCATAGGCAGAAGCAGCAGCATAGACTAGGAACACCCAAAGAGCAGCCACATGTCCGTGGTTTTTACTGGGAGAACACCGGGGAGGGGAAAGAGGAGGGAATCTGGCCTTCTGCCATACCCTGGCAGCAACAGGCAGCTCTGCCCACCAGCCTCTGGCAAGACTGACATCCTCTGTGGGGAGGAAAAGATGAACTTCCTTAGCCAGGGCAGGCTGGCCCACAGGCTGCCTCCTTTTTCTTCCGACTCCCCATCTGGTTCACCAAGTATTCTCCAAGTCTCCTCCATTTGGAAGATGTTGACTGCAAAATGTTAGGAATGTCACTTGAAGAACAAACCTGACCATCCTTTAAAAAAATTTTTTTTAAGTTTTTGATTAACTGTTCTTAAGAGAAACAGGTTGTCCTTTCTGGAAAATCTTCAAGCCCACCTGCACACTAGCCACTTACAGATCCACTGTGCTGGAGTGGAAACGCACACTCCGTTCCACATGCCCTCTGCAGCACACCACTTCACCTCGCTAAACAAACAAGGGGTGTCTTTGTTTAAATTAAAAAAAAGAACCTGTCTCACAGGCTGTGATTACATCAGCAGGGCGCTCTCATTCTCAACATCAATCCCGGCAGCTCAGCGGCTTTGAAGCGCCCCGTATGCGGCGCCTTTGATCTTGTGGTTCCCGCCCGCAGCAAAGCTGATACCATCTCTGCGCCCACGCGGGATCCCAGATCACGATCCAGGCTAGCACGGAGTTGGGGACTTGCCTGCCAGCTCACTGTAGCTGCCTTGGCCCCCACCAACTCCCACTCCAACCCAAGGTCAGCCCCCCCCATCTCCGTCCCTGCCCCTACCCCCAGTACTAGAGTATATTCAAAATCCAAACCTCTTCAAAATCCTCTCTTAAGGAGCAGTGGAGGGGATAGGAATTGGTTCTGTGGAAAAGGCATCACTAGCTTGACTTTTACCTCTTGTGTGGGTGGCCTTGAGATTATGTTTGTAAAGAATCTTTTATCTCTATTGAGATATTTACAGGAAAAAAAAAGTGGCAGATTTTGCTTCAAAATAATAGGATAGGATATAGCCCAGACTAGGTGGACCAGGCATGACAACTGCTAAAATGTGTGATAGTGATGTGTTTGGGGGCTACACTGTATTATAGCCTTCTGTCTTCTGGAGTATGCATGTAGCTTTCCTACAATTAGAGCTTGAAAAAGAAACTAACCTCTAACTCTTCACTAGTTTCACTCTTCATGGGCTTTCTGGAGACAGGACCTTGCTATGTAGCACAAACTGACCTCAAACTCCTGATCCTCCTGCCTCAGCCTTTCAAAAAGCACGTTAGGATTCCAGGAGGGCACCAACACACCCAATTTCCATACTTCCAATTTGAGGAAAAGCAGTTTGGGACTGGAGAGAGAGAGTGAAGATTGCATCTGACTTTCCTACTGTCCCCAGGGTAGACAGCAAAAATAAATAGCAAGTGGCTCACACACCCCACTTCTGCATGCACGGTTCCCACAGGGCGCAGGGGGTTTTAATACAGCCCCTTTATAGATCTTTACTTTGGGGATTCATCACTGTGGAAAAATACCGTCAGAACAGGGAGAAAATACTGTAAGAATCAGATTAGAAATGGCCTCTGGAGTAAGCACTCTGGTTGTTTCACTTGGACAACTCCTTTCCTCCAAGAGTTGCAGGCACTTGATAAGCCACTGGTTTCCTAGCGCCACCTGGGCCACCAACATAGAATATCCTTGGGCTGTATCACAAGGCCAGGCGCGCTCCCTACAGACTAGCTGTATGGCCTTGGTAAGTGGTCTGACTTCCCCATAACTGCTCCTGCACTGTAGAAATTAAGAGGTACTTAATAGTGACCCTGTGTATCAGCACCTCTTCTATACCCTTGGCTCAGGAAGACAAAAAAAGAAAAGGGGATGAAAACCCAAATCTACCTATTGCAACAGTGGAATGAGCCCTGCATAAATCAGAAACAAAAGGGTTAAGTGAGAAAAGGACTCGGGCCAGCACTACTAGGTGTGTTCAAGCCAGAATTTCAAACATACAAACCAAAAGACAGGGCACAAACAAGCATAAACTGCAAAAAGGGTTAAGAAAACAAAATACATTCTCATAACAGTTAAAAGTGATTAGAAATATTTTTGGAGAAAAACATAATTATAATAGCATGAGGAAAGATCAAATAATGAGCTAAAGGGTTGGGCATGGTGCCTCACATTTGTAATCCCAGCAACCTGGAAGCTAAGATGTAAAGTCTACTTTCAGTTGCAGGTTGGTCTCAACTACATAGGAACACCTTGTCTGAAAAAAATAAAAATAAAAACAAAAAGGTGTATGCTACAGACCTCAGTGAGTTTACGTTCTAGCTGATAGTTAGATACACCTATAAATTAACACAAAAATAATATATTATTAAGTGCTAAATGAGTGGCCAGACAGGGTTGTTTCAAGTTCAGAGATGGCATGACAACTCTGCTTGCTGTGATGGCCCCAGGGAGCTCCCTGGAGGTGGCAGCCTTGGAAGACAGAGGGTGGACAAAGATAAAGTACAGGCAAAACGTATTTGGATTTGACCAGAGGTGAGCAGTCCTGCAGGACACCAAATTTACAAAGTCTGGGAGCAAAAAACGCCAAGGGATTTAGAATATTAAGGTGAGACAGAGTTTAGACTCTTGTCTTAAAAGCAATAAAAAGCTCTGAGCAGTTTGTAAAGGAGGAAGGGGCCTGGGCCCTAAGGGAAACCAACCACTGTGGATAGAAGCCTTGCTGCTTAGAGACAATGAACTAAGGGTGCCATGTGCTTAGAGACAAGTTGTGGTTCTGTGTGTGGCTTTTTTTTTTTTTTTTTAAAAACAAAGAGGTGAAGATCAAAAGAAACTTTGCAAATGAGAGCCCTCCTACTCCTCTGACTTGTCATTTCTGTTCCTTTCATCTTTCTTCCTGTTTGAAATTCAGGTGAAAAGGAGCCATGTGCCAGTGGACTGGGAACCTGCCAGCCTGCTCCCAGGTCAAGCGACACGTGTGAGTGGGGGCAAGCCACTCAAACTTTCCCAGGCACATACCCTCCTCCATGAGCTAAGGAGGGTCCAGGATAGATTCTGAAATCCCTTGAAGGGAGTGCCAACTCCAGTTCTAGGCCGGGAAAAGTCCGAAGCCTACATTGAAGAGTTAGATACAGGAGTTTCTATCCATTTCCAATAATATCCGGATCTTCAACAAGAAGGCTTCAGCTACAGTCAGGAGCAGAGAAAAATCATTCCAACATAAAAACTTATCATTAGGAAAAAAAAATACTTTCACTTGTATTTATCCGAATATAATTGGATTTAAAAAAAAAGTCAAATAATGAGCCTAATGTAACCTGAGTGAACAGGTCAATGCTTCACGTTTTCCCCTAAAAACGACTTCTGATCAAGTCTGTAGCACAGAGTGGAATGTCACCTCCATCGCTTGGATTCTATCTATTAAGACTATAGGCCCAGAGTAGTGGCACATACCTGAAGTCCCAGCATTTCAGGAGACTGAGGCCATCTGATAATGAGTTCAAAGCCAACCCAAGCTACAAAGCTCCAAAACAACAAAAAACAAAATGACTTTTAAAGTCAGCTTAACAACACCTGTATTTCCACACTTGTGTGGTAGGTACCAAAACCTTGGGTGAATCACTTCAGTTTCCTCATTTAAAAACAGGGACCAAAATAATTCACAGCACAGGGCTACTATGGGTAGAATAAATGAGATCATTCATGCTGCCGCTTAACATGACACCTGGCAAAAGTCAGCCAGAAATGTTAACCACATGGTATTATTTTTCAATCTGTGGACCCCCGTCCCATATCTGAAAGAAGTTCTTTAAGAAGATGTAAGAAATGCCTATGAGGGCCATTCCCAGGCAAGAAAAGACAGTAAACACAGAAGGAACTTGTGTGGTCCCATCTGTGGGAAAAGCAGGTTGGCATTCTTCTCCAGAATATAACAGCTGCTTCTCCTCCTCACCAACCCCTCCTCGACTGCAAATACAAGGATTAAGGAGACATTCAAGACTTGTTCCGTCTCATTTCTGCTCTGGCATTCTTCTCTTTGGCCCCTTTATCCTAAATGGCATTTCTGTTCCACAGAAGGTCCACATTAGAGAAGGTCCTGAACTTTCTCAAGGTGTCCCCAGCCCAGTACTTCCACAGACCTTGACCACACCCTAGCTGTGGGTGCAGCCAGCTCCCCTTTCCAAAGGGAAACCCAAGGGGAGAGAGAAGTAAGAGTCCCAAGACCCAGTCCAGCGCTCATCAGACTTGGACCTGAAACAGAGATGAACTAAAGGCAGCTTTCCTTTCCCAGGAGGGACCAAGAATGGGACTGGTCACTCCAGGACACACCTCCCTCTGGGATGGATGGGGCAGCCCCCAGAGAGAAGGGCCTTCAAAGGGATTCCAGCTGCCAGGCAAGCTTGAAGGCTGCAACCTAACTATTTCTATTCTTGAGAAATACTTTCACAGAAACCTTTTTCTCTCTCTGTCTCTCTGTCTCTGTCTCTGTCTCTCTCTCTCTCTCTCTCACACACACACACACACACACACACACACAGCTGCAATGTGGCTCAAAGCTGCACATTAAACGAGAACTACTCTGCCTGAGAGGGTCAGATGAAGGCTGGGGGCTCTTCGTCCCACAGCAAACTCCTGGGAGAGAAGTGCATCTGAGCCCCAATCCAGATTTTATTCTTCACCAGGTTTTACTCTTCGCCGCTTCTCCTAACACTTCAAAGGAAGTATTTTTGTACAGCCCAGGGAGGAGTGTAAACTGGCCAGCTGCTTCCAAAGCAGAGAAGTTAACCCTGAAAGGGCCACTGGCCTGGCAGGGTGGAGGGTAGAAGAACAAATTCGTGGGGAGCTGGACACGAGTCCCCACACTTCACCAAGCTTGTCCTTTCAGGCCACACTAAGGGCATGGCCCTTAAACCACTACAGAAAGGCAGGGCCTCTGTCAGTTCCTCTAAGCACGCAAACAGCTAGTTATAAATACCCTTGTAGGCCGTAGGCCGGAGAGTCAAAGAATCCAGCAGTTAGCACTTCAGTGGAAACTCCAGCTAACAGCACAGGCCTGGTTCCCTGCTCCAACCCGCCCTGACAGCAGAACTACACAGCCTGAAACCTGCTCCAAAAGTCCAACTCAGTGTGGCAGCCAGGGGCATATGGCTTCAGCAGCATTCTAGCAGTACATGGTGGTGGGCTGTCCCTCCCAGTATACTCTTGTCAGGTGAGCCTGGAGTCTCCCAGGGGCTTGAAAGAAGAAAATATACCAGACCTGAAGGACTTCTTTTTTTATTATTATTATTATTTATTCAATTGTGCATGTGTACGTATGTATGTGCGCGCACGTGTGTGTCTGTGTATCTGTGTCCACGGACGAATTCAGGAACCACCATGGATGCCTCCACCTCCTTCTGCCCCGGGATTCACAGGCTCCGCCCTACCAGGACTGGAAACGCAGGCCGCCCCCGCTTCCGCCTGGCGTCTATATTTGGGATCTGGGATCCGAACTCAGGACCTTCCGCCTGCAAGACAGATGCTTAACCCCTGAGCCACCTCTCCAGCCCCTGAAGACTTCTTAAAGAGCCTTCATACACTCTTAAAACTCATGACCTTACAGATTATTCTACCCACACTTACACTCAGCGGTTTCCAGCTACCTTCTGAATTTGAAAGATCCTTCCAAAATGAACACTGCACAGAATACCTCCCAGTTCACCAGTGATTTAAGTCTTCTGGAGGGAGAGTAGGAGCTGGGAATTTAGTGTAACCTAGGTGGCTTCAAACGTGTTATGTAGCAAGGATGACCTTCAACTTCTGACCCTCCTGCCTCATCTCTTCAATGCTGGGAATAAATATGGCCACTACATGCCTGATTTACACAGGCTGAAGTTGAACCCAGGGCTTTTTGCATTCTAGGCAAGAACTCTATCAACTAAACTACAATTTCCAGACCTGACATGGGATTTGCAGTGAGATCAGCCTGGGTCTCACAAATACAAAGTACTGTGGTGCCTTCTTCCCCCACCCCCTCCCAATTACCACCTCTCTGTCACAAGGAACACAGACTCTAACTAGAAAGCGCATGGCACACCAGCAACTGTTGCTGTCTCATACAGTACCAGGTGAGGCCCCAGAAGCACTCAGGTGGGGCCAGCTCCTGCCACCTGGCTGATGCTGCCAGGCAATCAGAGGCAACAGATGAGCACTTGCCCCATCCCACTGGCAAGAACAGCCTATAATTTACTGACACTGAAAGTATGCTATAAATAGCTGTGTTTTTTAATGCTGTCAGGCCTCCAGAACAGAGGGGGCCTAACAGCTGTGTGGGGCCAGGGCTTTGGGGTTCGAAGGGCTACAATTTGGAAATCCTAGGCGGTGCAGTCAAAGCATCTTCAAAGAAAGGAACTCTAAGAGTGTCACAATCTATCTAAAGAATCTACAGGAAAAGGAGAAATGCTGTCAAAGCTATCAATCAGGATTTACAAACCACAAGTTAGCAGAAGAGTGAACAGCACTGAACAGTTCTTTGAGCCTCACAATGCATCAGTGAAGAGAAAGGGGGACCTCAGTGGTAAAGAGTACCTTGCATGCACAAGCCAGTATACCGCCAGAACTGAGGGGGGAGGACAAATAACCCATACCCCCCCAAACTGCTATGTTTACTTCATTTAAGCTTCTAAAACCCAACAGGATATCCCTGGTTAAATAAGCATAAGATGATTAAGAGGACTCCTTTAGTCATCCAACAAACTTTCCCTGAACTTTACAATACAAAGAACGAAGAACTTTAGACACTTAATTTCTAATAGAAAATGAGCAACGAAAAAACAATTTCGGGCTAGAGCCAATAGCTCAGAGGTTACGACTACCTCACAAGCAGAAGATCCTGAGTTTGGATCCCAGGTCCCATGTAAAAATATCAGGTGGCACCTGTGGCAGCCTGCACTTCTGGTCCTGTTGAATTGAGTCTGAGAAATACCAGAATGTTGAATTGAGCCTGAGAAATACCAGAATGAAACAAGAGAGAGAGAGAAAGAAGCAATCCAGGATGATTCCCAAAGTAACCCTTGGTTCTCCACAGTGACAGTACCCTCTCTCCCCCCCTCTCTTCTCTCTCTCTCTCTCTCTCTCTCTCTCTCTCTCTCTCACACACACACACACACACACACACACACACACACACACACACGTAAAAATAACAATTACAGAAAAAAGAAAAGTAAACAATTTCCAAAAATGAAAAGGATAATCATTTTCAATCTAGTTGCATACAGCTTGGCAAAACAAGTATCTAGAGTAGCTACACTGAAATAACTGATCTCTAAGCTATTCAGACCTAAGCTTGGCGATCTTAAATTCAATTTCTGGAACCCACCTGTCAAACTGGAAGGAGTGAATGGACTCCACAAAGTTGTTCTTTTCATCTCAACAAGTACCATGGTTTGCACACATACACATATGTGTTTACACATGTGATGATAATAAAAAATAAAATTTTAATTGGCATGTTGAGGTTCCCCCAGTGGCTGAGCAACTATGACAATCTGAGGAAGAGGTCTTTAAAGATAGTTAGGTTAGAAAGGTTCTGATCCACTACAACTGCTTCTTTATAAGAGGAAAACCTGGGCACAGGCAGACTATGAAAACAGACTACTGTAATGGCTGCCTCTGTCAACTTGATTGGCTTTGTAAGCCTTAGAAGGCACAACTCTGGGTCCATCTGTGACAGCGCTTCCAGAAGATAGTCAATGAAGAGGGAAGACTGACACTAGCTACAGATGCCAATCTGTGGACTCCAGATAGACTAAAAAGGGGAAATAGCAAAACAGGCACATCACTAACATTCTCTCTCTGGTTCCTGATCACCGTGATGTAATTCTACCGTGACTTTTTTGCCATTATAAACTAAAGCTTTCAGAACTATGAGCCCAAATAAATCTTTCCCCCTTTAAACTTGTCCTCTGAGAATTTTGGTCACAGTCACACAAAAATGACTAACACAGCTCTCATCGTCTGCCATGGTTAGAGGACCCAGAAGGAATCACCTTAGTCCTAGCTTCCAGAACTGTAAGGAAATAAATGCCTGATGTTTAAGCCCCTGATCTGTGGGAATTTGCTTTGGCAGCCCTCATATACATATGCACTAAAAGGCAGCCATGGAACCATGGAGCATTGGGGGTCTACTTAGTTCTTAACTAGCAGCTCTGTTTAAAAAAAGGATCCCTCCTTTCATTTAGGGAATGAAAACCCTAACGAGAAGCTGAGCAGTTCTGAGGATGCCCAGAGTAGGAAGAGTACGACTGCTGACAGTATCAGATATTACAACCCTGATTTTAAAAGTTAAGGGCATGGAAGGGTTATGAAACACAGCTGGAGAAGATTTAAAACACTTCACCTCTGTTTTGTCTTTGAGCCACAAGACACAATTGAGCCGTGTTGTATACGTTCCCAATTTCCATGTAGTCATCAAAGTAGACAATTCTGGAAATGCACCCATCCAACTCAGCCCAGCACCTCCTAGGCAGCAGGCCCTCAAAACCAGGCAGTCAGGCTCACAGTGTGAGTTGGGAACACATCCAAACCCAGGATGTTAACTCAGCAGAGACTGCCCTCTGCCTCTTGATAACCCCTTGCCCCCAAACAGCACTAGATAGGCCGCTTAGAAGTGGGGGCTGGGCTCACTGTGGGATTATTTCTATGTTGTTACCCTGTATTACTATTTTGACTCTTCTCACCTAGTGAAAACTAAACTCATCAAGAGACTATTTCTTGGCTCTACAACTCTTTACACACAATCACGAAGACCACACATCTGCAGAAATGAAGTAAAAGAAACAGTCTCATCATGGTGGAAAGGTGTGTCTCCCCTTCACTCTAGCTCATGGTGACTATATCCCTGGCTCTTTAAGGTAGAAATTAATGTAGTCCTGTTCTACCCAACTCATAATCCAACAGAATACAACTGAGCAACTGCTGCCATTATGACAGGAAACTCTGGACACAGTTATAGAGACTATGTGAAAACACGTGACTGATAGCTACACTTTGGGCAACTTGAGTGGATTTAGAAGCAACTCAAAGAAACACATATAGGTGTGTTTGTGAGAATGGAAACTCTAAACCAGTCTAATACTGAATAACTGAAACAGAATCTCCTCCAGTTCCTTGGGTTCTATAAGAAAAAGAACTTGTATGTTCAATATATTTTGTGATGCCAGATTGAATGTTCTTTTTTTAAAAAAAAAAGTCTTTTCAATAGGATTTCTTAGTGAAATTCACCACCACACACTCTAAATCTCTTAAGAGAACTATAGCAAACAACATTTCTCCAAGTCCAAGAAGGAACGTTTTCACACAAGGAAAGATAACAACAGAAACCTATACTAGGCTTAAGACAGTGTGTGTGTCTGTTTTAATATAGGTGTGCCTAACATCCTAAAATTTATAATATTCTCAAACCAAATAAAACAAAGCCACTAAAAAAGACTCATATTACTGAAAGCTGAAAACTGTCCCTGAGTCTAGGGGTCTTTGTCTATATCCAGAAATGAGAGACAGCCCTCTCTCAGCCTCAGACTCCCTGCTCCCTGAAGTGTTTGTGCTACGGTTGCCATCCTTCCTAAAGACAGGGGTTAAGACAGGGGCTTCTGAATCCCCACGTAATCCTCAGAGCTAAGACATAAGAGATAACAATCAAATTTTAAAAAAAGAAACTAAGCAAAAAGAAATAAAGGTCATAAGTAGCTGAACCTAACAGAGACAGGGTATGACAAAAACCCAAAATTAAACGTTCTAAAGAAAATCTGCCTGGACTGGCCCAGTTCCTTCTGCACTTCTTCCCCTAAATAAAGAAGCTGACACGTGCTTGGTTCTGGCTACAGCAAGCAATGTTTCTGGAACAACTTCACCTTGGTTACATATTTCTACTTTAAACATTCCAAATTTGCTGAAGGCCTCCCTGGAGCATCTGCTCCTGTTTCCAGCAGGAGTGAGTTCCTGTGGAAAGGGTTTGTTTAGTTTGATTACAACTTTGAAGAGGGGTAGGAATTCTGGCTCAGAAGAATTTAATGGCCAGGCCCTTCTCTTACATAATTTGTAAACAAACACAATTTATCCCAGTGTGGCTCATTTGGCTCACTGGCTGGATTTAGAAAAATATATTCCTCATTCATTTGGGAAAAGCCACAGTGAGATCCATCAATAACCAGAAAAATGTGCAAAGTAGCCTATCACCTTACTGCCTAATCCTAAACCTGAAGATGGAAAGCATTCACAACCTGCTGAAGCATCGTCCAGTCAACACAGCCCAAACTGAAAGTGAGGGGCAGAATTGAAAGGCAGTTGATGAACTGCTTCCAGAAATTTTTACATGCTTGTGATATATTTTTTTTAAAATCTCAGGGGGGAAAAAAGTATGAATCAAGGTCAAATGCCACAACAGCAATTTTTTCCCCAAGCTGTCAAGAATGGTGGGTCATATGAGTAGAAAGCAATTTGTTACTAATAATACTAAAAGTCAAAGCTGGCTTGTGATTTATTTATCTTTCGTAAAGTGAATTCAGGGCTGTCACAAGCACATCACTCCCAGACATTCCAGGCTGCTTTCATGACGCTGGGGCACACAGTCCCAGAGCAAGCAGTGCAGCTAGAGAAGATGGGGCACGGGAGGGAGGTTGTGCTCTCAAACACCGGTACCACACCAAGCCAGATGGCATCTGTATTTCCTGGCTGGTCTTTACATCAAAAGCCAAATGCCTCTGCCTGGCATTCAAAGCCATCCATCTTGACAGTCTGAAGCCATTTGCCTTTCTCACCTCTCCATCAGGGACTGCTCTCCATTCCTGTTTTCCGTCCTGCTGAAATCCAGTTTCCCTACTCCCCACTGGATACTTACCCAAGGTCGCATGCCCCCCCCCGTTTGCAGATATAAGGACTGGGGCTCAGGAAAGCCTGCTCCACTCAATTCCCACCGTGCCTCAGTTGGCCTTTTGGCTCTTTTTACTGCCCATCAAGCACATCTCATGCCAGGTGGCCTGCAATCTACACAGCTAGGATAAGCCCCATTGAATGCTGACCTGTCTCAGTCTTAGCAAAGATACGGAGATAGTGGAGGTGAAACCAGGAATTGGTCTTCTTTTTTTCTTTTTTTTTTTAATTTTTTATTATTATTTATTCAATTGTGTGTGTGTGTGTGTATGTATGTGCGCGCGCATGTGTGTATGTGTGTGTGTAGAACCACGGACAAATCGGGAACCACCATGGACGCCTCCACCTCCTTCTGCCCCGGGATTCACAGGCTCCGCCTTACCAGGACCAGAAGCGCAGGCCGCCCCCGCTTCCGCCCGGCGTCTATACGTGGGATCTGGGATCCGAACTCAGGACCTTCTGCCTGTAAGGCAGAGGCTTAACCCCTGAGCCACTTCTCCAGCCCAGAATTGGTCTTCTTTAAAACCCATCTGGGGGGGCTGGAGAGGTGGCTCAGGGGTTAAGCCTCTGCCTTGCAGGCAGAAGGTCCTGAGTTCGGATCCCAGATCCCACATATAGACGCCGGGCGGAAGCGGGGGGCGGCCTGCGCTTCTGGTCCTGGTAGGGCGGAGCCTGTGAATCCCCGCAGAGTAAACAAGGAGGAGGTGGAGGCGTCCATGGTGGTTCCCAAATTCGCCCGTGGTTCTACACACACACACACACACACGCACACACACACACACACACAATGAATAAATAAATTTAAAAAATTAAAAAAAAAACAAAAAAACACCTGGGAACTCAGCCCAGGACCCTTCTAATTTCTGGGCACTCTCTCTTGGTCCCAGATCCATGGCACTTGACTCTTGTAACTGTCTGGCACTATCTCAGGAACATATCCTGTCTTTCCCACTGGCCCGTAAGCCTATTCCTAGCAGAGGAGGCCAGGATGATCCTGTGGGCGCAATCACAAAATGGCAAGCCCTGCATCCATCAACCTTCTCCTAGAAAAAGAAGTCATTGGGCTGAGGCTCAGAATACAGACACACCTCAAGACATCCCAGCCAGCTGCAGACTTCCTCACCTTTGTACCTAATAACACACTGAACAAAGCAAACCTAACAGAGAGGTCGGAGCTGCTTTTATCAGAAATGCTGTCACTTGGCTTTCTTTTCTTACTGACATCCACCTCCAAAGGCTAACGGACAAACTGAGGCTCCTACATACAAATTGGATTTCATCAAACACATTGTATAAGTGAGGAAAACATTTGAGCTGAACGAAGGTGCTTTCTTCTCCTCGTGAACTACATTTCTAGGAACATAAGTATACAGACCTGATTTGCATAACCATTTTGTACCTGCAAGGGCAAGTTCTGGTTTGTGGAGAATCATCTGGGTCTAAAGGGAACATGGTTCTATAGCAAGGTTGATAGGCAGCCCCTCGGCTTCAAAGTTGTTGGCTCTGGTTGCTGCCCAATCCCAAGCAGTTTCTCCAGGTGAGAACAGAGTTAAGAGTGTTAGAAAGTCCTTCAAAATTCAAAAAAAGCTTCTTCATGCACCAAGCCTCAAAATCCAACTGAGATACTAAGCGATAGCCTGAGGACTGATAGTCTGAATTACACCATCAGCTTCATCCTCACTCTTCACCAAAATTTAATCACTAACTTTAAAAACCCAAATGGAAAGCAGATCCCATCATTGTCTTTATGAGGGCCTTTTCCCCTTTCTTTAGCAAACACAAATTTCATCCAACTAGATTGCAAAGCCAACGATCCAGTTAAGCCTGAAGGAGGAGAGCCAAGGCAGAAAGAAGGATTTTTGCCTCTGTTTCTTTTGACAAAGGGGGGTGGGAAAAGGGGAGGAGAGATGAATCTCATGACATAGGGTAAATTGATGCTCTATTCATATCATTAAGGAAATGCAAACATGGCCACATACAGGCCCTGGTGGCACTAGTTTGACTCTCTTGGACTTTTTTGTTAAATGTTACTGGTTAGTGGGCGGGAGAAATGGCTCAGGGATTAAGACTCTGCCTCGAAATCAGAAGGTCCTGAGTTTGGATCTCAGGTCCCACGTAAACACACCACGCAGTAATGGAGGTGACTTGCACTTCTGGTCCTGGTGGGTAGAGCCTGGGAAATCTGAGAGTGAAGCAAGGAGGAGGTAGAAATAATCCAGGATGATTCCCAAAATCATACTTGGTCCTCCACAGAGACACACAGTGCTTGCTTTCTCATCTCTCTCTCCTCTCTCTCTCCTCTGTCTCTCTCTCTCTCTGTCTCTCTCTCTCTCTCACACACACACACAGATTAATAAATAAAGTAAATGTTACTAGTTAATGATTGCCACATAACCCCTCTAAGAGATTTACACACTGGGCAACCCTACTTCAAAGTTGTCTCTAGACATCACTGACTTATCTACAGTGCGGCAAGCACAAAGTGCACACCAAGGACAAAACACAGTCAACAAGATGCCCAGGAAAAGGTGAGTAAATATAGAGGGTCGTAGACAGTCTCCTGGAAAGCTGGACTTCACTTCATTGTCAGTTAACTTTTGGAGACGATTTGTGGCCATGCCATTCTATCACTTAGCCTTCTCAGTCAGCCTTTCAACTAGTTTTAGCTGAACACAAGCAAGTTTTAACTTAAATTTTAACACGCTGTTTAAAAAAAGCAGAGTATCAAAGTTAAATATAAATGACCAAGCCTAATGGTCCCTTCCAAACAGAACAAAATAAAAAATAAGTAGTGAGAGTATCATTTTAGCTTCAGATTAAGAATGTATTTTTAAAAACACCCACTTCACACAGAAAACTCTCAAACTCAAGGAAAAACACAGAAAAAAAAACTTTAGAGAAGAAGCTTATCTGGGTGTTTAAGTTGACAATAACGACTGCTTCCCATTTATGAATTTTGGTCAACCAAATGAACAACTCTAGACCATGTGCATGGACAGAGGAAAAAAGTCTACAGTGCAGCCTTCACCACTGTCAGCAAAGAAGCTGTGTGCAGAACAGGCTGTGTTTCAACATAACCAACAAGAGACAAAGAAACCCTGCAGAGGGGGTAAAAAAGCTACAGTGCCAGTAATCAAATCTGAATACAGCAATGGGTGGGAAAACCAAATCAAAGCACAATCTTATCCACAAATCCCCACGGAAGCAGACCAGGAGAAGGCACGAACACCATCTGGGCACCGTGGGGAACAAAACGGTCACCACCTGTTCCCTTGGCAAGTGGTTAGCCCAGCCTCAAGACTGTAAAATTCTCATCTAGAAAAAACAAGAAAAATGAAGGGAAGTTAGGTAAGATTAAAGTAGTGGTTTGGAATCTGCCATGTCTAAATATATGTGCTTGCTCTATTGGATCAGAGTCTAAAATGTAAGCATCTTGAAGCAGATTGATCAAAGGTAAATTGCATTACCAACTGCCACTTTCTTTAGTGATGTTTACATTTCTTGAGAATGAGTAAACATTAAATTATTGGTTACAAAAAAATATAAAAGATTAAAGTAGTGGAAGGACAGCACAAGATAAACTGTGGCCTGCAGTGTCTGTATATTTGGCACCTGGAGTTTCATGTGAAAAATGCCTTCAGGAAATCGTTCTCCAGATGAAAGTAACATCTTAGCTCAAATTATCCCAGGAGGGAAATTGTAAGGACAGATATCCACGGGACCGCAATCGGTGTGATCCAGGGGTTCCTGGCAGTGAGCAAGCACTCAACAGTATCTGTTGCGAGAAAAAGCAGAAACTCAGTCAGTGGCTCTGTCCTGAGTCCCTGCTTCCACCTGCATCTCAGAGCTGTCCTGCCTGGGGTCTCCTAATGGCGGATTTACCTGACTTCCTGCAGGACTCCAGCAAGGCAACAATCCAGTAGTAGCAAGGGACAATGGTAGCATACCCATCTTAAGCACACTTACTCTAAACTTCACATATATTGTTGCACTTAATCTTCATCAATCCATCCATACTAGTGAAGAACAAAAATTCAGGAAGATTACATGACCTGGCCAAGGCCATACAGCTGACAGTGGCGGAGCCAGGATGCAAACACAAGACCCATCTGGCCTAAGGGTTGTGCTCACTCCTTTGTCCCTTGTATGACAAGAGTCTCAGAACACAACACACAGGAGAGTTTAGCCTCAAGAGATTTTTGGCTGTAAGAGTTTAGCAGACTATAATTGATTTACCTGTAGCACCTCTCCGTGAGGTTGTAAACTGTGTCTTAGGTTAGGCCAGCTTCTCCATTCACCAGCCATTTAAATTTTTCGACACTTCAACGTCCTTATCAAAAAAAAAACAGGGAGGAAACCTCTTATCACTTGGAATCCTGAGGATTTAGGGACACAAACAACGTAAAGTCCCAAGGACAGTGCATAACACAAAACATTCATTCATTCAGCTATTTCATCAACTGTCATTCGACCTTCAGCCCCGCAAAGCTTCCATGTAGTAGCAGCACAAGCCAGCTAGGGATGGAGAAGTCATGAAATGTCCCAAGCTTCTGTCTGCCAGGGCCAGGTAAGTAACAGGGATCAAGAGGTCAAAAACCTGGATTGTTTCACAAGCAGAATGTTGACCTGAGCCCGGGCTGAACAAATCACTGTCCTCTCCTCTGTCAATTGATTTGATTGGTTCAAAGATTCCTTCTGATTCTTACTGGCCTAACAAATCTGCACTGTGGTCCTGTTTTTTCTGTTGCTGAGATTTAAATCTCTGATTCTCTAGTATTTTAGCCAAGAAGTCCAGAAGAGCCCAATAAAGCAAGCAAGACAGTAGAGAATCCGGTTGGTCTAAACTTCGTCCCCACAACAATGTCTCTTAAGGTATACTGAAAACCATAACCTCTGGAGGCCCAGATGACACAGGCAGGCAGAGCAGGACATCACTACCTGGTCATCCTTCATGCTGGTCTGAAAGCTTTCAAGACGCCAGAAATCAAATTTCCAAGCCAATCAGAAAAGAACTCAGCTTCTGGATGGTCACAGGACAAGCAGAACTGCTATAAGCAATCTCAAGTGTGTAGGATGATATAAGGAGGTAGAATTTAAGAGGTAAAAAGAAGGGTTGGCCTCCCGGGTGTGAACACAGCCAGAGCCTGTGTCAGTGTTGCAAAGGAAACAAAAATAAACTAACAGGATAAAAAGAAAGCTGTTGCATGAGGAAGAACTTTTGCTCCAGTTTAAAGAGAGAGAAAGACAGAGACAGAGAGGAGAAAAAGAAAGCACACACTGAAATGATCTAAAGCTGCCTATAAATATTTGGGAACATCAAAGGCGGTCCTGTTAAATTAAAAATGCTGTCACACAGATAGGAACTAGCCTCTAGCACTGCCAGCTTCAACATGTGAGCCTGTGATCTGAGGAGCAAGGGCTCGGCTCCTCAAGAAATCTGATTCACTAAAGAAGAAAGTGAACAAGCAGTTGAGTTTTAATAAGGGCATTAAATACCTTAGGAATGAGCTAATTAGAGTTTAACTCTTTCAAGATTGTCCGAGCTCTTAAGAATGTTGTAAAGAAAGCTCTCTCCAGAATCTAGTTAACTCGGTCTCAAAACCTGCAATGTGAAAGAAAAGTATTAAAATAGTATCTTAGGACTTCAAAGCTGATGAATCCCAACAGGTCAGCTCAGATGTAAAGGCAAAAGTCCTTATAAAGAAGCAGCAGGAGGAGGTTAACCAAGAAGTGTCTCCTGAGTGAGTGAGGTGGAGCTGCTTGCTTCTGTAGAGGCTTCTTTCTAGTTTAGATAAGAACAAATTTAAGCTTTAATCCCACATGCATTCTACCCGTGAGCTGCCCTTAATCCAACAGACCCTGAGGATACATTGAGGGTGTCAGGTGTGAGGCCCACTGACACGCTTGTTCACACGCCACATACAAAACTACAGCTAAGCCTTCCAGACACCCTCAAGGTCACTAACAGAAGTCATTCAACAGTGTTCCCTCCACACCATCTAAATCAAAATCCCAAAGGAAACAAGTCCCCAGCCAGGAAAATTCCACTGGTCAACAAACCCTTTCTTTGGCCTTGAAAGAAGAAAAATGCAAGCCAGGTGTAGTGGTACAGTCTTCTAATCATAGCATCTGGAATGGAGGAAGAGGATCAGGAATTCAAGATGGCAAGTTCAAGGCCAGCCTCAGCTAAATGAAACTGTCTCAAAAAAAAAAAAAAAAAAAAAAGTGAAGACTCTTGGAGAAAATACTGTGTGTGTGTGTGTGTGTGTGTGTGTGTGTGTGTGTGTGTGTGTATGAGAGAGAGAGAGAGAGAGAGAGAGAGAGAGAGAGAGGTTGACTCCTTCACAGGACTATCTTTCTATCACCTCATTGCAGAAATGTGAAAGGAGGTAGAAGGTGACAGAAATCACCTCCATTCAAGGAGAGAAATACATTACCTAGCCTTGGGGAAGAGAGCGGGAGAAGAGGGTTCACACACACAGACACACAAACACGATCACACTCCACACTAACCATTTCCATTTTTAGAAAAAGCCAATGTGCCTACTTTAAGAGGTTAAGATTAATAAAGTATTTGCTTTGGCAAAACAAAATCACATGCTGGATTAAACCAAGAGCTGAAGTCATTTGTGCCTGCCACATAATTAAGCCCCCAGAGTGTGGCCTTTGTGTACCGCAGTACTCCACATGCCCTGGCCAGATCCAGAGGCACACCAATCAGCCTGCTTTTTCCTCAGAGCAGCCTTGACCAAACACAAGCCATGGTGCTCAGGGATAAGAGGCCAACTGACCTAGAAACACACAAGAAGCATGCTTTATATTTCCTGTCCAGCTGGGCATGCTAAGCATATGTGTATCTGTGTGTTCACACATGCCTAAGTGACAGAGCGGGAAGGTCTGACCAATGACTGGCCTGGCAGAAGCAAGAATAAGCTGGCAACTCTGCAGCAAAGCACCTCTCCCAGAATACAGAGTTAAAACCAGCCAGGAGCAACAACAGCTGGCCTCCTGCAGAGTGGTCCACAATCACTCTGGGGAGTCCATAGACCCCCACTACAAGAACATGAGTACAAGTAGAAAGGTTCTGAGTGTGTTTAAAAAGCAGGCACAATGTTTCAGATCTGTGTGTAATCCCAGCTACTCAGGAGGCTGAGACAGGAAGTGCAAAAGTCAAAGGTCTGCCTGAACCACCTAGTGAGAGACTATATCAAAAAAAAAAAAAAAAAAAGGAAAAAGGGATGAGCAAAAAAAAAAAAAAATAGCTAAGTGGTAGAACATTTGCCTGGCAAGTGTAAGACCCAAGGTTCAATTCCCAATACTGAAAAAAAATAATAAATTTTGGCAAGAAAAATGGGTCAGAGATTAAGACTCTGCCTCATAAGCAGAAGGTCCTGAATTTGGATCTCAGGTCCCACCTAAAAACTCCAGGCAGAAATGAAGGCAGCCTACATTTCTGGACCTGGTGGCCAGAACCTGGGAAATCCCAGAGTGAAGCAAAAAGGAGGTAGAAGCAATCCAGGATGATTACCAAAGTCATCCTTGGTCCTCCACAGGGTCACACAGTGTCCTCTGATACACACACACACACACACACACACACACACACACACACAACACAAATAAAGTTTTAAAAAGTTGCAAAAAAAAAAAAAAAAAAAGGGCTGGAGAGGTGGCTCAGGGGTTAAGCCTCTCTGCCTTGCAGGCGGAAGGTCCTGAGTTTGGATCCTAGACCCTACGTATAGATGCCAGGCGGAAGCTGGGGGGGGGCGCCTGCGTTTCTGGTCCTGGGGCAGAGTAAACAAGGAGGAGGACGGTCCATGGTAGCTCCTGAAATCGTCCATGGTTCTACACACACATACCTGCATACACGCACACACACACACACATACACGCACAATTGAATAAATAATTTAAAAAAAGAAAGCTACTCTTTAAAAATTAAAAACTAAGCTGAGCTAGCTCAGTAGGGAAGGCACATGCTCCCAAATCTGATGACCTAATTTCAATCCTTAGAAGCCCACGTGGAATGAGAGAACTGAATGAGAGGACTGACTTATTAAGCTTCAAAAGTTGTACTCTCCAACACGGCATGTGCATACCTTTCTCTTTCTTAATAAATGCATAAAGTATTTTTAAATAAACAGAAAAAACTCTCAGGGCCTGATCACTCCTTGATGAGCTACTACTGCTTTAGATAAAAGTTCACCATGTAGGAACCACCACACGTGTGTAAGTATATGTGTGGAAAATCATGAAATTAGTATCTGCTATTTTTCATGTTTGCCCTGACTCCAATACCCACCACACACTGTTACAAACTTATATGTTTGCAACAAATGTTAGAAGACTTTTCTCTCTTTGGTGAAGAGGACTACACCAGATCCACAGAGGCAAAGCTCACTTTCCACATGTTATGGAATTCTTCCTCCTCAGATCAGCCCTATGAGACCTTCATGAGGATGGGGGGACTCAGGAGATAAGACTTAGGGGGTGTTTATCACCTCTGGTGATCCCCCATGGGGAACAGGTGTCATGAGGCTGGGGAAACTTAGAGGCAGGTCTACACAGGGATCGTCTCTGGTGATATACTACATAAAGACTGTGCTCCTGTTAATAGCCCTTCATCTACTTTCTTGTAAGTAACCCCAATTAAACTCACTAGTTCACCAAGCTAGACCTGATGGAATTGTTTCTTTGTTCTATCTTTGCCCTCTCCATCTGAACTGAGTAGAAATAGACTCTCCAGGAAATGTAGTGAGACACCACAGCAATAACCGGCAGTGTCAGGATGTAAGCCCAGGCGGACTAAATCCTGCAGAGACTCTCAGTAGCCTTTCCCATCATCAAAGGAAACCCAGGACGGCTGTACTCTACAGAGGTCATTAACAAACTATGAGGAGCTAGGTTGTCTAATGACTATGCCAGTGGTTGACACAACTGCCCTTCCAATTCCTCAAACACATATGGCTAAACAGCACAGTTACTAAGAATTAAAGAGAATTTATACCCAAATCAGATGCTAGTACAAAAGTACTACGTGTATTAAGAATATGTATTTTCTCCCATAGAATGAGGGTGACATTTCTACCCCACAGAAGGAATACCCATTAAAATAGTATTCAGTTTAAGGACCCCATGTGCTAGCCAGCTCATGTTCAAAGAACTGGCACAAAGTGTTCCTGAAAACAGGCAAAGCAGATGCCAAGAATCCACATATTAAATCCCTGGTACCCCCGGTATGTGTGTTTCCTAACTTTGTACATAATTCTACCATGGCTCCCTGGTTTTCTAGAAAGGAACCTCAGAAACCGGAAGCAGCAAGCTTGACTGTAAGGGAAGTGGCAGCGGTTTATAAGCAGGTGCTCGGCAGCCAACAGGGAAGCAGGGAGCATCTGCAGGGTGCAGGCTCATGCGCTGCACAACTCCAGGGACGTTCTGCACAGCCACGCTCACCTTAGACCCAAACTGAAGTCAGAGAGGGCAAAGGACATTGGTAGAAAGAGGGGGTTCACAATATTAAAAGAGAGGAGATTCCCCATTTACTCTCTAATATGTAAGAAAGACATACACATGAAAAGACTCGTGAAAAACCCATCACACAACCAGATTTGCAAAAGGACAGCTAAACAAATTTGCAAAAGAAAAGTAATACTGGGGTGGAGAGATGGCTCGGGGGTTAAGATTCTCTCTCGCAAGCAAAAGGTCCTGAGTTCAGATCCCACATAAAAATGTCAGGAGGAAACAACAGCAGCCTTCCACCAGGGCCAGAGCCTGGGAATCCCAGGGCGAAACAAAGAGGTAGAAGCAATCTAGGATGTTTCCTGAAGTCACTTTTGGGTCCTCCCCTCCACAGGAACACACAGTGCCCTCCAGTACACACAAAATAAATAAAAATTTTTAAAAAGAAAAGAAATACTATACAGTATGCAGTAAAATTCTTAAAATTTTCTACATCTCCTTGACTTACAGGTTATCAGTTAGAATATCCAAAACTACTCTGCCTCCATACCATAGCTGTTTTAGAGTTTCCCCCTCCCAAAAACAAGGTTGGCCTGGTAACCAAGGCACCAGTTATCATAGTCTCTAACCACATCCGCTGGGGTTTGGCATGCCAAGACGTGTGCCAACTCTGTTGTCTGTAAGGCACTCCTGGCCACAGTACACAGCAAGCTATAATCAAGGCAGAAACCACGGCATTCATATAGAACTCAGCTCAACAGAAATATTCATTAAATGCAAAAACCTATGGAGATGCAATGTTGAGACTGCAAATTTAAACACAAGGATCAGGAAATGCAAAAATTGCCACTGCCACTGAAACCTGAAATCACCCAAATGGCACATTTAATACCACAATCACTTTGTAGATGTCCTAGAGGTTTAAACCTAATAAACTTCAAAAATACATATTACCTGTTCATTTAATACATAGGATAAAAGCAACATTTATCAATAGGCACTGGAACAGACTGGAGTAGACTCGCTACGAAAGACAACAAAAATCCTCTAAAACAAGCAAAATACATCACAGATTGTTTTCACCAATAGTAAAAAACAAATGACCGAGAAAGAGAGAGAGCCTTAGCATGTTAACAAGAATACTAATCAGTAATTTCTTAATTTTCTGAATGCTTGCAATGGGCATTACTGTCATCCTTTACAACCCTACTTCCTACACAGTCCTTAAAACCACCATCTAGGCCCATGCCATAGATTCCAAACAGGCAAAATGTTGGAACTGGTGAGTCACTCAGAAGCTACCACATATATAACTTCTGCTATTCACCAAAGTATCTGTTTTCATTTTTAAGGTCAGTGAGTAACAACAAAATATCACAGAAATCTAAATAAAATAGATCCATAAAAATCTACAATCAGGGGAGGGAACTGGTGTACCTAATAAGTTTGTATGAGCTGAAAAAAAAAAAAAAAATCTACAATCAGGCAGCCAACAAAATGGCTCAGGGTGCTTGCCACCAAGCCAGATGACCTGAGTTCAATCCTAAGAACCAAGACCCTAATGGTGAGGAAAAGAACAGGCTTCTACAAGTTATCCTCTAATCTTCATATGGGTACACACATACAAACACACACAAGAGAAATGAATAAAATGTTTTAAAAAGTCTACGTGTTGGGCTGAGATGTTTTCATCTGTAGCATACTTAAAACATGCTCTGGATAATCACATATCAGGCTGGGGAGAGAAGAGGGTATCATGTCCAAGACATCATAAGCAAGTGGGCCTTGTTTTGTTTTTTGAGACCATCTAGCCTCAACCTCATGACTCTTCTACCTTAGCCTCCTGGAGTGCTAGATGACAGGAGGGCGACAGCACTTATGAATAGCTGCTACAATCATAGACAAGTCTCCCTCACAGGAAGGAGTCTTTTTCTAGCCACATTAGCATCCCCTCTATTCTATCTCACAGCACTATGATCTAGAAACACTCTACTCTGGTTACATACAAGAAACTAGAGGGATTGAATATTCTGTTTTGGAGAGGGTGTGCTGGCAAAATTAGGAAATGCCTGAATGAGGGGGAAAAGAAAAGAAGACTGAAGTAGGCATAGGGCATGTCAGAGCACAAAAAAGCAGAAGGGCAAGCAACAGAAAGGAGCACAAGGAAGAAAGTTCTGGAGAACTATTAGTGATTTTTGACTCAGCAGTGATCAGCAGTGACTTGAGTGCGGCAAGATGGGTCAGCAGGAAAAAGCACTCACTACAAGGCCTGAGGACCTGGTTAAATCTGCAGAATGTGCATAAAAATGGAAGGACAGCACAGACTCCTCGAAGTTGTCTTCTTTTTTTTTAATATTTTTTATTTCATTTTTGTTCAATTGTGCGTGTGTATGTATGTGTGTGTAGAACCATGGAAGAATTCGGGAACCACCATAGACCGCCTCCACCTCCTCGTTTACTCTACCCCGGGATTCACAGGCTCCGCCCTACCAGGACCAGACATGCAGGCCGCCCCGCTTCCACCCGGCATCTATACGTGGGGTCTAGGATCCGAACTCAGGACCTTCCGCCTTTAAGCAGAGGCTTAACCTCTGAGCCACCTCTCCAGTCCCCGAAGTTGTCTTCTTAAAGTCCACAAATGCGTCAGGGCACACACATACCTACACACATACATCGTACACACATGAGACGTTTAAGAAAGAAGAAGGATGTGATGGGAAAGGAAAAAAAATGAGTGCTAGCTTAGGCACCACTGGGCAGGAAGTAAGGCCAGTAAGAGGTGCGGAGAGCCAAGCATCATTCTGAGGACAGCACCATTTGCCTTTGACTCAGTCCCAAGCTAACTTGATTAAAATTTTGAAATAGTTTTGCAAGTCAAAATTGCAACATTCTTCACATGCCATTAGCTGCTCACCATGTACTCTAAGACCCAGGTACTTTGTAAAAGATGCCAAGTCTCTGTGTATCCAGTTATATTCACAGGGGAAAAAAAATCTCACAAAGATGCTGAAACACAATGTCACGTACATTAGGAAAAACACACAATTAGGTACAAAGAAAAGTATTTTGTGTCAAGTATGAGACAAGCAGTTGGCAACCAAGACCCCTTTAAGTTGTAGACTGCCTGCTGGAACAGAATCCACTCCAGATGAAAAGATGAATAATGAAAAAAAAAAAAAAAAGAAAAGATGAATAATGACAATATGAGTGAAAGTACACGAGGGACCCTGAAGCTCCAGGCTTCTGCAAGACGGCTCAGTCAGTAAAGACACCATTGCACAAATCTGGTGACCTGAGTCCACATGAAGGAAGAAAAGAACCAATCTCCAAAAGTTGTTCCTTGACCTCCACACATGACATGCACATACCTGCTCTCCCACCACAAATATTTCTGAAAGGAAGAAGAGACGGTGGGAGGACAGAGGGAGAGAGAATAAGGGAGGAAGAGAGAGAAAAGAAAGGCGCACAAAAGCACTTGATCATATCAAGGCCAGTGTAGCCTTTCCTGGGAGCACAGCCTGAGGCTCCAAGATCTAGTGATGAACACCTAATACAGGACTATTTGAGGAAGAATGGAAGAACACAAAGGAACTTTGCTAAACATGCCTTAAGAGAGTTTACCTTCAGAACTTTTAGAGACAGAAAGAATGTCAAACTCCAGAGCCCACAGGAGCCACATGCTGGTACATGTAATTGCACTGACAGGAGACTGGACAGTGCCATAAGAATTTGTAACCCCAAGGAAACTGATTCCACTGAAAAGGAAAGCAGTTCCTTTACCATGAGAATGTAGGCTATCAACGTTGCCAGATGCTCCAAGTTTTCAACCAGAGCTGATTTGCATGTAAGAAGTCTAGACACTGAACAGAAATCCAGAGCCAAGAAAATGTTTTATGATCACGGGTCTGCAATGGAGATACAACCCTGCAAGTCTGGTGCATGGCTCTATGTACATCACTGCCCAACAACAACAAACTGTGTTGCTTTGAATTCAAGGACAGATTCATTTGGCCTTTCTGATCCGAGCCTGTTCATGAGCAGAGGCTCTTGGTGAGAACTCGGCTGGAAAGAAATATCAAAGGCAGTAGGGCCCTTCTGACCAATGAGACTCACACTCCACAACCCCCCCACCCCAAGTCTCTTCCAAGCCTCCATGCCCTGCCACCAGCCTCACGGCAAATGTATCCCTGCCCAGAGTACAAGCACAACTTGCTGCCCCTGAATCAAGCTCAAGATGTCTCTCAGGGGAGACACTCAGATGCTACATCAGGTCCCTAAGCAGAACTCACTATAACTCAGATATCCCAACAGAGAAAAACTATATTCACTGTTTACTAAATGATAGCAATATATAAGCTTTCACCTCATCAAGTTTTTGTTTATAGTAATTTTTGCTTATTTATTATATGCATGAGTAACACTCATGCCACAGCACGCATATGTAAGTCAGAGGACAACTTTTGAGAGTCATTTCTCTCTTTTCAATCTGTGGGCCTGGGGTCTTGAACTCAGATCATCGGGCTTATGTGGTAAATGCTTTTACCCACTGAGCCATCTCACTGGCCTGCATTAAAAAAAAAAAAAAAAAAGCAGTTATTACCCAATGTGACAAGTTACATGGAAACGTATGAGTGCTGACTGGAAGGACAACATAAACTAAAGCCAACCTTCTACAAAGCAATCTGACAGTGTGTAACAAAAGCTCTGGCCATATTTATACTTGGTCACCCTAATTCTAGATGTCCTTTGGCAATAGGAAGGAGACACAGAAAGATGTTCCTGATAGCATGATTTACAATAATGGACAACATATTACACAGCCACTGAAAATGTTACAGAGTATTTAGTATTAAGAAAACACTTAAAGACAAAGGATTTTCACTACTGCGTTTTTCCAGTTTTCTTTAAAATTCCAGTAAGATCATGAAAAAAACAATTTTAAAACTTCTGAAACATAAAGGCTAACTATGTATACATAGTAGGCGTTTCTCTTTTTTACACTTTTCTGTATTTTCCAAGTATTCTATAACATTTTTGCATTATCTGTGTGCTTGTGGTACGTGTACATCTTCTTTATACTTTTTTTAATTTTATTTATTATTTATTCAATTGTGTGTGTATGCATGTGTGCGCGTGTATGTATGTGTGTGTAGAACCACAGACGAATTCGGGAACCACCATGGACCGCCTCCACCTCCTCCTTGTTTACTCTGTCCCGGGATTCACAGGCTCCGCTCTACCAGGACCGGAAACGCAGGCCGCCCCCGCGTCTGTACGTGGGGTCTAGGATCCGAACTCAGGACCTTCCGCCTGCAAGGCGGAGGCTTAACCTCTGAGCCACCTCTCCAGCCCCTGTGTGCATCTTCTTGTACATGTATGTGCACTGTCTGCATATATATGTATGTCCCTATGGAAGCCAGAAGTCTCTCCACATTCTTTCCTTTTCAAAATTTTTGACTTTATTCATTCATTTGAGAGGGACAAAGAGAAGAGAAAGGAGAGAGAGAGGGAGTGCACAAACATGCATGCTTACCATGGCACATGGGTGGAAGTGAGAAGGCAACTTTGAAAAACTACTCTTCTTCCACCATGAGGGTTCCGGGATTGAACCCGGGTCGGTAGATTTGAGCTGATGCCTTACCCACTGCTATCTCACAGGCCCCAACCACCTTACTGTTTGAAACAGGATCTCTCACTAACCCTGAAGCTCACTAATTCAGCCAGACTGGGTCGGCAGTGAGCTACAGTGTTCTACTTATCTTTGACTCCCTTGGCACCTGGTGTTGCACCCAGCTTTTTATGTGGGTGCTGGGAGGATGTGAACTCAGGCCTTCATTCTTGTGCAGCAAGCAGTTTGCCAACTGAGCCATCTCCCCAGACCTATGAAAATCCAGTATTAATCAAATCTTACAGCACTGGCTGAGATCTCACACTGATTTAAAATTCAGTGATCCTACTTTCTGTTGAAATACACAGCAGTGTCTGTCTGCTCCAGGACACCAGAAGTTCCATTCCAACATTTTTCTCGTCAGACTTTAGTATCATCAAAGTTTACTTTCAACCAAATCAACTCTCACATCCATTTCTAAACAACTGTATCACACTGGCTGCTGAAAAGAGAAGGCAATTAATATCAACTCTTACAACACATCTTGAGAGTAATAAAAATAAAATGTTCTCCTTTGAACCACAATGGGCCAGCTGACCTTATTCTTTTCACACTATCATAAGTCAACAGAACTGCTAAAAGTCAAGATTTTAAAACATCTAGTGCAGGCTACAAACAGAACAAAGGGCCTCCACTCTTTGCCTCCTGCACGTTCTGTATGACAGGTACAAAGGCACGTTTCTACAAAGGCGTTATCAGTTTTAACCTCAAAGGCAGGTAAAAATAAGTTGGAAAAGACCAGACTGCTCAAATGCACAGACTGTGCTGTGACATACAATGGACTGCCCAGCCCAATGTCAGCACCAGAGCCAAGTTCCCTCTCCCAGGGGTCCCACAGTATTGCACAGGCCGGGTCCTACCAGACAGGACATGCTCCAGGGTAAGGACTGTCTGCCGGCTGTCTGGCCCTCACACTCAGCTGTCTGCAGGCAGGAGAGCACTCTTACTCATCTGGGTTCCCTGCCGCACCCCATCTAGGATCTGGTGGACACGGGGCATTGCTGAACGTCTGCCAACGGAAAGAGCAGAGACAGCCCATGGCTTTGGGTTCTGACAGCCTTTTAATCAAAGCCGGGAAAGGTGCACCCTTTGCAAAGCCAAAGAGGCATTGTGCGTAGGACATGATCTCGTCAAAGAAAGCCACGCAGACTCTCAAATGGCTCTGAAGGCAGCCACAGGAAAGAGGTGTGTCCTACACCAGAAATCCCTTTGAAATACCAGAATGTTTCAGCCAGTCCGGCGTTCTCAATAGCCAAAAACAACGTAAGTGCCATCAAGTAATAACTGTATACTTCAAGTCACTGGTCCCTCTTCTAAACTTGGCAGTCTGGCTCTAAGTGGAAAAAACAAATTGAAAGGAGTTTGCTGTGATTTGAGAGAGAGAGAGAGAGAGAGAGAGAGAGAGAGAGAGAGAGAGCGAGAAGAAGAAGGAAATAAATCTCTAAAAGGACGAGGGGGGGTGTTTGGGGGGGGAGGGGGTTTCAGTTGAAGTCAGATTCATCACAATCAATAGTTCTGGATTTAAACCCAACTCTGAATTTCACCAAACAGTTCACAAGAACTCACAAGAAAAGTGCCACGTGCAGCAGTCTTGAGAAAACCGAAATGTCTGATAATCACACCTATTTGAATCTTATCTGCTACTGACCTGCTCAGTGGCTCAGACAAGTGACTTCAACTCTTTGCGTTTGGCTTCCTCCTCTGAAGACAAGGTAACTGCCATGGACCCATTTGTTAAATTTCAGCAAAGGGTTCTGAAGCACATGGCAAGCAGTTGATAAATTAGTAGCTTTTTTTGTTTTGTTTCATTTTTTGAGGCAGGATCTCCTTAGTATGGGATTTCTTGACAGTCCCCCAAGGACACTAAGCATATGCAACCCACAGCATCCCATTTCCATAGTAGCTACTTTTATTTTCCCACTGTCAAGTGTATGTGGGCTGAAGCTGTGTGTGGATACATGTGTGTTCCCTATTGTGTGAGTGAATGTGTGTATGCACCTACACATGGAGATCTGAGGGTGCTAGGCAGCATCTACCTCAGTCATTCTTTCATCTCATTCCTAGAGACTGGGTCTCAGAACAGAACTGTCTGGCTGACCTTCTGAGGCAGGAATTATAGGCAAGTCACCATGCCCACCTGGCATTTTACACGAGATCTAAGGAACCAGGCTTCAGTCTTTTTGCTTGCACAGCAAGTGCTTTGACTGCTGAGCGTCTCCTTAGTAACCCCGATAGCTACTTCAACAAGCTCTGACAGAAAGACTAAAAGACTTCAAAATCTACATTCACAGGGAAAACAGAATAGAAGAATGCCTAGCCTTCCTCAGTTACACACCTGATCATCTGTCACATTTCATAACACCTGCTCTTCACCAGGACCCTCCACCCAGGGAGGAGAGAAAGTTTCCAGAGAGCCGAGTAGAGGGCCTATCCTGCTCTTCCCATGTGGCCCTAGACAAGGCACTCTACTTCTCCCCGCTTCTTGGCTAACACAGGAAAACACTGCACTTGTTTCCTCTGTTTTCCTGCAGTGCCAGAGATGGACTCTTGCTCATGCTACACCAAGTTCTCTACCACTGACCTATGTCTTGCATGCAACTGGTTCTTTTATTTATTTAAATATAATTCTGTCATCGACTAAAAAAATCCACTTTCCCCTGACTAGGAAAATATCACCATATGCCCAGCTTTTCATCAAGCAGGTCAATGACCACAACCAGCGAGTCATCACGGCTTCCAGTGTACCGGGTTGAAGCATCTTCTCATTAGAAACTGCTGTCCATGTCAGGACTACCTCAATACTCACACTTCATCGGGAAAAGGACATTTTCTGACTACCCAGACCCGGTAAAATTTGGAATTTTAACATCAGAACAACAACTACAAAAAGTCATTCTTTCCAAAGGACAAAGCAAGCATTGGAAATTACAACCAAAAAGAGTAAGTAATCCTGGAACTAACTAGCCAGGCTAAATGAAACTACGCTCTTTAATTAGCACAAACACCTAAGATCTACTGTCTACCTTGTTCAATAACTATCAGGTGCCTAAAATATAGTGGCATATTTGGATAGATCTAGAGATGAAGAAAAAGGAACAAACCTGCCCTCCCTGAGGTCTAGGTCTGCAGAGGGAGAAGCTACTCTTTCAGCCTTTCAACACCAACAGATGTTCTCTTTCTTCAATGAATGGAAAAAAGAAGACACTTGAATCTCTGCTATCTCAAATCTTCCATTCACTCAACATCATCTTCTACCTCAGCTAAATGCAGAGAATTTCGTGAGTCCTTAGCTTTACTTCTCCTGAAGATGACACACAACTAGCAGGAGACCAGTGCACAGGAACAGTGGTAATTCAGTAGACACGATGCCTTGGGCAGGAGGGCTCAATGCTGTGAGGAGCATGGCTTCTCTGAGTGCCAACTACCTCCATGAGAAGACAGCAGCACCACAGGGCTGTGGAAGAAGCAGGGCCTGGGAACAAATCTATGGAATGAGCATCCACAACGCAGGTGTGCAAAGCCCAGACTTCTTCCCTCCGACTCTCGTCCGCTTGAGTGGCCCATTAAACTATTTGATTCTTAGTACCAGACTAGCTGGTAACAAGTACTATATTAGGGCATCTCTTTTCCTCTTGGGAGGGGATCCCCATGTGAACCCTCACATGAGAACCATGTGAGCGTAATGTCGGGTGTCTTCTCAGGGAAACAAAAGTGCCCATTCTCAGGAACGGGTGGAGAATTTCAGAGGTTGACAGGCCTGCAAGACTATGACCCTCAGATTAAGTGCTCTAGTAGCAGATGACTAGATGGAAATTAAACTTGAATTAAATATTGAAATCCTATTTATTTAACAGTCTGGCTTCAACACAGATTTTATCATCTTTTGGCTGTATGAACTTAGAAAAATGAATCTGCTGTTCTTGGTCTCAGTTGCCACCTCGGTAAAATAGGCTAACAATGGTTGCTCATTCTGGATAATTGTTGGGATGAAATGAGCAAACATGAAGTGCTTAGCCCAGTCCTCTGTACACAGGGAAGGCCTATCCGTGGAAGACATGGCTGCCTTCCCACCACACTCCCATCTGCACCCTTAGAATTTTACACAAGCCACAAGATGGCTCAGCTTTGGGTAAAGGCACTTACCACCAAGCCTGATCACCTCCTTTGATCCCCAGAACCCACACGGTGAAAGGAAATTACCAACTCCTGTAAGTTGTCCTCTGATCACCACACACATGCCAGACACACATGGGCGCACACACATATCACACTAAATAATGTAAAAACACTAATATAAAAAGAACTGTACTAGGAACTCTCATGAGATCCACGGGTACAAACACAGTAAACAAGCCCTAGGAATTTATAAGGTCACAAACAGCCCTAATTTTCTCCCCTTAAAAATCAAATGCCTAGGGGCTGGAGAGGTGGCTCAGGGGTTAAGCCTCTGCTTTGCAGGCAGAAGGTCCTGAGTTCGGATCCCAGATCCCACGTATAGACGCCAGGTGGAAGCGGGGGGCGGCCTGCGCTTCTGGTCCTGGTAGAGCGGAGCCTGTGAATTCCCGGGCAGAAGGAGGTGGAGGCGTCCATGGTGGTTCCCGATTCGTCCGTGGTTCTACACACACACATACACACATGCGCGCGCACATACATACACACACACACACAATTGAATAAATAAAATAAATAAAAAAAAAAAAGAAGAAGAAGGAACTGGGTCATGGGAAAAAAAAAAAAAAAAAATCAAATGCCTGACTTTCACCTATGAAGGCCCACCTGACAAGATGGTTGGCAGTTTCTTTCTGTGCAAATCCCAGTCAGCTGTCAGCATGTAATTGTTCTATTAGGTCAAGTCAATTTTTGGAGCCAGGCCTATTAAGCTAACTTAAAATGGAGATGAAAAGAAAGTGTTTGATCAAATGCTAAACTGCAAAAGCACACTGACAGGGAGACAAGGCAGAGAAATTAGCGTCCTAAGATTATTCTCTAAGATACCTTCATCCAACTCTCTCTTCACTCCTTGTTCTCAGATTCAAGTCCATCATATCCTTGACCAGAATGGCTTATTTTAAAATGACACAGAACCTGTCATTCCAATTCCTCCCACAAATCAATTTCTCAGGTATTTCTAAATATTTGACTACCAGGGGAAAAAAATGCATTTCCATTTAAAAACAATCTTTCATCTCTAGCAATGCAAATTCTCAGTGTTTAAAGAATCTACATACCACTAGCCAGTGTTTAACTCAGCCTTTAATATCACCAACCTTGTGGTTCCACAGTCACTAAAGTTTCAAATAATGAGTCTGTTAACAGCAACAAATTAGTTCAAAAATGAAATATGTATGAATATGTCTAAAAGCCCTTTAAAGGGCCATACCTCAGAAGTATAAAGTGCAAATCTTCCAGTACTTAGCTATAAGCCTGACACTCTTAGATGCAAATGGGCTATAGTGCTGCATGATTAAGAGATTAGTGCAAATTAACGTCATACCTGCGTATTCACAATGCAGATGGCCATATCAGAAGAGAATTAAAAAAAACTCCTTACAAACTACACTAGTGACCTTGGATAGTTATTTAAGCTCATCCCAAGGTATGAATTACTAACCCCACCTTCATACATGGACACACACCTCCAGGCTTTCCCTACTTTATTTAGCCTGTGAAGAGGATTGAACAGGTACTCTAATTGGACTGTAGCTAGGCAAGTCAATCTATGATAAGGTATCTACTATATAAACACACACACACACAACATACTTTCATTGACATATAATAGGATAAGAAAAAAAGTCAGTACCTAAACCCAGCTGCTTAGCTTAAATGAATGTTCCAACAGGATTTTCCCCCTCTCCTCTCAATCAAGAAGAATGCTGCTGCAGAAACTTACTGGCAATAACAAACACAATGCTACAGTGCTATTATTTAGCTTCAGTTATCAGAAAATAAATTGAAAACCATAAAACATTAAATGGCAGATCATGCAGTTAAGATGGTAAAAGAAGTGGCTTTCAAAAGTTCAACAAGCACTTAGGAAACACAATCTATCTGAAGTTGAACACTGATTTATTCTCTCTCTCTCTTTCCTTTTAGCAGTCCTAAAACTTCAACTTTCCTTACAAAACCTATTTTAGGGCTGGTAGACAAGGGATACAACAGTTCCTAGAATTGGGCCGTATTTGCAGAATAAAAACATACCAGTCTTTGCACACACACAGCTCTGAAAGCCATGCTGTGTTACATCTGTGGACACAGAGTTCAACGAGCTGACCACCACAATAAAGTTATTAAAGATAAACAGTGCACTGAGGAGTGACTGCGCAGATAAACCCATCAATATTATTGCAGTTATAAGAGAATTAAGGACACTCATTAGTGATTGCTTAATGGGTAAACTTATTAAATACCATTTAAGTCATTTTCTTTCCTTAGCAATTGTTGACTTAATTTGGGGGGGGGGTAGCTAATGGACTACAATAGAGATAAGCACTTCAAAAAGTTTCCAGAGGACAGATTCCTTCTGCCAAACTCACACATTATCTCTCCACTCACAAGGATAAAATAGTTACAAATAGTGTTTAAACTGCTAATTTTGTATTAAATGGCACAGCACTACTCATAATGGGTAGCTGGCCAAGCTACCATAGAGAAAGTACAAGTTAAAACACAGCAGATAAAAATCGTAAACTTCAAATGTCTTCTTCAAAAAGTTGAGTGCCACATTAAAACACCTCTCTCTCTCTACCTCTCTCTCTCTCTCTCTCTCTCTCTCTCTCTCTCTCACACACACACACACACACACACACACACACACACACACACCAACCAAGGCTGCAAATCAAACATTTCTAAAGTCGTCAGGGCACGGTGAAAGCCTCAAAGAAAGACAAGGAATCACAAGGAGCAAGATTTAAGATTCAAACTACTCTTGAAGCTTGCAATTGAAAGGTTTAGGACTCTTCAATCAAGCGTCCTCTCCAAAGCTCCTACGTCAAAGGGGTAACAATATTATAAACAGGGGAGTCCAAAAGTCACAGCATCTGTGGTCGCGCATCTCATTCCACATGCGTTTACCTTCTATAACTAAGCAGTAGTTGAAGATGGGGCTCAGAGCCACCCAGTAAGGCAATGCTGATTAGTCACAGGCATGGGTACCTCCTCCAACACTGTGCGGCTCCCTATCCCGTCCACTAAGGGGTTTGAATCTGCACCCCGGAGGAGAAAAGACGCTGTCACATTCTCGGGTCCTATGTATTCATTCCATACAGTCTCCTTTCCCTTCATGACTCACCCAAGAGTAAAACACACAAAATCCAAACTTTAGGCCCTGATGCCACCCCATCGCCCCAAAAGGTCCAAAGATAAGCCAATCATTCAAATCAACACACACACACACACACACACACACACACACACACACACGCCCGAGGTGCGCCTACTAACAGCCCTTAAGTGCGCTGCCCTCAAACAAGTAGATAAAAATCGTGACCAAGGAAGCGGGAAAACTACGCAGCTGACCATCCGCGGAGGCTTCGGCTGCAAGTCGCTTCTAGAAGAGGGGCCGTGGCTGACGAGCACTCGAGCCGGCCCCCGATGGGGCAGAGCTCTTCCGTTTGGAGCAAGGTGGAGGCCTGTCACTGAGCGACCCCGGCTCCTCCCGCAGGCCGCTGCATCTGCGCTCGGCCCACGAGTGCGCAGGCGGTCCCGTCCATCCCGGTAAGCCGAGGCACGCAATTAAGGGCAGCCTTCCACCGCCACTTCAGCGCGCCCCCAAATCTCCATTCCTCGGCCAGCTCCGCCAGCTCCCCTTCCAGCTGCCGCTGGTCCAGAGGGTCGGTGCCCGGGTAGAGCGGGGGCGGACTCCCAGGACCACACGTGAGGGTGTGCGCCCCCCTCAACCTGGCCGCTCCCAGAAAAAGAACGCGCACGGACCGAGAGCCGCGGCTGCGCCCTTCCAGAAGCCGCTCCGTCCCTCCACGCAGACCCGTCTTCCCAAGTCGGCGCTCAACAGGTAGTTCTCGGGACTTTCACCTGGGGCAGGGGAGCACCGTGCCGCCGGCTCCCGGGCGCCGCCCCAGCCTGGATGCCGGGCCCGGCGTCCCCTCCGGCGCGGCGCACCCACAGGAGGCCGAGCCCCACGTGCGCGCGCTCGCCCCCGGCCGCAGCGCCCCGGAGGCCCGCGTCCCGCCCGCCCGCTGGGGACCGACGCCGCCGACCTCCTCGCCCCCCCTTCCGCCCGCCCGCCGCCCGCCAGCCCACGGCGGGGTCGGCGGGCGCAGCCCCCGGAGCCATCTTGTGGCGGCGGCGGCGCGGGGCCCGGGCGGCGGGCAAGCTACCTGCACGATCTCGCCCTCGGCGCTGAGCATGGCCCCGGCCCGCGAGAAGCGGCCCGTGAGGCCGGTGGTGTGGGTGGTGTAGTCGCCGCTCGGGCTCGACTCGAACAGCACCACTTCCACGAACGCCGTCTCCTTGGCCCGCGCCGCGCCGGGCCCCGCGGCCGCCAGCAGCAGCCCGAGCAGCAGCGGCAGCGGCGGCGGCGGCGGCAGGCGACGGCCGCGGGGGCCGCGGCGGAGGCGGCGGCGGCGGCGGCCCGGGGCCCCTGGGCGCCCGCCCGAGCGCGGCCTCATGGTCCTGCGGCGGGAGGGCGCGGAGGGCGGGCGCGGCCGGGCATAGTCGCGGGCCGGCGGAGGACCGAGCGCGGGCGGGACGCCTCACAGCCCCATCGCGGCGGCGGCGGCTTTGTGGATCGCAGGCTCGGCTCGGCTCCCCGGGCCGTCGCGCCGCGGCCCTTTCATCTGCTCCACGTGAGGGGTTATCCCCGCCCCCGCAGCGTCGTGACCCGCTCTCCCCTCCCTCCCCGCGCTCGGCCGCCGCCGCCGCTGAGGGGAGCGGGAAGGCGGGGCGGGCGCGCCTGCGGCGGGAGGTGGGGTCCCGAGGCCCGGAATGCCCCGCCTTCTCCCCGCCCCTTCTCCCTCGCCCCGCCCTACTCCGCTGTCTTCGCCCCACCCTGTGGTCCTCGCCCCGCCCCCGGTCGTCCTGATGTCCCGCCTCATCGTCTTCGCTCCGCCCCCTCCCGGCCGTCTCTACCACGCCTACTTTTTCCTGGCCCCGCCCCCTTGGCCGCGCTCCGCCCTCCGCAGCCGACGTTTCTCTTGGCAGTTGCCAGCGTGCGTCAAGTCTGAGGACCTCAACCTGCTCCGGGGCGATGCGCCCTCTTACAGCCGTCACCGCGCTTCCTGTTCTGGTGCAAGTGTTAGAGTCGTTCGGGCCTGGAACACCTTGGTCCTTCCGTAGAAGGACACCTAATCCACAATTCCGGTGCGGCTGGGCACCACATCTCACCGTGTGCCTTCCCCCTAAGTCCCCAGTTCCTACCATCGGGGTTGTACGCGACGGCCCTGGCGGTAATGGACCGTTTGCAACTCGGCTTGTGTCGCGACATGTCCATTTCTTGCGTGGGTGTCGCTTAGACAGTTACTCCCAACTAAAGGGAGGAGGACAGGTGGGGGAAAACTTCAGGTAGTTATCTGGATTCTAATGGAGTTCATCTTTCTGCAGCAGTGAAAACTATCTCAAATACCCAACCTCATCCAAGAGATGTTCAAAAGAGAAACTGGAATGTCACCGTGTGCTGAAGGGCGGAAAAGTCCAGCACCCTTGAATGTGCAGACCGATGTGCAGACTGCTAGCTGCCAAACTAACATTCCAAAGACACGTGCTTTGGGTCCAGGCGTTTCCAGTCACTCTCAAGATAAATTTAATTCCCTGTCCCTTTTCTGGAACAAATCTTCTATTTCCTCATTAAGTCTGTGAGAATCGAAACCCTCCTTTGGTCACATCCAATTTCTACTTCCTCCGTATGTCTTCCTTTCCTAACCACGATGGCTTCGTTCAAATGTTTGCAAATATTTGGTTAGGACGATCTGCTTCTACTTGCCACCACACCCAAAATATTAAAAAGATAAAAAGAAAACTCAATGAGAATTCTCTTGAGTAAACAGCCTACCAAGGTTACATTTTTAAAGTACAAAGAAATATTTGCAAAATGTACAATAGGAAATGCAATAGACAAGAAATCCCCAGGTCTGTTTTACCACATTGGAACCGCCTGAAGTTTTGGTTCAGTAGGGAAAGCACCTGAGAAAATAAGTCTTCAGTTTCCATAAAACCAAGCCTAGCCAGTGTTTAATGCAGCTGAAGATCCAGATCCTGGCCGCCCTACTTCACAGCAGCATCCAGTCCCAAAAAGGAAAGCAATTACTACAAATTATAAATCTGTCGGGGCTGGAGAGGTGGCTCAGGGGTTAAGCCTCTGCCTTGCAGGCAGAAGGTCCTGAGTTCAGATCCTAGACCCCACGTATAGACGCCGGGCGGAAGCGGGGGCGGCCTGCGCGTCTGGTCCTGGTAGCGCGGAGCCTGTGAATCCCAGGGCAGAGTAAACAAGGAGGAGGAGGCGGTCCATGGTGGTTCCCGAATTCGTCGTGGTTCTACACACACACCGGTTCTACATACACACAGACACACACAAACGCGCATGCGTACGCACACACGCACAATTGAATAAAATAATAATAAAAAATTTAAAAAATATATTAAATAAGTTATAAATTTGTCATTAACAGATGCGTGAATAAGCACATATGACCTCCCTAAGCAATGAAATCTTATTTTCAACGTTGCAAAACTTCAGTCTTCAACTGCATCTTATACTGTATCATCAAAGTTATAATGGGATTTTAACTCGCCGAGAAATGAAATAATGATTACTGGAAGAATGACACATGAGAATATACTAAATGAAGCATACGGTATGCTTCCGTTTGTATGAATGGTTAGAATCTACAGAAATAGGGACGTTCCTGTTTGCCAGGGACTGCAGAAGTTAGAATGGGTTGCAACTACTAATGGATTTATTTTTAGGGTAATGAAAATATCATGAATGATCATGCGAGTGTACTCAGTAAATAGCTAAAAACCACCACCAAATTGTACATTTTCAAAGGGTGAATTTTAAAGTGTGTGAATTATATCCCAGTACGGCTGTAAAACTTTCAGTCTGCAGTCATCTTTTCATTTAAACACACACACACACACACACACACACACACACACACACACACACAAAGGATAATGTGTTACTATGTAGAGTATCTTCTGCTCTTTGAAGCTTTAGCTTAAATCCCATATCCATACCCAGGCCTATCCTCCCTGTTCTATTTAAATTGCCCTCTACCTTCACTCCCAACTCTTGGCCTGCCTCCTCGCACTTCTGTGACATTTATCACCTAACATACTAAATAATTTGTCTGTTTATTTTTATCTGTCCCCTACGCCCACGTACACATATGCCAGAGAAAAAGCTCTATAATAGAGGGACCTTTGTCTTGCTCCCACCAAAGCTGTCTGGCTCAGAGTAAGCGCTCAATAAATATTTGTTGCATGAATTAACGATTAAATGAATGAGTGATAAGCTCATCAACATGTAGCCCTCCCATTCTGTAGACATTTAGGGCAGCTTGCTAACAGCTGCTTAGGAGTATTGGGCTTTGTAGGATCAAAATAAATTCTGTGTGTGGAAAATAACAATTCTTCCCTCGAGCTGTAATGAACAGTCAGACAACAGTCAGAAAAGTAAGATTTTGGTTTTGTTTTCCTTCCTTCCTTCCTTTTTTCCTTCCTTCCTTCCTTTTTTCCTTCCTTCCTTTTTTCCTTCCTTCCTTCCTGTTTTCCTTCCTTCTTTCCTTCCCTCCCTCCTTCCTTCCCTCCTTCCCTCCCTCCTTCCTTCCCTCCTTCCCTCCTTCCTTCCTTCCTTCCTTCCTTCCTTCCTTCCTTCCTTCTTTCTTTCCTTTCTTCCTTCCTTCTTTCCTTCCTTCTTTTCTTCCTCTTGCATGAGTGTAGGGTGCATGCATTTGTACGCATGTGTGTGAGCTTGCATGAGGAACTCGAAGTTGACATGGGGGTGTCTTTTTCAATTGTCATCCACTTTTCTTACTAAGGTAGCAGCTTTCAATTGAACCCAGAGCTCATCTACTAGTCAGCTTGCTTGCCCTGGGAATCCCCTACATTTGCCTCTGGAATACTAGAATTATAGGCAGCCACCATACCTGCACAGCTTTTACACGGGTTCTAGGGATCCAAACTCTGATCCTCAGGCTTGCAAAGCAAACGTCTTATACACAGAGTCATCTCTGCAACCCTAATTACTTATTTTGGTTTTCTGAAACAAGGCTTTTCTAACGTAAACCAGGCCTCTAGCAGTCATTATCCCACCCCAGCTTCCCATGTACTAGGATTACAGATATGTTTCACCACGCTTGGTATGGTTTTAACTTTAACACTACTTAAAGACATGTTTAATGAGACGTAAGTCGGCAACACAGAGATAACATGAATCATCTCTCAGCAGCATGGAGCTATTTAAACATTAAGCTAGTTACCAAGTAATAAGCTGACTCTAAAATCTGACAGGCAGAAAAGGTGGGGAGGGGGATAGTAACTTCAAATAAGTGACTAGTGGGACCCGTGAGCTAAACTGCATGAAATAAAACAAGCGACAAAAGTGATCTGTGCTTACTATTTCTCATGACACTCTCAGTATGTCATCCTGGGTGTGTGGAACAGCCAAATATCTGTCCAAAGTGGGTGTTGTATCTATCTACTTAATATAAAATGGACTATATATCAGAGAGCTATTTAATAGAAGAAATTCTGGAGAGGGCAGTAGGGAAGGAGGAGGATTGAGAACATGTATTTATGAAAATGCCATAATTATTACTTTATATGCTAGTTTAAAAAATATGAAAGAGGACTGAAGAGATGGCTCAAAGGTTAAATTAGCCTCTGCCTCACAAGCAAAAGGAATCCAGATCCTACATAAAAAAAATGCCATGCAAAAATGGCAGCTGCCTGCCCTTCTGGCCCTGGAAGACAGAGCCTGGAAAGCTTCAAAGTAAAGCAATAAGGAGGTAGAGCAATCAATCCAGGATGATTCTCAAGTTACCTTTGGACCTCCACAGGCACACATAGTACCCTCTTCATCCACATGCACCAACACACACGAGTATACATCTATATCTACACAAACGAAAGAAGGAAAGAAAGAAAGAGAGAGAGAGAGAGAAATGAAATGAAATGAGAAGAGAAGAGAAAAAAGAAAAGAAAAAAGGGAAAAAGAAACTCAATGAACGTGTCTGGATGCTGTCCATTATATACTGTTAAGTGAAAAAGTTATGCAAATGTATGTGTGCATCCCTGTGTGTGCAATATATATATCACACACACATACATATATAGTATAATATTTTATGTGCGACATATACTGCTAAATAAAAAAGAGATACTGTCACAGAAAAGGCCATAGGGTAAGAACATAGATTCATGGTTTATATACATTAAGTATGGAAGGAGATAGAAAAAATATGTAGGACTAGAGAGATGATTCAAGGTTTAGTTAAAGCCTCTGCCTAGAAAGCAGAAGAACCTGATTTCAGATCCCAGATTCTACGTAAAAATGTCAAGCAGAAATGACGGCAGCCTGCCTGCAATTCCAGTCCTGGAAAGCAGAGCTTGGGAACCTCAGAGCAAAGCAGAAAGGAAGTAATGCGATCCTTCTGATGTCACCCTTGGGCCTTCACAGGCACATACACACCCAAGCACCCTCTGGTACAAACATCACATACAGAGAAACAGAAATAAAGAAAAAATATGTGGCTTTCTCTGAAGAAGTGCTCAGGCAACTAAGAGCCAGGGAAGAGGGAGGAGGCCTGCTTCTTCTTGTAGACCCTTTGTACCAACTGGATTTTGTTCCCTATGCATATGTTACCTACTAAAGAGGAAAAAAATAAAATAGTACAATCTGCTAAATCAACAAGTGATAACATTCGTTTTCTGTATGCAAACAGACACGTTCAATAAAGTTTATTGAACACCAATAAAATGCCACCAGAAGTCATGCCACCACCAAAAGACAAAGCAGGATTGGCCTGTAGTTATGGCCAATCCTGGGAGAAGCCCCATGGTGGGTACATGGGACCTTCTGTACTGTATTTTGCAACTTCATTCCAATTACTTAAAAACAGATATAAAATTCTAAATCAGTCCCATATTCAACAAATTCCTTGCCGTTTTGCCTGCCTTTCTTCCGCGAACATTTACTGCTATGTAAGACAGACGAAGTCAATAAAAGATTTCAATAAAATATAAGTACACATTAACTTTTTTACAAAATAGTTTTAAGACTTTGAATCTCGTCCTACTTCTCTGGGTGATTCAAATTTAAGATAGGCTAGCATTCTTCTGCAGCATTTATATCTATTTCTGGAACTTTCATTTATTGTATTTATACATCGTATAATTCTCTTGAAAGGTACAATAGTTGTTCTGCAGACAAGTAGTGGCAGTTCTTTCAACCCCCATAGCAGTGTCTCTTCCTCCTTTGAAGTACACCATCAATCTCTGTCTACTTTGAGCCTTAAGGCATCAGGCCAACCTAGGCCCCGGCTCATCAGTGGTTTAAACCTTGCTGCAACCTGTCCCTGATTTGCAATGGCCACCCAACCAGGAGTCACAAAACTCAAACAATGCTCCAGGGGCCAGGCTGGGAATGTTGAGGGAGCGCAGCGGGCCAGGTGTAAGCAAAAATAACCCACAGTAAATGGCAAACCTGGTTTGAAGCAGAAACACCCTTGGGAGTGGTGGCCCCAGGGAACGCCTGGCCATTCTAAGGTTACGGCGCTTGCTCGCATCCTGTTGCAAAGGAGGAATGTAGGCCCAAGACCCAGACGTCTTCTGATTTAATCGGAAGATGTGGAAAATCCAAATGTGTTTGCAACGTCTTCTGGATTTTAAGTGTTTGCCACAGGTTTTGAAGATTCGTGTTGCTACAAGGCTAAATCAACAGATTTACAGGACAATTTTGACTCAAAACACACAGAAGAAAGTAAATACTGATTATTTCAGGTAGTAAAACTGTTGCTTGTTGGCCGTTATGAAGAAAAGGCGCCAAGATCTGAGAAGTGTAAATACGGCGCTATATATAGGAGACAGTTGTGTGCGTGGGTAGCACACATCGCCCAAGAGGCACATGTTCAGGATACAGCATTTAATTGAGTCCAAGTGGACTCATAGTCTACTTGGCCAAGAAAAGTCGATGAGGAATCTTTAGACCTCTGCAAGACAGACAAGTGGGGTTACTTTTACAGGGACTCTACCCCCTCCTTGAAGATAAAGAAAAAAGTGTGAGAGAGGGGGGATTAGGAAAAAAATACTAAGAGGAAATAAAGGCCGATTTCTTTGTTCTGGCACATTGTAAAGCACAGGATGGATCAGTACAGAAGTGAGTTTTAATAAGGGAGAGTTTGGAGGATAATGTGGGGGTGCACATTAAGTTCACAGAGCCTGGAAAACATCAGTTTGCAAGGAGGCCCTAAGATCAAGAATTACAGACTCAGGGTAACTATCCTTTCCAGGCCCAAACTATCTAGTGGGGCTCAGCAATCACGAAGCACACCACCTCCCCAACATAGGTGGGCATGTAATCCAGACTGACCAATCAGAGAACTCCATTTCCTTAGCTGCAAGGATTAGGTTAAAGGTTGAACATGTGACCAGATCAGGCCAATGAAGACTTTTCCTGACTGTCAACCCATTTCAAGCAGGCAAGAATTGCTGCTTTCTATTCTGAGAGTTTATAAAACTCTTAAGGATTTAGTAATCTTAAACTTTGCGTGGCTTTTTTCTTCTTTACAAAGAAAATACTGCTGCAACAAAGACATCAAAGATAGTGCTGAAATGTGTTAAGAAGAGGAAGCTCCCTGGCTGCTCGCACTGACCTCTTGGAGCCATCCTTTTCTCTGGAACTTCCAAGAAGTCGGGTTCAGTGGTAGCCATAGCAACAAGCAGACATTCACACATTCCACGGGATCTGAACTCAGGTCCTTCTGCTTGAAGGCAAGGTCTTAACCCTCGACCCATTTCTCTAGTCCAGTCTGGGATTCTTGAGACCTTATCTCAAAAAAAGGAAGGAAGGAAGGAAAGAAACAGGGAGGGAGGGAAGGAGGAAGGAAGGAAAGAAGAAAGCAAGGAAGGAAGGAAGGGAGGGAGGGAGGGAGGGAGGGAGGAAGGAAGAAGAAGGAGGAAGGAAGGAAGAGGAAGGAAGAAGGAAGGAAGGAGGAAGGAAGAGAGGGAGGGAGGGAGGGAGGGAGGGAGGGAGGAGATGGGTGGACTGGAAAGATAGCTCAGGGGTTAAACCTCTGACTCAAAAGCAGAAGGACCTGAGTTCGAATCCTGTGATCTCACATAAAAATGCCAGGTGGGAATGGTGGTGTTCTGCACTTCAGGCCCTGGTGGGCAGAGCTCGGGAAACTCTAGAGCAAAGCCAAGAGGTAGAGCAATCCAGGATGATTCCCTAAAACACCTTTAGGCCTAACCAGGTATATACATATGCCCTCTGAAGCACACGCGCGCGTGCATGCATACACACACACACACACACACACACACACACACACACACAAAAATTAATAGATAAAACATTTTTAAAAAGAGAGAAAAAGGGAAAGGAGGGAGGAAAATAGAAAGGATAGAAATGCAAAAGGCTTCAAGAAATATTCAATGTATTAAAGTCATTCAATCAATAAATACGTAAACTAGAGCTCTTTATCCTTTTAATTTGAAGGCACTTAGAAGAAATAACTCACTGCATAGAAAAGGAAAAAAAAAACTATAATCTCCAAGTGAAACCAGATTTCTTTTGGGGTTCTTGTGTTTGGGAGTTTGTTGCAGTTAGCCTGCATAATTGCTGATAAATTACCACCAAACTGCTTAAGGGGATAAGGGGTTTATTTTCTCTTACAATTACTAGTTACAGTTCTCAGTCCAGCTTGACAAGAGAGCACGCACCAACACCAGGGCCGAGGGAACTGGCCACACCATCTCTACACAACAACTGAGAGAGGGATGATCTTTACTTGCCAGGCCAGCATGTCTGGCCAATTGTACATAAGGATGCCTACTTCCTCAACCAACTCTCAGTATTTTATTCATCTATTCAGGACCTAGTCCCACCCACCACAGGCTGGGCCTTCCCCATCAGCTAGACAATCTCCTGCAGGTTTGTTCTGGGCTTAACTCAACCACTAATTCTCTACAAATGTGCCCAGTGCTCAACAGTCAAGTTGACACTTGTGCCCAACTATGACAGAGTTGAAGATTGAAACCAGAACATGTGGAGAGGGTAAAGCAGGGATTTTATTGAGAACAAGAGGAAAGGGAGGAAATTCTCAGATGGATGCTGGGATGTACCCTGTGCCTGAAGCAGGCAAAGAGGAGGAAGCCATAGCCTTAAGGTGGGAGAGCATTAAAGCTGAGGAGAGACTTAAAGTCATCGAGACCAGGAAGAGAGCTGCCATGAGCACACGGTGAGGGAAGAGACCGCCATAACTTGATCCTGTGGTGGGCAAGCAGGGGGAAGAAGGGAGGATGGCTGGAGCTGCAGTCCTTTACAGCTGGGCGTTGCTAAGGAGTAGCCCAGGAGTTTCTAGGGAGGGGTGGTGGGTGTGGTTTCCACAGGACCCGAAATTCCTAACTGTGCTAACTGCCCTGCAGAAAGTATCCTATTACAAATGTGCTCAGGACGTGAGATAGGTCTCACATCTTGTCTCTGAAAGACACTTTGGAGATGATAAAACATTGTCCTTGTCATTGTCACTTTGTTAGCCAGATAAGAAGCTCAAGATGTGGGGGGGACTCACACCAAGCTACTGGATCAACAAAGAGACACGTCTACCTATATGTCTCCATTTACATGCAGCTGCTACAACAGGTAGACACTGAGCACAGGCACGAGTGGGAAGAGAGAAATCCCATCAGCTTGCTGAGTTTCAGCCTTTGAAGCACCAGATTCCTGTAGCTCCACTCGCTCTGATGCTGGGAGCTAGACTCTTGAAGCGCTTGGAAGTCCTGGGCAAAGCTTTGGAGTGGCCTTACTACTTGTGATAGTTAAGCCTGGTAGTAACTAAGTTGGGTTGAGACCCCACCTGGAAGGATCAACTGAGACCACCTGGAAGGATTATACCTGCCCTAGATTCCCATCGGAACCTCCAAAGATCTCATAGGGTCCTCCCAGTACTGCATCATATTAAAAAAGGAGTCCACCAAAGAGAAGAGATGCTTCTTTCAGCTGTGCTAGGAATCGCTCTTCCTTCCAGCCGCCCAGTTTCTTCAACCCTCTAGCTTTTGACTAGACTAAAGACTCTAGGAATTCTCCAGCTTTCAGCCATCACCCACTTGACTACTGAACTGAGCAGCTACTGGCAGCCATCGTTGGACTACCTTGGCCATATTTGTAAGCCAACTCAATACATTCCATATTTATTTATTTATTTATTTATTCATTATGTCGATTCTGCATCTCTAGAGAACCTGATTAATATACTCCCATTGCTCTTCTCTCCGACCACCCCTTGTTATAAGCATCTTCCTTATTTCCATTTAGAAGAGAAGAGAGAGGAGAGAAAAAAAAAAAAAAAAAAAAAAGAGGGCAACTTGAAGCAAAGTAATGAGAACCAAACTTGAAATATACTAAAGAACTGATGATTCAGAGTGGGACCTGGGGCATCTGCTTTGGAGGGTCATCTGGGGGAAAAAAAAAAGTCTATTAGAATTTGGAATGTATCCAACTTGGATTAAGCAAGTCCACTAGTGTAAACTTATTTTACAGGCTCTTGCAGGATGGTCTACCTACTTAAGAAGGATGTTCATTACAGAGCTGTTCGTAGCAGTTGAACACAGGAACAACACTCATGTACAAATAAAAGACCACTGATGGGCAGATGAATTAACAACCAAGATTTCCCTGAGAACAGTGAAATGGAGGAGGGGGATGGAGCAGGTCAGAGAGGAAGTAAGGCTGGGCAGATGTGGATAACCATTGGAACTGGTTGTTGGTCTTGGATGAATAGGCTTGCTACAGTTCATTGATAAGATTACACCTTAGGACAGGGTTCCATGCTGTGTGTGTGTGTGTGTGTGTGTGTGTGTGTGTGTGTGTGTGTGTGTAGGTCTGTATACCAGAGGGCACTGGAGTGTGCGTGCCTACAGAGGCCCAAGAATAACATCAGGAGTCACCCTGGATTGCTCTACCTCCCTTTTGCTTTGCTGGGATTTTGCAAGCTCTGCCCTCCAGTGCAATCCCCTGCCATTTCCACCCAGCATAGGATCAGGGATCCAAACTCAGGTTCTTCTGCTTACCAGGCAGAGGCTTTAACCCCTGAGCATCTCTCCAGCCCCATTAAAAAAGAGTTTAAAGTAGCATTTTACAAACTTTATGATACATCCATTAACAGACCACTCTGTAGCAGTTAAAAAGGAAATCAACCTTTGTGTGCTAATATAGCAAATTCCCACAACATTGCTACACACATAATACAGAGTATTTTGCAGCACTGACAAGGTATTTTTCTAGTTAACTTTTTCTCTCTCTAGACCTTGATTGTATAGAATTAGATTAGTTACAGAATCCTCCCATTATTGGCCCATGTATGGCCCGCTTCCTGCTTTGATTTATTTATTTAGGCCATTAGTTTCATAGCATAATAAACACTTATGATCCTACCATCTGAAATGAAAACTGAGACTTTGAAAATAACCTACAGACTCCAAGACAATATGCCGTGCACCATATGTTAAGAATCCTTATTCACAAGCACAAAACTTGGAAAATGACTTAATTATCCATCAAAGGAAGAATGGAATGGTGAAAACCTGATATATTTGTACAATGACATATTCTACAAGATTTGTTGGGATGGCGACAAGATGGTCTACGGGTAAAGGTGTGGCAGTTAGCCTGCACGGTTGCTGATAAATGACCATCAAACAGCTTAAAAGGACAAGGAATTTATTTTCTTACTGTAGTCCATTTACAGTCTGTCTAGCTTGATGGGAGAGCATGCACCAACACCAGGGCCGAGGGAACTTTCCACACCATCGGTACATAATGGCTGAGAAAGGGATGATCCTTACTTGCCAGACCAGCACATCTGGCCAAGTATACACAAGGATGTCAACTTCCTCAACCGACATCTGTTCAGGGCCTAGTCCAACCCACCATGGGCTGGGCCTTCCCCATCAGCTAGACAATCTGCAGGTTTGCTCTGGGCTTAACCCAACCACTAATTCTCCACAAATGTACCCAGAACTCAAACCCTCAACTGTCAAGTTAACACCCGTGCCTAACTATGATGAGGTGCCTGCATGCAAACCTAGAGATTGGACTGAGTTCAATCTCCAGAACTCACGTGATGGAAGGAACAAATCGACTTCTAACAGTTGTCGTTTGACTCCATGCACGCAACATTGAGAAGCTTATCTCTCCCTCTCCCTTTCTCACTCCCTTTCTCTCTCCTCTCAAATAAAGGAATAAAATTTTAAAACTTAGGAGTGATTGAGTTTCAAAGACAAATAGAAAAATAAAGTTGGTGAGATAACTCAGTAGGTAAATTACCTGCTCCCAAATATGGTAACCTGAATTCTGAAACTTGCCATCTGACCTCTGTGTGCTATGATATGCATGACATTCTCTCTCTGAAATAAATTTTAAAAAAAGAAAAGAGAGCCCTCCCTATTGCCTTAACTTTTATAAAGCTAAAATCAACTTAACTGGAAAGAATAATAATATTTTTAAGATTTCAACACGTGGCTTAGTTGAGAGACCACTTGCATGACACACAGAACCTCCTATCCCTGGCATCCCAAATCCAGGCATGCTGATGTCCTCATGCCTGTTATCCAGCACTCGGGAGGTAGACACTGGATGATCAGAAGTTCAAGGTCATCCTCAGCTATATATTAAGTTGGAGAGCCACTTGGGATTAATGAGACCCTGTTTTTTTTTAAGTGATTGATTTAAGATAATGGGTAACTCAAGAAGGCAACACAGAGCCATGAGGAGATGCCATATGGATATTAGTTCTATGTAAAACAAAAATATGTTATATATCTGTGTGTATATATATGTGCTTTATTATTATATTTATTACATATATTGCTTTTTCTAGAGGGTTTTAGAAGACAATGATCAGAACTGGATAAAAGGAGAATTGGAAGCCTAGGGCCTGAGTGAAAGAGAACATACTGAAAATCTTTGCTTATCGTGACAGAAACTCCGCTTTGATTGCCTTATAAAAGAAGAAAAAAAAAGCGGGTGGGGGGTGAGGCTTAATGAGTCTGCGAAAGGACAAAGTCCAGGGGCAATTTTGGCTCCAGAGCAGCAGGCTCCAGAGGCACCCCTTCTTCTGAGCCCGGCTTTCCCCCGTGACATCACTTCTCTCTGGCCTTACCCCACTCTGGGCGCAGGTTACCCGCGCCCCAACAGACCGCGGGGAAGACAGCTCGGCTTTCCTCCTGGTGCCCACCGAGGGGGCGTTGCTTGACTCTCGTTGGGCAGATCTGATTGACGCGCATCTCAGTTAGCCAATCACCGTGGCCCGAGGGAAAGCTTATGCTGATTGAATAGATTTGGCTCAACTGCAGATCCCGGGAAACTGGGGTCTAGACGCGGGTATGCAGAGATCCAGCCTGTCTGAATGTGTCCCCTCAGGAAAGAGGAGAATGGCTGCTAATAAGCAGACGGAACCCACAAAAGTAACCACAGATCGGGAAGCCGCTACCCTGGTACATATCCTGGTTCCCCACCCCAGGGCGGACAGGTGCCCGGGTCCCTGTTCACATGCCTCGAAGCACATCCCACTCACAGCTCGGGGCCCGTTGTGCAACCCAAGCCACCGGGTGTCTCCTTCTCCAAGACCATATTTCACCCCTTGAGGACAAAGGCTATGCTTTCTGCATAGGTAGGTAATCCCTGGCGAAGTGCCTCCGATACAGTTGGCACAGAATACATATTTGCTAAGTGAATGGCTTTTGAGTAGAAGCCACAAAAAATAAATAAATAAAAAATCCTACCAATCGAAGCTTTTCCTTGATTAGGCCCCCAAACCATCCTCCTTGCCTCTTTTGCAGATTCCTCAGTACCCTCCCTTTCTCTTGCCCCCCCTCCCGCCTCCAAAGCAACCCCTCGGGCACAGCAAGCCTTTCTTCGTCTTCAACCTGCGGTTCCCTCAGCAAACTGCTTCGTGTGCCTCTATGCCTCCTTCGTGGTGGAAGGATCTGGAAAGGTTGGCAAACCAGTTTTCTGGTCATAAGACTGCAGCTGAGTTTTTTTTCAGACACCTGTGAGGGATTTGCTCAGCTTCTCTTTGCTTCACGAAGTACAAGCGGGTCGCACATACCTAACACTGTGAATGAAAAGATCCCACCCCCCTCCCATGCTCTCGGGTTGATTCTCTAGCGGAAGAAATCAGAACGCGGATACAAGGAAAGCGGTGAGCGGTGGTGGGGGCCAGGAAGGCTGGGAGGAGGGCTGTTTCCAACCCTGTGAGATGATAACTCATGTTTATCGAGTATTTATTATGTGCCAGGCGCCGGGCCAAGGGCTTGGCACAGGTTTGCAGCTTTGATCTCTACCTGGGGCATGTAGTATCCCCCATTTTATTGGTGGGGAAGAGGAGGGGGAAGTGGGCTTGGCTGAAGTTGCAGAAGGCTGTGCAGCCAAGACCCGGGCCAGATCTGATGCTAGAACCCCCCAAGAGGAGGGACAAATAGAATAAATGCTCAGTGAAAAGGGGAGCGGGGAAGCTGGGGAACAGTGGCTGCCCTGCCTCCCAGGGATTTGCTGGTCCAGACCGTCATTTAGAAAACCCCACTCTATTTACTATCCTTAGATTACTAAACTCGTCCTTGAACTTTAGTAACTTCCCCTTCTTCCTACAACCAGTTCCTGCTTATTTTGCTTCACCATGACAAGCTGCGTGACCAAAGCAAGTTGCACTCCCTCTCTGAGCTTGGATTTCTTTGGAGTCCTTCAGAGGGTCGGCATGAGGATTACATGATATGCTGAGTGGGAGGGAGTGGGGCATGGTGATTGGTACCTGGTGCTCCTGAGCTCTGAGCAGAAAGTAAGATCCTGATTATCTTTACAATCTGTTCCCATGGAATCTGGCACCAAATCTTGATTATAGAAGTCACTCGGGGACCACTTGTATTCGACCAGGGGAACGGTGAGTGGCAGTCAATCTGATAATCAGCTCTCCACATCCCTGAGATGTGGCTTATAATCCTGTGTGTTTCTTCTACTCGTTAATGATTTACCTCCAGCGGTTACTTTTGTTTAAACAGACACGACCCTGTTGGTACCCAAGGCTCTGTCCTGAGCCAAAGTGGCTCAGAGATCAAAGAAACCCAAAGACTCAGGAGCCCTCCCACTGCTCTCTCCCGGATTTGTCCTTTAGCCTCCTGGCATCTACAGCTGCCCTGTTGCCCCTTGACCTTGCCGGTAGCCATGCTTTGCTTAGCTCTTCTCTTTGAGATCCGTCCTTGGGGACCTTCCAAGCCGCTGCTGTCCCCACCACCCCCTGCTTCCTACCAGCCAGTGTCTCACTGTCAAAGGCTCCCCCAACACAACCTAGAGCCCCTGCTCCCCAGATCTGCCTGGACTTCTTGTGCCCCTCTCCCCCGCTCCTCTTCTATCTCTCTCCTTATGGATGAGGCATCTGGGGGTGTCTTACATGGAATCGTTCATTCCATTAAAGACACTACTTCTTCCCTCTCCCCCCCCAAGAAAAAGTGGAATTGGTCATGTAGCATAGAAAGGAGGGTCTGTTCTTGAGAGGAGGGGGGATAAAACAATTTTTTAAAAAGACACTTATGGCTCCATTGTGACCACCGTCAACCTAGAAGAATGGACGTGCCCCTGAATAAGAGGACCGCCATGCTCCTGGCGGGGTTTTGAACACACTGCATCCCACAATCCACCTTGTCTTCAGTCCTTCTTCCTGTCCATCATCTTTGCTGGCTCCCAAAACCAACTTTACTCTAGGTTTGTTTGTTTGTTCTTTTTCTTTCTTTCTTTCTTTCTTCTTTTTCTTTCTTTCTTTCTTTCTTTCTTTCTTTCTTTCTTTCTTTCTTTCTTTCTTCTTTCTTTCTTTCTTTCTTTCTTTCTTCTTTCTTTCTTTCTTTCTTTTTTCTCTCTCTCTCTCTCTCTCTCTCTCTCTCTCTCTCCCTCCCTTCCTTCCTTCCTGTCATAGTTAAGCACAGGTGTCAACTTGATTGTTGAGCTCTGGGCACAGTTGTAGAGAGTTGATGGTTGAGTTAAGCCCAGAGCAAACCTGAAGGAGATTGTCCAGCAGATGGGGAAGACCCAGCCCATGGTGGGTGGGATTAGGCCCTGGATAAATCACAGAGAGCTGGTTGAGAGAGTTGGCATCCTTCTGTTCACTTGGCTAGACATGCTGGTCTGGCAAGTAAGGATTGTCCATCTCTCAGCCGTTATACAGTGATGGTATGGCCAGTTCCCTCGGCCTTGGTGTTGGATGTGCTCTCCCGTCAAGTTGGACTGAGAACTGTAACCAAACTGTCGTAAGAAAGTAAACTCCTTGTTCCCTTAAGCTGTGTGATGGTCACTTATCAGCAATGTTGCAGGCTGACTGCAACACTTCCTTCCCTCCTTCCCTCCTTCCTTCCCTCATTCCTTCCCTCCTCCTTCCCTCCCTCTTTCCCTCCCTCCTTCCCTCCCTCCTTCCCTCTTTCCTTCTTTCTTTCCTTCCTTCCTTTTGTGCTTTTTGAGATGCGACAGCGTCTCATGGCCCAGATTGGACTTGAACTCATCACTTTCCTGCTTCTGCTCCCTGCACCAGCTGACTGGAATAATTCCTTAGAGCTGTGCTGGAACATTATCACAAACCTAGTGGCTTCAGACCTGTTGCAGTTTGCACGCATGGTTGCTGATAAATGACCATCAAACACCTTAAGGGAGCAAAGGGTTTATTGTCTCTTACGATTATCTGGTTACGGTTCTCATTCCGGCTTGACAGGAGAGCTCACACCAACACCAAGGCTGAGGGAACTGGCCACACCATCTCTACATAATGACTGAGAGAGGGACTATCTTTACTTACCAGAGCAGCATGTCTGGTCAAGTGTACAAAAGAATGCCAACTCTCTCAACCAGCTGTCTGTATTTTATTCCAGGACCTAATCCCACCCACCATGGGCTGGGCCTTCCCCATCAGCTAAACAGTCTTGTGCAGGTTTGCTCTGAGCCTAATTCAACCACTAATTCTCTACAAATATGCCCAGAGCTCAAACCCTCAACTGTCAAGTTGACACCTGTGCCCAACTATGACAAGACCACAGAATTTTATCTTTCCACAGACTGGCGAATAGAGAATCTAAATCATGTAGTCACCAGGCCCACGTTTCCTCCAAAAGCTAATGGGGAGATCCCCTCTTTGATTCTTCCAGTTCTGGTGGCTGCCAGAGGTCTTTTGTTTGTGGCTCCATCTCAGGCTTCTTCTTGTTGTGTGTCTTTTCTTCTCCCATCTCTGTGGAGACCTTTAACATTGAATTCAGGATTCACAGGAAATCCAGGACGATCTCACACTGACATATGCAAATACCCTTTTGGAAATGAAATCACATTTACAGACTCTAGGTGAGCATATTTTTTGGAAGTCTACTAACTAGTGTCCACTGACATAGCCGGGTAATAGGCTTGTTAGATAGGGAAAGTAAAACCAGCCACTGGCTGTGACAATACAGACCTGTAATCACTCTGAAAGCTGAGGCTGGAGAATCTCCAAGTTCAAGGTCAACCTGGGAACACAGCCAGACCTTGCTTCAAAACACAGGATGAATAGTGAAGGTTAATGGTAAAAGATGTTGCAGTTCTTTACCACTGAACTTGATGCGGCTGGAGGACAGAGGTGGAGGTGGGGATAGAGTGGTTCTCTTCAGTAGTAATAGATCAAGGCAAGGAGGTGGGGTGAGGGAGGGCTTTAGTTCATTGGCTGGAGACCCACAGAAGGGTTTTAATTAGGAAAATGACACCAGTCGTTGATACTGAACATCTAAGGAAAGGATAGCTTATCACCTGAATTTTAAAAAAGAGGGCTGGAGTGATGACTCAGGGGTTAAGACTCTGTCTCACAAGCAGAAGGTCTTGAGTTCAGATCCCAGGTCCCACATAAAAAACGCCTGGTGGAAAGGGTGGTGGCCTGCACTTCAGGCCCTAATGGGCAGAGCCTGGGAAATCCCAGAGCTAAGCAAAAAGGAGGTAGAAGCAATCCAGGATGATTCTGGAAGTCACCCTTGGTCCTCCACAGGGACACAGTGCTCTCTAATACACACACACACATACATGCACGAGCAAAAAATTAAATAAATAGAAAATATGTATGTGGTATATAGATTCCACTATCTACACATACATACATGCATACATACATACATACATACATACATACATACATAAAACTCAATTCCAAGAAGATTTAAGGTCCTCAACTTGAAAAAAAGAAAACTTAAAAGAGGAGAAATTGAAGTTTTGACTCTGTTGCTACTGGTGTGTGTACATGTGTGTGTGTATGTGTGTGTACATGTTGCTGGGCACGGAACCCGGAGCCTTGTAAATGCTAAGCATAGGCTCTTGACAGTGTGAACTAGACCACAACCCCTAAAGATTGTGTATGTGTGTGTGTGTGTGTGTGTGTGTGTGTGTGTGTGTGTGTGTGTGCATATGCACATGTGAGCATGCACATATGTGCACATGCATGTAGAGGCCAGCTTGGCTGACATTCTTCAGCAACAAACCACTTGTTTTAGGAACCAGCCTCTTACAGGCCTGAAGCTGGGCTGAACCGGCCAGGAAGCTCAGCAAGCCTCTCTCTGCCGCCTCTGCTGGCATCGTGAGCATGTACCACCATGCCCAGTTTTTTATGAGTTCAGGGGATTGAACTTAGATCCTTAAGCTTGAGATAAAGCTGCTCACTAATGGAACTGTCACCGATCCCACTAAAACTTTTTTAAACAAGCCATATCATAAAGAGGGAAAAAAGACAAAAATCTTTTGTTAAACAACAACAACAAAAATAATTAAAAAGCAAAAGTCATAGATGGTATTTTGGTTCGTTGCATGTTGCAGCAATGGAGTACCTGACCCAAGCAATTTTAGGGACTAAAGTGGTTAAATGCTCACAACTCCAGATTACAGTCCCTTATTTCAGGGAGTTAATGGTGACAGGCAGGGATGTGAAGCAGCAGCTAGGTCACGCCACATCCACAGCACGAGCAAGAGAGCGAGGATCCAAGAGATAGCTCGGCGGGTAGATGTGCCTGCATTCCAACCTGGTGACATGAGTTTGATCCCCAGAGCTGAGCCCATATAGTGGAAGGAGGGAATTGACTTCTGGAAATTGTCCTTTGACCACACGTGGCATGTGCACCTCCGTTTTTCTATGCTTCCCTCACCTCTCAAAAAAGAAAAAATTGCATTGGACAAGGACCAGTGAGTGCATATAAATTTGCTCCTGCTCATTTCTCATAGATCTCCTACCTAAGGAGTGATCCTGCCGATGATAGGCTGGGTCTTCCTCCATCAGTTATGCAATCAAGACAGTCTTTCACAGGTATAGTTAGAAACCAACCTTAATCTAGAGAATCCCTCTCAGGTGTGCTCAGAATCCTGCGTCCTTGATATCCGGTTGATATTTACCATCATAGATGAGAAGATTTGGGCAGTGTTGAACTTACTCTGCATTGTTGCTGATAAACTTATGACCAAACAGTTTATAGGAGGAACAAGAAGTTTTACTTTCTCTTATGATAAACGGCTTCTGGTTCTTAATCCAACTTGACAGGAGAGTTCACACCAACACTAGGGGCAGAGGAAAACTGGCCACACTATATCCACAGGACTGCTGAGAGAGGGACAATCCTTACTTGCCAGACCAGCATGTCTGGCCAAGTATAACAAAGGATGCCAATTTCCCTAACCATCTCTCTCCATTTTATTCATCTGCCCAGGGACTAGTTCCACCCACTATGGGCTGGGCCTTCCCAACAACTGAACAAATCTCCTGCAGGCTTACTCAGGGTTTAACTAACTCTTCACAAATGTGTCCAGAGCTCCAAACTTTCAACTGTCACGTTGACACCTGTATCTAACTGTGCCAAGCAGCATGTAATCCACAGAAGTGAGTATTGGGAATACATAAAGTGCACCATTAATAAACAGCAGAAAAAATAAGCATCCGACTGGGAAAGTAGGCAGGAAATCTGACTGGGCAACACTGGGAAACTCATGAATAGGGAAGAGCAGGTGAAAATCCCAGCAGAACACAGCTTCACAGCCATTGACTTGCCGGCACTTAGAAGCTGACCAGTCATAGTGCTGGTGATGATGGGGAGCAACAGGAAGTCTCATATCCCTGGGGGGGATAACTTGGCATGGTGGGTTTGGAAAGCAATTTCATGACACAGGTTGGACCAAAATCTGAAATGCTCCAAAATCAAGTTTTTAAATTTGGGCATGATGCTACAAGTAGAAAATTCCATACTTGACCTCATTTGACAGATTGCAGCCAAAACACACCTTGTACAAAATTCCCTTCAGGCTGCATATATGCATATATATATGTTCATCATGTGAGTGAATTTTATATTTAAATCTCTTTCCCAAGGTGCCTCATTATTTATACATTTTTTTGAGATAGGGCCTTCTTGTTTCACAGATTGGCCTCCAACTTGCTATGTAGCCAAGGAGGATCATGAACTTCTAATATGCCTGTCTCCACCTCCAGGTGCAAAGATTCAGGCATGTGCCACCACACCTAGTTTATGCAGCACTGGGGAATTGTGCAGGCTGGATGACCATTCTACCAACTGAGCAACCTCTCTAAGCCACAAACATTCCAGAAAAAAATTGGGGAGTGACCCTTATTTATTTTTTATTTTGTTTGTGTGTCGTGTGTGTGTGTGTGTGTGTGTGTGTGTGTGTGTGTGTGTGTGTGAATGTGTGTGTATCAGAGGGCACTGTGTGTGCCTGCTTCTACCTCCTTTTTGCTTCACTCTAGGATTACCTGGGCTATGCCCACCAGGGCCAGAAGTAGAAGCTGCTGCCATTTCTGGCTGGCATTTTTAGGTGGATCTGGAATCTGAATTCAGGTCCTTCTGCCTGCAAGGCAGAGTTGTTTTTTTTTTTTATTATTTATTAAATTGTGTATGTATGTATAGAACCAAGGGTGAATTCAGGAATCATCGTGGAACGCTTCTACCTCCTCTCCACTCTGCCCTGGGATTCACAGGCTCCGCCCACCAGGACCAGAAGTGCAGGCCGTGTTTGTATATGGGATCTAGGATCCGAACCCAGGACCCTCTGCCTGCAAGGCAGAGGCTTAACCCCTGAGCCATCTCTCCAGCCTGCAAGGCAGAGTTTTAACCTCTGAGCCATCCCTCCAGCCCACCTACCCATCCATTTTTTTTTTTAAATTTGTAGTAACCCGGGCTGGTGATATAGCTCAGCAGGTAAGGTGCCTGCTCACAAATCCAGCGACCTGAGTTCGATTCCTGGAAGTCCACATGGTGGAAGGAGAGAACTGACTTTTGAAAGTTGTCCCCTGACCTCCATTCATGCACCATGGCACATATGTGATCTCTCTCTCTCTCTTTCTCTACACACACACACACACACACACACACACACACACACTCACTCTCTCTCTCCCTCCTAAATAAAATACCTTTAAAAATCTATAATCCCAGGCTGAAGAAATAGTTCAGGGGTTAAGACTACCTCACAAGCAGAAGGTCCTGAGTTCAGATCCCAGGTCCCATGTAAAAATGCCTAGAGGGAAACTGGGTCAGCCTGCACTTCTGGCCTTGGTGGATGGAGCCTGGGAAATCCCAGGTGAAGCAAAAAGAAGGTAGAAACAATCCAGGATGATTCCCAAAGTCATCCTTGGTCCTTCACAAGGACTCATAGTAACTTCTGATACACACACACACACACACACACACACACAAATGAAATAAAATAAACTTTAAAAAAATCTGTAACCCCAAATACTTTTAGTACTAAGAATTCTAGACAAGGGATGTTTAAGCTGTATCCAGCAAGCTAGTAATATGTATCCTCAACAACTGCTCAATTACACTCCTACATGTGTATAACTACAAAGATTCTTGCTTGTGTACACAAAGAGGCAGGTGCAAAAATGTTCAGAGGCACATGGTTTGTATTCGAAAAAAAAAAAAACGTGGAGAGTAAATGACCATTGACAGAGTAGCTCCATATGATCCATTCCCTGTGAAACAGCAAATCACCAGGAAAGTGGATGGTCTCCGGCGATTTGTAAATGCTACGTAAAAAGGTAAAGAACACACAATGTCTGATTTCATTTGAAGAAGCTGTACAAACACACGAAACATTACCACTTCTTGTTTGGGCACACATATAGATGCCATAAAATTATAAAGTCTCTATTATGGGAATCATAAAACTCAAGTTGGGGATAGTGCTTGTTTCTGGGAGGGGGAGACAGGGAAAGGCGCACCGAGATGGCTCGTCTTTGGCAATGTTCTACTATTTAATTAATCATTTCATCAATTAAAGTTTACCTTGATATAAATAATTTCATCGGTTAATTTAGAAATGAGGTGATATCACCCAGGTCAACCTTAGACTCTAGGCTTCAAGCAATCCTCCTGCCTCAGCCTTCCGCGTCAGTGGGAATATAGGTGCATGCACCATGCCGGGCCACAGATCTTGATGAATCTAAGGCTCCTTGGCTAGCCAGCTTGCTATGGGGATTCCCAAGCGCTATCTCCCAGGGCTTGGGTTAGCAACAAACTACCACACGTGCCTAGCATTTGCTATGAAATCTAAGAATCTACACTAAGGCCCTTCTGCTCGAAGGGCAAAACACTTTAACTACTGAGCAAAATCCCCAGTCTCTGTAGCAATTAATTTTAATTCTGCCATTCTCACTACTGGATAGAGTTTCATAGCATGACTGACTGTACTTCAACTTACCCATTCTTACTGTTGACAAGCCTGAAGAGTGGTTATTTTTGGAAATGAATGAGTCTTGCTATAGAACCCAGGCTGGTTTTGAAGGTAAGATCCCCCTTGCTTTGGTCTCCCAAATAATTGGGTTTGCAGGTGTGTGCCACCACCATGCTGTTAGAGACATTACTATGGCAACACGTGCTACAATAGGAAACAGAGATAGCAGGATTTTTACTTTAAGCCAGCCTCACTACATAGTGAGTTCTAGACTCTCCTGAAATGGTTAGTGAGAACCTGTCAGGGCAGCAGAAGAAGGAGGAAGAAACCAACAAGCATTCTGAACTCTCCAGAACTTCTTGCAATGGACATAGATGAACATCTGCTGTATATTCCTAAGTAACTCCTAGTTGGGTTATTGAGTATGTATACATTGTCAACTTTGATGAGTGTTATTGTTTTGTTGCAGTTCACCTGCATGGTTGCTGATAAATGACTACCAAACGGCTTAAGGGAACAAGGGGTTTATTTTCTTATGACTGTCTGGTTACAGTTCTTAATCCAGCTTGACAGGAGAGCATGCACCAACACCAGGACTGAGAGAACTGGCCACACCATCACTACATAATGGCTGAGAGAGTGACGATCCTTACTTGCCAGACCAGTACGTCTGGCCAAATGTACACAAGGATGCCAACTTTCTCAACCAGCTCTCTGTATTTTATTCCAGGGCCTAGTCCCACCTACCATGGGCTAGACCTTCCCCATCAGCTAGACAATTTCTTGTCTTGTTAACTCAACAACTAATTCTCCACAAATATTCCTCAACTGTCAAGTTGACACTTGTGCCTAACTATGACATGTATTCAGGAAGCTGAGACAGGAGGATCACCATGAATTTGATGCCAGTCTGGACTACATAGTAAGTTTCAGGTCAGTCAGGGCTACAGAGTGAAGAACCTGATTAAGAAGGACTGGAGAAATAGCTCAGTTGGTAGAATTCCCCAGGATCCATTCCTACCACTCTTCTTAGTAAATTTGGGATGAACTCAAACTTCATCACTGGAAGATGTCTTCAGTGTATAACTTAGCCATCATAAATTTAAAAATAAGTACAAATGAATATGTCCCGATATTAGTACTGAAGCTGGGCATGGTGGTTCATGGGTGTAATCCTAGCACTTAGAGGGCTGAGACGGGAGATATGAATTCCAGGCCAACTGGGCTATACAGTAAATTTGGTTCAGCAAGGAAAATATAGTCACACACACACACACACACACACACACACACACACACATACACACCAAACTGGAAGTCAAAAGATAGGCTTCTGGTGGCCTTACCATTTACACACCAAGAGACTAAATATCACAGAGTTTTGATTCCCCGCTTACCATCTGTAGAATTGGGGGGACACTCTGCCCTGCCTACCTCAAACTATGAGGGTCAAATGAGCCACTATTTCTGAGAGTTCACTGTACAACTCCAAGGAAACATGATACTGGTTCTTTTCAGGGACCCTCTGGGGACATATTTATCAAGGAATTCAAGATCCTTTATATGCATTATTGGCAGAAGAGTAACCAAGGCCTTAAGCCAACTCCCTGGAGTCTCTTGGAGTGATATGAATCGAAAACCTTAATGTATGTGTCCCACACGCATTAGTGTGATTAAAATGAACAGAGCGATTGCACCGCACACTGAAGCTGGGAAATGGTCAAGTTTTTCATTTCTGACACAGAGTTACTCCATGCAGTTCTGGCTGGCCTGGCCTAGAACTCAGGATCCTCTCTCCTCAGCTTTCCAAGTGACTGGAATTATAGATGTGCGCTCCCATGCCTGGAAAAACCTGTTCTCGTCTTTATTTGTGCTTCTGGGAGCCAAACTCTGAACCTTGTGCATGCTAGATGAGTGTTCTACCATGGCGCAATGTAAACCCCCTGGTCCCGAACTTTTGGAGCAATGGGCAGTGCAACCACCACTTTGGAAAAATGTTGGGTAGATTTGTTTGTTTGTTTCACCTAGCTGACCTTTTGTTTCAACTTTGGGATCATATCTGAATGATTTGGGAGCATGACTGGCAAGGTCCATGAAACTACAGTTCTCTAGGGGTGATGGATCGATTGGAAAAGTACCTGGTGCGTGAACATGAAGCCAGGAATTGTAGTGTATGTCTGTAATACCAGCACTGGGAGGGTAAACACAGGTGTGATCCCAGAGCTCACTGGCCAGCCAGACTAGTCTGAACTCAGTGAGAGACCTGTCTCAAAAAAATAAAGCGAAAGGAACTGGAGAGGTAGCTCAGGGATTAAGACTCTGTCTCTCAAGCAGATGGTCCTGAGTTCAGATCCTAGGTCCCATGTAAAAAAGCCAGGCAGCAGCCTGCACTTCTGGTGGGAGGAGCCTGGGAAATCCCAGAGCGAAGCAAAAAGGAGGTAGAAGCAATCCAGGATGATTCCTGAAGTCACCCTTGGTCCTCCACAAGGACACACGGTGTCCTCTCTTTCTCTCTCTCTCTCTCTCTCTCTCTCTCTCTCACACACACACACACACACACACACACACACACACACACTACGCTAAATAATAAACAAATAAAGTTAAAGAAATAAAGCAAAGAGCTGAGGAGATGTCTCAGGGACTGAAGCCTTTGCCTGGCAAACAAAAGGACCTGAGTTCAGATCTCCAAATCCCAAGTAAAAATGTCAGGCTGATATGGTGGCAGAATGCAATTCCAGGCCTGAAAGACAGAGCCAGGAAATCCCACAGCAAAGCAAGGGGAGATAGAGTAATCCAGGATAATTCCCAATGTCACTCTTGGGCCTCTACACACATGTCCTTTCACACACACACACACACACACACACACACACACACACACACACACACGCACACGCACATATGCACACAGGCAATAAAAAAAAAGTAAAGAGAAATTGGGGAAGATGTCAACTTCTGATATTCATATGCACAGACATATGTGCATGTACACCCACACATCCATGTACACACACACACACACACACACACACACACACACGAGTGTAAAAAGGAGAAAATAAATCCCTTTTGCCGAACAGGTATCCTTCAACTTCAATAGCCACTATAGTCACATAAAGCAGAAAATATCCCCATCTCTACCTACCACACAAAATGACTGTGCTACCAATGCCAAGCCACCAGAGCCAGCTGAGGTTGGTCAGTTAATCCCAGAGGAGTCTTTGCTATTAAAGTCTCATCACCATAAAATGCTGGTGTTGAAAGGGCCTTCAGAAAGCATCCAAGGGCCACAGAGATGGCAAAAAGTTCCCCTCCTGGCCAACTTCCAGCAGCCGAGGTGTTGAAAAGGAGGCTGGAACTTGGGAGGTAAAACTGCCACATTTGGTAAGAGACGCCCGTCTAGTACAGGAGGTATACAGGAGGTATGTGAGGATGAACAGGCTCCCTCCTCGTTTCACAGGAACACAGCTGGGCAAGTGTCTGCTAACTGTGCCTGAGTCATCTCGCCAGCCCCTGTCTTGCAACTTTGCGCCTCAGTACAAGCTTCCTGGCAGGACGGGGAGGGCCTTGCAAACACACACTGGGTTCCGTGGGACATACCAGCCGCAACAGCAGCAGTCTCTTCTCAACAATTTTCCTCATCCTGGATGCCCTTTACCATTCTTGACTGCGTATTAACTGCATACCCTTTCCTCAAACCATGACACGTAGAAACAATGGATCCAAGACTTCGCGGCAAGGCAGCATGTTACTCTCCAGGGGGAATTCATACCTCTAGCCTGTTTCTGAGCTAAGATTTCATCAGAGGAACCAAAGCAGAGAAGAGCATTCTGTATCAATCCCTTCATTTAACAGGAGAAACCGCAGTAAATCCAATATTCTGCAATGTGCTGGTTGTGTCGCGCCTACTGTTAGAATTGAGAACAACAGGGGATGCGAGTCCTGCCATTTTTCCAGCTGCAGAAGATTTCTGAGATTTTAATTTGGTTATAGTCTTCTATGTCATAATGTCACAGCTGAGAAAGTCAAGTGCTTTCTCTCTCTCTCTCTCTCTCTCTCTCTCTCTCTCTCTCTCTCTCACACACACACACACACACACACACACACACACGATAGGAGGAATCTACTTCCAAAGTTTGTCTTCTGACCTCCACCCAAATGACAAGACATATGTGCTCCTGTTCTCTCTCTCCCTCTCCCCTTTTAATAGATTTAAAAAGAGAGAGAAAGGAAATGAGACCCCCCCCCAAACCATGGAGGAGGCACACACCTATAATTCTATCACTCAGGAGTCACAAAAGGAGGAACTTGACCTGCCCAGGCTGCCTAGCATCACCTTGTCTCAAAAAGAAAAGACACCATGTGGCCTGGTGATACAGCCCAGTGGTCAACACGCACCAAACAAATAAAAACAGACCCCTGAGAATTTCCTATCTCCCTTCGTCCCTCCCGGGTGTGTGTACGGAAACCAGATCATTTGTGTATAAAACCAGAGGACAGCCTTTGCTGTGTACAAGCCACAGAGAGACCTTACCAGACACCAGATCACCCAGAACGTCTTCTGGACTTCCTACCTCCAGAACTATGAGACCCTGAATGCCTGCCATTGAAATCAACACCCCGGTTTATGTTGTAGCAGCCTGCACTAGTGAACACAGGAAGGGGCAGAAGGCAAGGACAGCCTTCAGGAGAATGGAACCCCATACCTGATTCCCCCAGATGTCTCCCTGACAAGATGGTTGCTGTTTAACTCCAGGAAAGTTGCGTACGTGTCGCAGAGAAGTCACATCCACCCGGGTCACACTGTGGAATGTTCTCAGCGCCCTGGCAGGCTCTCTCATTCTGTCTTCCATCATCATGACTTAATTTGGACTGTTTCTGAACATAACAATGACAAAGTCTTATAGCACCCTGGCTGATAGATGTCTGGGTTGTGTCCAGTTTGAGGTTATTCTATATCAAGTCGCAAAGGATGTTCTCGAGCATGTCTTAGGGTCTATCTAATGCTCGCTTCTGACAAATGCATGTTGCTGGGTCACAGAGCATCTTATTGTTTAAGCATCTTCCACTGTCTTATTTCATGTGTTTATCGAAATGCCAAAGGATGGGTGGTGTGTGTGTGCGTGCACGCCTGTAGAGGCCCAAGTGTGATATCGAGAATCATCCTAGATTACTCTACCTTCTTATTGCTTTGCTCTGGGGTTTCTCAGACTCCAGGACCAGAATTACAGGCCACTGCCATATCCCCCCAGCATTTTTGGGGATCTGAATTCAGTTCCAATGTATTCAAATATGTGTGGTGGCAGGGATTGAACCTAGGGCCTTAGGCATGCTAAATAGTGTTCTACCACAGAGCTATACCCCAACACTCAATTTTCTCTCTTTTTTAAATTTTTTAAATCTTATATGTTTTCTTTATTTTGTGTGCATACCCACGTGTGTGTGTGTGTGTGTGTGTGTGTGTGTGTGTGTGTGTGTGTATGTGTGTGTGTGTGTGTGTGTGAAAGAGAGGGGGGGCACTATGTGTGCCTGTGGAAGCCCAAGGGTGACTTTGGGAATCACCCTGGATTATTTTACCTTCTTGTTGCTTCATTCTAGGATTTCCTAGTCTCTACTTTCTAGTGTCAGAAATACAGGCTGCTGCCATTTCCACCTGGCATTTTTACAAAGGATCTGGGATCTGAACTGAGGTCCTTCTGCTTCCGAGGCGGTCTTAATCTTTGAGCCATCTCTGGTCCAGCAGCACTCAATTTGCCATCTTATATAATTTTTATTAATTGAGCTGCTTCCAATGTGCCCCACACCCATCATCTGCTCCCAATGCTCGCACCACTTGTGTTGGGATCGTTGCCACAGGCCGGTCAGGTCACTCCTCTGTTTTCAGGCTGATGCCTGGATCAAAATATGACGCTGTTGCTTCCCTACCGGCAACACTTCAGAGCCCCTGCTAAGACTTTCTCCCTTTGAAGCCTGTGGAAGGGGCTGGTGAAAGGGCTCCGCAGGTAAAGGCGCCTTCGTGCAAACTTAGCAGCCTGAGTTCTAGCTCCTGAACTCACATGATAGAAAGAAACCTGCCCAGGGCTGGAGAGATGGCTCAGGGGTTAAGACTCTGCCTTGCAAATAGAAGGTCCTGAGTCTGGATCCCAGGTCCCATGTGAAAACGCCAGGTGGAAATGGCAGAGGCTTGCACTTCTGGTCCTGGAAGATAGAGCCTGGGAAACCTCCCCAAAGCAAAACAAAAAGGAGGCAGAAGCAATCCAGAGTGATTCCTATGTCACCCTTGGATTTCCACAGGTGCACCCCCCCCCACACACACACATGCAAAAAATAAAATAAAAAAACTATCCAATGTCTTCCACATAAGAGTTGTGGCGGGGCTAGAGAGGTAGCTCAGGGGTTAAGCCTCTGCCTTGCAGGCAGAAGGTCCTGAGTTCGGATCCTAGACCCCATGTATAGACGCCTGGTGGAAGCGGGGGCAGCCTGTGTTTCTGGTCCTGATAGGGCGGAGCCTGTGAATCCCGGGGCAGAGAGTAAAGGAAGAGGAGGTGGAGGCGTCCATAGTGGTTCCCGAATTCGCCCATGATTCTACACACACACACACACACACACAGACACACACACACACACATGCGTATACACGCACAACTGAATACATACATACACACGTACACACACGCACAATGAATAAATTAAAAAAATTTAAAAAAAAAGTTGTGGCATCTCTGGCTCTCTGGCTCTCTCTCTCTCTCTCTCTCTTAAATAAATAACTAAATAAACAAACAAACAAATAAGTAAATAAATACATACATAGGTATATAAATAAATAAATAGTTTAAGCATGGAAAGTCAGATGTTGTGGTACCATTTGCAATGGGAAACTGGAGGAAGCACTAGGGAAACTGAGGAAGAAGGATAGTGAATTTGAGGCCAACCTGGGTTACCTAGTGATATTAGGTAGCCAAACTGGACTACAGAATAAGACCAGGTCTCAATTTTTTTTTTTAATAAATAAAAGAGTGAAGAAACTTGATGCAATTGTGACATCTAGAAGTAAGGGGTTTAGAGGTGGGGCTGTAGCCCACTGGTGGAGGGCTTGCCTAGCAGGCCTGAAGCACTGGGTTCCGTTCCCACCACTGCATAAACCTGGCATGGAGGTGCGCGTCTGCAGTTCCATTATTCACGAGGTAGAGGCGGGAGGACCAAAGGTTCAAGTTATCCTCAGCTCACAGTGAACTTGAGGCTAGCCTGGGATACAAGAATACCCTTTCTTGAAAACAATAAATAAAGGTAAGACCCTTTGGGAAGCATTAAAGAACAGATGAAGTCACTAGGATAGAGGTCCCCATGATCGAATACTGGTGACTCTCACTTTCTCACACTCTCCAGGCGTTGGGCAACCCGGGAGCTCGATAAGAGCAAGGACATCATCAGCCCCAGTTCCTTGACCTTGAGCGAGACTGTGAACCAAAGTAACCTTTCTTTGTATCTTACCAGGGTATGACGATGAGTTATTAGCAGTAGTGTGTATGGATTACTAAGAAACACACACACACACAGATTATATATTTCCAAAGGAGAAACTAGTCACTTATTCTTGGAATCTTCTGAATTCTCCATGGTTTTTGTTATTGCTAATTATTTCATTTTTCCTTTTAATTTCAAACCTACAGAGAAGTGGAGAGAATATCCCACACAGCTTTCATCTGGAAGCAGGCAGTTGACTTTCTGTCTTCCATTTCATTTCTGCTAAACCATCTGAAACTATCATGTACATATGAGGATTTACTTTGACTTCTTTTTAAAAATTATTTGTTTATTCAGTGTGTGTGTGTGTGTGTGTGTGTGTGTGTGTGTGTGTGTGTGTGAAGGCGTTGTGCATCCCTGTAGAGGACCAAGAGTGACTTCCAGAATCATCCTGGATTGCTTCTATCTCCTTCTTGCTTCACTCTGGGATTTTTCAGGCTCTGACCTGGTGGGCCACAAGTATGGGGCTCCGCCGATTCCACCTGGTGTTTTTATGTGGAATCTGGGATCCAAACTCATGACTTTCTACTTGAGAGGCACAGTCTTAACCCCTGAGCCATCTCTCCAGCTCTACTTACTTCTAAAGGCTTTAAGCTACATTTTCTTTCTCTTTTCTTCCTTCCTTCCTTTTCCTTCTCTTCTTGTTTTTGTTTATATGATGGGGGAGTAGGGGCAGGGTTTCTAGCCCTGGCTGGCTTCAAACTCCTTATCTAGCCAAGGATGACCCTGAATTTTTAATTCACCCGCTTCTACCTCTTGAGTACTAGGATTGTAATCATGCATCAAGTTGCATTTTCTAAGAATAAACACATTTTCTTATACAACCAGCCTATTACACTTACAACCATTCTAATTTTTTTCTGTTACCCACATATGAACCTGCCCTGGATTATAGGGTAGCACCAGCTCTCAGATTCTGAGCCTGCATTAGGTAACATGGGCTAGATTGCACTGCTATAACAAACAGCTCCAAACCTCAGTTTTGTAGGGATAGAAAGGTACTGCTGTCCAAACGTCATATCCATTGCCTAACTGTTGACCCATTGCTCCATGTCATCTTTTTTTAATTGTGTCAGGTTGATAAGAGAAGAACAGAGTTTGAATTAATGCTTTAAACTTGTGGTGGCATCCAGCAAATGCTGAGGAGAGCTCAGTGTGGTGTAACTCCTCCTTTTCCCTCCTCCCTTCCTCTCTTCTTTCTCTTCTCTTTCTCTCTCTCTCTCTCTCTCCCTCCCTCTCTCTGTGCATTCATGGGGGGACATGTCACAGAACGTTCATGGAGGACACAGGACAACCTACTTTCATCTTGTTGGAGACAGGGTTTCTGTCTCCAGGGGAAGGAGGAGAAGAGAGGGGGAGAAGGGAGAGGGGAGGAAGGAGAGGGGAGAGGGGAAGGAGAATGGGGGATGAAGGGGAGGGGGGAGGGAGAAGGGGGAGGAAGGGGAAGAAGGGGAGGAAGGAGAGGGGAGAGGGGAGGGAGGGAAGGGGAGGAAGGAGAGGGTTTGGGGGACTGGGGGCGATGACTCGGTGGGTAAAGCATTTGCAAAGAACTTGAGTTCTACCCTCAGAAACCATGTGGAAAAGCTGAATGTGAGGCATGCACTTGTAATCCCAGCACCAGGAAGGCAGAGACAAGATGATCCCTGGAGCTTGCTGACCAGTTAGTCAATCCAGGCTCATCGGTGAGCTCCAGGACCATCGTGTCTCAAAGGACATGGGCAGCTTTCCTGAGGAATAATAGCTGAGGTTGTCCTCTGGCCTACACACACACACACACACACACACACACACACACACACACACACACACACACACGCACACACACACACACACACGCACACACACACACACACATGTAAATGCACACAACACTTCTAAAAGAAAGACTTTTGGAGGAATTTCTTAAAGGGAAATACTAACTAGCAAGTCTTTTGCTCTTCCTTGCCTCTTGCCTGGAATACAGAGTAGATTCTAGAGATGGAGCAGCCATCTTGTGACCAGAAGGGATGAGTCAAGTATGACTGTCACACACTGGGGCGAGATGTGACCGATACGATACGGTGTGGGTCCCCTCCTGCTGCAGGAAGTCACCATACGAACCCTGGAATGTTCGATCCTGGAGGTTTATGTTACGTGACAAGAAACAAGCCTCTGGTCGAGCTGCTGTGAGCCAAGTTGTTGGTAACTGAGCCAGAGGCCTGAGCAAGGAAGAGACTTTAAGCTGCAGAACTGCAGGCGGCTCAGAGGGCTGGCAAAGAGGGAACGGGGATGACATCTGGAAATAACTGCAGGGACGGAATCACAGAGGACCCTGGAGCCTTCCTCGGCAGCATGGACATTATTTGGAGACTTTTCTTCTCCAGTCTGAGTCTTATACAAATGAACCTTCAAAAAGAGAAATGTTTCTCCTAATAATATCCATTAAAACCTTTTTTTTAAATCTTTTGAGACAAGGTCCCCTGTATATCCCAGATAGTCCTCAAATTCGCTGAATAGCCCAGGATACCCTTGAACTGATGTTGATCCTCCTTCGGGAAGTGCTGGGACTGCAGGTACCTGCCATCAAGGCTTCCTTCTAGAACCTTCTATGTCTCAGTCACATGGTTGCTCACAACTCAAAAAAGCTCTGGGAAGAATAGGATGTGGCTGTCCTGAACTAAATTGGAAGTATATTACTCTAGTTTAGTAGGAAAGAAGAAAAATATATTAAAAGACTTCGGATATTGGAAGATCTCTAACCAGCTGTGTCTGTCCCAGGAAGTCTGCCTTTATTGCTATTATTGCTGGTGATAGTTTTTTTTAATGTTTTTGTTTATTTGGGACACAGACAGAGAGGGAAGGAAAGAGAGAGTTAGATGCGCATGCATGCACGCCGTGGTATATGGGTAGAAGTCAGAGGACAAATTTCAGAGATAAGTTCTCTCCTTCCATCATGAGAGCTTCCAGGGATCAAATTCAGATTGCCAGGTCTGCTAGCAGGTGTCTTACCTGATGACTATCTCACTGGCCCTGGAGGTGGCTTTAATTTTATTTTGATTTGTTTATAATTTTCTACAAGCAAAATAAAATAGTAAAAATGACAAAGCTAATGTTCTAAGGGGGAAGGCAAGTATCAAAGTACTTAAACGTGGGCTTTCGAGGCGATGCATTCATGACTTAATCATCTGAGTCACAAGTGTTTATTGAACAGGGGTAAGATGTATATGATCTTCTTATGGAATTGTTTTATTTCCCAAAACTACTGTGCGTATTATTTAAAATACTTTTCCTCTTCCAAAATAAAATCCTTTAGCTTACTAGAAAGGCTCAGGGAGGGATTTTTTTTTTTTATCTTGTTTTTAAATTGCTGGTAGCTGGCAGTCTAATGCGTATCCTTGTCTCGTCTGCTTCTCCGCTGCTGCAAAGAAACAAATATCAGGGAATCTGGTCGTGCAGGCCTGAAATCCCAGGACTTGGCATGGCTGTGAGTTCAAAGCCAGCCCAGGGTTAGAGGTGCAGCAAAGCCATAAAGTGCTTGGCTGGCATGTGTGAGGAACCTCCATTCTACCCCTAGCACCACCACCACCACCACCACCACCACCACCATCATCATCATCATCTAAAGGACCTTCTATGAATCTGGTGGACGGAAACAATTGCTTTGTCACCCCTTCCAGTTCTGTGGCTTAGTTGCACAACTCTGGCTGGCTCCATTGAAGATGTCCACACGGTGTCGCTAGTCAGTGTAGCTGGAGCTGGAAGTCCCAGGGAGCCAGCTGGGCATCGCCCCCTTCTTAGTTCCCAGAGGAGATGGAAAGCTCGCTATCTTCACAGCCTGCCTGCAGAGTCACTTAAGTCCCACAGGTGAGATGGGTAAAAACCTTTACCCTGGTAAAGAACAGAGGACTCGGAATCTACCTTTTAATGGGACATGTTATGCTTTGGACTTTTTTTTTTTTTTTAGGATTTATTTAAGAGCTGGCAGATGGTGGCGGCATACCAACCTGACAAACTGAGTTTCCATGTGGCGAAAGGAAAGAACCGAGTTTTGAAAGCTGATCTCGGATCTCCGCATGTGCACCGTGATGCATACACCTGTTCTCTCTCTCTCTCTCTCTCTCTCTCTCTCTCTCTCTCTGTGTGTGTCTCTCTCTCTCTCTCTCTCAGCATAGTTTGAGCAGCTTTGCTCTAGTTCCACATGCTCATGGAGGAGGATAGGGACCAGGAGGCTAATTAAACTCTATGGGTCATGAAACACAAACTAAGCAAAATATTATGAAAGAGGAAAGAGACTTGTTGGAAAGAGGAGGAAGGGATTGGCAGGAAAGGCTGGAATGGGGATAGAGCTTTGCCTTCCTGGGACAGAAGTACAGGTGGGCCACCATGACTACCCAGTATTTTAAAAAATTATTTGTGTGTGTGTGTGTGTGTGTGTGTGTGTGTGTGTGTGTGTGTATTAGAGGGCACTGTGTGTCCCTATGGAAGAGCAAGGGTGATTTCGGGAATCACCCTGGATTGCTCCTGTTCCCTTTTTGCTTTGCCCTGGGATTTCCCAGGCTCTACCTTCCAGAGCCAGAAGTTCAGGCCACCACCATTTTTGCCTGGCGTTTTTATTTTTTTATTATTATTTATTCAATTATGCATGTATGGTGTGCGTGTGTGTGCATGTATGTGTGTGTGTGTAGAACCACGGACGAATTCAGGAACCACCATGGACGCCTCCACCTCCTCCTTGTTTACGCTGCCCTCGGATTCACAGGCTCCGCCCTACCAGGACCAGAAACGCAGGCCGCCCCCGCTTCTGCCCGGCGTCTATACATGGACTCTAGGATCCGAACTCAGGACCTTCTGCCTGCAAGGCAGAGGCTTAACCCCTGAGCCACCTCTCCAGCCCCTGCCTGGCGTTTTTTATATGGGATCCAGGATGTGAACTCAGGACCTTCTGCTTTTGAGGCAGAATCTTAGTCCCTGAGCCATCTCTCCAGGCCCCAGGCCCACTACTAGGCCTGTAGGGATGTTTGTACATTGAGTTTCAAAACTTTCACAAATGACAAATGATAGCTGTCCCTGCGTGTGCATGAACCATCTGGGAACGCGCGTGTGTGCAGTGAGAGCAGATGGCCACTAGATGGCCCTGCAGCTCTTCGCTGAGCCTTCGCCAACCACCTCGGTTTAGTGATTCCCAGGGGCCGACCCACAAGCGAGAAATGAGAAAACAGAGCAATGTAGGACACTTCCCCCAAAAACTTAAAGGTACTGAATTTAAAAGGAAACCCTAATTCCTAAGGTTATGTTCCTCCTGGTTTTTGAGTTGTAATAGACGATCATTATAGATAATAGCTCCTATTCTTGCTTGGCCAAATTATTTTGCTCTGAACATACATCCATTCTCCTGTATATACTAGACCCCCCCCCCAAAAAAAAAGCCTAAATCCTATGGGGTGTGAATTCTTAAATGTCTGAGATCAGTAAAGTGTCAACTTTCTAAGACTAAAAGAATCAAGGGCTGGGAGATGTCTTGGTAGATAAAGGCACTTGCCACCAGCCTGCTGACCTGAGTCTGTTCCCCAGGACCCCCAAAGTAGAAGGAAAGAACCAACACCGGCAAGTTGTTCTATGGCCTCCACACATGTGCCATGCACACATATACTACATATACTATATGGTATATAATACATTAAATTTTTAAGGGATCAAAAAAGCTACATTCCCCAGTTCAATTATTTTTTTTCCTTTTCATTCATTCATTCATCTTTTTTTGGAGGGACTGGAGGGGGACAGATTTTGCTATGTAGGGAAGGCTGATCTTGAATTATTAATTTTCCTAACTCGGTCTTCCCAGTTCCGAGATTACAGGCACATGACACCATGCCCTAGTGTGAGGTAAATCTCTTAAAATGGTTTTGAAGACACCAGCCTTCATCTCGGCACTAAAGCACTTGTATGTGTTTAATATTCACATTGTGTTTAGTAGCTTCTCCCCTCGTTTCCCCCTCCCTGTTTTTTCTTTGTTTGCTTGTTTTGTTTTTGAAAAGATGTTGCTAAAGAATCTCAAATTCATGGAGCTTGAAATTAATGGCATTTTTTTCCCCAGTCCTCTGACATCACACTGACGTCAATGTGAAATAGTTGAAATGTCAGTGAACTGGGCCTGGTGGCTCAGGAGTGTAATCCCAGCACGCAAGGAACTGAGGTCAAAGGATTGAAAGTTCAAAGCCAGCCTGGGCAATATACAGTGAAACTTGGTTTCCAGAAACAAAAACAAAACAGAGAAACAAAAATTTAAAATGCAGTGGAAATGTAAGTCAGTGGGTAGATTGTTTGAGCTGAGTTTAAGTTCTGTTTATCTGGGTTTGGTCAAAAGACCCGCTCAAGGCCCTGGAATGATATGGAAAACCATGCAGTTATTGGACTCGCAGCTTAGCGTGTCCTTAAGAATAGCTGCAGTCTTGAAACCTCAGCTTGGCCTTGCTTCCAGCAGTTTTGGCTGACTCCAGCTGCCCTTGGCCTCACCAGCTGTGTGCTATTCTTTCCTGGCCCCACTTATCATTTTCCTTCTGTGTTTCCGTTGGTTATTTTCATTTGTGGTGCTGGGGATGGAGGTCTAGGGCCTGGCCAGGGGTCTACCTCTGAGCCACACTCCCTCTCTCTTCCCTGGGTCTACTGTGTGCTGGCCATACCTCTGATGGCTGCACACTTTAGATTGATAGCATATCAATAATGATAAGTTCTCCCGAGTGACCCAAGAGGAGGAAGCTGATGCCACAGAGATGTGGTGATTCTTTCAAAGACGTGACTTTCTCATTTTCTTAGAACCCCTTCTGGGGTTCCTAGTGGCAGCAAGATTCTGCCTCTTTTCCTGATACCCTCTGGGGCTTGAAGCCAAGGATTCCCAGTACCAAATAGTGGTGGAACCTTCACAGTGTTCTTGCCCCTTGACCCCATCCCTAGCCTCCTCTGTGACTCTGCTCAGTATCTACCATCCCTAGATTTCCTCATCTAGATTCAGACTTCAAGGCCTCTCCCTCATACCCCACAGCTGCAGGCCTCCCACGCCCAGCCCACAGCCCGACACATGACCCTCCTATTCTAAGAGTGCGCTGTGATGTTACATTTCTGTTACTAGTTTGGGAATTTTGTTTCCTATACAATATTGTAAAGCTTACTTCTATTTAAAAATTTTCTTAATAATAAAGTTAAAAAAAAACAGGAAGGGAGGAAAGAGGGAGAGAAGCTGGGATGAATACTATATATGCTTGTAAAAGCAGAAAAAATAAAAATTGGAAAAAATAAATAACAGAGAGAGAGAGACAGAGAGAGAGGGAGAGCGAGCGAGAGAGAGCAAGGAGGTCAGAAGACAACCTTCAGAAATCAGTTTTCTCCACCCTGTGGGTTTCCTGGGATCAAACTCGGGTCTCCAGGTTTGCTGGCAGGCTCCTTATGTGCTGAGCCATCTCTCCAGCCCCCATCATTCTCTTTTAAGCCACGCCCATTTCCCTTCATTCTCCCAATGTATTTCGTGTTACCTTTAAAAAAAAAAAACTTTTTCCATTTTTATGTGGATGTGTATATACATGTAGGGGATGCATGTGTATATGTTTACATGTGTGTGGTGCACATGTGGTGTGTGTGTGTGTGTATGTGTATGTGTATGTGTGTGTGTATCAGAGGACACATGTGTCCCGGGGGGGGGGCAGGGCCAAGAGTGTCTTCGGGAATCATCCTGGATTGCTTCTACCTCCTTCTTGCTTTGCTCTGGGATTTCCCAGGCTCCGCCCACCAGGGCCAGAAGTGCAGGCTGCCACTGTTACTGCCTGGTGTTTTTACATGGGACCTGGGATCCGAACTCAGGATCTTCTGCTTGCAAGGGACAGTCTTTTCCCTGAGCCATCTCTCCAGCCCTGTTGTTATTTTTTACCCAGTGTTTCTGTGGCTCTTTCTTGTCACATGCTAGGCATGTGCTTTCCCACCAATGTAGGCTTCCAGCCCATATGGGTGTTTCTATAGTGACATTCTAGGGCTTTCTTCTCCAATCTGGACCTTGTTCTCTCAGTGGGCTGCCCAGCGTTCCTGGCAGTTTTCCTGGCTTTCAGGTCCCCCTCCCTGGGAGTCTCCCTGTTGTCCATAAATCCTCCCAGCCTTTGTGTCTTAATGTATACAGCTTTCTTGGGATTTCCCAAGCTCTTCCCACCAGGGCCGGAAGTGCAGGCAGCCTGATGGGTTTGTTGTTTGTTTATTTGTTTGTTTTTACGTGGGATGTGGGATCCGAACTCAGGACCTTCTGCTTGTGAGGCAGGGTCTTAATCCTTCAACCATCTCTCCAGCCCTATTTTATTTTTATTTATATTGAGGCTTTGTTTTTGTTTGAATCAATCAGTTATTTTTTTTCCAATTAATTATTTCGGACAGGGTCCGTTATAACCTAGACTGTTCTCAACCTTATTTTACACAGCCGAGGATGACCAACTCTTGATCTTCCTGCCTCCACCTCTCTAGTACTGGGATGACACCTGTGCACTACCTCTCTCTCTATTGTGCGGGCACAAATCACAAACACTGTACTGAGGAATATCTCCAAACCCCAGCTATTTGTCCTTAATTTCAATTTTATCTTTAGTCTCTGCCATGTCTGAGGTCCTTCCAAAGACCCACTTGTTTGAAGGCTTGGTTCCCCAGCTTGCCACAATTGGGAGGCAGTGGAACCATGAAAGGGGTAGAGAGACCAATGGAAGGGGAAATGGAGATCCGGTTCCTTCCCCTCCTAGCCAGGAGGTGAACACACAGCCAACTCACTAAGGGCTGAAACCTTTGAGCCAGAATAAATGCTTTCTCTCTGTAAGTCAATTATCTTGGTATTTGTTATGATAATGGAAAATGGAGTCCCATGTGGGGGAGTGTCTTCTGCTCAGTTATTTCCAGACTCCAAATTTAGCTTTCTAGGTAAGGCTTCCAGAAAGTGACTGGCAGGCTGAATTCTATTCAGCATTGTGTATCTAAAGCTCCCTCTAACTGGGCTTTCTGGAGCTTTATCTGCTCAAGCTGATTTGAGGTTTCATCTAAATTCTTGTCTTTGTCAGTTGGGATACGCTGTCTGGTGGAAATTCCTTGTCCAGCTTGACAGGTGAGCGCACAACAGAAGCCAGGAGAAGTGGTCACACCCTATCCACAGGAACACTACAAGAGGGACAGTCCTAACTTGTCAAACCAGCATGTCTGACCAAGTGTACCAAAGGATGCCAACTTCCCTCCATTTTATTCACCTGCCCAGGAGGACTAACCACACCCACCCTGAGGACTGGGCCTTCCCTATCAACCAGATAATCTTCTGCAGGCTTGCTCAGGGCTTAATTTAATTGAACATTTACAAATGTGCCCAGAACTCAAACCCTCAACCATCATATATTTAACTATGATAATCTCTGATAATTGCTTCTGCTTTCTGCTTCTGTAATCTAGTTTGCCCAGCTTTGAAGACAGTCAGAAGGGATTTGGGCTGCTTGGGCAAGAATTGTCAAGGCCAGGATTTGAGGAAATGGCTCAGGGGTTAAGCATCTGCCTCACAAGCAGGACTTGAGTTCAGATTATGGATCCTATGTAAAATTAGCAGGCGGAAATGGCAGCAGCCTTTACTTTCAGCCCTGGTGGACAGAGCCTAGGAATCCCAGAGCCAAGCCAAAAGGATGTAGAAGCAATCCAGGATGATTCCCCATGTTACCCTTGGACTGATATCTAGAACATTCCTTAGTCATTCTTCCACCTTAGTCTTTTGAGGCTGACTCAAAACCAGAACTTGTCCTTGGGGGTTTGCTCTAGGTTTCCCAGTCCAACTTCTGAAGGCTGAAATCACAGGCATTTGCTATACCTACCTGGCATTTTATGTGATATCTGGGGATCCAAAGTGTGGTCTTTCTGCTTGCTTAGCAAACACTTTAATGACTGAACCATCTCCTCAGCCCTGTTCTGTTTTGTTTTGCTTTTGAGACAGTCTTATGCATATAGTTCAGGCTGGCTACATATGACATATAGACATGTAGATACTTAGCTAAAGACCACCTTGAACTCCTGATCCTCCTGCCTTCGCCTCCCAAATACTGGGTTTACAGGCATATGCCAATAAGGCAAGCTTAGAGCAGCTATGCTGGGATGGGTCTCTAAGGTCTCTAAGGTCTTTGAAGGTCTTGGAATTCCAGAAGGCCTTCCCCCTCTGCTGGAATCTCCCAGAAGGAACACCCCTGCTGAGGAACTGATTCCAATCCCCCCAAAGACGGCCAACTTCCCTATGAAAGGATTAAGGATTATGGAGAAGAGCTCTCCACATCAAACAACTTGATCTCTAGCCCCAAGTTGGCCCAAAAGCAATTGGGTTGGGCCCCAATGGGAGCTAACCAATGAGAAAAAAACAGTTTCCTGGGCTTGCCTAGGTCTACAAATATACTTGACGCTGGCAGCCATCTTTGGCGCCCTAGCCCCTTGTGGCACTTGGCGTGCCATGAGTTCTTTCTAGCTCCTTGCCTCTTGAGGGTTCCATGAGTTCTCTGGCACCTGCCCCTCATGGTACTCTAGTGCCATAGTCTGTTTCTTGTTCCTTGCTCCTAATGGGTTCCATGCCTTGATTCCGTGAATTCTATAGGGTGCCCTAGCCCCTTACGGCACTCCACATCTGGAGTCCATGAGTTCCAGCTTCTCTCTCCTCTAATAAATTCTACCTTAATCCTCTACACATGTTCTGGTTTCAGTCTTCGACTCCAGAACACAAGAACCCTGAAACATTGGGATGGTCATTTCCCGTATCATTTGGCGCCCCAGATGGGACTATTCTGTAACATATGTTAATCCAGAAGGGACATTTGAACAGAGGAAAGACTGTTCCCGCATCACCACTATGCCTGGTTCTGTACTTTTACTTTTAAAAATTGTCTATATTTTAACACACACACACACACACACACACACACACACACACACACACACACACTTGAGATGTGGCCTCACTGTGTTGCCCAGGTTGGTCTTGAATTCCCAGACACAAACACTCTTCCCGCTTCAGCCTGCAGACTAATGTCATCTACTCAATTGCTTTCTAAGTTGTTTTTCTATTTTTTTCTACTTGTACAAGCATATTGAGTATTCACCCCAGCTTCCCTCCCTCCCCCTTTCTTTCCCATCCCCTCCCTTCCCTTCCCTCTCGCCCTTCTGCCTGCGTGCCTCTATGGACCTCAGGGTTCACTCTGGCTTGTCTGTGGGGGCTCAGGCCTCTGTGGTCTATCAAGTTACCTCTCTTCAGGCCACCCCACTGAGATGTGCATTTCCCTTCACTCATCCAGCTTTAGACACAAAGGTTTCCACTGTGAGTTCCATTTCTATGGGTATAATAGCAGCTGCCTACAGAGCAGTTTGATGTATTGTCCTCCTACCTATAGGTTTATTAGCTGTCTTTCTTATTGATCTATTTCCTTCCTTTTTTTAGATTCTTATTCTAGTTTACAGTAACACGGATGGGTACCATTCTGACAAGCGGGTCTTAAATCCAATCAGAAAGCTGTTGGTTTTCTCCTTGGTACTCTTGCTACTATTATACCTGTTACCATGGTGATTTACATTGCAACATGGATCTCATGCCATTGATGGGGCTTGTGATTATTTCTCTCTCTAAGCAGCTTCCACAGTATTCCTTGGTACTGTATAAGCTATCCAGCAAGGAGAAAGTCCTCAGACCAGTTCCAGTTGATATATTTTGCCTATGTTCTGTGCTTTCTAAGTTTTAATGAGATAGAATTAGCATTCATAGAAGCCACAGCTCTTTATGCATGTCCCATACTTTTTTGAGGAAGGAACGCGCTCTGTAACCATTGCCCAAAGCAAGGCATGAGACATCTAGGTCACCAGGAAGCCCTTGCGCTCTGGGCCTTTCTCCAGGGCTGCCCAGCCCCAGTTCCTGTTCGGAGAGCCTCAGCTGAAGCCGTTGCTGCAGACTACACCCTTTGTATCTGGACTCCTGTCATTTCAGGTAACATTTGTTGTAATATCTGCATCAATGTAATTAGCTGGGCGTGTGGTGGCCCCCATATCTGTGATATTAGCCTGAGCTGTACAATGAGACTGAGTCTAGGAAAAAGGAGAGGGGAAGGGAGAGCAGGGGGATAAGAGAGGGATGGGAAGGGGGAAATGGAGAGGAGAGGGGAGGGTCAGGAGAGGGGAGTAGGAAGGAAGGAGAGAAAGGAAGAAAGAGGAAAAGGAAGGGAGAAAGAGGAGAAGAGAAGAGAGGAAAGGGGGGAAAGGCAAAAGAAAGGAAAGGAAGAAAATGAAGGAAAAAGAAAAGAAGAAAGGAAAGAAAGACAGAAAAACTGTGGCAGACCACTTGCCTGTCATGCACAAAGCCCTAGGTTTGAGCCCCAGCATTACCTCCACCCCCACCATCATAAAAAAAAAAAAAAAAAAAAAAAAAAAAAGTCATTTTAAAGTGGCATTAGCTTATCCACAATCCCAGGTAACTACTGCCTCTGTCTAGCGGGGCACCCCCACACCCTGCTTAGGTAAGAATTAATAGCAGATCCTGGACTTGGATTCAGTGCTGATAAAGAACCCCATGGTATAAATTTTAACCAGAATACCTGGATTTCACTGGTTGCAGAAGCCGGGGAGCCAATTAGCTAGTAAAGCTGTAACCAATTGGCTAGTTGAGCTGTAACCACTGGATGCCTGATTGACTAGGTGGTAATTAGTTTCGTGTGTTTTTTTTTCCTCGGGTCTGTTTTTCCTTTGTGTTGGAACCCAGACCCTGGCACAAGCCACTGAGCCACGCCTGGGCCCTGTTGCCTCCATTTTTTTTTTTTTTTTTTAATAAATGCAATCTGCTTGGGGCTGTTGGCTGGAGTTCTCTTGAAGGGGTGGCCTTTTTTCTTTTTGTCTCTGCTGCAGTTACTCTGTATGTTGCCAATAAATTGACAACCAAATGGCTCATAGGAGAAGGGATCATGGATTCTACGTAAAAACACCAGGCGTACATAGCAACAGCTTTTACTTTCAGTCCTGGTGGGCAGAGCTTGGGAATCCCAGAGCAAAGCCAAAAGGATGTAGAAGCAATCCAGGATGATTCCGATGTACCTTTGGCCTCCACAGGCACACACAGTGCCCTCTGATACACACACAAAAAAATCTCAAGGCCGAAAGTTAGACTGTGTAAAAGACAAGGGAAACAAATCTTTCCCAATGTTTCTGCACCCCTGGAGCCTCAGCACCCAAGTCTCTGTCTTGGCGCATAAATAAACTTCGTTATTATGCATCTGGAAGCACAATTTACTTGTAACATTCAGACCTTGCTCCAGTTTCAAGAACTGCCTCACTGTTGACTTGTTGAGTTTGGGTGATTTAATTGTTTATCTATGTATTTTACTTTATTTTTACTCTGTCTCTGTGTATCAGAGGGCACTGTGTGTCTCTGTGGAAGGCCAAGGGTAACTTAGGGAATCATCCTGGATTGCTTCTTACCTCCTTTTTGCTTTGCTGTGGGATTTTCCAGACTCTGCCCACCCAAGCGGGAAGGTCACAGAGGTTTCTGCCTGGCGTTTTTATGTGGGACCTGGGATCCAAACTCAGGACCTTCTGCTTGCGAGGCACAGTCTTAACCCCTGAGCCATCTCGCCAGCCCTAATTGTTACTGTTTTGCTTTGCTCAACTGGACGCTACTAAATCGATGGGCTTCCGGTATTCCCCTGTGGATTGCCTTCTTGATAAGCAGCCCTTCTCCCTGACCCCAGCACCTACCATCACCACCCTGAGTATGGTCTTGCCTTTCCTTTTTATGACCCATCAGTTTTTCACTCTCCGGTAAAAGTGCACAAGTGGAGAGGAAATATGAAGACGGGTCCTAGGGCTCTGAGAAAGGAAAAGCTGGTGGATTTAAAAAAAAAAAAAACAGCCCACATGAAGTCAAGAAATACTTGGTCGGATCCTGCAGCCCAGAAGAAAACATTCTTAAGGCTGGAACTGGAAGAAGCCAGTTTCATGGCACTTGGGCTTGAAGGTTTGTCTCCCCCACCCCCCTACCGGGCTATGGGGTAGAGCTGTGTTTATTTTCTTATCCGCAAAGCACAATTCAGGGTCAGGGTTGAAAAAGTAAAGCCCCACAGCTGGCACTGCCCTACCAAGGTCGTTGACATAAGAAACCAAAGTAAATGTTCACATCCTGGAAATAGCAGCAGGTGCTTCAAATACAAGAGGCGCCGCTGGGGACAGGGTGGCCACCTGCTGAGCTGCTGAGCATCGGAGGCTGGGAATCATTTAGTCACTGTTTTTCTTCATTTAGGTTTTTTTTTTTTCCTGTTCTTTTCTTTTAATCTTTATTACTTCAAAGAAAAGCTTAATAGGAGTAGATTTCACAACATTGTGTAGGAAACAAAATTCTCAAACCATAAACAGAGATGCAACTTTCCAATTCTATTTAGGTTTTTTTTGTTTTGTTTTGTCTTTGAAGATAGGATCCCATGTAGGGCAAGGTAGCCTCGAATTCCCTATGCAGCTGAACGCCCAATCCTCCTGCCTCCACCTCTCAAGTGCTGGGATTATAGTCCACCACACCTGGTTTTGTGAGGCACCGAGTATCGAACCCAGGGCCTTATGCGTACAGGCAAGCAGGGTACCAACCGATCCTCATAGACTTTCTGGTGCATCTTCCTTTGCATTGCTGGGGAGTTGCTGACAATCTCTGATGTCTTCTAACCAGATTTTTTTTTTTCAATTCTTTTTGAAAATTAAAAAAAAATGATCTTGTGTATGAGCTAGCTTCATCTTCCCATTGCTGAATGACCACAGGCAAAAAGGGTGTTAATTCTAGCTTACAATTCTCCGTTTCAGCTCACCAGCCTGGCAGGAGAAGTCACATCAATGCCAGGAGCCTAAGGAACTGGCCATACCACGTGCACAGGAATTTGTAAAAGAAGGCAGCTTCCACACTTGCCAGGCTGACTGTATGCCAAAGTACTGAACCAGCTCTCTGAATCTATCCACTTGCCCAGGGAACGGTCCTACCTACTCTAGGCAGGCATGGTGGCAGACACCACAGAGCCATCAATCAGCAGGCTAAAGCAGCAAGAGTGAATGTTTTAGGAGAATCTTGGACTACATATTGAGCCCCATCTCAAAAAAAAAAAAGCAGTGGAGGGGAGCATTAGAAGGAGGATTAGAGAGATGGCTTAGGAGTTAAGCCTTTGAAACAGGACATGAGTTCGGATCCCAGATCACACATTAAAAAAAGAAAAATGCTGTGTAGAAATGGCAGCAGCCTGCACTTCTGGCCTTGGAAGTCGAAGCCTGGGAAACGCCAGGGCAAAGCAATAAGGAGGTAGAACAATCCAGGATGTTTCCTGAAAATACCCTTAGGCCTTCTCCACAGGCTCACACAGTTCCCTCTTCTATAGGTATCTACACACACACACACACAGGCATACACAAAAAACAGGCAGCCTAGTTGGTAAACACTTGCCTCATAAGCATGACTTTGGTCCTTAGAACCCACCCATGTAAAAATGCCAGGTGTGGCAGGGTGTGCTGAAGTCTCCCAGCTGCTGAAGAAATAATAAATGAGCTCTCACCAGAGACAACATGAAGCAGCTTATACATGTGAACTCCTTTCATCTTCAAGTTACCCTAAAAAATAGCATGCCAAATTCTTTATGTATATGTGTATGTATGCATGTGTTTGCTGTGCACTCACCCTGTGTGTATGTCACTCATGTCAGAGGTCAGGGGTCAAGGTTGGATATCTTCCCCTACCACTCTCCACTGTGTTTTTTGAGACAGGTCTCTCACTTAGCCTGAAGCCCACTATATTAGCTGCACTGGCTGGCCAGCAAGTTCCCAGGATCCATCTGTCTGCACTCCCCACCCCCACCCCCAATGCTGGGATTACAGACCTATAACACCTGTCTTTTCAGTGAGTTCTGAGGATCCAAACTCAGGTCTTCAAGCTTGCCAGCACTTTACCCACTGAACCATCTCCCCAGGCCATGAGGCTAATTTTATAGATGAGGAAAATGATGTCTGTGGGCATCATTCGATGCTCAGCAACGAGAGTCCCAGAGCAGTCAGGACTCCGGATTCCAGGTAGCAATCTATCTACAATGATCCCAGTTCTATTTTTAGCTGAAAGCGAAAATGATTATTGGTGTCTATGGCACACACATACACACACACACACACACACACACACACACACACACACACACACACAAACTTGCGTTTCCAAAGGGTTCATGTCTATAAAAAGAAAAGAAAAAAGCACAAGGTTGAGGGAGAGGGTTTCTCAGACCCGCCTCTCAAGGTGGTGGCCATGTGTCCAACAGGATTCTTCATCTAGCCACAGAGACTAGAAGGCTGGTGCTAGAGCCCTCGGGGTTGGCCTGTGAATGCAGCTTGTGCCACTTTTAGCCTTTCTGTGTATCTGATAAGCAACTGAGCAACTGACCACGGCTGTTGGCAGCTAGGTGCCTGCCAGGTGCTCTGCCCAAAGGGACGGAACCTGTCGATAATTACTGGAAGCTGCCAAGTGGCTTGTGGGAAACAGAGACATGCAGGACCTGATATCTGCTTCTTTATCTGATCTGGTGGCCAACCATCCTGGTATACTAGGACCATCCCAACGTGAGTACTGGAAGTGCCCCCACCTCCTGGAACGTCTCTGGCTTGAGTAGAGCGGAACCGTCGGCCCTCTAAATCAGGGCTGGGGAAGAGGAAGTTCACGTGGTGTGGGCATGATGCCCCAAGGCTAACACAGAGCTCCCAATGGCCTCGAGACCTATGTCCCTTTGGCAAGTCAGTGCCCGTGGCAAAAGGAAATGGGCTGAAGCTCAGGGTGGAACCTTTGCCAAGTATACACAAGGCCCTTCGGTCTGTCCCTTGCACGCGTGTGCGCGCACACACAGAGAAACTGAAAATACTAAAATACTAATACAGTGCACAGTGGCACACATCTGTAATTACAAAACTTGGGAGGCTGAGGGAGAAGAATTTGCCGAGAGTTAAGGTCAGCCTGGGACTGGAAGTGTCAGCAAACAGAGGTGAGGAAGACATCTCAGTGGTTAAAGTGATCGCTGAGCAAGCAAAAGAACCAGAGTGTGAGTTCCCCAGATCCCCTATAAAATGGTGGGTGGACATGGCAGCCCTCCTGTAATTCCAGCCTAGGAAGGCAGAGACTAGGATCCCCAGAGCAAGCGGACTAGAGAGACAAGCTCTATCAGCAAGCTCTGGTTTTAGAGAACCCATGTCCAAAGCCTAAGATGGAAGAGTGATTGACAATGATTCCCAAGATCAACCTCACGCCTTCTGTTACCTGACACATTTCCTAAGGAGACACCTCCTAACATACACCCCAAATACAGGGACCCAACAGCAAAGTATGATTACACCAAAGTCCAACTTGGAGAACCAATGAGTTTACTAAGGTTACCTGCAGGAGTATGGGTGAGATTTCTTACAGAACCAGGAACAACTCAAAAGCACCAAAAAGCCCATCCAACCTGGGTGTTACATCAACTGCATTCTGGAGGTTCTCTGCATCCTTCAAGGGTTTCCTGCAGATTATCACTGGCCAGACAGTCTCCTCCCCAGCTCCCCTTTACTGCTTGGAGATGGGAAACTAACAATGATTCTTGTTAGTTTCAAAAACTTCTTGAGATTTATAAGCTGTTTACTTTCTGAGCCTTATGATCCTTCAGGATTTTGAATTATACACAATGACCTCCTTAGGTCAGACCAGAGCAAAATCCAAAAGGTCACGTTATATCTCTGAGGAAAGACTATACAACACCTCCACATACCTGTTTACATTGAGACATTCATTCACACATGTGTGCAACTCCCCCTCATATGCATATGAAAATGAGGGGAAAAATAAAAAAAAAAAACCTGAGATGCAATGTTGATGTTATTGCTATTAAGTATTTTTATTTTGCATTGATTTGGAAATGCCATATTAAAATATTACTTATCTTGATTCCTGCCTGCATATTTTACCTGTGTCCCAGTCCTTCTGGGCTGTAGATGTCAAACCTCTGACGCTTTGACATGGTCTTTAAGATCAACTTGACAGACTTCACACTCTTCCAGATCTAAGTTCTGTGCTTTTGCCACTAGGTATCCTGGAAACAGAGGCCCAGGAAATAGATGAGACAAGAGAAAGGTAGGGAAAAGGGAAGGAAATGCATCGTGGTGTTTTTCCCGCAGGCATAACATGAGGTGGACTTTGCCCCATCTACCTGGAGGAGGATGTGCAGAAATTTGAAACACCTTTCTGTTGAGGAGTGTCCAGGAGAACCAGGAGATAAACAACTCCAAGTTTCTGCCAGTTCTTGAAACTAACAAGACGCATGCCCCCCAAGCAATAAACAGCCAGTGATAGTGGAGGGGTAAGAAGACTCCCTGAACAGTTTGAAAGTCTGGAGGAGATCCTGCTGTGAATGCAGCCAGCTGTGAGTCATGTAGAGAATTCCAGAAAGGCAGATTCCTAGGCTGGGGTGGGCATCTTGATGATGGGGCTGTAACCCACTCATTTGTAAGTAACCCCAGTGAACCACTGATTTGCCAAGCTGGACTTTGGTGTTAAGCACTGCTTGCTACCTGTAGTAAACAGGCACTGGTGTAGCTTGTCCCCAGGGAAAGTGGTGCACAACAGGGAAGTAGCTTGTCTGCTGTCAGAGAATCAGAACCAGAGCTTTGTGGGAGATGGTTCTAGACTTACTGAGATTAATTCCAGGGAACAGGCGATTTGCTATGGAGCTGGTGAGTCTGAAGTGGGCAGGACAGCTAGACCCTGAGCAGACTCAAATGCCCACATATGAAATTTCTTCTTTAAAGAAACCTGTTTTTTCCTGAACAAAGGCCTTGGAGTGACTTCCTGACACTGGGGATGATCTGAACCAACCTGAGTCAACTAATACAGACACTGGCCACAAGACAGTCAGAGCAACGCCTAGGTTGTCTCACCAAACCTCACAGCAGGGGAAAGTTCCTGTGAGAAGCATTATCCTACATTACACACAGCCCAAGCCGCCTCCTCTCATGCCTGGGTCTCTAGAACAGTTCCTGAATCTCAGAGAAGCTCTTTGTGTGCAAGACTGTCCTGGACCAAGCACCTTTAAAACAAGCACCGGACACGTGAACTCCATGTTGTTACACCTCACAGCCCCCTCCCCTCCCCTGGGCTAGTCCTTCAGTTGAACACTTGAAGAATTAGATATTCACCAGTAAGTTGAGAGGCTTGGGGAACTGAACCCAGGACCACATACGTGTAGCAGCTCTACCTCAGGACCACAACCCTGAAATCACTAGTAATTCTTAAGATGTGCTGAGTGCTTTTAATGGATCACCCCTGGACGCAACTCTAAGGTTTTGTTGTTTTGACAGAGGATCTAGACAGCCCAGGTTACTCTCCAATCTCAAATACAGCAGAGGATGACCTTGAATTTCCTGTTCTCCTGCTTCTGCGCCGTGTTGGGATTACAATTGGGTGCTACTACACTTGGTGTTGGGCCTCATGGAGCCTGGGCCTGAGGCCTGGTGGAAATTCCTGAGCCTGACTAAAGTTTGGCGACCTGTCTCTGGCCTGCGAATTCCACATCAGGGTGACTCAGCTTCTGACATCCTGATAAGGAGTAGCCCCTGCCTAGTTACTGCTTTTGTGGTGACCCTTTATTGGCCCTTATACCTCGTCCCCCATCCCTATACTCCCACCACTTCCCCCAACTCTATATACGTGCCTGCCTGATACAATAAAGTGAGATCCTGCTTCGACAAGTCTCCCAGCCTGGTGTGTTTCTCCCGGTGGTGAGGAGGGTCCGGGTCCTCGACACTCATCATCCCGCTCAGCCCCAGGGCCTGCCCAGCTGGTCTGTGCAGCCCCAGCGGAGTCCGAAAAAATGGCTTCTTTGTTTTTGTTTAGGTTTGGGGTGTGTGTGTGTGTGTGTGTGTGTGTGTGTGTGTGTGTGTGTGTGTTGTGTGTGAATGACCATGGAGGCCCAAAGGTGACTTTACGAGTCATCTTGGATTGCTTCTACCTCCTTTTTCTTCCTTTTCCATTTCCACCTAGTGTTTTTAATGTGAGAACTGGCATCCAAACTCAGGTCCTTCTGCTTTTAAGGTAGAGTCTTAACCCCTGATCTATCTCTCCAGCTTAGTTTTCTGTAGCCCAGGCTGATCCGACCTGGAATATACTATAAATCTCAGGGTGCTGCTGGACTCCTGGTAACCCCTTCTTGCCTCAGCTTTTGTCACAGGTATATGTGCCAGCATTGCAGATGTGAACCACTGTTTGGTTCTAAAAACAGTTAACTTAAAAAGGTTTTTAATTTCTTCATGTGAGAAAGGGGGAAGGAGGCGGGAAAGGATGAAGAGGCATGCTCTTGCCATGGTGTGAGCGTGGAGGTCAGAGGACAACCTTAGAAGTCAGTTCTCACCTTCCATCGTGTGGTTTCCAGGGATCACCAAGTTTGCACGCCGGCACTTTATCTGTGGAGCCACCTCACCAGCCCCAGGCTTTTTCTTTCTTTTCTTTTTTTTTTTTTTTTTTTTTTCAGTTTGTTAGCTTGTTTAATTGACTCTCAATTTCACTACCTAAAAAGGGGGAACCAGAAGGAGATGGTGCAAGAAGGGGTTAAAGTACTTGCTGCTATAAGAGGACCAGAGTTTGGGAACCAGACCAGCCAAATCTCTCCCCATCCTAAAGTTCAGGGAAACTTGCGGAAGAGGGGGCGGCAAGATTGTGAGAGCATAAAGATGAGGAGGAGCAACGATAGGCAAGATACTCCACACAAGTTAGGGCCGCAGTAGCCATAATTGGACTTTGCATGACCTGTGCAAGGACTGACATGTCAATGACCCTCCAAGTCTAGCATGGATCACTGGCACTAGGATCCTTAAAGGCAAGGGATTAACAGCCATAATAGTGTTCCTATACTAAAGGGGAGCCCAAGAAAGGACTCTGGGCAATGCCATTGAGTCCTTACACCTCACTAGAGGAGGACTCAGAGGGAAGTTTGGCATTCATACAAAAAGATGCTCCAGGGAATGGGAGAAGGGACGGGGAGGCATTGGAAGTAGGGGAGGGAGGGGGGTGAAAAGAAGGGGAAAAGCAGGGGAGGGTGCAAAGGTGACTGGAGAGGGGTGGAAGGAGGGGACCAGGGTACCTATTAAGCGTGTATGATTGGGGATAAATAAATAAATAGATAAATAATAAATAAATAAATAAATAGGACCAGAGCTTGGATCCCCACAGCCCATGGGGTGTAACAGCTTGTCTGCAATCCAGCCTCAGAAGATGGAGACAGGAGCCCCAGAGCAAGCTGGCTCTGGAAGCCAGCTGTGTCAGCGAGCTCTGAGTGTGATGGCAAGAACCAACCTCAAGAAATGTGGTCGGGGAGTGATGGAGGATGATTCCCAGTATCAGTCTTTGTCTCCTGTACACATGCATACCCTGTGAACACTCACCTCCACACACAGACACGCACACACACACACACACACACACACACACACAGTTCCCCGTGGTAGTATATTCTAGAATTTTGTGCATCTCTTGGTCTCTTAACTCCTCAAAGCTCTAAAAGGCAAGAGCTACGTCTCAGGTCCATGTCAGTGAGGTCTGCAGCCGCTGTGTGAATTCAGCAGTGGGATTCCACCCCGTGGGTGTCTGATCGATGCTGCCCACGTCTGGCTCCTAGGTGTCACACGTCTCATCCAGTGGCTTGAGGGGAGAAGCACAGCGCAGCCAGTGTTTGTGGCGCAGGACTGGAGAACTAGCACCTCATAAACGATGGTGTGGTGCCACATGCCTGTAAGCCCAGCATTAGGGAGGTGGAGGCAGAGAATCAAGAAGTTCAAGGTCGGGGCTGGAGAGGTGGCTCAGGGGTTAAGCCTCTGCCTTGCAGGCAGAAGGTCCTGAGTTCGGATCCCAGATCCCACGTATAGACGCCAGGCAGAAGCGGGGGCAGCCTGCGCTTCTGGTCCTGGTAGGGCGGAGCCTGTGAATCCCCGGGCCGAAGGAGGTGGAGGCGTCCATGGTGGTTCCCGATTTGTCCGTGGTTCTACACACACACATACACACATGCGCGCGCACATACATACGCACACACGCACAATTGAATAAATAATAATAAAAAAATTTAAAAAAAAAGAAGTTCAAGGTCATCTTCAGGCAGTTGAGGGCTAGTCTGGACTAATGTTCAAAAAAAAAAAAAAAGCAGACTTTAAATCTGAGTTCTGGTCAAATTCTCTTGATCTATGGGCATATTCTCTTGGTCAGTCCTCAAAGCAAGAGCCCTGGGCGTGCCCTGGCCTGCTCTGCTGTGGTCTCCATATGCTATTTGTTCAGCTAGGCGTGGTTTCTACATGGCTTTCATTTACACTACAAATGTCATCCGTCCACACCCCGACCAAGGAAAGGGAACAAAGACCGAAAGCAACAATCTAGTGCTTGTTTCAGACACCCTGACCTGGGTTTTCAGTTTCCATCCAATAGAATGCAAATCAGGGGGATGGGGAGGGGGCTGCTGGCAGTGTGGCTGCACGAGGCCCTGGTTTCCATCCTTAGTACTGAAAACAGAAGTCACCTGACAAGTGTCACCTCCAAAAAAAGCAGTGGGACAGCCCAGAGTCCTCTCCATGTCTGTGTAGATAACGCTTTGCAGGACTCTGTGAACGAAGTCTATAGTCACAGGGACCGGGGTTTGAATCCCCCTTCACCTACAGGCTGCTGGGGTGTTCTTTGGTCTAACCTATTGGAATCTCACCTTGATCCTTTGAAAGACATGTAGCTCAAGAGTAGGGCCCAGGAGTACAGGAAGCGTGAGCGCCAGGTACCCATACAGGCGTGGCTCCTGTCCACAGCGCTTAGCTATTGTTCCTAATATTGACTCACTTCACACATCCGGCTGTGTGTTTCTATGTAAATAAAGACGCTTCACCGGCAAAGGGAGCAGAAATAGGGCTTCGTGTTCTTTGCTATTGATTCCCTAAAGCCTTCCCTTCTTCCTCAGGGTGTGTGTGTGTGTGGAGTTTCCAAGAACTTTTAGACATAGAAAATGAATAAACAAGGGAGATTTTAATCTGTTAAAGAAAAAAGAGGAGGGGGAGACAGATCCCCTCTTTCTCAGGAAATCAGGAACAAATCCACTCAAGTATAACTCTACCTCCCTGATGAGTTTCCAACACCAGCTTCCTGTTCCGAGCTGGTAAACAAGGGCCCTTACTGGAAGGGACGCTTCATGGCCTCTGGGATTTCATCAGCTGCTCAGTCTCCCAGAAGAGCCAGTGACATCTGTCAAGTCAGAGGCCAAGGGCAGGCGGCAAGCTGAACATTTCAAGGTCTGCCAGGCCGCTTCCTCTTGAGTTTGTAACTCGAGCAGCGGGCAGCTTTGCCAAGGAGGAAGCGGGGCGTGGTATGCGTGCCTGCCAAGCCAACTGGGGTTTGGAGAGAACACGAGAGGCTGAAGATCAGCTGGGCTCACTGTGAGAGGGGACAGCTATGCCCTCCCAGTCCTGTCCAAGCCCAAAGGCCATGAGCCCCTTTCCACTGCCTTCCAGAGTCCGAGCAGGGTGGGGATGGGGTGGGGTCAGGTGGGGGTAAGGTGCAGAACTGAAGGCCAAAGGTAGAGGTGGGGAGGCTAACTCGCTCCTAAGTTGATTTATTTATTTGCTTATTTAGAGACAAGGTCTTTAGAGTCAAGGCGGTCTGGAATTCTCTGTGTAGCCAAGGCTGCTCTTAAACTCTTGGGTCCACTTTCACCTCCCAAGTTCTGGGATCTTAGGTATGTGGGACCATACCTGGCTTCCTATCTCACTTAAAACAACAACAACAACAATAATAGCAACAACAAAAACTTCCTGCGCTGGCCAGATGGCTACTTGGGTAAAGGCGCTTGAGGTCCATTCCTGAAACCCACAGAGGGAAAGGAAAGAATCAGCTCCAGCAAACTGTCCTCTGACCTATACACATGCACCCATGCCCACCTATACACTCATACACACACACACTCACATAAATACACACACACATGCACACATTCACATAAATACACACACACAAACACACACATGCATACACACACACACTCACATACAGGTACACACACAAAGATACATACATACAGACACACAGAAACACACATACAGAGACACAAATATTTTAAGTGGCTGGGTAAAAAATATTAAGATATTAAGTTTGGGGATGATACCGATGCCTTGAAATTCCAGTTCCCAGAAAGTTGAGGCAGGAGGATTGAGAATTCAAGGCCAGCTTGGGCTTTAAATCCATCTTGGATTACAGAGCTAGATCCACACATACTCTCTCTCAGATCTCTATCATTTATCTAGCTATGTATTTGTGTATCAATCTATCATCTATTTCTATCAGTCCTCTATCTATCTACCTATCATCCATCTCTCAGATATCTGTCTCTCTCTCTCTCTCTCTTTCTATGAAAACTCAAGGGGGCTGGGCATGAGGTTAGGAAAGAAACCAGAGACAAGAGTTAAAGTAAGTATACAGAAGAAGAATCGTCTTACATTCTCTTGGGCACCACGGCAGATGTTCAGGTTTAAATCTGTGATTTTTTTTTTTTTTGTTCAGTTTCAGGTCATTTTTAGCACTGGATGAAACCTGACCTCATGTTCTCTCAGGTGTCAGGTGGCCTCTTGGTGTCTTCAGCAGGAAGAATCACAAAGGGAGGAAAAGGAGAGCTAAATCTTTCCAAACTCCCACACATTCTGCATAGCCCACTCGAGCACTGCCTCCCCCCTGGTTTGGGCCACTTTTTACAATGAGACTGCTCCGAGGCTGACTGGTGACACATGCCAGTGATCTCAGTTCCCCGGGAAGCGCAGCATCACGAATTTAAGTGTCTGGGCTACAGAAGTTCAAGGCCTGGACAAGTGGGTTCAGAACCTTTCTTGGAGAAGTAGAGGGGTTAGTCGGTAGCTCCTCACTAAAAAGAAGACGATGGAGCATTACAAGTTCAAGGCCAGCCTGATGTACAAGCTAGTTTCAAGCCAGCCTGGGCTACACTGAGCTATGTATGGTCTCAAAAGAAAAAAAATTCATATATATTATATTTATTCTATTTTGTTATTTCCTGGGAACCATTTCCGGGTCTCTCTGTCTTCGGAGCTGTTCCATGGAGAGCAGATGAAGCGGCACAGTGCTTGGGATGAAGAGCCGACCCCCAAGCCCGACCCTCTGGCACGGGGTTCTGATTGAGATGCTGGAAAGCTGCTCTCTCTGCAGGCGCCACACAGTCCCAGCTGCCCAGCTCCTGGACACACGGGCATCAGCCCATGTGATTGACAGGCACAGGCACAGCCTGTCAGCGGGACCCAGAGTTTGCACAAGGCAAATGGGCCTCCCTTTCCCGTTGGTTTTTGGGGTGTGTGAAGCACTCAATTAAGATTGGGGGGTCAGCTGGCATGGAACTCAGTGGTGGAGCCTAACCTGTATAGAGCACTGAGAGAAAAATAATTGAAAATAAAGCTTTTCAAAGTCGCTCTCTCTTTCTGTCTGTGTCTACCTCCCTCTTTTTCCTACTCTCTCCTTCTCTCTGTATCTCTTGGTGTATCTCTATCTCTACCTCTGTCTCTCTCTGTTTCTCTATCTCTCTGTATCTCTGTGTCTCTATCTCTCTGTGTCTCTGTCTCTATCTCTCTCTTCTCCTTTCTCTCTCTCTCTCATGCTGAGGATGTGCTCAGGGCCTGGAGCCTGCCACTGAGTCATACCCCCGAAATTCTGAGTAAAACTCAGAATCAATAGACGTCACCCAGCAATCTCAAACAAATCTGATTTTCCAAGACGCTGCTGAAACGCTCTGGTCGAGGTGCCTACTTCATGTCAAGCTGTGCTCTATCTAGGCAGTTGTACCTTGACGGCTCTGAGAAAACCTCACTTCACAGGCGGTTACAACTGCAAGGAACAGGGCCAGCCGGCAGGAGAACACAACAGACCCTAACACGTGGCTGGTTGCTGTACAGAGCAGCCTGCTACACGGTCGAGGTATCTGTATCTGTTCCAAATACCTGCCCACGCCAGCCCTGCGCTAAAGAGCCCAGGGTCCTTTGTGAGTGGGTGCAGTTAGAAACAGATATCCGCTCCAGCTTTTATGTTTTCTTTCTTTCTCTGTTTCTGTGTCTTTCTTTCTTTCTCTGTTTCTGTTTCTCTCTTTCTTTCTTTCTTTGTTTCGGTGTCTTTCGTTCTTTCTTTCTTTTTTTTTCTTTCTTTCTTTCTTTCTTTCTTTCTTTCTTTCTTTCTTTCTTTCTTTCTTTCTTTCTTTCTTTCTTTCTTTCTTTCTTTCTTTCTTTCTTTCTTTCTCTCTCTCTTTCTTTTTCTCTTTCTCTCTCTCTCTTCCTTTGTTCCTTCCTTCTATTCTTCCTTTCTTTTTTATTATTTTTTGATACAGGGTCTCATATAGCTCAGGCTGGCTTTGAACTTACTAGGTAGCAGAGGAACACCTTGAGCATCTGATTCTCCTGCCTCCACTTTCCAAGTGCTAGTATTATAGGGGTATGTCACTATGCCCCCAGCTTTGTTTGCATGCATGCAAAGCGTGTGTGTGTGTGTGTGTGTGTGTGTGTGTGTGTGTGTGTGTGCGCGTGTGTGTGTCTATCAGAGGGCACTGGGAGTCCCTGTGGAGGACCAAGAATGACATCAGGAATCATCCTGGATTGCCTCTTCCTTCTTTTTGCTTTGCTCTAGAATTTCCCAGGCCCTGCCCACTAGGACAGGAAGTGTAGGCCACAGCCTTTCTACCTGTTTTTTTGTTTTTTTGTTTTTTTGTTTTTTTTGTGGGATGTGGGATCTGAACTCAGGACCTTCTGTTTGTGAGGCAGAGTTTTAACCCTTGAGCCATCTCTCTAGCCTGCCCTTTATTTTTTGACTTTGCTCTATACTCCAGGCTGCCCAGGAACTCACTCCGTAGCCCATGTTGGTCTCAGATTCATGGCAAATCTCCTGCCTTGGCTGCCTTAATACTGGGAGTACAGGCACAAATTGCCACACCCAGTTTATTTATTTATTTTCTCATTTTTCATTCATTTGTAGCACTATGTATTAAACCCATGAACTCAAGTATTCTAGGCACAGGATCAATTTTTAAAATATTTTTTAAAGACAGGGTGAGTGTGGGGGTGATTTCACTATGTAGCCTAGGCTAGTCATGGCCTTCTCGATCCTCCAACCTCATCCCAGATTACAAAGCTAGGATTTCAGGTCTTTACTATTTTGCCTATCTGAGGATCACATTCCAAAGTTATAAATCCTACCTCCTTGGTTCCCAGTCCTGACTGTGTCTCACTCTTACCTGCTGAGCAGCTTCCACACCCCGACCCCATATGCCACGAGTCACCCTCCTCTAGCTCTGTTGCAATCACAGCCCTGCCTGGGGCCTGACCATGGCCAGAGTCTGTGTGCTCAGCAAATGTTTGCAGTCCTCTACTGGAAATCTGCTCCAGGTCACACTCCCAGAGAAGATAAGTGGTAACTTGTGACCAGGACCAGCCCACACAGAGTTCAAGCAGACATCTGGTTCCGGGGAAAAGTCACCTGGTGTCCCTCAGTTGGATGGGCTCTGCTCTGTGGGCCTCATCTGCGGTGGCTATGATGAGAGTTTATAGTTATGTTCCTCTTTTTTTTTTTTTTTTTTTTTTTTTTTTTTTTTTTTTTTTCCCGGTGCTGGGGACCGAACCCAGGGCCTCGCGCTTGCTAGGCAAGCGCTCTACCACTGAGCTAAATCCCCAACCCCATGTTCCTCTTTTTAAAGAGACAGGGTTCGGGAAGTGCAAATGTGGTTCGGCTACTAAAGTGCTTGCTTAGCATGCGTGGAGCCCTGATTCGAGCGCCTCATCAACCACATGCGGGTAGATCCCTCCAATTCCAGCAGGTAGAGCAGGAGGACCGGAAGCTCAAGATCATCTTCAAATTCACAATGAGCATGAGGACAACCTGGGAGCACCTGAGTCTTCTCACAAAAAGGTGGAGGTTAATTCAGTAGCTCAACAGATAAAGGCACCACATGTTCATGAACCTGGCCACCTGAATTTGGTCCCCAGAGCCCACATGGTTAAAGGAGAGAAATGACTTCTGAAAGTTGTCCTCTGACCTCTGTGATTGAAGGCCTGCACCTACTGTCTCCCTTTATCACTCTCTCTTAAAGTAAGGGGGAGATAGCTTAGTCAGTAAAGTGCTTGCAGAACAAGACGAAGACTTGAGTTCCATCCCCAACATCCATGGGAAAAGATGGTGATGGGTGTGCTGGCGCGAGTGTGACCTGCGCTGGGGGGCAAGAGACAAATGGATCCCTGGGGCTCCTTGGCAGATAGCCTAGCTTATCTGGTGAACCATGGGTCCTGGTGAGAGAGCCTTCTCAGAACACGTGACAGATGACTTCTGAGAAAGCACACTAAAGTGAACCTCTGGCTACCATCTGTATGTTCACACACATGCACCCAGACACATGTGCACACACACATACATACATGCATATACGTGCATGCATACACACATGCACTCAGACACATGCACACACATGAATACATGCGCACACATACATGCACCCAGAAACACATACATATGTGTGCGCACACATGTACCCAAACACACACATACACACATATGCACACAAACACACATATGCATGCACATACACATAATCATGCACCCCTCCCACACATGCATGCACACACGTGAACATGTAAAAGAAGTGGAGCATGTCTCTGATCCCAGCACTTTCAAAGCTGAGGGAGGAGAATTGTCTCAAGTTCAGATTCAGTCTGGGTTATAGAGAAATCCTGGAGAGAAAGAGAGAGATTTGAGAGAGAGAGAGAGATTACTTAGGCTAGTCACAAACTCCTGAGTTCAAGCAATCTTCCTGTCTCAACTTTCTGAGTAGCCAAACTCCAAGCTAAATGCCACTGCATTTAGCTTCATTTTTTTTTTTTTTTTTTGCCCCTGGTGAGTCTGGGATTGTGGAGGAGCACAAAATGGGACCTGATGTCCTTGGCAGGGTGGACTTCCCTGGCCTCCTGGGGAGCTAGAAAGCTTCTTTGATTTCTTGGACTTGTACATCTTAAGTTGCACTATGGCATTTCATGATCACCACATTTCTAGAGATGGAGGAGCAGAGGCATGGCTGAGAGTGGAAGACTCAGCTTTGCAGATAACCAGGCCTGAACTCCATCTCTGGCCTCGACCAGAGGAAGAAAGCGGGAATCAAATACCAAAAGAGGGAAGAGAGGCGGAGGAACACATAAACCAAGAGGGCTTTGGGAATCCCTTTTGGCTGTGGGTGAACTACTTTTGATGAAAGCAATGATTAACTATTTGGCACACTTTCTCCGTCACGTAATTTACACAATCTCACTTTGGAGACAAGGAAACTGAGTCCCAGAGAGATGAAGCAATTTGTCTAAGGTTACTCAATCAGCTCATGGGGGATTCCTGATTCTTGCCCTGTGTCTCTGTTTCACAAGCCAACTCCCCGCCCCCAGTTTGGGGTGACTGTTCCTAGGAATGGAAAAATGAATAGTCGCCTCCCAAACATCTTCTGGAGTAAATAGAAGGCTTCTTCCTCCTCCAGGCCTGAAGTTTTTCTCTTCTCCTGCTCCCTTTATCCACCAAACCAGGCTTTGATTTATCAACTATTTATCGACTGATTCTGGAACCACATAAATTCTGGGTGTTTTCATGAAAAAAAAATTATGAAAGGCTGAAATTGGGGAGGTGGTTCAGTGGTTAAAGCACAAAATGACCTGAGCTCAGATTCCCAGATCCGAAGTGAAAAATGCTAGGCGGGTGGATGTAGTAACCCACTGTAATTCTAGTCCTGGGAGGAAGAATCTGGGAAGTCCCCCAAAGCAAGCTGGCGAGCCAGACCAGGCCTAATGGCTCTGGGTTTAATCAGAAACCCAGACTCATGACAATAGGTGGAAGAGTAATAGAAAATGATTTCTGATGTCTACCTTGGGCCTCCACATATATGAACATTCACGGGCACACATGCCTGTGTACATACATGCTCCTACACACATGTAAACACACATACAAACATGTATCATGTATAAGCATGCACTCACACACATGTGAAAATGGAAAAAGAAAATAATTTTTTTAAAAAAGGAGGATTAATAAAAAAAAAAATGGTCAGAGCCCCTAGAGCATGCTCAGGAAAGCCAGATCCTTGGTGAACTTCTGATGTCACCTAATGGTGACCCCCATCTTTGAGAAGGTGGACTTGAGTCACTTCAGTCTTTCTGATACATATCATTTAGTGGGATCAATCTCAAAACCTTCTGCCAAAACGCACGTACTATATTCAGCAGTAAGCAAAACCAATGCAGAAACTCGGGTGCTGGTGCACGGCAGGAATCCCAAGCACTCTGGGGAGGCTAAAAAGCAGGAAGGTGAGTTGGAAACTAACCCAGCTTATGCCGTGAGACCCTAAATCCAAGAATGATAAGCCAAACCAAGCCAAGGAAGTTCAAAAAGACCAATGGAGGACCCCACAACAGAAAGAGGACATTAAGAGAAAACTTGGTGAATCCCACTGATATGGTTGGGATAGGAGTTGTCCCCATAGGCTCAGGTGTTTACAACCTTACCAGTTAATGTTTGGAATTCATGGCACCTTTGGGAGGTGGAGTCTTGTTGGAAGAAGGCATGTCACGAGGAACTGGGCTTGAAGTTGGCTAGCTCTGCCCTGCTTCCACAGGTAATCTGCTCCTAAAGTTTGCTGCTCTCTCTCTCTCTCTCTGGCCTCTATGATGATGTATGCGGTGATCTACGCTGCCTCCAGTTTCTGACACCGGCATGCCTTTTCTACCATAATGAACTGTATCTCCCCTCTGGAACCAAAAACCAAATAAATCTCTCTTTCTCCCCTTAAGTTCCTTGACTTTGAGTGTCTCATGGCAGCAGAAAGAGTAACTGTGACACCTACTTAGGGTTCAGTTTACTGAACAGCAAGTCATGTCGACTTCTTAGTTTTTGACAAATAGAACCAAATAATGTCAGCTGCTAATATTAAGGCAAATTGGAGCCTAGTTATAAAGGCTGTGTCGGAATTCTCTGTGTTAGTTTTGCAGCTTGAAATATACACATGTTCATAAATTTTTAATCAACTCATGATAATTGTACCTACTTATGGGACACAGTGTGACATTTGTGTTTGTGTGTATGTGTGTGTGTGTGTGTGTGTGTGTGTAGGTATAGGTGCTGGTGTGTAGGTGTTTATGTGTAGAAAAGGGCACAGTATGTTTCTGTGGAGACCCAAGGTGACTTCAGGAATCATCCTGGATTGCTCTACCTCCTGTTATTTTGCTCTGGGATTTCCCAAGCTCCATCTTCCAGGACCAGAAGTGCAGGCTGCCACTATTTCTACATGGCATTTTTTTTTTAACATGGGATCTGGAATCTGAACTCAGGTCCTTCTGTTTTCAAGGCAAAGGCTTAACCTCTGAGCCATCTCTCCAGCCCCACAGTGTGACATTTTAACATGTGCGTGCTCATGTTAAGTCTCTTCTGAGTACTGAAGGAACCTGTGGTTCCTAAACTCCTTTCAAGTGAGATGCAACTTCCTTACCTTGTTTTTAAGTCTCAGGGCAAAGACTAGCCAGAGACAATAGGCCGCGAGTTCTTTCTTTAAGAGGACGAAACCAAACACCAAACTGTGGCTCCGCGGACTGCTGCAGGCCATTGCCAGCGGAAGAGATGCATGTGACACCTCGAAACAGTCAGATGAGTGCATCCTGTTTGCTGCGCCCTTTCAGTCCCTGAGTGATTGGCTGGGTCAATGACCCACAGCAGTTCCTGGGAGTCAAAGGGGGGCTGAATTTCTTAGAACTCTGGTGCTCACAAGTTGAACCACAGGAAGTATCGAAACTCTTTTCCAGAAGAAGAGGGCAGCCACAGAATGGAGCGTGACCCCCAGGATTTCCTGTCCACACAATCAGCACCCCAACGTTCTGAAACCATTCATCAGAGTCCTTCTGAAAGAACATACCAGTGATGGTGGTGTGTGTGGCCCGGCGACAGAGTGTTTGCTTAGCTTTTGTGAGGTTCCGGGGTCCACCGACAGCTCATAATTAATTAATTAATTAAATGAAAACAAGGCAGGAAAGAAAGACGGAATTCTTGAGAGAGAGAGAGAGAGAAAATTAGAGGGCACTGTGTGTGTTTGTGGAGGCCCAAGGGTAACTTAGGAAATCATCCTGGATTGGTCTACCCACCTGTGCTCTGGGATTTCCTGGAACTTTCTAGATCTTGAAGCGCAGGCCATCACCATTTCCATCTGGTCTTTTCTTTTTTTTTTTTTTTCCCCATGTGGGATCTGGGATCCAAACTCAGCTTCTCCTGCTTGCAAGACAGAGGCTTAACTCAAGACAGAGAAAATTAAGGAGACACAAGAAGGGGAAAAAGCCCGTGACTGTGGGACCTAGTCTGCTTTTCCTGCTGTCTGAGAGTCAAAAACCATGAATACAACGGGCAAAGCCAAGGCCGGCCGCAGAGATGGTGCCTGCTTGTCCCTGAAGACATCGCATCGCTCTCAAGGATGTGTGCGCACTTGGGCCGGGATGTTCCTAACTTTCAGTGTCATCACATGAGCCTTTCTCTCTTATCCCTAAATCTAAACGGTGACTTCATAAAACCTGTACAGGCCTGCGGGGATGGCTCAGTGGTTAAAGCACTTGCCACGCAAGCAAAAGGACCGGAGGTCAGACCCCTAGATTCCATGAGTCATATTCTAGTTGGAGGCCCCAAACCAGGAAAACATCTCCTCAGACTTCCCCACTGACAAAAAACAGGCTACTGAAATGAAACACACACACAAGGACCTGTAGTCCAGCAAACCAAAATGACTTCATCCATTTCTAGAAGGTCATGAAGTCTGATGCAGCCAGCTTAGCTTTTTGCTTCCTTCCTTCCTTCCTTCCTTCCTTCCTTCCTTCCTTCCTTCCTTCCTTCCTTCCTTCCTTCCTTCCTTCCTTCCTTCCTTCCTTCCTTCCTTCCCTCCTTCCTTCCTTCCTTCCTTCCTTCCTTCTTCCCTCTTTCTTCTCTCTCTCTCTCAGAATATCCATGATCTTGTGCACACTTGCAACACCAAGGTGTGAGAAAGACTTTTATTTATTTTTAAATACTTTATTGAGGGGGGGAGGGAGGACACATTCATGGCAAGGCGCGTGGTGGAGGTCAGAGGACAACTCTCAGAAGTCAGTTCTCTCCTTTTACCATGTGTGCTTCTGGGGTTCAAACTCAGGACCCCAGATTTGTGAGCAGATGCTTTGCCCACTGAGCTACCTAGTTGTTTTTTAGTTGTAACAGATGGACTATAACAATTTGAAATTTAAGAGATGGTGATATGCGGGGAAATTGGGACCTTACATAGCACTTTCTGTAAGATTAACATTCACATTTTAGGGGCTGGAGAGGTGGCTCAGGGGTTAAGCCTCTGCCTTGCAGGCAGAAGGTCCCGAGTTCGGATCCTAGACCCCACGTATAGACGCCAGGCGGAAGCAAGGGTGTCCTGCATTTCTGGTCCTGGTAGGGCGGAGCCTGTGAATCCCGGACAGAGTAAACGAGGAGGTGGAGTCGTCCACGGTGGTTCCCAAATCCCGTGGTTCTACACATACATGCACACACATACATACACATATGCGCACACATGCACAATTGAATAAATAATTAAAAAAATTAAAAAAAAATAGTTAAGATTCCCTTTAAAAAAAAATTCACATTTTATTCCAAGAGAGAAACAAGCTTTATGTAGAAACTCGTTCTTTATTCTCTCAGGGGTCATTTAAGAGAGGTCTCTCTACTGTGTTTTGTTTGTTTGTTTGTTTGTTTGTTTGTTTGTTTAAATCAGTCCATCATCTCAACCACTTGGCTACCTTGTTCTATCTTACTGGATCCTAACAGCATCCTGCTATCTAGCCCAGGCTAGCCTTGAACTTGAGATCCTTCTGTTTTAGCCTTCTGAGGGCTGGGGTTACAGGCATGTGTCAGGATAGCTGGCTCTCTTTCTCTCTTTCCTTTTTGATTGTTATGTTCAAGTCACTGGCCTGATGTGGGATCTGGGATCTGCCTTTTAACTCCACCCATGGGACTCTATAAAACTTGACACTAATCAAAAGTACTGTCTTAACAGTGTCATAATCACGGTGTCTGGAAGCTGCAACTCTTGAGCTCTATTCCCCTTCCTCTCCTGAAGATTTCTACATCTACTTAGTTGATAATCAGGGGATACAAGGAGGAGCCAGGATGTGGACCTGTTATGTGATGTCATTATAAAGTCTATTCACTCCAGACAGGGATTCAACAGACAGGCTAAAGTAAGGATTACATCAAAGTCCACGTGGTGGCCAGTGAGTTGATTGATTACAACCCCCCCCCATACTTGTTGACTGCTTTTCTTTGCCATGAATCTTGTTAGTTTCAAGAACTTCTTGAGACTTACGAGTAGCGCCCAAGCACGAGGACCTGGATTCAGAACCCACCCCAGCCATGTAAGAAGCCAGATCTGTCAGCATGCGCCAGTAATCTCAGCCTCGGGGTGGAGAGAAGGATCTGGAGCTTGCTGAGCAGCTAGTCTAACCGAATCAGAGACCCTCAGCTTCAGTAAGACTCTATTCCTCAAAAAATTAAGGCGAGACTTGTAGAACAGCTGTCGTCTTAGATCAGCGGTGACTACTTCCCTCAGAGTCAGAGAAGTTGGGTAATGTGGGGGGGGGGCATTACTGGACCCTCACCTGGGATTCCGGATGCTCCCTTATACGCCTCCCATCCATCTGTATGTACTTCTGCCCCAATCACAAAGGGTCTTCAGCTCTGAGTGAGAGGCTAGAACGTGGCTGGGGAAGGTTAACTGACTGTGGACGCCATCTATACAGCTAGGGGGAGGCTATCATCCATGCTGGCCACGAGGCTTTCTGATGGCGTGTTCCTGTAAGTAACCCTCACCCACGCTCTTATAAATAACACCTGATAAACTCATTGGTTAGCCAAGTTGGAGTTTTGGACAATCGTTTTTTTTAATCTGTGGTTGATTTTCCTATCTGGGGTAAATAGATATTTGTGTGGTATCTCCCCAGAAAAAAAGTTTCACACGGGAAGAATGATAAAGAATGATACTGACATCCACCTCTGGACTTCACCCACATATAGTTGAGTAAACTTTTGGACACATATACACAAGCAAACGAGGAGGGGGCATTTAAGGAAATGGCAGGATACAGGGTAGCAGCGCTAGAATAGACTGAAAGCCATTGATAATCTTAAGCTCTTATTTCTTCCTAGCCATCAGAGTGACGCCATAATGCTGAATGACTCATCTCTTTTCCTAGTATCAGGGAACAGTGTCACGGAGAAGCGCGGTGTCCATGGAAGCCACCTACTTGCACATGCCCCACTCACATAGACCTTCAGCCATGCTATTCACAGGAGATGACAAAGAAGCAGTGTTCAGAGGGCAGGGTGGCAGGTAAGAGTGCCAGCCAAAGCAAGAACTGTGCCGTATGCCATGCGGCAAGAAGCCAGCTCCCTGGTATTTAGAGTCCTTATGCAACCTGGGATGTGGGAGCGGGCATGGCTACTCCGTGAAGCCAGGAGAAGAAACCCCGGCTTCTCCTCACTTCCTGCTGCTGCTTTCCTCAGCCTTGCAGAATGGCTGCTGAACCCTCAATGTTTAGAATGTCGGAAGAGGACAAAGTTCATAGGTCAGAGGTGAAGGACTCCTAGTGAGCCTTCTTCACTAAACAGACCCCCTGGGACCCCATTCTGCATCAGAACTGCCAGGTGCACATCTGCTCCAGCCCTGTTATGCAGCCTTGCTAGTTAGCTGCAAGCCAATCTGGAAGCCGTGAGTTTTCAAGTGAGCTCCTTGAACGAAATGGATTTGTTTTTAATATTTTACTTATTTATTTGACAGAGGAGGGAGGGAGAAAGAATGTTTTCAAGTGAGCTTCTTGAGCAAGATGGATTATTTGGGTTTTTTAAGAACTTCCTTCCTTCCTTCCTTCCTTCCTTCCTTCCTTCCTTCTTTCCTTCCTTCCTTCCTTCCTTCCTTCCTTCTCCCTCCCCCCCCTCTCTCGTGTGTGTCAGAGGGTACTGTGTGTTCCTGTGGAGACCCAAGGGTGACTTTGGGAGTCATTCTGGATCATTCTACTTCTACCTCCTTTTTGCTCACTCTGGGATTTCCCAGGCTCTGCCCACCAAGGTCAGCAGTGTATGCCATCTCCATTTCAGCCAGATGTTTTTTTACATGGGACCTGGGATCTGAACTCGGGACCTTCTGCTTGCGAGACAGAGTCTTAACCCCTGAGCCATCTCTCCAGTCCTATTTGGTTTTTTTCAAACATTTTATTTATGAGAGAGAGAAAGGGAGAGAATCCACACATACCTTGGTGCACAGGTGAACGTCAGAGGACAACTTTCAGAAGTCAGTTCTCTCCATGTACCATATAGGTTCCTGGAATTGAACTCAGGTCTGCAAGCATGCACCTTACCCACTGAGCTAACTCCATGGTCCAGGTGTTTGTTTGTTTAATAAGGAAGGAAAGTAAAACTGATGATCCTAGGCCATTACTATCAAGATAAAAACCATCCTGAGACTGAATTCTGCCTCAAGAGAAGGACACTATGCACAGGTCTTTCAGGGTATCTTAGAAGATGTTCTGTCATCTAGAGCTTAATGCAAACTGGGTATTATGGTGGATTCCTGAGAGCCAGTGCTGGGAGGCCAGGCAAAAGCACTGTGAGTCTAGGGCCTGCTTTGACAATTTTCAGATCTGTCTAAGAGATGCTGTCTCAAAAAAGAGAGGGAAGGACAGAAGGGAAAAAAGAAAGAAAGAGAGAGAGAAAGAGAGGAAGGAAGGAAAGAAAGAGAGAAAGACAAGAAGGAAGGAAGGAGGGAGGGAGGGAGGGAGGGAGGGAAGGAAGGAAGGAAGGAAGGAAGGAAGGAAGGAAGGAAGGAAGGAAGGAAGGAAGGAAGGAAGGAAGGAAGGGAAGAGACGGGGAGAAAGAAAACAAGGAAGGAAGGATGGAAGAGAAATAATGAAAGAGAAGAAACAAAGAAAGAAAAAGAAGAAAGAAAAAAGGGGAAAAGAGAAAAAATATTGCAAGCAGTTCTCATGTATGTGTGGTATGTGTGTGCATGCAGGTACATGCACCTGAGTACACTTGTGTGTGCTTGTGGAGGACCGCATGTGATATTGGGATCATCAATCATTCTTGACCACTCTTCCACCTCATTGCTGTGAGCTGCTCTCTAATTAAACCCGGAGCACATCATTAGTGCCAGTCTGGCTAGCCAGCTTGCTCAGGGGATTCCCAGGCTTTCCCTTACAGGGCTAAAATTACGCCATACCCACCTAGAATTTTTCTTTTGCATGTGTGTGTGTGTGTGTGTGTGTTGCGTGTATGTGGGTATACATGTACGTGAGAAGGCATGTATATAAGAGCACTCTTGAGTGTGTGTGCCTGTGGAGGCCCAAGAATGACACTGGAAACAATCCTGGATTTGCTCTAAGGACTCCCAGACTTTGCCTTCCAAGGATGAAATTAGAGGCCACTGCCATAGCTGCCTAACTTTTTTACATGGAATCTAGGGATCTGAACACAGGTCCTTTTGTTTGTGTGGCATTAAGCCAGTGAGTCGTCTCCTCAACCTATCTTCTTGCTGTATTTCTTGTATCTCCTCCTTTTCCTTAAAATTCTTCCTTCTTTGGGGGTATTTGGGATGGAATTCAGGGGCTTCGCATGTTAAGCAAGCACTCTACTACTGAGTTACCCCCCCAGCCTGTCTGTCCTTCAGCTTCCATTTCATGTAACATCTTTTTATTGCCCTCTATCTTTCTCTGTCTCCTTGCTTATTTTTGCTTTCTTTCTCTCTCCTAACATTTTGGTTCTGTTCTTCTAGTGTAATAAATCTTAAAACATTATGGCTCTCATAGTCACTAAAACAATTTTAGAAAATTATCAACCTCTAACAGAGATTCTTTGCTTGACCAGACCTCAGTCAGATGCCTTCCCCTTCCCCTACGTCTGCGCGAGTGCTTTCTTATGAAAGCCAGCTTCAGCCAGGTGAACCAACAGGTGTTCAGCAGGATCCCCTGCGTGCACGTCTGTCACTCAGCCTCCACCACACCTCCTGGTGATGGCTGGCCAGTTGGCCTGTCTACAGGGAAACATCCCGGAGGGTCGGTTTACCCCTGCGTTTCCTTGTAGTAATTTTCCATTTTCTAGGATCCAGGCTGCTCTTTGGCTGTAAAGTCCCACTTGCCAATGCTGTGTTTGGAATGGAACCCCGTCTTTCAGCTACACCACAGAATCCAGCGAGTGACCCAGACAGTGTAGTTAAGATTCTGAATAAAGCCCAGCTGGCTGCTTCAGCAATAACACCGTTATTGATGCTTTTTCATTTCTTTAAAAAATATTTTATTCATTTAATTAAGAGGGGAAAGAGAGAGAGAGAGAGAGACAGAGAGAGAGACAAAGAGAGAGAGAGAGAGAGAGAGAGAGAGAGAGACTGTGGAGACTGGAGATACAAGTCAATACAAAACATATATATAGTATGTGTGATGTCCTAGGCTTAATCCCTAACAAATAACAAATAAATACATACATTTTTCGTTTCTTTAAAAATATTTTATTCGGGGCTGGAGAGACGGCTCAGGGGTTAAGCCTTCGCCTTGCAAGCTGAAGGTCCTGAGTTCAGATCCCAGATCCCACGTATAGACGCCAGGCGGAAGCGGGGGCGGCCTGCGCTTCTGGTCTTGGTAGGGCGGAGCCTGTGAATCCCGGGGCAGAAGGAGATGGAGGTGTTCATGGTGGTTCGCGAATTTGTCCGTGGTTCTACACACACACATACATACACACGCGCACATACACACGCATATGCACACAGTTGAATTAATAATAATAAAAAAATTAAAAAATTTAAAAAAATATATTTTATTCATTTAATTGTGGGGGGAGAGAGACACACAGAGAGAGAGAGAGAGAGAGAGAGAGAGAGAGAGAGAGAGAGACTGTGGAGGCTTCCAGGAATCAAACTCAGGTTGCTAGGGTTTTAAGCAGGTGCCGTACTCACTGAATATATTGCTGATTCTTTCTTTCTTCCTTCCTCTCTTTCTTTCTTTTCCTTTCTCTTTCCCTCCCTCCTTCCTCCCTTTTTTCCTTCCTTCCTTTTCTTTCTTTCTCTCTCCTTTCCTTCTGCTTCTCTTCCTTCCTTCCTTCTTTCCTTCCTTCCTTCCTTTTCTTCCTTTTCTTTCTTTCTTCCTTCCTTCCTTCCTTCCTTCCTTCCTTCCCCCCCTGCTTTCTTTCTTTCATTTTTTTTTTTTTTTTTTTTTTAGTGTTAGTATGAAGCACAGGCCTCACCAACACTACACAAGTGCTCTACAGCTAAGCTTTATCTCCAGGTTCATGAAGCCATTTCTAATGTAAACGAAAACATGGACATTTAAACAGAAAACTTTCCAGAGCTAGGGATACAAGTCAATATAGAACATATATTTAGTATGTGTGATGTCCTAGGCTTAATCCCTAACAAATAACAAATAAATACATAAATATCTTTAAAGGATTCATTTAAATATACTCAACAAAATCCAAGTACCATAAATGGTAGCTGGTAAATAAAAACCTTATTATAGCACACTTTAAGAAGAGTGGCGAGAGTTGGAGAAACGCTTGCTGCATAGCCATTAGGATCTGAGTTCTGTTTCCCAGCACCCTTGTAAAAAACCAGGTGTGGCAGTGCATGCTTATAGGCTCCATGCTGGGGAGGTGGAGACAGGAAGATTTCAAGAGCTTATCCAACTAACTAGTCTAGACAAATAGGTGTGCTCTAAGTTCAGTGAGAGACCCTGTCTCAAAAAGTAAGTACACCAAACTGCTTTGTAAATACCTGTCATTATATCTGTAGATTGGAAGAGCACTCAGCACTCAGCCTAGAAAGCTTCTAAAAACTGACACAGAAGATCTCAACATCCTGACAGGATGCAGCCTCAGGCAGTGGAAGAGCAGTGAAGTGGACAGTGGCCTCCAGAACGCAGAGTACCGGCGACCCAGCAAGGCTCACCCAGAATCAGACTAACTTAATCTCTCCCCACCCTAAGGCTCAGGGAACTTTGCGAAAGCAGGGGGTAAGATATTAAGAGCCTAAAGGTCTTAGAGGAAGGTCTATGGTTGGACAAGACACTCCATTCAAGACAGGACTACTATATCCAGGAACTCACTGCAGTGAGACTTGTCCTCACCAGACCTGCATAAAGATGGACACACCAACATCCATAGAGAAGTGTAGGCCCAGCTGGAATTGTCAAAAAAAAAAAAAAAAGTTTTATTTATGAGAGAGAGAGAGAGAGAAACACCAATGCCATGGTACATGGGTGGAGGTCAGGGGACAACTTTCAAAGTCAGCTCTTTACTTCTGTCCTGTGGGCTTCTGGGGCCTGAACTCGGATCGCTTGTTGCAAGCAAGCACTTACCTGCCGAACCATCTCACCAGCCACAAATTTGAGGCTTTCTTTTGCTCTTCTCTCCTCTTTCCTTCCTTCTTCCCTCCCTCTCTCCCTCTTAGTTGCCTTCAATTTATTTTTTTGGTTGGTGCTAGGGAATTGGACCTAGGACCCCCAGCTTGCCAGGCAAGCCCTTTACAGCGAGCTTTATCCCCAAGCTTTATGTTTTCTTTTTATGCCTAAGTGGTTTCAATCTCATTGTTTCCCTGGATTTTCTCATACTGCGTTATTCTCTCAGCATAAATAAATTTTGATAAATAAATGACAGAATTCCATGTCTTTTGGAGACTTTCACAAGCTTCCCCGGGGTCTTTCCAGGAGACACTGCAAGGACTACCAGAAGGCAACTGGAGTTGCCTGTTACTGAAGGCAGAAGTTGACGATGGAAGCAGTTGCCTTGTCTTACAGAAGCCTTAATCACCCTCCCCTCTACCAACCCACAGAAACAGTGTGTGCTCCAGACAAGCTGAGCCGGAACAGCTCGGTGTCAAGGAACGATGGCTGACTTCCTTCACCAAATGGAAGAAGATACATGTCAGGAGTCTAGGGTAAAAGAGAAGCTGTTCTGAGAGAGAGGCTTATCAGGAGGTGGACATGCTTTTCATGAGTTCCTGTCCAGGTCAAGGCCCTCCCTACTGAAATGTACTGGAAGAGCTAATCTGACATAATACCACAGAACAATTACTTAATTAAACCCTGCCATCTATATTTCTGGCACCATTCCCAACTGCCAACAACCAGTTCTACCACTCTAAGCACCCAGATATGGGACAGTGCCAGGCACAGAGGAGGAAGCAATGATTGACATGAGGAGGTTTGCTTTGTGCTTCTAAGGAACTTAACGTTCAATAATTTGCTTCCTAAAAGTGAATATATGCCTGTGATTGGTTATTTCTGGTTCCTCCATGTTAATATTTGTGAGCTGAAATTGCTCCCTTGCCTCTGCCTGGAGACTCCACAAACCTCAAGTTACAGCCACCTAACTCACACCCCCACCCCACCCTCAAGGCCAAAGGATGAAGGCTCAACCCTAGTTTTTACCTGAAATAGTTTGCTTTCTCCTCATTAAGAAACATTAATGGCCGGACGAGATGGCTCAACCGGCAAAATCTGGTGGCCTGTGTTTCATCGCCAGAAGCCTACATAGGAAAGGACTGATGGTGAAAATTGTCCTCTGATGTCTATCTTGCATTGCATGTGCATCTCTCTCTCTTTCGTAATTTTTTTTAAGAAATAACGTCAGTGCCAGAGATAATGTTCACTGACAATTTGTCTGGCTTGTCCCCGGCCCTAAATTTAATCCACACTTCCAAAAACAAATTAATAATAATAATAATAATAAACATGGGGCTGGAATTAACAGCAGAGTGGGAAAGTACTAGATTCTCTTCCATCTCCAGCATGACCAAAAAAAAAAAAAAAATCCCATTATCCAAAGATATCATGTGCTAAAACTTGGGGTTTTAAGTAAATTGGTATTTTGTTACTGTTTTCGTCGTCTTGCTTACTTTGATTTTTTTGAGACACGGTCTCATTTTGCAACCCTGGCTGACCCTGGTCTCACAGCTAGCCCAGGCTGACCTCGAACCTGCGGCAATGCTCCGCATCAGCCTCCCAAGTGCTGGGACTGCAGGCGAGGGCCATCATTTCCTAAAGATTCAAATTTTGTGTAATTTTTTCCGGATGCCTTTTCTTTCCTAAACTCAAGGCCGTCTCCATTTCGCACTGCACTCAGGCCGGACGTGGCGCAGGAGACGGAGAGTGGTCAGTCGGGTAAGCTCTGGGCTCGCAGCCCGAGTCTGGCCTTCCCGGTCATTATGTGTCTGCAGCACAGGGTGAGGGGATCGTTTTGGGGGCCTCTGGTCCCCAAGGTCCCGGTGCGACGGCATAGGGAACAGTCGGTGTCCAGGCCCGATCCCCTCTGCGGGGGACAGCGGCTGCCACGCTGGACACCGGCCCCGCCCTCGCTGGGCCCGCCCCCGGACCAATGGGCTCCGACCCCGGCCGCGCGTCACGCGGTGCTGACCAATCGCGGACGGCCACGACCGTAGAAAGGCTGGGCCCAGCGGGGCCGGCAGGGGGCGGCGCGGCCGCTGCGGCGTAGACGCTCTCTGGCCATGGTGGTGGTGGCAGCGGCTCCGGGCGCGGTCGCGGGGCCCCCCAAAATGCTGCTCGTATCGGGCCAGCCCGCCGCCGCGGGAGCCCCGGCCGGCCGGGCGCTGCCGCTCATGGTGCCGGGCCCGAGGGAGGCCAGCCCGGACGCGGCGAGCGGGGGGCCGCCGCAGGCCCGCAAACGGCAGCGCCTCACGCACCTGAGCCCCGAGGAGAAGGCGCTGCGGAGGTGGGCAGCGGCGGGGCCGGGCCGGACCAGGATCGGGGCTCTGCGGGGCGGCCGCCGGCGGGGCGCGGGGCGGGGCAGAAGGGCTGGGTGGGGTCCAGGCTGCCCGGCCGAATTCCTCACTTTCGGCTGGGCGGGTGGGTTCCAGACCCCCTGACTGCGTGACCCCTAGGGTCGCGCGGCCGCTCTGGGCTCTGCAGCGCGGAGCTGAAATGACAGCTGTGCTGCCGGGTCTCGGGTCGCGGCAGGGCTGGCTGGGCAGCACGGCCGGGTCCGGGCGGTGCAGGCGCGGTGCACGCCGAGCATCTCCGCGCCCGCACGTGCGTGTGTCGGTTCTCGTGGTTGGTACTCGTGGGGCAGCCACGCCTGGCCCGGGGTCTCAACGCAGGGACCAGGGCCACCTGCTGCGGGGCTCGTGTCACAGCGCACCTCGGCCTTCACTAGGTGGACTCTGCCCAGGATGGACCCTGTTGGCCAGAGTTGGAATCAGGAAGCTGCGGGGGAGTAAAGATGCGTATGATGCAATCAGGGTGTACTCGGAATGAGCCCCGAGTGGATGGTGTGTGTGCGCGCGCGTGTGCGTGTGTGGGTGGTGTAGCCGGCCTTCAGGCCACACTGACTGACAGACTTGGTCGTTTGATTTTGTCGGGAGGTGGAGCCTGACGCGTGTTCTGCCCCGGCTTTGCCCTGCTAGCTGACTTCAGCGAAAGCACCAGCTGCTTCAGTTTTCAAATAAAAGGCAGCGAAGCTGCAAATGACTCAGTGCCGTGTGTTGCTTCTTCTCTTAGGAAATTAAAAAACAGAGTGGCCGCGCAGACTGCCCGCGACCGCAAGAAAGCCCGCATGAGTGAACTGGAGCGGCAAGTGGTAGATTTGGAAGAAGAGGTAAAACTACCCAAGGCCACCCTGCATCCCTCCAGCACCCTCCTCCTCCTGCCCCCTGCCCTTTAGTGCACAACTCAAGGTGCAAAGAGTTAGAAGCCATAGGAAGGGGTGCAGCTCCTTATGGGTTGAAATGATTTCACCCTCTGGCATTTCCATGCTTTCCACAGGGAGCTGCGGGAAGGAAGGACTGGAAATCATTGTTGAAACTCCAGGTCTCCTGGCCAGGATGAGAGTTCACTGAAGTGACCCATCTAGGGTTCACCTGTTATCTAATATTCAGGACTATTCACATTGTTCTTTTGAACATCTGGAAGAATCACAAGTCACTTCAGTAACAGTTTCTTTTTAAATCTATGTCCTATTATAGTCTACCACAACTTGTATTATTACTTTGCAGTTCCAGTTGTCTTTATTATTTTAAGATGGGTCTGTAGCCCAGGTTAGCCTTAAGTTCATAGTAGTCTTGTCTCGGCCTTTTGAGTACTGGCACCTCAGGCATGAGCCATCTCACAAGGTTTACATTTTTTTAAAGATGGGATTTATAAACAAATCCAAATTAAAGGTGTTACTTCTTCCTGAGGTTTGAGATTCTAGATGTGTGCTGTCACCCCCGGTTCAAATTAATGCTTCTGATTGAACCCCGGGCTTCATGCAGGATAGGCAAGCACTCTACCAACTGAGCTCTACCACTGGTCTGCAGTGGTACTTTTGAAATCAGGTTTTTCCATAATTATGGCCTTGTCTTCTAATATCTACCATGAACAACAGAGTCAGTTTCCCAGCATGAGAAGTCTAATAGAAGTGAAGTTTCATTGGGTATTCTTAATGAAAGGACATTTCAGTAGCTGCATATGAACTTTCTTCCAGAACCAAAAACTTCTGCTAGAAAATCAGCTTTTACGAGAGAAGACTCACGGCCTCGTGATTGAGAACCAGGAGTTAAGACTGCGTTTAGGGATGGATGCCCTGGCTCCTGAGGAGGAGGCGGAGGCAGAAACCAAGGTACATCCTGAGAACTATTTTCAAGTGGCATGAGTAGATCATGTTGACATTCCGGCCCGGATCAAATCACCCTTTGCTTTTCTTCCTTCCTTCTTTTCTGAGAAGGCCTCGTTATATGATCCTAGTTGGCCTTGAGTTTGCATTGACCCTACTGCTTCTGCCTCCCATACTAGGATTTGAGATGTTTCAAGACTTATGCCATGAAGTATATGCTACTAAGCATGGCTGATCAAACGAAAATTGTCTTGCAATTTCCTTTACTTCCCCCAATTCCCATGCAGACACAGTGTTCTTTCTTTAATGGCATCATTTTTTCAAGAGTATAGTGAACCACTAAATCCTCAGACTTATAAAGACACAGGTCTCTGAAAACAAATACTAACAAATACCAACAGATGTATCACATATACTATGTATCAAACAGACTTTGACAATCAGACTTTGTGGGGTGGTTTGTTTGTTTTTTTGAGACTGAGATCTCTTCATGTAACATTGCCTTGAACTCATGATCTTCCCACTTTGGCTTCTCAAGTGCTGGACTTAGACTTACAAGCAGACTGCTCTTCTGGCCTTTTTTTTCTCAGTCACGTCTTCAGTCACTGACTTCAAATTCCCTATGTAATCAAAGATGATCTTTCTGCCTCTGTTCCCAAATACTGGGATTACAGACATTCATGAGTAACTGGCCTTTTCTCTCTCTGGAGAGAGAGAGAGAGTGTGTGTGTGTGTGTGTGTGTGTGTATAGGCAGGTCAAAGGACCAGCTTTGGGAGTTGATTCTCTCCTTCCAGTGTGCTCTAGGGATCACACTCTGGCCATCAGTACCTTTTCCTGCTGAGCCATCTTGCCAACTCCTGGCTTTAACAAGAGCAGCAGCGCTGTCTTGATATGCACTTCCTTGGGGACTACTTGCTCACTTTGCTCTTTCCTTCCAGGGGGATGGAGTGAGGCCGGTGACCGGGTCTGCTGAGTCCGCAGCACTCAGACTACGTGCACCTCTGCAGCAGGTGCAGGCCCAGTTGTCACCACCCCAGCACATCTCCCCATGGATTCTGACAGCATTGACTCTTCAGACTCTGAGGTAGAATCATTTTGCCTTACTATATGACTGGATCAACCCAGCTGTTTGGTGTCTGACATCCCTAATTAGGCAAAAGGAGAGAGAAGCAGCTAGTTTGGGTGGGGTTAGAGGTGATCATCAACTACTTTCTTAGTTCCCAATTACGTAAGTCATGCAGTCGGGATAAGCTCTTCTGATAGGTCCTGTAGTCCTCTTAGCGCATAACAGCCAACTTATTACATTATGAACCTAGTGTTAAGAGTGTTCTTGGTTAACTGCCACTTGCATTAACAGTCATTTACTACTTTGTTTTTACCTCTTGCAGTCTGATATCTTGTTGGGCATTCTGGACAAGTTGGACCCCATCATGTTCTTCAAATGTCCTTCCCCAGAGTCCACCAGTGTCAAGGAACTCCCAGAGGTCCACCCAGAAGGACCAAGTTCCTTACCAGCCTCCCTTTCTCTGTCAGTGGGGACCTCATCAGCCAAGCTGGAAGCCATTAATGAACTCATTCGATTTGACCACGTCTACACCAAGCCTCTAGTCTTAGAGATCCCCTCCGAGACAGAGAGTCAAACTAATGTGGTAGTAAAAATCGAGGAAGCACCTCTCAGCACCCCTGACAGCGACCACCCTGAACTTATTGTCTCAGTGAAGAAAGAACCTTTGGAAGATGACTTAATTCCAGAACTGGGTATCACAAATCTGCTTTCATCCAGCCACTGCCTGAAGCCACCTTCCTGCCTGCTGGATGCTTATAGTGACTGTGGATACGAGGGCTCCCCTTCCCCCTTCAGTGACATGTCCTCTCCGCTTGGTTCCGACCATTCTTGGGAAGATACTTTTACCAATGAACTCTTTCCTCAGCTGATTAGTGTCTAAGGAGTCACCCAATACTGGGCCTTTTCCTACTGCCTAGAGGAGAGCAGAGGCCTGTGCATGTTTCACTGACAAAGTGAATAGAGACTGCACAGTCCTAGAGAATTCCTCAGAAGTATTTTTTTCAAACCTCGTAGAGGACTTCAAGTATTGTGTTTTGATATCCAGAAGTCCAGGCAGGGTATTGAAAGATATTACAATTCAGAACTACAGCTTTTGAGACTTCTTTTATCTCAAAGGCTATGATTGCATTACAATACTTACAGCAAGAGTTATTTGACATGTCTTTTTTTGGTTTTGAGACAAAAAAAGCCCAAGTTGGCCTCAGACCCACTATGTAGCTTAGTCTGGACTTGAACTCCTGATTGTCACCTCCACCTCCCAAGTACTGAAATTATAGGCGTGTACCAACCACTACACCTGATTTATTGCCTGTGTCTTAAAGTGGACATAGAATTTATGTATATCCTTTATCACTTCTCCCCTTTTCTTGATATCCCATGTTTGCCTTTGATTTTAGGTTTGTTTCTACAAGCAGAAAACAAACTGAGGGGTTCTTTTCTCATGTACAACTAAAGTGAGGATCAAGAATCTTTGCAAAATTAGAGGAATTTACTATGTAAATGCTTGATGGGATCTTCTGCTAGTAGAGCTTCTGGAAGGTGCTTTCTTCATTTATTTAAAACTACCCATGCAATTAAAGAGTGCAATGAAACATCCTGGTTCTGTGATTTCTTCTAGGATGGTTCTGTCACTACTTCACTGTTTGCTAGCAAAGTAACTTAGCCAACTAAACCGAGCATCATCAACACCACCTGCTACAATCCCTGTTCTCGGCAGTTATCTGTCTGAAACACCTTCAGCTGACCATTCTTAACAGCTACTGAGAGGCAGAGCTAGAACTCTAACCACTGCTTTTACTGTGTACAATGTTATCAAATTTTTAAAATTTTTTTATTATTTATTCAACTGTGCGCATGTGCATGTGTTCGTGCACGCTCGTGTGTGTGTGTGTGTGTGTGTGTGTGTGTGTGTGTAGAACCACGGACGAATTCGCGAATCACCAAGGACGCCTCCACCTCCTTCTGCCCCGGGATTCACAGGCTCCGCCCTACCAGGACCAGAAGCGCAGGCCGCCCCCGCTTCCGCCTGGCATCTATACGTGGGATCTGGGATCCGAACTCAGGCCCTTCCCGCCTGCAAGGAGGAGGCTTAACCCCTGAGCCACCTCTCCAGCCCAATGTTACCAAATTCTAAGATTCTTTGAATCATTGACAGGGAGTTCTAGATTCAAGCTCCCCGATTTCAATCCTGCCACTTTTGTGCCAGGCAACCATTGGGGGGCATAGAGCATTATGATTAAATTCCTATCTGTGAAGAGGGACAGGACAGTATTTCTGCAGACTAAGAAAAAGACAGGAAAAGTATGTTATATGTGCTTCGTATATGTCAGGCACCCTACCATACGCTCCTACATTAATTTCTATCTCCCACTCCATTTTGGGAAGGTTTCATTCTTTCACAGAATTCTGTCTGATACTTGTCTAAGTTATTTCACAAAAGAATACAGGGCTAGGGGTGCAGCTCAATGACAGAGTGCTTGTCTAGCGTGCATAAGGCCCTATGTTCCATTCTTAGCAAGTTAATCTATACAAGAAAACTATCCTAGAGACAATACAACTCAAAGGCTAGAAGCCATGACATCATCCTGCATGGTACATTTCCCCCTACTTTGGAATCCTAAACAATAGTAAATGATTTCCCCTCATTAGAAATTTCAGCCATATTGGCAGATGAACTCATTCTACACACATTTAGGGTCTAATCTAATTTAACTTAATTTAAACAATTTAAATTAAGACTACTTCCAGGGAGGTCAGAATAATGAACAGAGAAAAAGAGGAAGAGTGCTGGGGAGATGGATCAGGAGTTAAGACTGCCTAACAAGCAGAAAGGCCTGAGTTCAGATCCCCAGATCTCATGTAAAAAACACTGGGCAACAATGGTGGCCCTGGAAAACTCCAGAGCAAAGCAATAACTACACACACACACACACACACACACACACACACACACACACACACACACACACACGAAATTCAGAGAATCCCAACACACACACACACACACACACACACACACACGAAATTCAGAGAATCCCAAATAGAGCCACAGTTTGCAAACACACACAACAAGTTGACTGCATTGCCCAGGTGTGTCCACATGAACACTCAGCAAATCAGGCTAGGATGCAGCCACTGAAGAAAGTTAAAACTCAAGTTTTAATGCTTAGAAAAGCAGAAGCGCTTAGGCTGTTTCTGTGTTGTGAATATGAGGACTGCTGCCAGTTGTTCCATGATGAAAACTATCTCATCTTATTTACTCTGAAAACTTTAGGGCCAAGTATTCTGCAGGCAGATGTAGTTAAGAGATGCTATTTGCCTTCACCATAACAGCACGAACATTTGGATGTCAAAACTTAAGTCACTTACGTGTACCGGAATCACGTCAAAGAGGCAGCTGAACTAACACATAATTTGTGTAGATGGTTTTCATTTCCTGCACAGATGGGTGAAAATTACAACACGCTGCTTTCAACCTTCAGAAAACACCTGGTTTTCAAGGATATTTTTCATATTGAAACACCCAACTGACAGCTTACAACTAAAAATGATTTTTTTCCCACGAAACTAACAGATCCATTAAATGCAAAGGGGCTATCCAATATTCAGATTCAAGGTGTAAGAGAGGCCTGCCTCTTTTTCTATCCAGATGTGCACATGGAGTACACAGATAAAAGTGAGGGCAGAACTGAGGACAGATGCTAACACTGTTACTACACATGTACTACAGTCTGATTGATGTTCATGAAGGAAAAAGATGATTGAAAGTCATCACTTTTGCTGGAGCTTTGTCTGTAATGCCACTGATCCCCTTAGGAACCAGAGAATGCAAAGACTATTTAAATCAAATTGAGATATACACACACTTACATTTTCCTGAATTTCTATTTTATTTTTTAAATTTTGAGAAGGGGCCTTCCTTTCAAGTTGACTGGTCTGTGCTTTCAGGAATCCTGCTTCTCTGCCTGAGTGCATGCATTACCACTCCTGCCTGGAGTTTGTATTATACTCTTTGTCATTTTAGTGAAATCTAAAATGGAATTAGAAGTATTGCTAGGAAACATCTATAAACCACGTGGACCTGGTAAACTGGAGTAGACTACTGAATCGCTACCATCTACTTCAGCTTTAATTTCCAACCCCTGTAAATAAAGTAATTTTTAGCTATGAAACAACAGTATCTCTTGCTTTCTGTGACTGCAATCCCAAGGTAACTCCCCCTGCTGACGAGTCAGGGATCCATTTACTAAAGAGTGACTGTAAATACACGGTCCACACTGCCACCCAGTGATCTGTCAGCTGTTAACAAGAAACCACCGTGATAAATTTTCCTCTCACCCATTGTAAAGGCCCTCCTCTGAGAACCTTACAAACTATGTCCCACCTCACATCTGTGCACTGTGACAATCTACAACAGCAAAGTATGCTGCATGCTATTTACAATGGCAAAAGCAGTCTGCCTATCAGAAATCACCCTTTCAAAATAAATGTAAGTCCTTCACTAATAAGAATACCACTTTAATTGCAATGTGAAAGAAAGCAAAGATGTGTATGTGTATATGTATTTCTTATTTACTTAACAGGAACACAAAAACCTTAAAAAGTTCAAAACATTTGAGAAGTTTTATTGAAAACGATAAAATACAGAAACACCAGATTCTCATTTTTAAGTAAAACTGACAGCATTTTCCAGAGCTTTCCCAGTACTGCACTACTCAACAAAATCAGGTTCCAGATCCAAAATAACAAATGAACCTGCCAGAAAACATTTTCTTTATGATCCCATTCTAGTTGTTTTTCTAAAGTTTACCTATTTCCCTTTTAAAGAATGAGCAGCAGTTTTTTTTTAAACTCATTAATGTCTGAGAGAACTGGATTTACTTTCTTCTTAACAACAAAAATCCACCACATACTCTACTCAAACTCAGAGAAAATATACATTTGTTCATTAAAGCTCACCTGCTTTATTGAGATAACTGCTTGTCCTCACACATTAGCCTACTGAGCCAATGTCTGATCCATGCTGCAAAAACTGAACAAAAGGAAAAAAAAAAAAAACCTGTTAACGCCCTCGGGAAACCTTAAGGCAAAAGCAAAAGCCTTACACTAACTACAAAAAAAACCAAAATGCATGGGCACTGGGGCTGTAGAGAGACGGCTCAGATGAATAAGCACCACAAGGATGAAGATGGTTTCTATACAAACCATGTGCAAGGAGATACAGTTCAAAAAGGAGCATTAAACATTCACTTTCCTGCAGAAATAATGATCACGTCAGATCAGGACTCCTGAGACAAGTTCCTGTTTGGATTTTAGCTAACAGAATCCTCACTCTCTCCTCTAGTTACCAAATATAGCAAAGCCTTGTTTTGCATCTTTGATCAGAGGCCTACCCAGTTCTTACAGAAGCTAATCTTGGTGTCTCAGGTGTTCCTTTGGAAAATTTGCTTCTGCTCTCTCCACTCTAACTCTAGGACTAACGTCATATTCTGGGTAGTCCCTTCATATTTCTGAATTGCACTAAAATCTTTAAGAATGGAGATTCCTTTAAGGCTACAAACTTTATAAGTTGGTCCCATTAAGCAATGATCCCCCCCCAAAGACAGAAGGAATTTTCAAATGACATGAATCAAATGCTTACATATTTTAACAGAATATAGTTTCCATTCATCTCTGACTAGGAGATGAAGAAACTATTAGCTGGTTTCCAACTGATCTCAATACTGGTTTAAAGATTGAATAATTTTATTGTGTAGACATAAATACCTGTTTAAATATTAAACATTAAATCTTTTCCTGACTATCCAGACAGAAATAGAAGAAACAGTCCAGTGAATGGGCCTGTGACTTCTATCCATCTGTACTGAGGGGAGGGATTTCAGCAAGGGCCTCAAAATACCTGGAAACTGGTTTCTAAAAACTCACCTCTACTTGGCATAAACCAGTTTTTCCCCCCTACAAAGAGGGAAGAAATCCAGGAAATGACAAATGAACTTGGGTGATCTACACCACACTCATTTGATCTCAGAGTGAATGTCCTCCAGCAATAAAACAATTGCCATCTCACCTGGCACTACTTGCCTGCGCCACACTGAAGAGCTTTCCTGAGAAATTAAAAAAAAACAACTTTAACCCTGGTTATTCTCAGAGGACCCTTGAGCTGGGTTCAGGTACTCAGGGATCAAGATTTCTTGCTAGCAGGAAGCTATTTTCCACTAATTTTCAGGCTTACTGCTCAATGGCTTAAGCCCACACAAACCAGTTATTTCAGTGAATCTTAAAAGTCTCTTGCCCTTATACTCTCAGTTCATAATTTTCAAAAACTAATATTAAAAAACTCAACTCACTAATACAAGCACAGCCTTTCCCTTTTTCAATGTTATAAGTGATCGATGCTGGGCTTGGCTGATATACTGCTTCCTTAGGATTGAGATTCTTCTCCCACAGGCAATTTGCAGATAGTTCATTCAGTTGTCAATATTACTGAATAATTACAGAAGGGAAATCAACAGCTATTTTGAATTTACAACTCTCACAGAAGTTTCATTGCTCTATGTTAAGTTCCAACAAGAGGCTTAAGCTACTGTTTTCTTCCTTTCTGTTGCCCAACCACATATAGTTATATACAAACAACTCAAAGCTTCAGATTTGGCTGTGACTCAAATGTGAAGGTACAGGGACAGGAGCATCCCTTTCTTAAGTATCACAAGAATGCTCTCCAGGTGTGTGAGTGACAGGCAATATGATAGATAATTTTAAGTCACTCTTACACATAACAACTTCTATAATTATCTTTAAAGAGACTGTAACATTTCTCAAATAAGCCTGCTAGAAAACTGTTTTCCCTTGAGATACGCTTCCTTGGCAAATAGTTGAACTTGATAAATGGCTACCCAAAGTGAGAGTCCCATCCCAAATCACAGGTAGAGGTTTCACCCGTTTCATAAAACTTTCAAGTCCCTATACTATGCAGGCAGGCTCGTTACTAATAGGAGCCCTCTAAACTTGATAAGTTTAGTGTAGAAAGTGGCTTCTAGAGTTCCATCTCTTCATCTGTGCTAGCAGCTGTACCCAGACTACTATAAAGAGGCATCTCTGTTTGCCGAGGTTCCAAGAACAGTTCAGTTCTCTGTGAGAAGGTAGTACCAGCAGCTGCATGCTTTGTCTGGTTTTCCTCCATGTAGTCCTTAGCATTAGAAGATGGCTTTGGCTTATCAGAAAGGAGTTCAGGGAGAGGTTTCCAGAGCACAAGCTCCATGGAAGGACGGCTCCTAAGAAATAAAATACAGAACTCTATCAAAAAGTTTAGGAAATAAAATGAAGACTATATGTTGAAAAACTAAGGTTTGATAATTAACAGCTTACAGGTTAAGAATTAATTCTGGGCTGGAAAGCTGGCTCAGGGGTTGGGGTTAAGACTCTGCCTTACAACAGAAGGTACTGAGTTTGGATCCCAGGTCCCATATAAAAATGCCAGGTGGAAATGGCAGGGGCCTGTACCTCTGACTCTGGTGGGCAGAGCATGGCAAATCCCAGAGCGAAGCAAAATTGAGGTAGAAACAATCCAGGGTGATTAGTCACCCTCTGTTCTCCACAGGGACACACATACATGCACATAAATAAATAAAACAATACACAAAAAAACTGAGATGTTCAAACAAACAATTTAACAAAAGGGCTAGAGAGATGGCTCAGCTGTTGAGACTACTACAAAAGCAGAAGGACTTGAGTTCACATTTCTGGTCCCATGTAAAAAAAGGCAAGAGGAAATGGCAGTGGCCTGAACTTCTGGCCCTGATGAGCGGAGCCTGGGAAATTCCAGAGTGGAAACAAAAAGGAAGCAATCCAGGATAACTACTGAAGTTACCCTTGGTCCTCCACAGGGATACACAGTGCCCTCTGATACAAGTTCCACATATATACTGTAGCAAATGTGCTCCACCACATACACTAAAAGGACATTCAAATATATTAAATTTTATAACTCTATAGTTTTTTCTTTGAAATACTGAAGATCAAACTCAGGCACTCACACATGTAAACATTCTATCAGTCCTACATGTAGTTTTACCAAATCAACCAATTAGCTGTAACGATATTCCAAATAACAATAACATAAACACTCAATGTGAAACATAAGGCCCTTGATTTAAGTTAATGCTATAATGGGGGAGGGATGGGAAACAGAATCTAGGGATTTGCATATGGTAGAAAATTATTATAACCCTGAACTATACCCAGCCATGGACACATATATTCATATTTTGTAAGTAGTGATGCCTGACTGCAGGTTTGGTCTTTTGCTTATTTTACCTTGTGAAGGCTTGGTAATTGTTCTACCACTTCCTTACATCCCTTACCCTGTGGGTGACTATCATATATTAAATCATTGTAAATGGAAATGAAACACTAGACCAACATATCCAATGACCTTGAATGCCTTTTGCTTTGTTGTAAAGTATAATGCTTTGCAGTCAAACCAAAATGATTATGCCACATATACATAACCCTGTATCTTCCCTAACTCTAGCTGGGAATGCTACTTCATGCCGGTAATTGCAGTACTTGGGAGGGAGAGGAGAGGGAGAGGGTCAGGAGTTCTAGGACACACTAGGTTACCCAGGCCCTATCTAGAAGGGGGTGGGGGAAAGCGCCTAACAAAACAAACTCAGCCTCAGCCTTGGGACAGTGAAAAGTCTCAGGAACCAGAAGCAATTAAACTAAAGTACAACGAAGAACAACCTCAAAGGCTCCCTACTGGAAAACCATCAAGAGTGGCAAGTACTTTTTCAAGCTGTCGGGCAGTGTGATCTGCTTACATCTGGCTACACTATTTATCCACCCTGAGGGCTACACAGTTAATAATAAACTCAAGCCTGGGCAGGCTGCAAAGTTCTGTGATCTAACACCAAGTAGTATTAAAGCTCTGCACACAATTTACTTCCACTCTGTCCAAAAGCAGTAGGTCCCCATTGTCTTGACACCCACCACTTGGGATCAATGTTCCAGGAAACTCCTTCAGCTATCTGACCTTTATCATTAAGTACCAAGTCTAAAGTCTCTTCTAGGCATGTTCCACTTGCCTAGTTATTTTGCACAACACATAAGGAGTACCTGAGATCTTCTTTGCTCAGAGACTTCACTTTTGCTGTTGGATCTTTGTGTTACCATTTGTTTCTTCCCTCGTCCTCTTGTAACTCCTACAGATGTCAGCCTGATCTCTCCCATGCTGCTTCCGTGTTTCTACTTTGACACAGTAAACCAGCTCCCTGACAACTGGGCTTACCAGACTGTGGGCTCATTTTTCATTTGCTTTTCTCTTCTCTCTCTCTCTCTCTCTTTCTCTCTTACCTTTTATGGTACATGATGCTTACTGCCTGTGAGAGGCAAATGCTCTACTTATGGCCAAATACCCAGCTCACCCCCACTCCCCTTTTTTGATACAAGGTGTCAGTACAGGGGTCAGAAAGATGGCTTAAGGGTTAAGACTCTGTCTTAAAAGACCTCAGGACATAGCTCAGGTTGATGAGCAATCCCTGATCTTTCTGGCTTCAGTCTCCTTAGTGATGGAATTACAGGCTATGTGACTATGCCCAGCTTAAACTGTTGTTGTTTTGTTTTTGAGACAAGATCTCATTATGTACCCCTGGCTAGCCTGAGATTCCTACTTCTGCCTTCCAAGTGCTGGAATGAGAGGAGTAAGCACCATGCACAACTAAATAGGCCAGAAGCTGAGGCAGGGAGATTACGAAGAATGTGAAGCTAGCTGGGGCTACACAGTAACATGCCATCTCCAAACACAACAAGAGCAAACCAACTCTGCCACAGATCATGAAAAACTATGCTATGAGCCAAGGATATGAGTGTTGGTTTGTGATATCACCCTTGATTCTCCAAAGGCACACACAGTGCCCCTGATAGCCACAGCACACATACATAGGCAAAATAAATAAAATTTAACTAAAAACAAAACAAAAAAAAGAACTTCTGAAGAACCACAGACTAAACAGAAGAATTGCACTTTTTAAACTCCTGCTTACACAGTCATTACACCCGTGTCAAATACTGAAGGTCCTGTGCATTCACTTGCCTGATGAGGCGGGGAAGAGCTGCCTAAGGGAGGACTCCCCTCCAAGATCAAAATGGAAATGTCATATGCCAGAACTTACATAGATTCAATCATCTTCTTGGTGAAAACTTCATCCAATTCCCTCTTCAAACCTGTTTTCATGGTATCAGAAAGAACAAGACTGGGAAGGTGGTTAACATTTCTGTCAGTTTCAACTTCTTCATCTTCGTCAATTATCCTGAAGGAAGCAGAAGCAGAGAAAAAAAAAAGTCAAGCAATTTCATGTTCTTGTAGTTAGTAAATGAACAAATTTGAAAAGTGAGATGGTTTTGATGGGCAGCAGGTGCTACTGCTAGAGAACACAGACGACTGCACCTCAGTGAAAACGATCCAGGGACCTACGAGCCCCACCCGGGTGAAAAGCGCACATTTGAACTGCTCAGCCTTTCATTCAACGGAATAGTTTTACAATGTAGTCAGATTTGAAGAATGAGTTCCGGAGAACTCTTACAAGCCAAAGGTCAACATTCACAGAGTGCTGGTGAAAATGTTCAGTGCAGCTCTGAAAGAACTCACTTTAGCATTTGCTTAGCGTCCACTTTTAACGCCGGGATTTTTAGATGGAGGATGAGGATGGAAGTGTCATCCAAAAATGAATCTAGTTAGCTCAGGAGAGAGAGAAGGTATGTACAAACACAGCAAGCCGCCCACACGCTACCCAGTTACCTGTCCTCAATCTCCTGCAGCCTCCTTCTAGCAACTTCACACTGTGGTTCTCCAGTTGTCTGATCCATTTCTTCACACACAGCATCTAATATGCCAGGTGTAGAAAGGTCACTGGAACATGGGTTTACTCCATGCCCCTCTATATCCTGGTGCGTACACAGAATCCATTCATTAGCAACAGCACTGAGCTCTGCTTCAGTCAGTCGTTTCTTTCTTACTGGGCACCTAGAAAAAGAAAGGTAGGAGGAACTATGGAGGAAATTTAATAACCCCCATCTGATAAAGATTAAGCAAATTCTTTAAAAATGTTTTACATGCATTCATCCTGTAGACCCTCAGGTAGGGATGTCAGAGGACAACTTGCAGGTGTTGATTTTCTCCTCTACCATATGTGTTTAAGGGATCAAGTCAGGTTGTCCAGCTTAGTGGCAAGCATCTTTGCTCACTAAGCTATATTCTGCCCATTAAAAGCTTTTAATCTTTTTTAAATAAAAGTTTTGAATGTAATATTGTAGCTTTTCAACAGTGTGACTTTAAGACAGAAAACCATGCTTTTTCTTCTTACTGTTACAACCTCCCTGACATTCTTTTTTGTGTGTGTGTATTCATGTGTACTAGAAGACACTTGAGTGTGTGCGCCAGTGGAGGCCCAAGGGTGACACTCAGGAATTACCCTGGTGGATTGCTTCTACATTCTTACTGCTTTGCTTTGGAGTTTCCCAGTTTTTGCCTTCCAAAGTCAAGTTTGCAGGCCCTCATCTTTTTTCTACCCAGCATTTTGAGGAGGGATCTCTAAATTGAGCTCAAGTCCTTTTGCATGTTGCTCAGAGGGTTTAACTGTTGAGCAACCTGGCAACATTATTTTTACCAACTTATGTAGCACCTTCAAGGCTTTACTTTTTTGTATTAAAAATACCCAATATCAGAACTTAAAATTCATGACTTTTACATGTTTGGCTCTGGAAAGATCAAGTGGGAAGCAAAGAAACCAAAAATACTCAAGCAACCATTCTGCACCAGACAACTTGTCACACTGCTGCCGTCCCCACAAACACATGGGAAGGTGGTCTAGGAGTCATCCCAGTGTGTATCAAGCACTCCAAGAACAGGTGATCTTCAGTAATAAACAGCTTGATTTCTACCAAAATGTGACAAACCAACCACCACTGAGCTCTCTGTACCTGATTTACTTCACTCCTACAGTGTAACAATCTGTTTCTACTCCCTAGACAAATTCAAGTTTCAGACACACCTTGGAATTCATCAAATCCAGCTTCCTTCTTTTGAAGATTTGGCTCTAGAAATATTAAACTGTCCCCTCCAACATGGCAGTCAAGTAGTAAGTTGTATGCTGGGGACTAAGAGCTCCTGAATTCACCCTCTAAGCCAAGTTCACTATCTTCCTTGCTTCCTAACCCTTCCATATACTGATACCTTTAAGCACTATGGCATGCCCAGTGTTTGCTAAGAACTATATGATGTAAGAACAATAGCTGTTCCATTTAAATATTTAGACCATAAGAGTTCACTAATTTGGCTATACTAGCTGGCTGGCAAGCCCCAGGGATCTTCCTCCCCAGCACTGCCATCACTAGCATGCCACTATGCTGAACTTGGCAACCACTTTACTAAATGAGCCCTTTCCCCAGCCTTTATTTTTCTTCCTTCTTTTTTTTAAAACAAGGGTTAAAAAAAACCTCAAGTCCTCACGCTTCCAAGGTAATATTTCTTTAGGAAAATCTTTCACTCCTTTTTTCTACTGAATTGCCTGTGTATGCCATGCAGTTTTTCAATTATTAGTTATAGAGCAGTCGGAAATTTAGAAATACAGTACCTATGAGAAAATGAAGAAACAGGCATTGCTATTGGGTTTTTTGGTTTTTGAGACAAGGCTTCAACCTACAGCCCAGACCTGCTTCAAACTCTCAATCTTAGGCTAGCAACATGGTTCTGTGGGTAAAGGTGATTGTGCTAACCTTGTGACTTGAGTTTGATCCCAAAAGCCCACATGGTAAGAGAAGAGAACCAACTTCCAAAAGTTGTCCTATGCCTCCACATGCGTGCGTGGCATGGACACACTTGCTAGCTCACACTCACTCGCTCTCCCTCCCTCCCTTTCCTCCTCAAATAAATACAGTACTAAAACAAAGCAGACAAGCAAAAACTTCTCCTACCTCAGTCTCCCATGTAATGGGATGAGAGTGCTAGAATTACAGGCATGTTGCTATTATTCCCTGACACACAGTGACGCTTGTAATAGAAGTATAAACTAGCAACAACTCTTGTTCAAAATTTAAATTGCACCTACTTTAAGATCCAGTAGTTTCACATGAAGAAATCCATTCATCTAGTTGCAAACACATAAAGAACTTCAAAAGAAAGATCATGGCAGACTTGTTCGTAATTGTCAAGAGATTAGAAATAATTTAGAAAATTATCAATAGAGTCTACCTGGTCTGAATAGCAAGTCCCAGGCCAGTGAGGGATGCATAGTGAGAGTATCAGGAAAGAAAACCATTAGGAGGAGTTCTACAAAGAATAGCATCCAACTGTGGCTGGGTTTTTTTTGGTACTGGGATCTACTTAACTGTTTGCAAAAAATTTAGTCAAATCAGCCACATAGTTCAAGCAGATCTAAAATAATCTAGTAAATATGTATTCAATCCCTACAGTCCACATGGTGGAAGAAGAGAATCAATGTCCAAAAGTTGTGTGTCTGATTCCACAAAAATCACCTGAAAAATTACATGCTCTCTCTCTAAAAATATATTTTTACTTTTTTTTTTAAAATAAGGCAATTCTCTATATGCTCATTTGGATTAAGCTACAGGAGAATAAAATTGAAGCAAGAACAAACCCCCAATGCAATGCAACAAACCCCCAATGCAATGCAACAAACCCCCAATGCAATGCCCTGTGAACAATTATCTTAGTGAAATGGGAAAGACCAAAAGCATATACAATCATACACTTGTCAGTTTGGTAGTTATCTTAAAAACAAAACAAAACAAAACAAAAACAAGGCTACCTCTGGGGAGAACACTCTTTTCAATATGTTATCTTTAGATTTTTTTTTTTTACTTTGTATCCATACTAGTAGAGTTTAAAACTTAAAACATTACAATTAGTTATAGAGTGAGTTTTCCTATTTTTCCCAGTTACCTTCATTCACTAAAAGGCAAACAAGATGACTAGTTCCTTAGTGCCTGCCTCCAGAGACCCGTTCTCACTCTTCCACTTAGCACAGCTTTAGGACATACTATTAACAGTGATCACGTGGTTCCTAAAGAGACACAAAACTTACTCATCGTCTTCCGCCTCGCGCTTGTGTTTCTTCCTACACTGAGTGGAAGCACTGTCAATCCAAACAGAAACAAGTGAGCCACTGGACGCACGGACTTGAGCGCAGGCGTTCAGCATCCCCCTCCTCCTTCCACCAGCCCAGTAGTCTTTAATCCTTCCCTGGTTCAGAGTGATGGGCACGTGCCACAAGTCAGGGAAATGGGCCCGGGGGGGTGCGGGGGGAGCGAGGGGGTCCCCCGACAGTAACCCGGAGGGGTCATTTTTGTCTAGGTCACGGGAGGCAGGTGGGCGAGGCCGCCGCAGGGAATACACTCCCGGTCCTCTGGCCAGGCTCCCACGAGCGGTCCTGGTTTCCACGCGGAAACCCAGGGGAGCCGAAAGTTGTCCGGGTCACCGCATCGCGGTCTGCAGAGGAGCGGGGAGCACTCCGAGGGGGACCCCTTGGGGCACCGGCAGCTCGGGACCCACGCGGCACGGAGACTCTCCGGGCTTGGGACCCACAGGGCACGGAGACCCTTTAGGGGCACGCGAATCCTGGGAACTCGGGATCCACGGAACAACGGGGATCCTCGGAACTTGGGACCCACGGGGTACGCAGATCATCGGAACTAGGGACCCACGGGGCACGGGAACCCTAGGGACGCGCGAACCTCGGGGCACCGGGATCCTTGGGCTCTGGTCGCCCGCATTCTCGTGGAGACAGTGTGCCTCGGGGGGATGCAGCCGCCCGAAGAGATCGGAACGCGGCTCCCGCGGTGCGGACCGAGAATTTACGGTTAACGTCTCCGGGCCCGCCCGCCCGCCCTTTTCCCGCCGGGTGCTCACCGTCCGCGCGCCTCTCTCCCGCCTGGATTGCTCAGGGAGGCACGGGGACCCCGCGGGGCCGGCTCGGCGCCGACGACTCCCGGAGGGAAGGCCCGGCCGGGGAAGGCCGGGGGCGAGGGCAGGAAGTCCGAGGTGCCGCTAAGAGGGAGGCCGCTGAAGGGCTGACCGAGCGCGGCCATGGCTGACGAGACAAGGATGCACTCGCGACCCCAGCCGCCCGCGTCCCCGGGCCCGGCAGCTGCGGCCACAGCGACCGGCGACAGGAGCCCGCCTCCGAGCCCGCGGCGACCCCACGTCACGCCTTCTAGAACCCTCCACCCTGGGCCGCCCAAGAGCACGTCGGGATTTGTTGTGTGTGGAGCCGGCCTCTGCCGCGAAGGATGCCGGGAGTTGTAGTCCTTGCAGACTACGAACAAGATGGCTGACCCGAGTGCGTTTGCAAGGCTTGAGGCTTGTGGGTTTCGAGGATGGTGTTGAGGTTTGAATCCCATGTAGAACCTGAGTTGGACGTGCTGTTGTATGCCTGTAACCAAGTTGAGGGTAACAGGTTCTGGACCTCAAAGCCAACCTGAGCTGTATGAATACACTCCCTGTCTCAAAGAAGAAAAGAAAAGCTTCTAGAACTCTGTATGTCAATACACCTCACTAGTGAAGAGAGATAACTGTGCTTGTCTTCATAGGACTGATGTAAATGAATTATCAGTGGTCTGGTACTTAGCACCACTAAAATAGATATACTGTCTCTACTTAAAGTTCTTAGGATCCTGCCTAACATAACACACATGCTTTAAATATTACTCTTTAGTTCTGTGTTTTAAGAGTCTTTTTAATTTGTGTGTGTGTGTGTGTGTGTGTATTAAAGAGCACTGTGTGTACCAGTAGAGGCCCAAGATGACTTCAGAAATCATGCTGGATTGATTTACCTCCTTATTGCTTCATTCTGATATTTCCCAAACTCTGCCTTCCAGGCCCATCTGCCTAGTGTTTTAGGTGGGATCGGGGACACAACTCATCCTGCTTTGGGGCACAGGTTTAACTGCTGAGCCATCTCTCCAGCCCTCATTCTATGTTTTAAAATAAAGGAAATTGTTGATGTTTGGAAGATTACTAACAACTGTTAGAACCTGAAGTCACAGGGTGTTCAGGCCACACCCATCAGCAACTGCCTGTCTCTTTTCAATACAGCTGATTCTGTATATAGACCACAGGTTACCGAGGCTCCAAACTATCAGGGGCTACTGATGGTATACTTAGTATGATACATACACATTAATTGAAAGAGTTCTTCCCTTCTACTTCCCCCACATCCTCTTGATCACAGCTCCTTCCTTGAAATCCAAGAACTCCTCATCAATCACAAGGCATAGAACTGCCCCTCTTCTGAAACCTGTAAGAAGGTTCGCTTTACTCTTCTGTGACAGAAACAATCCACTCAACTTGACATTTGAGGGCTGAGTCTTTAAGATCATGTGTAAGGAATTTTTTCATTAATTCCCCCCAACAAGCCTGTGGGAGATGATCTAATTGATATGGGGAAGGGCCCAGGAATCACTCCCTGGCCTAGATACGGAACCAGACCTTAAAACCAGAGACCCCCCCACCTGAAAAATCTCAGCCAGAGATTCCATCTTAAAGTCAGATCCCACCCTAAAGCCAGAGATCCCAGGATAAACCTGTTAATTTCATAACTGGTCAAATCCAAAATCCCTTCTCCCCACACTCCAGCTATAAAAGCCGGGACCCCTGGCTTCAGTGAACAGCTGTTTCCACCTAGACGCTGCTCCCTTGCTGGAATAAACTTCAGTCTATGTGGATGAAGCTTGGGCTGATGTACTATCTCCCACCCCTGCCCCTCTTCTTTCATCTTTCTTCCTGTTTTTCTTTTTTTTAATTTTTTTATTATTATTTATTCAATTGTGCGTGTATGCATGTGTGCGCGTGTGTGTATGTATGTGCATGTGTGTGTGTGTGTAGAACCACGGACGAATTCGGGAACCACCATGGACCACCTCTACCACCTCCTTGTTTATTCTGCCCAGGGATTCACAGGCTCTGCCCTACCAGGACCAGAAACGCAGGCCGCTCCTGCTTCCACCTGGTGTCTATACGTGGAGTCTAGGATCTGAACCCAGGACCCTCCACCTGCAAGGCAGAGGCTTAACCCCTGAGCTATCTCTCCAGCCCCTCTTCCTGTTTTTCTAACACAGGTAGTTAAAAGGAGAGAGCTGATTTGGTATTTTGGCATATTTTGATATACTTTGGAATACTCTAACATGTAGGCATATTGACAAGCAAGAAAGCCTGTCCCTCTTAGGAATTCCCATGGAGATGATGGGGTCAGCGTTAGGTCAGTAGGAGAAAGGAATCAAGCGGCTCTAACAATATATAAGGTCGACGTGGAGAAACTAACACAGGAAAGAGACTTAAGAAATACACATTTGGGGGCTAAAGAGATGGTTCAGGGGTTAAGATTTTGCCTCACAAGCAGAAGGACCTGAGTGTGGATCATAGATTCCATGTAAAAATGCTGGGTGAAAAAGTGGCAGCCTGCAATTGCTATTCTGGAAGGCAGAGCCTGGGAAATTGCAGAGCAAAGGAAATAGGTAGAACAATCCAGAATGATGCCCCAAATCACCCTTGGTCCTCCACAGGGACACACAGTGTTCTCTGATGCCCACGCACAAACACACACAGACACCCACAAAGAAAAAAGAGAAATACAAATTTTGTACTAGAGAAATGATGTGAGGGTTTATCCTTTGCTCCTTCACTTTACAAACAAAAGGGCCTGTGTTCAGATTCTTGATTCTATGTTAAAAAAAAAAAAAAAAAAAAAGACAACTAATGGAAATGGTGGTAACACTTCTGGTCCTAGAAGGCTCAGCTTTGAAAATCCCAGTAAGGACATAGAGCAATAAGACATAGAGCAATCCAGGATGATTCCTGATGTCACTCTTGGGCCTACACTGGAACACACAGTGTCCTCTTCTACACTCACATGCACTTTACACACATGTACCTACATACATGAAAAGAAAGGAAAGAAAAGGAAGGAAGGAAGGAAGGAAGGAAAGAAGAAAGGAAGGAAGGAAGGAAGGAAGGAAGGAAGGAAAGAAAAGAATTTATTATAGCTAAGGGCCTGGTGGTCAAAGAAACCATAGGTTAGCCTTAAGATGGGAGACCATTGGAACAAAACTGATAGCTTCAAGTCAGAGAGGATAAGAAGATAGTGACTATGGAAAGAGCTTTGGGGAGGATTTCTGAAAAAAAGAGCCTGACTAGACAGAAATCTGCAGAGCCCCTGGGGGAGAGTGGGGGAGATGACTAGTTGTCTTTTATAGCCTCCAGACATTGCTAAGGAGTTGCCAGGGAAGTAGGGGAATGGGAGGGAAAGAACGGCATGGAAAAAACAGGCCTTTCTCAAGGCTTCTAGGGCCTTTTGGTACTGAAACACAAGAGGGGCTTCCACTGAAAGGGATTACCCTTTGGGGTTCTTCTTCCTTGCTGTTGTTTTCTCCACACCCAACACCCGTCTCTTTTCTTCACTGATAAGTCTTTTGGATTCTCCCTGAAGTCTACTCTGTCCAGTTGTTGAAACCAGTAATGGACCACAGTTTCCCTGCCCCAACACACACACACACACACACACACACACACACACACACACACACACACACGGTCAGATTTCCTTGTTCTAAACCAGGGGAGTCCAAGGCATGTTTGTTGCTCAACTCAGTTGATTGCCTGTGACATTTGTCACTCAGAGACAGTTGAAGGAGCCCTGGGATGCTGCCTTCCTTTGTCCCTCTCCACCAGACCCACTTAACCCACCAAAAACCTCATAATGAATATCTTCGATCTCAAAATTCTTTTTTTTTTTTCGATCTCAAAATTCTTTTTTTTTTTTTTTTCGATCTCAAAATTCTTAAAGACTTGGGCAACTTCAATGCCAAGTGGTTAGAAGCTTCCCCTTTGCTACTTGAAGAATGTGCCTTCCTCTGCCAGTTGTATGCTGCTTTCCAAACCTGGTTATTAAGAGTTTCTTCCTCCAAGAGAAACTTTGTTCTCTGGCTGGCCAGAGAGCTGCTGAGACTTTTTCCAGAGATGACGGACTGGCTGCCAGCACATCTTTCCTTCCTAGCTGGAACTCATGCTTTGATTCAGGAACGTGAAGCTTCTGAAGCTGAGGAAGTGAGGATTAAGGCATGAGTCTAGTGAAAAGTCAGATAGGAACTCATGGAATCCAGATGTGGAATCTGGTGAGGGGTAAGGAGAGCCAAAGATGGCTATGGCGTCAGGGTTACTTACACACCTAGGCAAGCCCAGAGAAAGATGACTTTTCCTCATTGGTTAGCTCCAATTTCTGCAAATCTGATTGGAGCTTTTGGTCCTCTACCTCTCATTGGTCTGTTCATATTAGGGCCCAACCCAGTTGATCTTGAGCCCAACTCACTGAAAGACTTAACTACAATGGAGAAACAATCTCCATATCCTTTCACGAAGGAGGGTTGGGAAAATTGGTGAAGGGTGTGTTCCTTCAGGGTAATCTTAGCAGTGGGGGATGACCTGCCTAAAAAGCATTTGCTGCCCCAGGAAAAAAACCAGGATTTGGATCCCCAGATCCCCTGTAAAATGCCCACGTGGCTATGACAGCTTGGCTTTAATTGTTGTCCTGGAAAGGCAGAGCCTGGGAATCTCCACAGCAATGTGGTTAACTAAGTGAGTCCTATAGGAGGACTCTGGGATTAGAGATGTAGGCTCAAAAAGAATAAGGTGGAAGGATGATTCCGAATGTCAGCCACGTCTTCATGTACACTCACATCCTCTGACTTCCATGTGCATGTATGCTCACACACACACACAGGCTAACCTGTCATCAAATTCCTATCTGTAGCGGATAAACGTATTTAGGCAGTTTTAGACCAGACATGCTGGACAGTCTCTGAAAGTCTTCAAAGGCCACCCCCTCTCACTGTTGGGATTATCATGAAGGAACACGCCCTACTCATCTGGAGAAAGTGGTTCTAATCCTTCACAGAGATAAAGTTGCCAATTTCCCTCAATCCTCTGTTCATGAAAGAATATGAAGATTAGTTCTCCATTACAGATAAACTCTGCCTTGACGTAAGCCACAAGATCTACTGGTTGGGCCTCAATATGAACAGACCAAGGAAAGGTAGAGGATCAAAAGCTCCAATCAGGTTTGCAGAAACGGGAGCTAACCAATGAAGAAGAGTCATGCCCCCCCCCCACTGCTTAAGCCTATAAATAACCCTGACCCTGGCAGCCATCTTTGGCTCCCTTGTCCTTCATGGAATGCATGTTTTTGAGTTCCTTTCTGACTTCCTTACCCCTCATGGGACTCCATGTCTGGGGTCTGTGAGTTCCTTTCTTTTCCCTTGTCGTTCATGGATTGCATGCCTGGAGTCTATTGCCCCTTGCAGATTCATGTCTTGTGAGTTCCGTTCTTTCTCTCCTCTAATAAACTCTGCCTTAATCCTCTACAAGTGTTCTTGTTTCAGTCTTCAACTCCCAAATACAGGAACCTGAACACACATAAGACCCCAGAGAACCCACAACAGTGTCACACAACATATTGTTTCAAAAGTAAATAAGAAATAAGTATGTGAGAGCAAAAAAGGTATATAAACAGGAAATACTGTATTGGGATATATGGGAGATTCTCATTATTCTCATTTATCTTTTTTATTGAGATTTTTATTAATTAAAGAAAATCATAATTGTACACAATTCTTTTTTTTAGGATTCAGACAGGGTTTATTAGAGGAGAGAAAGAAGGGAACTCACGGACATGAATCTATGAGGGGTAAGAGAAACCCGGAGAACTCATTAGGGGCAAAGAAAATGAAAAGAATTCACAGACATGCAGTCGTTTACATAATTCTTAACACACGTAGCCAAAATCTCAGAGGCTTTCTGTTGTTTATTTATTTTTGCGTGTGTTTCTGTGTGTGTGTATCAGAGGGCACTGTGTGTCCCTGTGGAGGCCCAAGGGTGACTTCAGAAACTACCTTAGATTGTACTACCTCCTCTTTGCTTTGCTCTGGAGTTTCCCAGGTGTTGTCTTTCAGGGTTGGAAGTATAGGCTGTCACCATTTCCTCCTAGTGATTTTATGTGGGATATAGGATTCCACCTCAGGATCTTCTGCTAGCAAGGTTTAACTCACTTCAGTCCTATGTTTTCTTTTTCAACAATTATTCCACCAATGGTTCAGCTTCAACTTGGAGGCAAAATTTTCCTTAAGAGCACAAGATCTTCAAATGCTGTTGATCTTAGCATGCCCTCACTAATTCACAATGCTTTATCACATGTACTACACATTCAAATTTTCAATCTTTATTTATTTGTGTATTTTTTGCATGTGTGTGTGTGTGTGCATGTGTGTGTGTGTGTGTGTGTGTGTGTGTATGTGTCAGAGGGTACTATGTGTTCCTGTGGAAGCCCAATGTTGACTTTGGGAATCATCATTTGCTCTGAAGTTTCCCAGACTCCACCTTCCAGGACCTGTACAACAGGCTGCAGCCATTGTTTTTACATGAGGGGTCTGGTATGGGGGGTCTTCAACACTTAGCTGTTGTCTGTATAGATAATGGCAGGCAAATTCCTCCTTCTGGGAGTTGAGTTTACCTTCTGTCTGTTCTTATTACTTTTGTTCTTCTCAGAACTGGCAAAGCTAAAACTTCTCCCTGCAGTTTCTTCCCTGTACATTTGAGACCATTAGGTATGTTAATACATGGATCACAAGATTAAGCACATACTGAAGCAGGATTAGAGCAGCTATGCTGGGACAGCTGCCATATTTATACACCTAGGCAAGCCCATGAAACTGGCTTTTTCACATTGGTTAACTCCCATTGGGCCCAACTCAGTTGCTCTTGGGCTCATGTGGGCTAGAAGTCAAGTTGTTAGTTGGATATGGAGAGCTCGTCCTGCCTCAATACTATACTGCTATCATTCTTTAAAAAACAGACCACAATGCTATCACTACAATAATTTCTTGAAATTGGGCTGGAGAGATGGTTCAGGGGTTAGGTTTCTGACTCTCAAGCAGAAGGTTCTGAGTTTGGATCCCAGGTCTCATGTAAAAATGGCAACTTCTGTACTTCTGACTCTGGAAGGTTGAGTCTGGGAAGAGCCAAAAGGAGGAAATAGAGAAATCCTGGATGATTCCCCAAGTCATCCTTGGATCTCCTTGGATACACACAGTGCCTTCTCTCTCTCTCTCTCTCTCACACACACACACACACACACACACACACTCAAAAATAAAAAAAAGTTAAAAACAGTTTTTTAAATCATCTAAGCACTGTTCTTGCTTTTTCTCAGCTCCAAATATCCTTTTGCAATTACATAACACATACGTCAATGTTGCTTTAGGTTTGCCTGGATATCAGTTAGGCAGTTTTAGAGCAGGCATGCTGAGATGGTCTCTGAAGGTCTTCAAAGATCATGCTCCGGAGCTGGGGTTACCTTGCAGGAACATAGATCTGGAGGAACTGACTCTAATCCTTTGCAGAGATAAGGACGCCAACTCCTACCACCCTCCCTCCCTGAAAAGATATGGAGATGAGTTCTCTAGTTAAACTCTATCATGAGGTCAGGCACAAGATCAACTGGGTTGGGCCCCCAAAATGAACAGACTAATGAGTTGTAGGGGACCAAAAGCTCTAATCAGGTTTGCAGGAACTAGAGCTCAGCAATGAGGAAAAGCCATCTTTGGCTCCCTTGCTTCTCATGGGACTCCACATCTGGATTCCATGAGTTCCTACCTGACTTTTCTCACCCATCATGGATTCCGTGCCTGGAGTCCATGAGTTCTCCAGGGCTCTCTTGCCCTTCACAGATTCATGTTTATGAGTCCTGCTCTTTCTCTCCTCTGATAAACTCTGCCTTAATCATCTACACGTATTCTGGTTTCAGTCTTCTATTCCCGGGACACAAGAACCTAGATACATACAGACCCCAGAGGGACCCCGTATTATTTGTCAAGCACAGCCAGGAGATCAGTCCTGCCCTGCCTTATCAGGTCTCTTTTAACCTTCAGGTCTCCTAACTTCCTGTTTTGTTTTGCGGTGTTTTTTTTTTTTTTTTTTTTTTTTTTATTTATTCAACTGTGTGTATGTGCGCGCGCGCGTGTCTGTGTGTGTGTGTACGTGTGTGTCTGTGTATGTGTAGAACCACGGACGAATTCGCGAACCACCATGGACGCCTCCACCTCCTTCTGCCCCGGGATTCACAGGCTCCGCCCTACCAGGACCAGAAGCGCAGGCCGCCCCCGCTTCCGTCTGGCGTCTATACGTGGGATCTGGGATCCGAACTCGGGACCTTCCGCCTGCAAGGCGGAGGCTTAACCCCTGAGCCACCTCTCCAGCCCCTGTTTTGCGTTTTTTTATTAAATTTCTATTTTTGCATGTGCAAAAGCACACGTGTGCTTGTGTATATGTGTGTGTGTATCAGAGGGCACTGTGTGTGCCTGTGGAGGCCCAAGGATGATTTCAGGAATCACCTCTTTGCTTTTGCTCTGGAGTTTCCCAAGCTCTGCCTTTCAGGGCCAGAAGTACAGGTTGCCACCATTTCCCCCTAGTGTTTTTTACATGGGATTCAGGATCCGAACTTAGGACCCTTTGCTTGGGGGGGGCAGAGGTTTAACTCCTGAACCATCTCTCCAGCTCCCCCCCCCCCTTTTTTTTTGAAGGGAAGCTCTCAAATATAGTCCAGGCCACCCTCAAACTCAAAATCCTCCTGCTTCTACTTCTTAAGAGCTAAGGAATGGACCACCATGCTTGGGTTTTTCCATATTGTTCCCAGGAATTAGGGCTGGGGTCCTGAACACATGATTAATTATCCATTACATTTGGTCCTTGCATTGTTATTTTAAAAATAAAACCAGATCACTGTTCTTCACAGAGACATTTCCCCCAGCCTGGCCCTGTAATGTGGTTTACAATTGTATTTCTATTATTCCTACATGGACAGCACTTGATAGCATGTGGCTGTTGGCAGTGGTCCACTTAGTGGTAGAGGGGAGGTATGTTCCACCCTAACCACAAAGCTCATTCCTGTGGCCAGGAGATTAAATCAAAGGCTAACCTTTCAAAGCCTTTTACAAGCGCTTTTGCTGGTGTATGTGCACGTATATGTGGTGCGTTTGTACCAAGAGGCACTTTAAGGGTGTGTGCCTATGGAGGCCCAAGAGTCACTTTGGGAATCATCCTGGACTGCTCTTCCTACTTATTTTATTGCTTAGCTCTAAAGTTTCCCAGGCTCTGCCATCCAGGGCTGGAAGTGAAGGCTGCAGTTGTCATATTCACTTGGTATTTTTATGTGGGATCTGGAGATCTGAATTCAGGTCCTTTTACTTGGGAGGCAAAGGTTTTAACCTCTGAGTCATCTCCTCCCTCCTCCCCCCACTTATTTTTTTAAACACAGGTTCTGGGGATAAAACTCATGTCCTTGTGCTTGCAAGATAAGCCAGTTGCTTGCCGAGGTCCCTCCCTAGCTCCAAGCCTGCTTCTGCAAGGCTACTTTTTAATTGTCTACCTAACACGGCCTCTCTAGAGCCAGGACTCCAGATGTGTACCACATAATGCCTAGCTTCCATGCTGGGGATTGAACCAGAACCTCATGCATGCTGGGTAAACACTTAACTGCAAGGTATATCCTCAGCCTCCATCTTTTAAAGATAATATTCTATTTGTCAATTCTGATACTTGAATAGCTACCCAACAAAACATCAACATACAGAAACATGCATCATGAGAAGCAAGAAATATCACCCATCCTTCCTGACAGCATCACTTTGTCACTCCTGAGTCACCATGCCCACGTCATTGAGGTCTGTGAACAGTCACTCCGCATTCATCCAGGGTGAAAGATGGATTGACATCATCTTATAAACAATGCAACATCTTATAAACAATGTCTCACAAAAAGTCACAAATTAAAAGAAAGCATTTTACAGAATTTACCCCAAAACTTCATAAAAACTGCCTTCATTTAAGCTTGCTCTCCCTGTACCCACAAACCAACTAGATATCTTGGGCATAGTGTGGATAATACATGGTCTTCAAGCAACCCCAACAGTAATGCACGCCAATGGGTGCATTCTGAAATCTCAAGTTAGTTACGAAGTCTCGGGTGATCTCTCCGACCAGCCTGTGGAACGGAAGCTTTGGGATGAGCATCTCAGTTCATTTCTGGTAATGACGAAATCTCTCCAAGAACCACAGGGTCCCCGGGTGGAGCCAGGAAGCTCATTCATCCCGTCGGTAGAGGGCGCTCTTCCAAGCTGCTTTCTGGGCCAACCGTTGCGGGAGGTTTTCCTACCTTCGCACTACTAGCGGTCTGCTTGATTCCGGCCAAAGCCAAAGTCTCAAGCCAATTCTCCAACCATCCTGCTGCCATTAATGCCTAGGGAAGCGCAGCAAAGTCCAAGCAACAAGGGCTGGAGAGGTGGCACAGGGGTTAAGCCTCCGCCTTGCAGGCGGAAGGTCCTGAGTTCTGATCCCAGATCCCACATATAGACGCCAGGCAGAAGCGGGGCGGCCTGCGCTTCTGGTCCTGGTAGGGCGGAGCCTGTGAATCCCGGGGCAGAAGGAGGTGGAGGCATCCATGGTGGTTCACGAATTCGTCCATGGTTCTACACATACACAGACATGCACACAGACACACACGCGCGCACATACACATGCACATGTGCACAGTTGAATAAATAATAATAAAAAAAAATTAAAAAAGAAAAAAAGTCCAAGCAACAAGACATGACGATGCTCTTCTTAATGAAACCACCCAACAACTCTGCACTCGTCCTCTTCTTTAAAAAAAAAAAGCTTATTAATTTTATCACCCACTGAGTCCAATTAGTGCTGCCCATATGTGCATGGGTGTGGCGCCATCCCCTGGAACATGGGCCACCTGCCAGGGGCCACACCCATTAAGAAAAATAAGTCTCCCTTCCAGGCATCTGTGAAGAATATTGGTTGGCTCCATTTTTGTGGCGGCCTGGTGCGGGTAGCCACAGCTGCTGTGAGTTCATGACACAACAGCCACAACGTGTCTACAAAACAGCTATTCACGGCGCTCAGCCCCATCTTCCAGCTCTACGTTTTTCCTGCTTCTTCTGAGATGTTCCCCGAGCCTTGGAGGGTCGGGGTGGAGGTAAAGATGCTCCATTTAGATACAGGCACACTCAACAGTCTCTTAGTCTCAGCACTCTGAACCACTGAGTCTCTGAATTAACTCTGCCCACTTCAGAAAGATGATTCTCTGACCAAGACGGTGGATGTGCACCATTATGATGCCTGGCTCGGATAAATCTATGCACTTCTTTTTCCTTCCCTTTGACTTTACACATGCCAAGCAAGTGCTTTTAACCACCAAGCTGCATCTCTAATCCTCATATAGATCACTTATGTAGGGAGTTTTGACACAAATAGGTAGGGACTGGAGAGACGGCTCAGCGGGTAAACTGGGATCCCCAGATACGGAATAAATATGCTGAACAGGGGGTGTGGCCACTGGCCTGTAATTCTACCTCTGGAAGGTGGAGCCTGGGAATCTCCAGAGCAAGCTGGCTAACCACAGACTAGCCTTAATGGTGTGCTCTGGTTTAATTAGAAACGCAGGCTCACAACAATAAGGTGGAAGAGCAATAGAGAATGATTGCTAGTATCAGCCTTATGCCTCCCAACAAGCGCACATACTCGAGTGCTTGCACACGCGCACACACACACACACACACATTTGCCCACCCACATACAAAAGCACACATGTAGAACCGTAGTATCAACAGAGCAAGCACACTAAAGAGTGCGGATGTGTACCTTGAGCCTCTGTAGACTGACCCTATTTCCAGCACCTATCCACTTCTAATTCTTGTTAGTCCAGAGAGAAGCAAGGGCTGACGGTGTTTCGAAGTTGAGTATTTACTAAACCCTCCACCAGTAGTTAACCTTTTGAAGGACAGCCTTGAGTCAGGGCCCACCTTCTTCAAAGATGTTTGTGACTCCTGGATTTTGATGTGAGGTTGAGGGTGGCAGGGCAGCTGGGCCACTGAGGATTTAAGAAGACAAGGGATTTCTTCTCTCTTATGATGGCCGGTTTCAGTTGCTTGTCCAGCCTGCCAGGAGAGTCCACACCAACATCGGGGCCGAGGGAACTGACCACACCATGTCCACATAATGGCTGAGAGGGATGATCCTTACTTGCCAGACCAGCATGTCTGACCAAGTGTACACAAGGACAGAGAACTTCCTCAACCAGCTCTCTGCATTGTATTCACCTGTCCAGGGACTGGTCCCACCCACCTGAGCTGGACCTTTCCCATCAAGTAGACAATCTCCTACAGGTTTGCTCTGGATTTAACTCAACTGCTAATTCTCTACAAATGTGTGCAGAGCTCAAACCCTCAACTATCAAGTTGATACTTGTATCTAACTATGACTCAAGTTTAAGAGCCCTGTGAAGAACGAGCTTCAGTGCTTTGAACCTACCAGGCTTGAATCTTTCTTCTCAGTGTGCAAAACACTGGAAGGGTCTTTGGCAGTTGGAAACATTGTCTCAAAATATCAACCTACCAACCAATAAATAGAAAAACCCTCAAGTTACTAAAATCAGTGAGGGGGGAATTAATCATAAGGGAACACTACAAATAGGTAATTTAAATGAAACATTGATTTTTACAAATTCCTTTGAGGCAGGCAACTACCTTGATCTCCAAACTGTGCTTATTCTAGCAGGTGGGTCCTTTGTGACTTGAATGCCGAGTTTGAGGTTGCCTTATGACTGTCTTTTGGCTATTGCTGTTTTAATTTTTTTATTTAACTTTCAGAATTATAATGAATTTTACTTGTTTTAACCCCTCATTGTCCTCTTACCTCCTTCCCCCAATGAAAACCTTCTTCCCAACAAGTCCCCCTTCTACTTTCTTTTTGTGTGTGACCTGCTGAGTTGAATTAGAATTTCTTGCCCAAGCAAGGGTGGGAGAAAAAACAACTTGTCAGTGACCACACCACTGAAGAAAATGAACCCCTTGACCCAATAATTTTTAATTGTCACTATTCCCTCAGGGAGAGGTGAAGACTCATGGGCTCCTCCCTTATCTGTAATGAAATGGGCACTGTGGCAGTTCATTTGCATGCTGCTAATAAATTCATGACCAAACAGCTTAGGGAAGAACAGAGGGGTTTTATTCTCTTACGATTCTTGAATACAGTTCCTTGCCCAGCCTGGCAGAAGAGCTCATACCAACACCAGGAGTCGAGGGAACTGACTACACCATATCCACTGCTGTCCCTGCCAGACTAGAACGTCTGGCCAATCATACTAATTTCCTTATCAACTTCCCTCCATCTCATCCCCGCCCAAGGACTAGTCCCACCCACTTTGGGAGGGGGGCTTCCCTGCTCATTAGACAATCTCTTGCAGGCTTGCTAAAAACTCAATTACTAATTCTTTACAAATGTCCCCAGAGCTCTAAGCCTTCATTTGTTGACATCTGTATCTAACGATGACAGGCACATTCCTGAGCAAGGCTCTGCTGTTATCTTGAGGCTGAGTCTCATGTAACTCAGGCTGGTCATGGGCTGCTATGTGGTCGAGGATGGTCTTGAACTCCTATTCTTCTAGTCTTGAAGAGCTGGCATTACGTGAGTGTGCCACCAAGGCCATCTGACTTTGTTTGTTTATTTACTTTTTTTTTTTAAGCTAGAAAGGGGTTTTATTTTGCCTGGCAGTTTGAGGGGGCAGTTCACCGAGGTAGGGAGGGTATGGCTTTGGGGAGCCGCTCTAGCTGTGGTTTCTGGCAAGGGAGGTGGCTATTCACATTTCATCCAAGGTCAAGAAGCAGGAAGAGATGAATGTTCCAAGTCCGAGGGGACTATGTGAGCTGGAAATTGTCCCATGGTGTGAAAGCTGGAACACCGCGGTCAAGTCACTTAGAAAGAATAGCATCTGAAATTGCCGCCTCTTCCTGGGACAGTTGGCCTGGAACAGCAGAAATCGGCCCATCGTGATATTCATGCCATGAAATGGAAACCAGCACTTGGAGCGGGGTGGTCTTCCATCAGCTTTGGGGGCTGGCTAATAATGTAGTAAATCAACTGCAGAACCTCCTGAATTCTCGGGGAGGCCACACCTGGCAAGCAGAGGCTTTCTGGACAGAGAGAAGACTAGTTTTCATTGTGGTCCAGTAGAGTTATCTGGTCTACTTGATACTGTACAGTTAGATATTTTTAAATGTTAAAGAAGTTTGGGTGTTTCATTCTTTTTTGTGATTTTTTTTCTTCTTGGACTTAGTACATTGAACATGCCGTTTCCATACAAGGTGCAAAGAACACAATAAAATCGTTTACTCCACTGGGCATGGACACAATGTGCCTGTAATCCCAAGGAAGATAGAGGGAGGGGAGAGCTCTTCAGTTTGAGACCAGCCTGGAATACAGAAAGAGACTCACTCAAACACACAAACAAGCAGACACAACAAAGGGAAATCCTGGGGAAAAAAAGATATATAAATGAACAAAATTGATTCAAGAAATCCCGGCAACTGGGAGGGAGAAGCAGGAAGAAGAGCTGTCACGAATTCCAGGTCAGACTGGTCTAGGGACTATTTTGGGCCAGCCAGGGTTACATAGCGCCACCTTGTGTCAAAGAACAGAAACAACAACCACAAAACAGTCCCCAGAACCAGAAACCAAATCAGCTTTGGAGCAACTTCAGGGACTTCTTCCATATGGCTGGATAACACTTGTAGCTGGACAAAGGAAAATGGAGTTAGATAGGCACAAAAACAGCTGGTTTGGACAGAGCTTGGTGTTTGCTACTTGAACTTGTTTCTGATTGCTGGCTGCCGTAGTTTGCTGACATTCAGCCATGGTAAGTGGCTATGTATGTGTCATAGTAGAATGTGGTTATGGAAGGAGAGAGCTGACTTCTGTAATTTTATCTTTTTTTTTTTTTTTTTTCGGTGCTGGGGACCGAACCCAGGGCCTTGCGCTTGCTAGGCAAGCGCTCTACCACTGAGCTAAATCCCCAACCCCGAGAGCTGACTTCTGAAAGTTGTTCTCTGACCTCTACCCGCCCATGAGCCATGACATGCATGTGTTTATTCTCTTTGTCTTGTTCATAAAAATAAGAAAGAAAGCAAGAAAGCAAGAAAGAAAAAGAGAGAAAGAGAGAGAGAGAGAAAGGAAAGAAAGAAAGAAAGAAAGAAAGAAAGAAAGAAAGAAAGAAAGAAAGAAAGAAAGAAAGAAAAAGAAAGAAAGAAAGAAAGAAAGAAAGACCTTGCAAGATGGTTCATCAGGTAAGGTGCCTTATGACCTGTGTTCCATCCCTGAATGCCCATAAGTAGAACGTCGTATCCCTCTTACACATGCTGGTAGAATTCATTGTCTGGAGAAATCTCTAGGCTACTATTACAGAGCAAACTTAAATTTAGCAGTGCTAATGAAATCTACCAGATACTTAAAGAAAATCAACAACTTGTCCTTTGATCTCTCTATATGTAATTCGTTCACCCATGCACACGTATGCAGGATAAATGTAATTTTAAAAAATCAGTTTTTTTTAAGCATAGGGCTGCAGATGCAATTAGTTGTAGAGCTCTTGTCTTGCATGTGCAAGGCTCTGGAATTGATCCTCAGTGTCAACAAAAGAAAGAAAACAGACCAATCAGGTGGTGCAGACCTGTAGTCTCAGCTGTGACCAGAGTTTTCAGGATCACAGCCTGGAACTTGGCAGCTCTAGCAAGCTGGGCTCAGCCACCAGACCTCAATAGGCTGAGGCAGCAGAAAGATGAGGAAATTATAGAGACAGGAAAAGTGAAATGCACAGAAAGATTTATTCAGTGTGGCCACATTGGGATGAGGAACAGATAGACCTAGTGATGCTCCACTCCAAGTTCTGCCTTCGTGGCTGTGACACTAGGTATTTAAAGTTAAAAGGAGCACAACGGCTGGCCAAATGCTTGGCAGGTAAAGGTACCCGTGTGTAAACCTTGCAACCTGAGTTGGATTCCATGGAAGGACAGAACTGACTTCTGAAAGTTGACTACCACACACAGGGCACTATGGCATATGCATACGTGTGTGTATATGCTCTCTCTCTCTCTCTCTAACAAGTAAATATAAAATCTTTTAAAAATAGAGGGACTTAAAACATTAAAAAATAGAGGGACTTTCCACCCCCACCCTAAAGCTCAGGGAATATCGAGGAAAATGGGGCAGTAAGATTGTAAGAACCTCAAGTGCAACAGTGTGGGCCAGACATTATCTCCTGGACATGACAGAGTTGTGATGTATGAGATTTCATGGCCGATGGCAAGAATTACCTGGGATCTGTCTCAACATCGCACCATGAAAGTAGAACTATCTTAAGAAGATCTGCGCCTCTCTGAGAGGCTAATGCGGACCAATGCTGATGGGGATGAAAAGGAGGATGTGTTCCTCAATGGTCCACTGATCTAGGATGCTCACTGAAGCATGAAGCATGTCGGGGGACATGTCATCAAAGACAAACTAGATACAGTGCACTGCACAAGTGGAAAGATTTGAAAATAGGAGGAAGTCTGGCAGGGGAGATGAAAGGATATAAGGGGGACAAAAAGGGTGAATGGGATTTGGGACTAAGGAGTGAAAATTGAAAATGTTAGGAATTTACTATATTCATGCATGCAACACTAAAAACATGAAAAGAATGAAAACAAAAGAGGGCCTGAGGGATGGCTCAGTGGCTAAGGTACCTTCTAGCGAACCTTGATATTTGAGTTCAATCCCTGGAATCACGCATGGTGGAAGGAGAAAATTGACTTCCGAAAGTTGTTTTCTGACCTCCACAGCACATGCAGGGTGGCATGAGTATCCCTGTTTGCATTTGCACAAGTGCTCTCTCTGTCTGTCTGTCTGTCTGTCTGTCTGTCTGTCTCAACAAATTAAAAATTAGAGGATAAAACGTAGAGGATAAAAGGTATGTATACTAAAACACTAAACAGCTCAGGTCGAGGTGTGATTCTTGAGCCAGCATTGCCTGGGTTCCTCTCTCCTGCAAGATGATCTGACAAGTCGCCTGAGCTGTGTGAATCACTCCCTGGGGGACACATCCTCCCCTCCCCAAGTGACACCAAGTTTCAGCCTTTTCCTTTTTCCAGCAGGAGGTTTTCAGAGAAATTCCAGTTTTTTGAAGACCATGGTTTCAGGGTCTGGCTGCCCTCAGCCAGAGGAGGAGCCCAAGTCTCTTTTAACTCCTACCAGAACGGTTACATAGCAAGTGAGGCAGGAAGACAGCAATTTCAAGGCCAGCCTGAATTACAGGGACACGAGCTGGAATTCCCTCGAAGAAACCTATGCTGACGATTCTGCAAGGCTGTGATGAGTTATGTGGCGCTAGCAACCAGCAGATTTGCACACAGGCATCTCTTCCTGCTGAGCCATCTCAGTGGCCAAATTTATGATCTTCTTTTGTTCCCTTACTATTTATAAAAAACTCTATGATTCTGTTACTATGTTAGAACATGGCATTTGGGATAACCTGAATCTGTGTTCTGGGACCATGGTTGTTACTGGACCACAAGAGCCAGGTTTTTGCCTCTGGTTTGGCTCCCCTCATTATAGTAATAAGAATTCAAATGGATGATGTAAAGCAGATAAAGGAAATTTATGCAATAGGGCCATACTGGGAAGAGGCTCATTAGAACCACTAGCTTTTTCTCTAAAAGCCCAAGTGGCAGTGGTGGAATCAAAAGGGCAGGGGAAAGAAAGCAGATGACAGCCAAAGGTTCTGCTCCAGGTACCACACTGCCATGAGCCTGTGTGGTCTGCGCATTGGTCAGAGCCCTCCGAATCACTTGGGGAAACAAACTCCTCGCCTGGCTAGCACCCCTTCTTCTCAGCTCCCAGCGACGCCTGCGGGAGTTTCAAATCTCAGGGCTCATTTCTTTGCTAGTCTCCGCAGCCAAAGGGGTAGGGGAAGGGCAGGTGTCATTTTCCTACTTCTGTTTTCCTGTCTGGTTACATTTATTTATATTTGGCACTAGAATAAACCATCCCTTTGAGGCGGGTGCTGAGCTTCTGTGTCAGCAATGAGAAGGTCTGGAAACAACAATAAAAATAAAAACTTAGATTTGTTTTTATGTTCAGCGGAAGCCAGAGGTTCAATCCCTACCAGACTACAGAAGTAAATAAAACATACAAAAACGGGTAAAACAGGCTGGGGAGGCTAAGCCAGGACTGCAAGTTCAAGGCCAGCCTAGGCTGCATAGAAGACCCTGGTTTGGTTTAAACAGGCCTGCTGATTTTTCAGACTTTGATATATATCTCCCATAAGATTACATTTGGGGAGCTAGAGAGATGGCCAGGGGTGAAACCTCTGCCTCATAAACAGGTCCTGAGTTCAGAACCCAGGTCCCACGTAAATGTCAGCCACTTGCGCTTCTGGTCCTGGAAGACAGAACCTGGGAAACTCCAGAACAAAGCAAAGAGATGGTGGCACAATCCAGGGTGATTCCCAAAGTCACCCTTGGGCCTTCACAGGAACACAGAGTGCCCTCTGACACACACACACACACACACATTTCATTTAGGAATGTGTGAAGGGTTTATAATCTCAGCCAGACTTGGGTGTTTAGACAGGAGGGGAGGAAAAAAAAAAAATCTCACAACCAGAAGCCAGGACTCAGGAAAAGTCTTTGTTTATGCCCCTGATTTTGAACATTGGCTCCCAGGCCTTTTTGGCCCATGGAAACACACGAAGTGAAAACTTTTCTTAATATATATATATTTTTTTTAATTTTTTATTATTATTTATTCAGTTGTGCGTGTGTGTGTATGTATGTGCGTGCATGTGTGTATGTGTGTGTGTAGAACCACGGACGAATCGGAACCACCATGGATGCCTCCACCTCCTTCTGCCCCGGGATTCACAGGCTCTGCCCTACCAGGACCAGAAGCGCAGGCCGCCCCTGCCTCCACCTGGCGCCTATACGTGGGATCTGGGATCCGAACTCAGGACCTTCTGCCTGCAAGGCAGAGGCTTAACCCCTGAGCCACCTCTCCAGCCCACGAAGTGAAAACTTTTCATGTTCAATGTTGACTCCTTTTTTTGTGGTCAGCTGTTTCAGTCCCGATTGTTCTGAAGGCTGGAGACTCATCTTCCCAAGTGTTTCAAAGCCGCCTTCACCCGCTTTGTGGTGAAGCACTCCCACTGGGTCAGCCAGCAAAGTGAGCAACTATGCAGTGACTGTTCACTGAAGGCCTGCTGCTGTGGCATCAGTCATCTCTCTCCTGGTAACCTGAGGGGAGCTGGTATCCAGACTTCGACTAATTTGCCTTCTGAAGGTAAACTCAGTAAAACTGGATGACGATTTTTGAAAAACAAAGGTTTAGATGATGATGAACAGCCCCGGAAGAGTTGGCTTTGAGCTCTTCTAGTATTGGTTCAATTAACAAACAGGCCTGGAGATGGCTCGGTGGGTAAAGGCGTGGGCTGCACACGTCTGACAACCTGTGATCCTTGGAGCCCATCAAAAGGTGGAGAGAAAACTCCCACATTCATGCTATGGCACATGCATGCCCAAACTCACATACGTCTCATACACATAATAAACTGTTCTTTCCAGAAATTTCTCAGAATTTGAAATGTTTAATAATCTTTCCTAATCTAGAATCGTCCCCCTCGACCCCCCTTCCCTCAAAAAACAGATCTATAACTTAGTGACATCAAAATAGTAGTAGTTTGGTATTATATGCTGTCCAGGGCCTTAGGCGAGTGGGCTTCTTCACCCTTTTGTGGCTTGAGGGGGTGGGGGAGGTCTTACATCCCAGGCTGGAAGACTGAAGACAGATGTGATTGAAAGGTTTAAGTAAAATTTTTTGAAAAGCAAGGAAAGAAGGGTCACCTGAAAGCTGGGAGAATTAGGGGGAGCAAGAAGTCTCTATTCGGAGAGTCAGACAGCGCCAAGTCTTGCTCTCAAGCTCTGGACCCCGTGTGCTCCTTTTTATGAACTTTTGGGGAATTGAAAATAGAAACTTTCTATTGGTTTCCTCTCTGACTTTTGATTGGTAGCTCCTGTTGGAGCCAGGTTTGAAAGTTTCCCTGGTGGGCTTTGTGGTGGGCCCCCTGGTAGGCTGCCTACGGCTGAATTTGGTGTAAGCTTCAGGTCAGCTCTCCCGTGAAATGTGCCACTTTTCACAGGCTTGTGGCCTTAACATCCTCTGATCTCCCTCTGTTCTTGATGCCTGTGGGAATCTGCCTGTCAGTCTATAACTCAGGCTGACTTAGAACACACTGTTGTCTTGTTTGGGTTTGAAATTACAGCCATGCTCCTGTCTCAGATTCTGAGAGCTGGGCTTTCAGGCATGAATCCTAGCTCTTGGAGAATAATTCTTGATAATACTATCTACAATACTCTTAGTGACCTGATCAAACAGAATGTCCCAAGGCCATGGTGACCAGGTCATTAAAAAGAAGCTGTAGAATGTGGGCAGAAGTTGGCAAACCTATTGCTGAATTTGAGCTGCAAGTTTGTTTTGCAAAGTCTCTCTTCCTCCTCCTCTCCCAAGTAAAATCTAACAGAGCCTGCCCTGTCTGTCTGTCACATAGTGAGGTGGGTCTGGACTGCTGCTGTGCTGTAAAGACAGCTGGTTAGTTACCTTGGGGTCCATATAGCACACCTCTGATGGCTCATCCCTTGTCTGTTCTTGGAGGGGATGTGACACTATATCAACTGTCTGATGGAAGACTACCCCCCAAGCCATCAGAGAGCCCACAGAAGCTGAACTGCCGTGGCAGAAACAGTTAAGGCCCATGGGTTCTCAGATCTAGTCTCTTCCACTCCTTTAATCTTTCCATGTGCCAGAACCTTGCACGCAGTAGGCAGGTGCTCCGTCACTGAGCTATACCCCAGTTCCCACAGCTATTCTCCATTAGCAGGAGCCAGGAAAGAAATACACGCCAACTTTATTTTCAAAACTTTAAATTAGCAACTAGAGAGGAATCTTGTTTAACTTGATCTTTTCTTCTACATTTGAAAAATAACGCATCTTTGTTAAAATTTCCTTGGCTTTTTCAAGGTCACCTAAAAGAAAGAACAGACACTGATGTCAGGCTTCAATCTCCCACACAATCACAAGACAAACAAGTCAAAGGTCGGTGCTGGAGGCTTTCACAGGGTGACTATGCCTTACGGAACTGCCCTCAGTGCCTACAAGCACTTTGGAAGGCACAGACCAAGACGTTGCAGTGACACCTAGTGGGGGAGTCAGGGATTCTGGGAATGACCTTGCCATGTTCAGCACAGTCCCTCACAATGGAGTATCTTACAGTGTGGGTAATACCAAAGTTGAAAAACCCCAACTAGATAGATATAACATAGTGTAATGCATACTAATGTGAAGATCCATTATAACCACCCAGACAATAGTAAAATATCAACAAAATAAAATACAGTAAAAGCCCAACTCAGAGAACACATAAGATGCTATTTATATAAAGATCAAAACTCTGCAACACCAAATGATATCCTGCTGTGTTTGTATGCAACAAAACCATCATGAAAAGTAAGGGACAAGTAAAGCTAAATTCAGGGAGGTGACCACTAGAACCGGAGCCTGGAAGCTCAGGGCCACGTTTCCTTTCTCCATTTTTAAAAAACTTTTTTTGTATTATTTATTCAATTGTGCATGTATGTGTGTGTGTGTGTGTGTAGAACCACAGGCGAATTTGGGAACCACCATGGACTGCCTCCATTTCCTCTTTGTTTACTCTGCCCTGGGATTCACAGGCTCCACCCTACCAGGACCAGAAATGCAGGCCGCCCCTGCTTGCCCTGCGTCTATACGTGGGGTCTAGGATCTGGACCTTTCGCCTGCAAGGCAGAGGCTTAACCTCTGAGCCACCTCTCCAGTCCCTCCTTTCTCCAGTTTTTATAATTTCTGTTTCGTATCTAAACAGTGCTAAATTTTAGGGTAGAATATGCCCAACATAAAAATGATCACATTAACCTTTTTTTGGGGTGTGCTGGGGATGAAAGCCAGGACTTTTTAAATGCTCAGCAGGCTCTCTACCTGTTATATCCCCAGCCCTCTTCCCACTTTTTAGCTTTTTCCCAGTAAACTGCCCAGGCTCATCCATCTGTTGCCCTCTCGTCTTGGCCTCCAGAGTAGCTGAGGACCATCACCATGTCCAGTCTCCTTCCGCTTCCGAACAATTTCACAGGCACAGGATTCTAGGTTGTTGGGCTTTCTCTCAACACCATGAGGATTTTGCTTTCCATGCCTCACTGTGTCTTTCTCTTTTCTTCATTGGTTGATCACCTATGCAGTTTGTTTTTCAAGCAGAAATATAGACTGGTATTTTATGCTTCCTGATGTACCACGGATGGCAAACTGCCACTTACTGAGTGAATGGTTAGGCTTCAAGATTATAATCTCTGCATTTAAGAAAGTAAAGAAACAAATACCTTGTTCAAAAGCTTTGTTCACATTGTCAGCACATTCTTCTTGCTTAGCTGAAAGAGAAAAATCACTACCTTAATTTTTCTATTCAATAAGATTTACAGAGAGGACACCCTGGGATCATGCTCCTCCGCCACGCCACAGGGCAGGGCCAGGACTCAAGTTAATGTTTCATAACCCCACCTATGAAGAACATAGTCCCGACTGCTTGTGTGGGGGTGGGGCTGCTGGGGACCAGCCCAAGGCCTTGTGCTCTTTGGCAGCGGCTCCAGTGCTCAGCCAGGCTCTCAGGCCCTTGTTTTTTTCTGCCACAGGCTCTTGCTGCATCTCTGCTCCTTAGTCTCGAACTCACTATCTTGCTTCTGCCTCTGGAGGGCTGGGACTACAGGCATGCACCACTGTGCCTTCCAGCGGCTGCTGGACTCTAATTACACTTCATTTTTCCCCTCGGAAGGTCTTTGGGGCTATCATCAAGGCTTATGAAGTAGCTACAGACACATAAGGAAAAAACCCAAAGGGGGAGCTCTCTACAGTTTCTACAGTGTCCCCAGAGGTCCTTGTGTTAAAAGCTGTGTTATGTTGCTAACAGGTCACAGAACCTTAGGAAGGTGGCACCTAGAGAAGGAAGCGAGGTCATTAGAGTAAGGTCCTGAAAGACAGTCTTGGGACCCAGGGCCGCTCTCTCTTCTGACTGCCAGGAGGTGAGTAGCTTCCTCCACTGTGTCCACAGACTTAGAGGAAACAGGACCAACCTAACACTATTGAAGCCTCCAAAACCATGAGTCAAATAAACCTTTTCTCTTCATACAGTGATCGCCTCAGATATTCTGTCACCATTATGGAACCGTGATTAACACAGGGGTCAAGGATGTACCCTGAATTCTCCAGCAAGCAGAAAATTTAACACCCTAGGATCACCTGTCAGCATGACATGCCACCATTCATTATCAAGTGTTTTAGGCAGACTCCTGTAAATGACACCCTCATGTAGGAAAACAAGAACATGTAAACTATGGATCTTACACGAGGAAAATGAACAATGAAATGCAGGCATAGTGGTTCATGTTTCTACGCTCTCCTTGTTAGAGACGAGGGATTTTACAAATGTACTTTCCAGACATAATGTTCATCATCTGTAGCACCTTCAGAACCATTTTCAAATGCACTACATTGCCAAGATAGCCATGCCCTCTAACCAACCTACACACACACCACATATATACAAACATACATACACACAACCCCCCTCCACACACATGAGCACACATGACTAAAAGACATACCAGTATTGACCTTTTCTCAGCTACTGGGTATCATTCATTTGGAAGGGAAAACTGGAAATGAAACGAGTCCTTTTGTGGGGACAGAGGTGAAACTGGGACACACTGGATTGGAATAATCTAAAATTTTTGAAGATATGGGCCTTGTCCTTTTGTTCCCTATTATATCTCAGTGTCACATGCAACGCTTGATCCACCATAGACATTTCATAAATAACATGAAAACAAAGTATTTAAGTACATACAGACTATGAGAAGCCTGGAGCATTTTGCCTGTGAAATGGTTAGTTTTATGTGTCACTCAGCTGTTGCTCAGACACTAACTAGTCCTAGGTGATCCTAGGGTGTTAATTTTTTCTTTGATAAAGTCTGGAAGACTGCTTGGTGGAGAATTCAGGGTGCATCCTTAACCCCTGTATTAATCACCTTTCCATAATGGTGACAAAATATCTGAGATGAGGTGATGTGGGGAGGGTATTTTATAGATGCGATTAACATTTACAGTTAGTTTTTATTTTGTGTGTGTACGTGCACATCTGAGTGTGTATCAGAGGTCACAGTGTGTTCTTGTGGGGGCCCAAGGATGATTTTGGGAGTCCTCCTGGATTTCTTTTACCTCCTTTTTGCTTTGCTCTGGGATTTCCCAGGCTCCATCTACCAGGGCTGGAAGTGCATGCAGGCCACCCCCATTTCTGCCTGGTGTTTTTATGTGGGACCTGGGATCCAAACTCAGGACATTCTGCTTGCAAGGCAGAGTCTTATCCCCTGAGCCATCTCTCCAGTCCAGTTAGTTGGTTCAAGTAAAGATCACCATAAATGATGTGGGAAAGTCTCATTCATTAGGTGCAAAACAGGTTTCCAGGAGAAGGGATTCCGTTTCCAGACTGAAACGTGAGCTGGGCACTGTGGGACATGCCAGCACTCTTGGCATGTGGGAGGTGCAGGCAGTAGGAGAGTTCCAGGCCAGCCTAGTTCCCAGTGTGTTTGAGGCCAGTTTGGGTTACAGGAGACCACCACAAACAAAACAAAACAAAAGACAAAATGGGGGCTTGAGATGGCTCAGATGGCAAGACTTTGACTTGCAAGAAGGTACTGAGTTTAGATCTCAGGTCCCAGATAAAAATGCTAGGTGGAAATGGGGGTGGCCTGTATTTCCAGCCCTGATGGGTGGAGCCTGGGAAATCCCAGAGCAAATCAAGAAAGAGGTAGAAGCAATCCAGGATTATTTCCAAAGTCAGTCTTGACACTCCACAGGGACACAAGTGTTCTCTGATACATGTACACAATGAATGAAAAAATAAAAATAAAAAAAAGACAAAATGGACCATTTAGAGGCTAGATATAGCTCAGTGGTTGAGTACTTGCCTAGCAGAGAAAAGTCCCTGGGGTTGGGTCTCCGTCACTATACAAGAACAAAAGAGATTGCTATAGAACTCCAAGCCAGTGTGCAAGCTGCTGGCCTGCCTGTAGATTCTGGATGTGTAGCCCTCACAGTCTGAAAGCCAATCTTGTCAAATACATGCACCCGTGTCCTGCAGGCTTCTGGAGAACCCTGACCATCTTATGGAGTGAGGTGTGGGATGTGGTCCTGCTGCACATCTGCTGAGTAATCTCGGGGTTTCTGCCAACTTCTCAGGTCCAATTTCCTTGTTAAATCATAACAGGATTTAAATGAGCTCATGAGTAGAAGAGAGCATCACAATTTGTAAAATATAGCAACATGCTTGGTTTAAGGCTGCTTCCATAATAGTCAGTTTTATGTAGAAATAAACCAAGCCCTCCTGAATCATGATGACCAGCAAGTCCTCTTTACCGTAGTTTCTCTGTGGTGATCTCTCTCTTACCTCTGACAGTGGATTCGATCTCTTTTATAGAAGCTTCACTCTGGGCTTCCGCCAGTTTTTCATTCATTTCCATTATTTCCATGAGGAACTGACTATCCACTTCATAATCTGTCCCTTCAGGAATCTCTATTCCTTGGAGCTTTAGCTATTGGGATAGAGAACAAGAACAGTGAATTTGGTTCAAGAAACACGGGTCAGGGCTGGAGATGTGGCTGAGCTGGTAGAGTGATTGCCTAGCAACCATAAAGGCCCTGGGTTCCATCCCTAGAGCTGCAGAAAAACTGTGCGTGGCCACCCACAGGTATAGAATCTCAGCACTTGGGAAGCTGAGGCAGGAGGATTAACTGTTCAAAGTCATCCTAGGCTCCATAGCAAGTCTGTGGGACAGCCTGAGATCGTCTCAAAACAAAATAAAAAGTGAAATGGGTCTGAGTTTATGCAAATACCAATTACTCTCCAGAATACACTATTCATCTCGGGGAGAACTTGTATCAGTTGGGGCCGGAGCCAGGACCTCATCCATTCCAAATAAACTCTTCCCCCAAACCACACCCTGACCCTGGACACTTGAGCTGACCTAGTAAGGGACTGCTGGCGGCTGGGCTCCCAAAGGTTAGACTCATGCTCAAAGGTGAGTTTAAACACCATTAGATTCTACAATTTTCTGGATTCTAAGGTGAAAAAGTATTCCCAAGTACTCTTCTCTGTCATCATCATCAAACTAGTAAAAAACCCGACATGGAACAATGGAAATTTAAAAAGCAGTCAGCCTGGTAGTGCTGGGGTATAATGCTAGTTATCTGGGAGGCTAAGACAGGAGGGGTCCAAGTTCATCAGCCCGGCAATTGTCTTATAAAGGTTAAGAGAGGCTGGCAGGGTAGCTCAGCAGGTAAGGAGGCAGCCTGCAAATCTGAGGACCTGAGTTCAATCTCTGGAAGCTCATACGGTGGAAGGAGAGAAATGATTTCCAGAAGTTGTCCAACCTCTACCAATGCACCATGGCACGAATGAACATGTTTTCTCTCTCTTCTTGTTTGGGATAAGTTAAGACAAAAATAGAGTTCTGGGAAGTAGTGTGATTCAAAACCCAGGACCAAAAAATAAACAAGCAACAACAACAACAAACACCAGGACTAGGGTTATAGCTCTGTTGGGCTGGAGTTATAGCCCCAGGTTCAGTGCTCAATAAAGAAGTGGGGAAAAAAAACAAAGGTAAATACACCTATAACCCTGTGCTTTGAAGCCTGGGGCAGGATTGGTAATTAGAGCCCAGGCTGGGCTACTTAGGGAGAACCTGTTTCAAAAGAAACAAAAACAAACAAAGGTTTTAAGAACTAGCAGAGGGCTCAGCAGGTGAAGGCACCTCCCGTAGAGCCCACCCATGGAAGGAGAGACCTGGGTTCTGAAAGTTGTTCTGTGACTGCCACATGCGTACTACAGTGTATGCCACATGCGTAGTATATGCCTTCTCTCTCTTTTAGACAGATAAATAAACCATTAAGAGATGAGCAGTACAAAAAATTATGCCCATAAAAATCTACTTTCCTTTCTTCCTTTTATATTATCTTTGAAGCCAAACATCACTAGGTTCTTGGACTATACAAAGGAAGTCATGCCCTGCAGGGCTCAGAAATCATCTTACAAGATATAGTCCCCTGCTGAGGGGGGCCAGGAGAGTCTTATAGGCATCATTCACCAGGGTCGAATGCGTCTCTGAGAAGTCCTTTTCAGTCTGTTAGTAGAGATGAAGACAGTCTTATTACCAGGATAGTCAGCCCGCTTTGATTCACACACTTTTACAATGCGCTGTCAACAGGCACCCAGGGAAGCGCGGCCAAAGCTGAACCGTGCTGCAGGAGGTCTTCATGTCCAGCATGGCTTCCATGTCGTCTGGGAAGTCAGAGAGAAGCTGTGAGGAAATGGCATTTCTGGCCTGCTAGGGGCAGGTGACCATGGGGTGGGGCTGGATGGCCCAACTCTGTCCTGGGTTATCCCATGACTTCAAGCCCTTGCAAGGTATCTGCCCATGTCTGGAGGATTACTGGGGATTGGCCAATAAAGTACCTGAGACTTTTGGCTGAAGAAATCTGGATGGATAAGACGCTGTAGCTGCTGGTACCTATGCTGGAGCTTCTTGGTATCAACTCTGAAAGATCGGTTGCTGAAAGGAAACCGGGAGGCGTAATTTGAGTAACGATATTTACACATGCATCTACTACAGCCTGGCTCTTGCTCTTGGGGAGGACATGATAAACATCTAGAGACAATTTAAAGACACTTCCATGAGGGAAAACAGAACAGGAAAGGCGGGAGATGTGGCAGAGGAACACAGGACATTTGCGCTGAGCCTGAAGGATGCCCTTGTGACATCAAAGGTCAGAAGAGGACAAGCAAGTAGGGAGAAATGCAAGTGCGAAGATCCTGAGATGACACAAGGAAAGGTGCTGTTTCCGGGCTGGAGAGATGGCTAAGGGGTTAAGACTCTGTCTCACAAGCAGAAGGTTCTGAGTTCAGATCTCAGGTCCTATGTAAAAACACCAGGTGGAAATGGCAGTGGCCTGTACTTCCGGCCCTGCTAGGCAGAGCCTGGGAAATCACAGAGTGAAGGAAGGAGGTAGAAACAATTCAGGATGATTCCTGAAGTCTACATTGGTCCTCCACAGGGACATATGTGCCCACTGATACACACATACACATTCCACACACATATAAAATAAATTAGAAAAGGCTCTGTTTCGGCAGCCCCCTGCCAAATACCATGGACTGAGGAAAATGTATTGCAGAACTAGGAAAGGGCGCTGGCCGCATAGGCAGGTCCCTCCCTTTCCCATAGTGGTAGAAGGCTGAATTCAGCGTCTTCTGGGTAGACACCTCACCACTGAGCGACACTCCCTAGTCCTTTTTAAGACAGGGTCTCATGAAGTTGCTCAGGTAGGCCTTGAATTTACAATAATTGGACTTCAGTTTCCCTATTAGCTGGAGTCTATGCTACCAGGCCTAGTTCTGTATCTATTAATTTCTTTGCAGAATTTCCTTTGTTTTCTGAAACAGGGTCTTAGGTATCCCTGGCTGGTGTTAAACCTAGTATGACTCTGAATACCCCTGATCCTCTATTTCCCAAGTGCTGGGATTACAGAGCTGCTCTACAAGCTTGGTTTAACATTTATTTATTTGACATAAGCTGTTCCTAAAATTGCCCAGGCCTGAAATTTTCAATCCTTTTGCCTCAGCCTCTTGAGTAGCTAGAATTATACGTGGTAACCAACATGCTCAGCCATTAAGTCTTTTTTCCCTCTAGTGTAATGCAGGGGTTCAAATCCATGTCTACCCTTGAACTGTATCCAGTTTCCATTTTACTTTTTAAGTCGTGGTCTTACTGTGGAGCCCAGAATGACCTGAACTGTGGATCCTCTTCCTGCTGGGATTATGGGCAGACACTACCAAGTCTGGGGCTCCCACTTTCCCTTTAATACACTCTTTTGCTGCTGCTTCTAAAGCCTGCTCTGTCCTCTAGTTCACTCTGCTCACACTTCCCAGCCTGTCCAATCTCAACCTTGGAGGGGGGGGATTACAGGAAATCCTATTTCTAGGTTTCACTCCCTCAAAAGCTTGCTTTCTCCTTAAATTTTCACCATAGAATCTTCTGTGCTTTTATTCCCATGCATATTTTATTTTTTAGAAATTTTAACATTTGTGTACATGTGGGAAATCAGCAAATGGCAGGAGTCTGCCTCTCCTTCTATCATGTGGGACTTGGAGAACTGAACTCAGGTCCTTAGTCTTGGCGGCAAGTAACTTTACCCACTGAGTCGCCTTGGTGGCTCCTTTTTTTAAAAAAACAAAAACAACTTTATTTCCTGTGCATGTGCGCTCATATGCCACCTCATGAATTTAGTCAAAACGACAACTCGTAGGACCATCTGGGTTCTGGGGCTCAAACGCAGATCCTCAGGCTTGGTGGCAAGAGCCACTTTGCCAGGCTCTGTATTTTATTATAGTGATGTTGGGGAAAGAACACAGAGCCCTCAAAACCTAGAGAAGTACTTTACCTGGGGTCTCACCCCTGCTAACCCCAAGTCCCTATTCCCTAATCATTTTTTTCTCTAGTGCTGGCAATTAAACTTAGTCTTTCACATGTGAGATAATAAATGTGAAAAAACAAATCAAAACAGATTTTAATAACAAATGTCATTAAACTGCTCATACAGCCCAGCACAACCCCAGGTCTTGTACATACTACAGAGGTGCTTTACTATCTTCAGCCCCTGAATTTAATTATTATTATCTTTTTTTTGAGACAGGGTTGCCTAGGGCCCAGGCTATTCAAACTTGTGAGCTTCCTGGGTGCTGGGATTATAAGCATGGACCAGAACACAGCACTCAGCTTGTTTTATTTTGATTTGCTGCACAAGACAGGGTCTTATGTAGTCTAGCTGCCCTCAGACTTGTGATCCTCCTGCCTCAGTCTTCCAAGGGCCAGGATTACACGCTTGGATGATCATGCCCAACTAGCCTTTAATTTGTTTTATTTTATTAATATCATCTTATTGCTATCTATAATTATTTGTTTGGGATGGAGGTGTCTCTATTTTGTGGTTGGACTCCAATGGAGATCCCCTCCCTTAGTCCAACAAGTGTTTCTCTGTCTTACTGATTGGAGCCTTTCTCTAAAGCTCTGCTCAAGTCTTCCTGCACAGTAAGTCTGTCGCTTTATTTGCTTTTTCTGTTAAGACAGGATTTCATGCAGTCGAGGCTGGTATTGAACTGACCTTCCTGCCCCCCATTTCTCAAGCTGCTGAGAATATACACGACACCTGCCATGCACCTCTATTTCCTTCATTCCCCGCGTCACCTCCCTATTCTTTCCTTAAGATCTCTTACTTCGGCCTGTGCCCACCAATCTCCAATTTACCCTTCGGGCACAACCCTGTTAGCTGTATTCCCCTGCCTCACCCCTGGGTGCCTGGGATGGAAGCCAGATCTTTACGCAGGATCGATCGGTAGATGCTCTACCACTGAACTATAATACTTATTCCGCCTTTTACTTATTTTTGCGACAAGGTTTATGCTGGTCTCGAACCTGGGATCCTCCCGCTTCAGCCTTGGAGCGCATGGGGTCACAGGTTTACGCAGCCCCAGAACCCCGATCCTCCAGGGTTACGCCCACCTACTTTTACCAGCCCGGCTTTCTTCCGGAGCCTGACCGACCCTCCCCTCACTCAGACTCGACACTGACGTCTCTCTAGCCCCGATCGGTCTCCCGAAAGCGACGCCCGTACCAATCCAGGAGGCTGAAGTAGTCTCGAGTGGGGTCGGGGGGCTGCAGCGCACGGCAGTGCGGGCAGAAGAAGCCGTCCCCCTTCCCCTCGCCCCCTGTGCCGCCGCACTTCCAACATCGTTGCCAACTGCTTCCCTCCGGCGATGCAGCACTGCAGCTCAGCGCTTTCCATCCGGGGACCCCTGACAGTCGCAATTCTCGAACCCAGAGCAAGACCCTGGCCCTCATTACCCACATCGGCCTAGTAGTCTAGCTCGCCTGGGTCTTGCCAGTCGCCGGGAAAACGGAAAGGATGACCGACACAGTTGAAGCTGTTAATTGGCTGGAGAGCTGAGGAGGCGGGGTCAGCCAGCGGAAACCCGGATGCTGAGTCCCGTTCTGAGCTCTAAACTACAACTCCCGGCAAGCCTTGAGACTCCGTGTAGCGGCCATATTCGCGTCTCGTCATTGGTCCTCCCGCGGAGGAGGGCGTTCTGATTGGCTAAAGGGGGAGTTTGTATCCTCAGGTTTAGCGCCACTCGGCTGGCTGGGGCTGCGGAGAGTTTGCGGCTCCAGGTGGTCTCAGGAGGTGAGTCATAGCGAGAAAGTTTTATTGAGTGTTTGGGGGTTCGAATCCTATTCTCAGAGTCTAGCGCAAGTGGGATCTCCGCAAGCTTCCGCCTTGACTGTGTAGCCGAAGGGGAGGTGTGCGTGGGCGACTCTTCCTATATTTATTTACTGTTGGCAGTGAAATTCACTTTCCTTGCTGCTAACAAGCCAAAACAGGCCTGGATGCACAAGAAGGAACAGTGCCAGGCGCGTCAAAACCAGAGCGAAGTTATTTTGTAGAGAGTTCTATACAGTTTACTAATTGCTACCAGTACTTAGGTTCAGTTCTCCAAATGCTTACTCAGAGTCCAGTCTTAGCTGCTTGGATCCGTAGGACCTGGAAACACACCGATCGGAGTAGAAGGATGTCAGGAAGTGCACATGAGTGTGTGTGGAATGGGGGGGGGGAGGAAGCGTAGAGCCGAGAAGGAGCCATTCCTATATTTTCCCAAAAAGCAAAGATAGTGTGGTACTTTCCAAGTGATGGCTTGGATTCTTTGGAACTGCAGTTGTGTGCATAGTCCTGGATTCTGATATGATCATTTTGTGTTTTTACTCAATATTGGCTTCCATTTAACATGCTAGGGGAGGAGCATATTATGCGTGGCCTAGTTTAGTGCTCATGATTTATTCACTTTTTGTCAGATGAGGAAACAGGCCTAGAGAGTTGTGGTCGATGTATCTAAAGAACTTGCATTGTTAGAACTGCCGTGTCTGGCTGTAGACCCATTTGACTCTGACTTCTTACACGTAATCTCTTGACACAATCTTTCTTCACTTATCAGTATGAAACATTGCTCAGAAAGGATGTAGTAAGCCTGGGGATATTGCTCCCCAGTCAGCGTGTTCACACTTAGCATGTGTCACAGTTAACCTAACGGCAGTCAACTTGAAGTTGAGGGCTCAGAGCCCTGGGCACAACTTTGAAGGATCAGTGATTGAGTTCGACCTGGAACAAATCTGCAGGAAGTTGTTTAGTTGATAGGGAAGGTCCAGCCACAAGGGGCGGGAGTGGGTCCTGGACAAGTGAATAAGATGGCAGGAACAGGTTGAGGAAGTTGATTTCCTTTGGTATACTAGGCTAGATATGCTAGTCTGGTAAGCAAGGATTGTCCCTCTTTCAGGAGCCCTGTGGATATGGTGTGGCCAGTTCCCACGGCCCCTGGTGTTGGTGTGGACTCCCGTGTTGAGCAGAAATAAGACCTGAAACCAAGAAAATTGTAAGCCAGAATAAAACCCCTTGTTCTCTATGGGTTGTTTGATTGTGAACTGCAACAGCATGCCTAAGGCTGTTTGCTTTCCAGTTGGGAAAGGAGGAAACTACAGAGGCAACCCAGCGTGACTGGAAGCAAATACTAGCGGGTAGTGTTGTGGCAGACCGAGCTCTGACTTTGCCATCCTAGTGCGACTTAAGGAGAGCCCACCAGGACCCCAACTGTGCAAATGCTGTCAGTGGGAATAACTTTACCAGTATGGAGTGTGTGGGGGGGGGTGGAAACGGGCCATAACTGCAAAAAGAAATCAGATTAGGTCAGCATCCAAACTTACTCTTCAGAGTGTTAACTGTCCACTGAGTTATTTCAAGGATAAGATCCTTTGTTGTGGTCTACCAAGAGCCTGAAAATGGCTCCTCCAAGATGGTGTCGCAGTTGGAAAATGATTTCAGATACAATCCTGGTGACACCCATAGTTGCTTAATTTCACAAAGGGCCAGGTGCAAAGTTGCTTTGATTGGTCTTGTTTGTGTTCTGTGTCAATAAGCAGCCAGCAAGCCTGTCCCTTAATTAGGTGTCAGGAACAAAACCAGGTAGTTTCTACCCTCGTGTAAAGAAATGTCTAAGGTAAAAGATACACCGCTGGGTTGGGGCTGTCAGTCTATGGTGGAGTGCTTGCCTAGCATAATTTTAAGGTTTTAGGATTTATAAAGTATAGTGGATTCGTTCATTCATTCATTCATTCATTCTGTACGCACATGTGTGTGTATCAGAAGGCACTGTGTGTCCCTCTGGAGGACCAAGGATGACTTTGGAAATCATCCTGGATTGCTTCTATCTCCTCCTTGCTTCACTCTGGGATTTCCCAGACTTTGCCTATGAGGGCCTGAAGAGTAGAGGCTACTGTTGTTTCCACCTAGCATTTTTACATGGGATCTGGAATCCGAACTCAGAGACAGAGGCTTAACCCCTGAGCCATCTCTCCAGCCCAAGGTTCTAGTTTTTGATCCCCAGAATCAGTGACTTTTTTTTTTTAATGGATCCACCTAAATTGGTTGAAGGGGGTTGCTGTCAAGTTACTTTTTACCTAGCTTCTTTTCAACTATGTGATTTTTCCATTTTCTTTCTCTTTCAGAAACACATGAAGTTTCAGTGAAGTGTTCATTGTATTTATGTTTGTTTTATTCCTGATTTTTATTTATTTATTTGTTTGTTTGTTTGTTTGTTTTTGTGGTGCAGGGAATTAAACCTAGTGTCATGCTAAGGCAAATGTTTACTACTGAAGGTGTATGTCCAACCCCCCAAAAATGGATGCCTGGGATCTTTTATAATAAGCCCTACCCCAATTCAATTTCACAACATTTTACTGTTTCTTGTAGCCTTCAGACAGTTTCCGTATTTTTCTCTGTGGTTTATGGTCGTCACACAAAAAGTACTGAGCCACTAAAAGCTGAGTCCAGAAGAACTGAAAGGAGTTTGGTTTGCATAGAGCATGTTTGCCCTGGATTTTCTTCTTCTTCTTCTTCTTCTTCTTGCAAGACCTCACCTGGCACGTATCATTGAACTCATCAGCAGCCTCTTTCTTCAGCTTCAAACGTTGAGCCTTGTGCCTTGGATTTCGCCTTATTGTTGGACACTTGCTTTTTGAGGTCGGCATGTCCCGGGAGACAGATGCGGAGAGTCAACAATCTCAGGGCTGCACCTCCTCCCAGGCCCATGGTAGCGGTGTGGGGTCACAGTCCCAAGGCACTTTCTCCCAGTCCCAGAGCGCGTCCAGCTCCTCCACCAGCACGGTGCCCACCTCCAGCCAGTCCTCCCACTCCAGCTCTGGGACACTGAGCTCCTTGGACACGGTGTCCACTCAGGAACTCTGCTCTATTCCGGAGGACCCAGAACCCGAGGAGCCTGTCCCCGCCCCGTGGGCTCGGTTGTGGGCGCTTCAGGATGGATTCTCCAATCTTGGTAAGACCTTTCGTTATAAAGTATAGTGGATTGTTCAGAGAAACGTCATAGGAAGCTGTTGCCACTCTTGGATGTCTGGAGTTCAGAGGTGAACAGCAAAAAAAATAAAAAGAAAAAGAAAGCTGTGGTGGATAGCGTGCTGGCTGTTACCCCTGTGTACTCAGTGGGCTTCCTGGTGCTTCTGAGGATTAAATTTGGGCCTTATGCATGGTGGGTAAGAGCTCAGACGTTGCTCTATATCCCTAGCCCGCCTTCCTTTATTTGTATTTCCAGATAGAATCTTGCTAATTGTACAGGCTGGCCCTATTTCCTTCCCCTAGCTCTGAGATGGAATCTCATGTAGCTCAGGTTGGCCTTGAACACACTATGTAGCTAAAGTCTTGAACAGATGATTTTTCTTACCTCTACCTCCCAAGCCCTGGGATTATAGAAATGTACCACTACGCTCTATTTTATTTGTTTGTTTGTTTATTTATGGGTCAACATCCTCTTCTGCAACCCTGGAACTCTCTAGTAACCTGGGCTAATCTTGAACTTGCATAGATGTTGTTGCCTTAGCTTGTTGAGTAGCCAGGATTACATGTGCCACTAGACTAGGCTACAAGTTTATATACTGGCTTGTGGATAGCCAGTACCTCGCTTTCTTTACTGGATGGTCTTAACGCACTTGTCATGAATCGAGCAGCCATAAATGTGAAGTTTTATTTCAGACCCTGTATTCTATTCATTGTGTTCTGTGCTTTTATGTGCTTATGCCATTTCACAGAATCTTGATTACCCTGACTTTGTAGTAAGCTTCAAGATCCAGCAACATGAGTCCAAGTTTGCTATTTTTAAGTTATTTATTTACTTTAGAGAGAGAGAGAAAGAGAAGAGAGAGAGAGAGAGAGAGAGAGAGAGAGAGAGAGAGAGAGAGAGAGGAGAGAGAGAGAACAGGCACACAAAGGTCAGAGGATGATGTATGGATGTCAGTTTTCTTCTTCCACCATGTGGACTCGGGATTAAACTCAGTTTGCCAGGTTTGTACGCTAGGTGCCTTTACCCACTATCTTGTTGGCCTGGATGTGAGTCCATTCTCAACCAGGCTAGAAAACCAACAAGCTCTAGTGATCTTCTGTCTCTGCCCTCTACCCCTCAGGGGCTGGGGTTCCAGGCATTTTGGGGAGGATATTTACTTGTTATGTGGCTGCTGGAATCTGAACTCCAGTCCCCCTGACTGGGGAACAAATGCTCTTAACCGCTGAACTCTCTCTTTAGCTTCTGACATTAGTTTTTTGGACAGTCTTGGTGTACACTTTAGATTGTCTTTGAATGTATGAGTCTTTTCTCTGGACCTTCCAAATGCTGGGATTACAGGTATGAACTACCACACCCCTTGAAGACTGTTTTCCTTCAAGCAGATTTAAAAAAATTAAAAATTTTAATTTAATTTCAAATTTACTTATTTGAGAGAGGATGGGAAAAGAGGAGTGAGAGAAAGAAAGAGAGGCAGATGCATACCACAGTGAACATGTGAGCAGATAATTTTTGCAAGTTAATCCTCTCCTCTCACAGTATAGGGCTTTAGGGATTTAACCCTGGCCCTTTATATTTTGTGAGCAATTAAAAAAAAGTGTTTTTTTGAGGCAGAGTCTCACTCTCCAGTGTAGACTGGTCTGGAACTTGTAGCTATCCTCTACCTCAGCTGCTGAGTGTCGGGATTACAACCGTACAGCGCTACACTCGATTGGCTGTTTTCCTTCAAGTAGAGTTTAGGGTGTTGGAAACAAGAAGTTCAGCAGCCCCTGGTTTGTCCTCTTGTATTGCAGACTGTGTGAACGACAACTACTGGTTTGGGAGAGATAAAAGCTGCGAATACTGCTTCGACGAACCGCTGTTGAAAAGGACCGATAAGTATCGGACGTATAGCAAGAGACACTTTCGAATTTTCAGGGTAAGTGTGACAATCGTCCCTGTAACCGGGAGATCCAGTCAGTCACCTAGGATCACCTGGCCATCCATCCCGCTGCTGAAACTTTGAAATGGCCTGTTCTCTGTTTTAGGAAATGGGCCCCAAGAACTCTTACATCGCGTACATAGAAGACCACAGTGGGAATGGAACCTTTGTAAATACGGAACTCATAGGGAAAGGGAAACGCCAGCCTTTGAGTAATAATTCTGAAATTGCACTTTCGCTGTGTAGAAATAAAGGTATTGTGATCATCTTAGGGTCCTGGACTTGTAAAACTTCCTATGTAAAAAGGAAATTTGTGTTCTCATAGAATATGGCTTTAGTTAAGTCATATCGAGTAAGATAGCATTTAAGAGTTAACCCCTATTTGCATACTTTTAATTATGCAAAAAATCCTTTGCAACAGATTGTTTTCTTATTTCTTTGTGTGTGTCTGAGGTGAACTTGTCCATAGAGGCTCATGTGGAGGCCAGAGGTAGTTATTGGGATGCCTTCCTCAATTGCTTTTCCACATTTTTTTTTATGTTTATGAGAGAAAGAGAGAGATAGAGAGAGAGAGAAAGAGAGGAGAAATAATATGCATGTCACAGTGTGCATATATAGGTTAGAAACCAACTTTTTTTTAATGTGTATGTGTTGTTTGTGTGTGTGTGAGGTATATATGGATATGTGATTGTGTGAATTGTGTGTGTGTGTGTGTGTAGAAGAGGGTACTCTGTATGCCTGTGGAGGTCCAAGGGTGACTTCAGGAATCATCCTAGATTGCTCTATCTCCTTGTTTTGCTCTGAGATTTCCTAGGATCAGAGATACACGGGAATGGAACCTACCATTTCTACCCAGCATTTTTTACGTGGGATTTGGGGATCTGAACTCAGGTCCTTCTGCTTGCAAGGCAAAGGCTTTAACCATTGAGCCCTCTCTCCAATCCAGACACCAACTTTCAGAAGTTACTTCTTTCCTTCCACATGTGGGCTTCTACGGATTGAACTTGGGTTGTCAGGTTTGTGAGCAGGTACCTTTACCCTATGAGCCATCGTGCCAGCCAATGCATCTTATTTTTTGAGGTAGGGTGCCTGCCTCTAGCTTCCGCCTCAGTCTGGGATCAAATCTATAATAGGTGGTTAAAAGAAACTCAAAGAACTTAAGAAATCTCACTACTTCAAGATGTTATATATAGGCAGGTGAAAAATCATCATTGATGATAACTTTGTAGAGGTGGATTTTTGGGGCTGGAGAGGTGGCTCAGGGGTTAAGCCTCTGCCTTGCAGGCAGAAGGTCCTGAGTTCGGATCCTAGACCCCATGTATAGACGCTGGGTGGAAGTGGCCTGCATTTCTGGTCCTGCTAGGAGGTGGAGGCATCCATGGTGGTTCCGGAATTCATCCGTGGTTCTACACACACACACGCATACATACACACGCGCATGCACACACATATACACACATATGCACAATTGAATAAATAATAAATAAAAAAAAAGAAAGCAATCAAGAAGTGGATCTTTGACACAGGGTCTCTAATCAAACCCAGAGCTTACTGATAGGGCTAGCTTACTTACTGATAGGGATAGCCAGCTTGCTCTTGCTTTGGGAATTCCCAGACTTTGCCTTCAAAGGCCAGAATTACAGGTATGCTGTCACATCCACACAGCGTTTTATGTGGATCTGGGTATCAAGCTCTGCACCTCTTCTTGCTTTTTAATTGCTGAATGATTTCCCCATCCTATGGTCAGATTTTTATTAGGATGTTTTTTGTTGAAGATTTGCTTTCTAGGTTTAGATGAATTGCTTGTTGGTTCTGGGTCTGTATCATCTTCATGGGTATCTTAAGTTAGTAAAGTGCATTCACACTCTGTTGAGTGTGACCAACATTTACGTTCAGGTTTCCTATGCTATTGTGGAGGCACACCTCCTCAGTATTTCCACTGAGGGATGAAATTCAACTATCGTTCTCTAGGGTTTCATGGAGTACCTGAGCCTAGATAAATAATGTCTTCTGTTTTACATGTTAAGCATAATTAAAAACAATTGTCTTTGTTTCATATTATAACTAAAGTTTAGAGCCAATTACCTAGTCATGTGTATTAACAAGCCTATTTCTTTCCTTTTCCCCTCCTTTAGTTTTTGTATTTTTTGATCTGACTGTAGATGACCAGTCAATTTATCCCAAGGAATTAAGAGATGAGTACATCATATCAAAAACTCTTGGAAGGTAATTTTTTTCTTTTTATATTTTATGAATTATTCATTAGAGAAAGATAGAGGTAGAAATAAGAAAAGAGAAGGTGTATACATGCATGCTATGGTGCATGAGTGGAGGTCAGAGGACAACTTTTGGAAGTCAGTTCTTTGCTTCCACCATATGTATTTCTGGGGATCGAACTCAGGTCTGTACATTTGCAAAAAGTTTTTTCTCCTGGCACCTAGATTTTTTTCTTTATATAATAAATTGCAGCTAATTATGTATTTGTTTTGCCGTGGAGTTTCCCAGGCTCAGCCTTCTAGGACTGGAAGTGCAACCCGCTGCCATTTCTATCTGGTGTTTCTACATGGGACCTGGGATCTGAACTCAGGACTGTCTGTTTTCGAGGCAGAGGCTTAACCCTTGAGCCATCTCTCCAGCCTTATTGATGACTTTTTGCTTTTTTTTTTTTTTTTTGAGACTGGCCTCAAAATCACTGTGTAGCCGAAGATGATCTTAAACTCTTTGAATTCCTGCCTCTGCCATCCAAGCTAGGACTATAAACCCCACGATTGTAACTTTTTAAAAAGTAGCTGTTAGAAAGGGTTCAGGGAAATGCCACTGGGTCCTTGTACGTCATCAGAGAGGAGGGCCCAGAGGAGAGTCGGGGATGCATATTAAAGGACTCTCTGGGAATTGGGGCGGGAGGCACTGGGGGATGGGGAGGGAAGGGTGAGGGGAGGGGGAGCAGGTGGTTTGGGGGGAGGAGGAGGGAGGAAGGGAACCGGTGTACCTATTAAGTTTGTGTGAGCGGAAATAATAATAAAAAATGTTAAAAAAAAAAAAAAAGCAGCTGTTGGGCACCAGTGAGATGGTTTAGTAGGTAAAGACACTTGCATAAGCCTGGCAACCTGAGTTCACTCTCTAGAAGCCACATGATGATGGAAGGAGAGAACCTATCCCACAGAAAGCTGTCCTGTGATCTCCATGTGTGTGTGTGTTGCATACACACCCCAATAATAATACATTAAATAAAAATGATAAACAGCAGCTCTTAATGACCATATAGTTTCCTGTTTTGTTGGCACTGCTTGGTTTGTTCAGTGATGCTAGGTAGGGTTCAAATCTAGGGTGTCTGTGCCTGCTAAGTAAATACTCCATCTTGATCAGCGTATTTTTATTATTTCGAGACAGGGTCTCAGTTTGTAGCTAAGGCCAGCCTGGAACTCATTGTACATGGCCCAGCTGTCCCTGAACTCAACAACATCCCCCTTCAAGTTTTAGCCTCCCAAGAGCTGGGAATTACAGGCATGTACTAATTTACCTGTGCAATTCAGTATGAGATGTTAGGTTTAGTCCCCAGTATGAAAAGAAAAGAAAAGAAAAGAAAAGAAAAGAAAAGAAAAAAAGCCAGGCATGGTAAGACACTTGTAATTCTAGCATTTGGGAGGTAGATATAGGAGGATCAGGAGTTCAAAAGATCATCCATTCTGCCTCCTGAGTTCTTGGATTACAGTTACTACTCTTGGCATGACACTTTTTTTTTTTTTTTTTTTTTTTGCACATGTGTCTCTGTGTGTATCAAAGGGCACTGTGGAGACACATGATGATGGAAGTAACTTCAGGAGTCACTTTGCTGTTATGGTATCTCCTTTTTGCTTTGCTCTGGCGTTTCCCAAGCCCCGCCTATCGGAGGCAGAAGTTTTGGGCCTCCACCATTTCTATTTGGTGACCTTCTGCTTTTGAGGCAGAGGCTTAACCCCTGAGCCACCTCTCCCCAACAGCACTTATTTTTAATCAGTAACACCATTCATATGTTAATATCTTATGACCTTTGGAATAAATAAATTCTCATTTTTTGGAGAATTCTCACAATCAGGGGCTGTAATAAGGTTGAAGTCTGTTTTTATTTATCTGAGAGAGAATGTATGTGTGGAGGTAGAGGATAACTTTCAGAGGATTTTTTTTTCTTTTATTATGTGGGCTTCAGGGATCAAGCAAGATTATCAGGTTTACATGAAGGTTTCTTTATCTGCTGAGTCATCTTGTAGGTCTCATCCAATTCTTAACCACTGAGCTCCAAAGTAGAATTAAAACTGACCGTTGGATGTCCCACATCCACTTGTAGCCTTGACATTTTAAACTGGTGAAAGTTCCTGTCCTCTGAACACAGGAGCAAGGAAAAACACTGTTGTGTGGGTCATCTTCAGCTTCTTTTGTGGGTGCATGTGTGTGTGTTACAAGTGTGGGTATATTCATGATATGATAGCATGCATATAGAGGTAAGAGGACAACACTGATATCAGCCCCACCTTCCTGCAATGGTTTGAGACAGTCTCAGAATTATTCAGAGCCTAACATTTGCACAGCACACATATCACCACCGAACTATACCCCCCAGGGCGATCTTTAATCTATCATCCAGTGTGACTTGTGGGTCTCATGGTTCAAAGCATCTCAAAATGTGTTTTTCCCCCTAGTGGTGCTTGTGGGGAAGTAAAACTGGCTTTTGAAAGGAAAACATGCAAGAAAGTAGCCATAAAGATCATCAGCAAGAGGAAGTTTGCTATTGGTTCTTCAAGGGAAGCAGTAAGTACTTGTGTTTGGGGCACCTCGGGGCTTCTTTGTTTTTCTTTGTGACTGCTTCACGTAACCTGAGGATGATGATTCTTTTTTTTTTTTTAATACATTTTTTATTATTTCCGCTCATACAAACTTAATAGGTAGACCAGTTCCCTCCCTCCCTCCCTCCTCCCCCCCAACCCCCTGCTCCCCCTCCCCTCCCTCCCTATCCCCTAGTGCCTCCCCCCCAATTCCCAGAGAGTTCTTTATTGTGTATGCCTAACTCTTCTCTGGGTCCTCCTCTCCGATGACGTACAAGGACCCAGTGGCATTTCCCTGAACCCTTTCCTGTGTTCCCCTTAAGCATAGGAACAGTGCTGTGGCTGTCAATCCCTTGCCTCCAAGGATCTTGGTGCCTTTAGCTGATGCTAGACTTTGTGAGGTCAATAGTGTGTTGGACATTGCGCCGGGCATGCAAAGTCCTATTATGATTGCTTCAGCCCTAACTAGTGTGGAGAATCTTGCAAATCATTGCTCCTCCCATCCTTTTGCTCTTACACTCTTACCGCCCCCTCTTCCGCAAATGTTCCTGAGCTTCAGGATGGGGAGAGATTAGGCTGGCCTAGTTCTATGTGGTTGATATAGAGTCTCTGAAGTTCTGGATTGTGGTTTGTTGATTTTCTTTTGCAGTTTTGCTGCTCCTGCAATGCCCTTCACTCCATCCTGATGGGCACTGTATGTCACCCCCTGGTCAGAGACAAAAAGCTGTTAAACTGGAGTCTTGTTATAATAGCACATTCAAGGGTAGATATAATAAAAGTAGGAAACCTCAGTGAGGGAGGGGTCAAACCTGAGGGTGATGATTCTTAATCTGGGGAAGAACCGACTGGTCTGACAAAGAACACTGAGCAATTTTAAATGTTTTTTATTAATCTAGAAACTTCTACATATCATTTAGTTACAGAAATAATTGCTTGTACATAATCCTGTACACAGCAAGAATTTTTTTCTTTTATTTTTAGCCCAAAGTTACGTATGATAAGATTGTTTTAAAAGTAATTGAAAGGAAATTAGAGAGAAAGAGAGAGAGAACAAGCCCAGTCATAATCCTAACAATGTAAGCAACCCAACAGCTGTTTTTAGTTTTCCTTCTCATTTTGCTTTATATGATTGTGTTTTTAGTGTTTTAAAGTTGGAACTATGTATATATAGCTTGGAGTTCTGATTTTCTGTGTCATCCCAGAAATCGATCCTCAATACATTCTACATTTCATTAACCTTATCACAGTTACTGATTGACACGCCACTCTTAAAAGTTTTATTAAGCAATGAGAGCTAAGGGTTTCAGTGAGGAGCAAAAGCAAAAGGTCTCACAGAAACTGGATTTAGGCCTGTTGTAAGTACAGTCTTTAAAAACGAAAACATCTGTCAAAATGCTGAAATCTCTAATACCCTTAATATATCCTTCTAAAACTGATGATTAGTTTGACTCTAATTTATTTATTTATTTAATTTTTTTGCATGTGTGTCTGTGTATATTGGTGGGCACTCTGTGTGTGCTCGTGGAGGCCCAAGGGTGACTTGGGGAATCACCCTTGATTACTTCTACCTATTTTCTTTGCTCTGGAGTTTCTTAGGCTCCTCCTTCAAGGACCAGAAGTACAGGCTGCTGTCATTTCCCTCTGGTGTTTTTATGTGGGATTTGGGATCCAGACTTAGGACCTTCTTTGTGCTTGTGAAGCAGAGGCTTAACCCCTGAGTCATTTCTTGGCCCAACTTTTTTTTTTTTAAGAGAGTCTCATGCAGCCCAGGGTGACCTTGAACTCACTCTGTAGTAAGGCTGACTTTGAACTCTTAATCCTTTTGCCTCTACTTCTGGAGTACTGAGATTGTACGTGGACACTACATGTTTGGCTGAAGTTAATTATTTAATTCATTCATTTTTTTTTTATATTTTATTTTTATTTACTGTGTGTTGTGTGTGTGTATCCCTGTGGAGGACCAAGGATGACTTCGGGGATCATCCTGGATTGCTTCTACCTCCTTCTTACTTTGCTGTGGGATTTCCCAGGCTCTGCTCACCAGAGTCAGAAGTGCAGGTTGCTGTCATTTCTGCCTGGCATTTTTTTTATGTGGGACCTGGGATCCGAACTCAGAACCTTCTGCTTGGGAGGCAGATTCTTAACCCCTGAGCCATCTCTCCAACCCACATTCATTCATTTCATTCATATTAAAGGAAGGGCTTAATTTGCCTTGCAGATTGAAGTACAATCCCAACTACAGCTATGAAATAGGATAGAACCCCCCTACACACACATCATAGAATTTTAACACTGCGCCTGCTTTCCTAACCCCTCTTTGACCCTTACATGTGCCTCATAAAACCTTCCAGAGAGCCAGTCAATGACATTTCTGGTGCTATACCTGTTCTGAACTCAGTTCTGAGATTGAGTTGAGCACTGTACGTGTGCCCTGGGTGACCGTGGGATGTGTTTGTTGAGGTTCTCAAAGCCATCACAAGGAAGGGATAGTCCAACATTTCGTTTCCTTAATCAGGATGGCAGAAGAACATGCACTACAGTAATTTTGAGCCATATATCGAAATATAGCCAGTTCTCTGACTGATCATCCAGGTAACTTGTAATTCTTTGCTCTTTGAGTAATCTCTCAGAGAACAGCTTGGTTCTCATGGATTAGTTGTAGAAACTTATTTTTATGCTTTGTGGTATTGGGGATCGAACCCCTGAGTTACATTCCCAGATTCACTCACTGATTTTTATTTTATTTATTTTTTAAACTTTATTCACTCATTGAGCGCGCGCGCATGTGTGTGTGTGTGTGTGTGTGTGTGTGTGTGTGTGTGTTGGTTGGGGGTGGGGGTGTGTGTCAGAGGGCACATGTGTCCCTGTAGAGGAGGACCAAGGGTGACCTCGGGAATCATCCTGGATTGCTTCTATCTCCTTTTTGCTTTGCTCTGGGATTTCCCAGGCTCTGCCCACCAAGGCCAGAAGTGCAGGCTGCCACCATTTCCACCTGGTGTTTTTTTTTTTTAATGTGGGACCTGGAATCTAAACTCAGGACCTTCTGCTTGCAAGGCAGAGTCTTAACTCCTGACCCATCTCTCCAGCCCTGATTTTTAAATTTTAAATGATTTTTATGTGGTGCTGATCCCTCTATTACTTTTTCTGCAGTCCATATTTACTGAATGGTCGACGTGGCCAGATGCATTGGCTTTTTCTACACGTGACCCAGTCTGGTAATGGGAAACACAGCCCCTCTTCACATCTTCCCCTGCAGCCAGCTGTTTCTGGCTATTATACTTGAAAATTCTTCAGATTCTTTTCCCCCAGACAGTTCCATTCTCTCAGGGCAAGAGGGATTTCCGTTCTCCTTCACTTTGGTGTAGGTCTTTTCCCTCATGATTCTGAGTTTGCTTCCCATCTGGGGGAAAAAAATCTACCCTGTTGATAGAAACTTAAGAGTTTTTGCTTCTTCACTTCACTGTTATACTCAAAGTGGGATGCTCATTACCTCTGCATTATCAGTTAGACACCCTGAGGTAGTAAGGAAGGAATTGCTTTCAGGAAGAGGCAGGAGTTAAAGTTAAACAGCTGAGGTCCATTTTACATGAATATGTAATTCTATATCCTCTTTGCTTGTGGAGGGTGTAGTCTGGGAAATTGAGTTACTTGATTCATCCTTTTGGAATTGTTCACAGAGAGCAACTTTAGCATCCTGGACCTTCTTGCTTAGAGTCTCAGCCAGCCTGTCAGTCTGCAGTTGAAGTTGGGACTGTGTCTGCTTCATTCTTAAGACGTCAGAGTTGGCATTTCTTTGTGCGACTTACACTCCTTCTGGCCTATGGCTTTCCTCTGCCATTTTTAGGAACAGGGATAATTCCATAACTAGCAAGACAATCAGAAGTAGGTACCCGTGGGAACAGTGGAAACTCGTTGGCTTCTGAACATAGGCCTGCGCAAGAGGGCTTCCTTTCTCACAGCATCCAGTTCATTTGGGACTCGCAAAGCTCGTGGAAGATGACTCTTGTAAAGAAAGAGCTTAGACTGGGGTAACTCTGATACAGCGCTTGCTTGGCATACACAAGGCCCTGGGCTCAGTCCCTAGCAACAGTGACAACAATAAACAAAAACAAAAAGGGAAAAGAAACAAATAATAAAAAGCAGGTTGGCACGGGTATGACCATTTATTGAATGCTTGCAACTTGCGATTTCTTTGCAAAGTGATTTCAAGTAAGTTATTTAATGTATTGATTTCCGGAGGTCTTGATTTCCTTATATCACTAGGCTAAGTTTGTAATTCAGGCAGTTGTCTCTCACTCAATTAAATTTAGCTTAAAAAAATTTTGAAGATGCTATTGTTATTATTATTCTCAATGAGCCCTAATGTTTTTCTGTTTTTCTCAGGATACAGCTCTCAATGTTGAAAATGAAATAGAAATTTTGAAAAAACTAAATCATGTAAGTATTGCTATAAAATATGACTCAGTGAACTCATCTCTCAAGATATGGGAAAGGGTGTATATTATTTCAGCGTAATGAAGCTAGTTATTAACCTGATTTTTTACTTGGCGTGTGTAGGCATACACATGTACCTAGCTGTTGTTAGCTTGAAAGAATCTTCCTCTAAGGTTTTGATAGCACTGTGTGAAAGTTTTGTGATTTCATCTTCAATAATCATGTGATATTTCTGCTGAGATCTGGACCAAAATCATTCTCTACTGATGATACGTGTGGAGGCAAGCACTTTTCAGTAAAATCAGTTGCACCTGAAGTTTTGACAGTTTTGAATACCTTTTACAGAGTAATCCAATTGAGTTCACCGGTGTCCAACTGGTAATGATTATAACTTATCCTTACATTTGATTAAACCATGTTTTTTTTTTTGCTAAATGTAATCGGTTTTTGTAATGGCAGTCAGAAAATAAGCAATGCTTATTATTATTTTTTTTTTTAAAGAAGAAAGAGAAAAACAAATGCCAGTGTAGTTTGGCTTGCTGGATATAGATAATTGTTTGGGTATAAGGAGTTGATGGCTTTGTTTCAGTGGGAGGCAAGGAGCATACAAGTTCCTGAATGTGGGTCTGAACCTGTCTTTCTTTTTGTTAGTTCTTTCAGCGTCTTCCGCAATTCATGAGCACCATAAAATCCTAAGCCGTCAGCTCAGTAGGCCTTGGAATTAAGCTTGACTCAAATCTTTCTATTCTGTCCAGCTAGTGACCTCTTTAAGAGCACCCCTTTGAGAGCAAGTAGAAACTAAGAAGAAAATCACTGCCTTTGACCCAGTATTTCAACAGATTGTTTGGAGTTCAGTGGACAATCTAACCCACTGGACTCTGAATGGCCAGTCTTCCTGCTAAGCTTTGGTTAATTTCTTCTCATTCTCTATATCTGCCATGTCCTTCCTCCCTCCCTTCCTTCCTTCCTTCCTTCCTTCCTTTGAACATCCTTTCTTCTTCCTTTTTCCCTCTCTTTCTTTTCCTCCTTTCCTTTTCCTTCCCTTTCTTTTCTTCTCTTCCCTCTCCTTCCCTCCTCTCTCCTCTTACCCCACCTCCTCTGTTCCCATTCCCCCTTTCACCCTTTCCTTCTTTTGTTCTGTTTACCTTTTCCTTTTCTTTTACCCTTCCCTCCCTTTTCTTTCTTCCCCTCCCCTTTCCTCCCCTCGTCTTTCCTTGTTGTTTTAAGACAGACTCTTACTGTGTAGCCAAGGGTGTCCTGTGGGTCTCCAGATGTGCACTCTGCCTGGCCATTTTTAATTATTTTTGGTTATTTAAATTTTTTAAAATTTAATTTGGTGCTGGTATAGAATCCAGGTCCTCTCATATACCAGGCAAGTGCTCTGTCACTGAGCTACATGCCCAGCCATTGTTTAAATTTTTAATTTTGACAAGAAACTGGAGGCTTCTTCAAAGAGCAGAGCCCTCTGGTTTGTGTGCATCAGACAACTTTGAGATGAATCCAAGAATTGTCAAGAAGTTGATGTGGTGGCGTGTCCATAATCCAAGCACTTTAGAAGAAGAGGCAGGAAGATCAGGAGGTCAAAGCTGGGCTGGAGAGACGGCTCAGGGGCTAAGACTGCCTCACAAGCAGAAAGTCCTGAGTTTGGATCCCAGGTCCCACGGAAAAACACTAGGCAGGAAGGGCAGCAGCCTGCATTTTGGGCCCTGGTGGGCAGAGCCTGGGAAATCCCAGAGCAAAGCAGAAAGGAGGTAGAAGCAATCCAGGATGATTCTCGAAGTCACTCTTAGTTCTCCACAGGGACAAACAGTGCCCTCTGATATACACACGTATGTGTATGCACACAAAAATATTTTTTTAAAAAAAGAAAAGAATTAGAAGTTCAAAGCTAATGTTAGCTGCATACTGAGGTGGAGGTCAGCCTAGACTGTATGAGACCCTATCTTGAAGAGGAGGAGGAAAGAAAGAAAAAAGAAGAAGAAAAGGAAGGAAGGAAGGAAGGAAGGAAGGAAGGAAGGAAGGAAGGAAGGAAGGAAAGAAGAATGAAAGTATTCTTAGAAAGATTTTGTTATAGGATCCCCAAACACAGGTGTCGTACAATGCAGTCACATTCAGTGTTCTGTATAGCCTAGAACTCTCAGAAGTTGCTGAACATATTTATAGGAACTTTCCAAGAGTACATGAAGTCGCCGTGGCCCTCGAGTGTGTTTGGGCTTTTAGGGACAGTATGTCCTTGGAGTGTGAGGTCAGCAGCCTGGTCAAGCATTGCCTTTTTCCAAGGCCAGGCTGCGTTCTGGGCTGAAGTAGTGGAGCTGACATGGAGTGGTGTTGGCCTCCTGACCGGCGGCATCTCTGGTGCAGAGGCGGCCCTGGCCCCGGCCCTTGTCTGCTGCCCTCTGGCTGCTTCTTGAGTGCTATGTGTATTACTCCCCTTTTTGTTCTTTGAAATAGGGGCTCAGGGAACTCCAGCTAGCATCAGACTCCTCTGTAGCCAAGGCTGACCTTGAATTCCTGATCCTTCTATCTCTACCCCCAAATACTGGGATTGTAGTTGTACCCCACCATGCCTGTCTCCCTCTCTTCCCTGTCTCCCTCTTTCTTCTTCCCTTTTTCCTTCATTTTTTCCTCCCCCCTTTCTCTTCTCCCTTTTCTCTTCCTCTCCCCGCTTCTCTCCTCCCCTCCCCTTTCTTCCCTTCCTCTCTTCTTTTCTCTCTCTTCCCTCTCTCCTTCCTTTCCCATTCCTTTTCCTTTTTCCTTTTCTTTTCTTCCTCTCTTCCTCTTTCTTTCTCCCCCCCATACCTCCCTTCTTTCTCCTTTTGTTTCACATCATACAGCCCATCTGTATATTTTCTCCCTGAGCAGGATAATGTTTTACTGCTTGCTTTGAGCCTTATAAAAGTGGAAGACTACTGTGGCTTGATTGGCACTCAGCATTGTTTGAAGCACCATCCTTGTTGGGTAGCCTGGTGACCGCAGAAGTAACAGTTCATTTCAGGAAGGTTCCCCTGGCCCATCAGCGCAGTGGTCGTGACACAGGCTGTGCATAGGAGACTGCTCTGGCGAGTTTCTCCAGTCTTCGCATTTTAAACCATCTTAGAGCTCTCTTCAACTCTCACATAGCTGTAGTTCTTGTTTTTTTTTGGGGGGGGTATATCCCTGATGTGTACCCACATCCTTTTACCTAGTCCCTTTACCCCCCCACCTAACTTGATGGAAGTCCTAATATTATATATGCTTTAAAGGGTATATAATCCTTCTTTTCTATGCACTTAATGTTCTGCACACTGTGCATTGATCACAGTTGCAAACTATCAACTATAAGCACATGTCTCTGTCTTTCCTTCTGGGCATGTTTGACAGTTCTTAGTAAATTCTGGAAAAAATGGGACTTTTGTTACTAGAAGTTGGAGCCTGAGCTGGATGCTTCCAGCTTCTTGGCATTTTATTCAAGAATGAAATAAAAACCCACATAGATTTGCAGAAGTATGGAGGAGACTCTTATTAAAAAGGAAGTGATAGAAGGGTCAGGCTGCCTGGGGTCTCCCTTTTTGGGGGTCTAAAGGAAGCAGTCTCTGGTTACTAGTTTGGGTAGTTCTACATTTTGATCAATAACTTAGGTTATCTAATCATTTTTCTTACGTATCTTCCTCCCATAGTGCATCTCATTCTAATCATATGCACACCTAGTTATGCATAGGCATAAGATGGCAAATAGTGGTTTTCCCCTTAATGGTTCTTTGAGGGCCGTATTGCCTGTGTATTCAAAGGCAGATTGGCCCCTTAGCCTCCTACCCAGACACAGGGAAAGCATGATTGAAATAGAGTCTGTCCTAAGATTTGATGATTGCCAGGGAGGAAAATGTCTTCCGTTTTGTAGACAGGGGCACAGATAGCTCAGTGTAGGTGGGAGTCTGGGGTGGTTAGGTGCATTGTTCACAGAGGGGTGTTTGTGCATAAGTAATGCATTTAAAAGACCTAAGCTGCCAAATGCATTATTAAAAGTTAGGGGTAGGGAAGTGCTAACCCAAGTCAGATAGGGATCCCAGGTTTCTGAGCTGTTTCCTGTCTTGCTTGCCTCATTATCACGTGGGCTTCTGTTTCCAATGTGTGGCGGTGTCACTGGATTTCCAACTTGGTGGTCTTATTTTTTTAAGGCAGGGTTTTATGTTGCACAGGCTGGCCTTGAACTGATCTTTCTGTGTCTCCCAAGTTCTGGAGTTGCAGATTGGCTTAATGATCCTGGTCCCATATCCCGGCTCTCTCCCACTTCTGTGCTGGGGATTGAACCCAGGGACTCAGGCCCGCTCTGTCTTGGACGGGCACCTGCAGTGTCTCCTGCTTTTTTTGTATCACTTGTCAGGCCCCTTCAGGGACCTTGAGACCCTCTACTTTGGGCAAGTGAGAAGGAAAGTTGGGAAGACCTAGTTTGTTCCTAGGGAGGACGTTCTCTGTGTAATTATGAATTACATCGTGGGGTGACCTGTTTCCCATGTGTTCTTACCAAGGAGTCAGTTAGACTCCATTCTGCTTTGCAATATTCAGATTTCAGAGTATCCCTGGACAGGGCCAAATGCCTGCTCTTGGCTTTCCTGACCCTCTCAGAAGATGCCTAGAATTTTATGTCCTTTGAGGTTTCCTTCGTATTGTCGTGGCTCATTGTTTTTTTCTCCTTTTTTTTTTTTTTAGCCATGTATCATCAAGATTAAAAATTTTTTTGATGCAGAAGATTATTACATTGTTTTGGAGTTGTAAGTAGTAAAATTTTGAATTTGTGTTTCTATTTAAGTGCTTATAAGCCAGCAAAGAATTGATTCAGGCCTGCCTTTCTCCTGTTGGACCCTCAATGTGGGTGTGGTGATGGGGCTACCAAATATGTGTGGGTGTACATGTGCGTGAGTGGGTGTGTGCACTCGTGCGTGCATGCCTGTGCATGTGCGTACTCATGGATGTGCATGAATATCCACATATCAAGTCTAAAAGCTCTCCAGGGTTCCAAAAGGCAGGACCCTGCAACTGAGGCCTGGGGTTAAGCTCCACTGTAGTCTGCATGTCATTAGATGAGCAACCAAGAGGGAATTTGTTTCACCTGAGTCTCATTTTCTTAGTGTTAACTATGGATGATGATGATACCCACATATGCAGATCCTCGTAGGAATTCAACACTGTGAGGGATGGAAAACCTCACAGGGAAGCACCGGGCACTCCCTATGGTTTCTTCACTCTGAAGATACCTGCCTGTTCAGGATCCCAGGGACCAGGATGCACAGTGGCACTAGAGTATCTTTCAGTGTCTTCAAGGGCCATAATGTCCTTATTTAGCCTAACTGAATATGGTTGCTGGACATTCCTGGAGGTGGCCTGTTTTATGTCTCTTCTTGTAGAAATGTGTAGTGTTTGTGGCAGCAGCTGCTGCGGCAGGCTGGGAATGCTGGCAAATGATGCTGGCGAGGAATGGCCATTAAGGGGCTGTGTGACAACACAACGGGCGAAGTGCTTGCCGTGCCCATGTGAGGGCCAGAGTTTGTGAATCACGTAAAGGACTTGTAATCCCTGTGTCCCTATGACAAATGGGAGGCAGAGATCTGAGAATCTCTAGATGCTCCCAGAACAGCAAGCTGAAGCTGCTGCAGTGAAGAGGCCCGTCTCCAGGTGGCAAGGTGAGGAACAGCACCTGGAGGTCCTCTAGCTCCCCATATCCAGTGTGGCGTGCTTGTACACACAGATACACACACGCATGTGAGCACACACACATGAGCATACGCACCGCATGCATAGACCAACAGGCACGCACGTGAGCACATATGCATACACACTACATGCATAGACCATACAGGCACATACACTGCAGGCACATATGTACGCATGCACGCGTGCACACAACACACATATACACATATCACATGAATAGACCACACAGGCATGCACACATGGATGCATGCACACATACTGCATTCATATGCACACATTCATGCATACCACACACTCACATCACACACACACCTATACATATACCTATCAGATACACTATACACATATACACACCACACATGTGCACATGCACCCATACATACACATAATACACATGCACACACCCAAACATACACATGACGCATATACCACGTGTGCTCACACACATACCACACATACCACATACATACACATACACAACATACCACATATATAAGCACACATACTACATACATACACACATATCTCTCACACACACACACACACACACACACACACACACACACACATACACACAGAGTTGGTCATTAAGATAACCTAATAAGCAGGAGAGACAGGTGCTTAGGAGCTATGGGAATGTCCACTGCTATCAAATGGGAGCTCTTCAGCTGAATGCATCCAGTAATGAGTTTAATAATAGCAACAGTGCAATAGCAGTAGCTGGCACCCATGCAGCGCTTACTGTGGTTCCAATCCTGCCGTGAGCACTTTCTCTGAACTGACTCATTTGTCCATCATAATAGTACTTCTTATAGGTGAGTTGCTATTTTTAGCCCCTCTTTAAACGTTTCCTCCAAGGAAACTGAAATGCAGGAGGTCTAAGCAGCCTTGTTGAACACTTAAGGCTAGGCACTTTACCTGAACTAATCAACTCTTGTTTCACAATGGTGGGGCTCAGACCCAGGGTCTTACACGTTAGGCAAATGTTCTACGTTCCCTGCACGCAATTATTGCTAGTCTCATAAAGCCCAAGCTGGCCTCAAATGCACTGTGTAGTTAAGGCTGACTTTGAAGTCTGTCTTTCTTTTTCTTTTTTTCTTTTCAACATTTATATGAGAGAGAAGAAGGGAGGGAGAAAAAGAGAAGAAAGGAGAGAGAGAACACTCATGCCATGGTGCATAGTTAGAGGTCAGAAGGCAACTTTCCTTCTACCATGTGGGCTTCTAGGGATTGAACTCAGAGCACCAGGTTTGCCAGCAGGCACCTTACCTACCTGCTGAGCTATCTTGCTGGCCCAGCCCTGATTCTCCTTTTCTATTTCTCAGGTGCTGAGGTTACCTGCCTCACGTTGATTAGCTCTGAATTTTGACACCTGCCATCAGAGTACATGGTCTCACCCTTCTGTTCTTACTTTTGATGGTTCTGAAGAGTAAGCCAGGGCCTTGTGCATTTTGGCTAGTGTGCTTCCATGAGCTACTCCTCAGCTCATGTTCCTTTTTCAGATCATTCGAAATAGGGTCTCAAGTGTAGTTCTGACTGGTCTGGAGCTTGCTCTGTAGACCACGCTGGCCACTAGTCCTCTAACTTGGGGTGATTCTCTTGCCTGTGCCTTCCATGTGGGGGTTTCACCTAAAAGGTATGTGCCATACAACCAATTTTCTCCTCCCCCCTCCCCCCTGCCCCCTTCCTCCCTCTCTTCCTTCTCTTTTGGTTCATTTGTTTCTTAGTCTTTTTGACTAAGATCAAGTTTAACCTAGAGGGCTGAATAGTCACCCAAAGACCCATCTGGGAAGGGTACAGTTGTCTGATTGGAAGCTCTGGCTTCATAGTCCCATGGAGGCACAGTAGGAATGTCAAGTCCTATCTCCACTCTCGAGAATCAAAATGGTGAAAGCCCGCAAGTCTTATCTGTGTCTACTGAACACCCTTCCATCTTTTTCCTCCTTTTCATTGGGGACATCTGATCGTGGGTGGGGCTTATTAGCTTATTCATTTTAAAAAAATTGGAGTCAAGATCTGGAGAGATGGGTCAGGGGTTAAGCCTCTGTCTCATAAGCAGAAGGTCCTGATCCCAGATTCCATGTTAAAAAAAAAAAATGCCAGGCGGAAATAGAAGGGACCTATACTTCTGACCCTGGTAGGCAGAGTCTGAGTCTGGAAAACTCCAGAGCAAAGCAAAGAGAAGGTAGGGCAATCGTGAAGTCACCCTTGGGCCTCCATAGGCACACACGATGCCTTCTGATACATGTAGACAAATACACACACACACACACACACACACATACACACACACACCTCTGCACGTGCACAAAACAAACAAAAAACCAGTGAAGAATGAATCCAAATGGCACCTGTTTGTGGGGTACTTTTAAGTTTCGATGCTGGTGATCCAGCTCAGGAATTCATCACGCAATGAGCCACTTGTCTCTCCTCACCCCTCCCCCAGCTCCCTTGTCCTCAGGGCACCCCTGTTTGCTCTTCTGCGTTGGTTTCCTTGGTTCTAATCATCTTCCCAATATGTGAGTTTCCCTCAGTAACCACAGCGCTGCCATCGTTGTCTGTTTCAGAATGGAAGGAGGGGAGCTGTTTGACCGAGTGGTGGGGCACAGACGCCTAAAGGAGATGACCTGCAAGCTCTATTTCTACCAGATGCTCCTCGCTGTACAAGTAAGAGAATCCGCTTTCTGTGGGTGAGTTAGGTCCTGGGTTAGGCAGACACCAATGGGTTCTATCAAGAACCCTGTCAACCTGTTCTTGTCAAGAACACCCAACTCCCTTCCCCCACCCACTAAGACAGCAAAGCTGTTGCTATAAATTTAAGAGAGGAAGAGAAGTAAAGAAATAACATTCCAGACCTAGTGGCACAAGCCCCTGAAACCCCAGCTCCTTGGGGAGACTGCGGCAGAAATTGCAAGTTCAAGTGCACCCAGGACAACTTGGAGAGATCTTGTCTGAAAATGAAACGTTCAAAGGTGACTGTGGCTTCCCTTCAGAGGTGAAGAGCTTGCGTACCTCCTCTCTGTCTGTCTGTCTGTCTGTCTCTCTCTCTCTCTCTCTGTGCATGCACACATGCCTGTGTGGTGCTAGGCAGTGAACCTCTGTGCGCTAAAACAGATGATCTGCCAACCAGCTACATCCTCAGCTCTCCAGGACTCTAGTCCTTTTGCTTGTGCAAGAAGTACTGCTACCACTGTCTCCCCAGCCTCCCATTTCTGCTTTTTAAAGATTTCTGGAAGTCAGTTTTGTAAGCACTTATCTGGGCCCTGTACCCAGCATCCGTGATTCTGCATCGCACTGCTTGGGTTCACCCAGACTAAGGATTAGGTGTTGCTAACTGTCTCTCTGCGCATGTGCACTGTATACATCGAGGCTCTTACCTCCCTTTCTGCTTAGTATCTTCACGAAAATGGCATTATACACCGGGACCTAAAACCAGAGAACGTTCTTCTGTCATCTCAAGAAGAGGACTGTATCATCAAGGTGAGAAATTTAGGTTCTGTATGCAGCCACTTGATTTATCTTTTTTATTAAAAATATTTATTAGAGAGAGAGAGAGAGAGAGAGAAAGCATGCTGTTGCACTAGTCAGAGGACAACTTTCAGAAGTCAGTTCTGTGCACCATATGGGCTTCTGGGGATTGAACTTAGATCACCAGTAACCCTGGGAGCCATCTTTTTATTCCTCATTTGAAAAATGGGAGTTTAAAAAGATAGGAGCTTTCCCTTCTGAACAGTTACCAGAGAGATCAAGTAATGTTGCCCTGAAGAAAAAATCCAATTCACATTTTTTGTGTTCCCTATGGATAAGACATGTCTGTGTTTAGAGGGAGGAAGGAGGTATCGCACAGCCTGCTTGTCCCTGTCCGTCCCAAGCCTAGCTTCTCTTTAGACTCTCCTTTGAGGATGCAAAAACAGGGCAGGTGAGATGGTTCATCAGGTCAGAGGTGTTTGCAGCCAAGCCTGGTGGCCTTGGTGTGAATCCCTGAGCTCACGTGGTAAAAGAAGAAAGCCAACTCCTGCCAGTATTCTCTGACCTCCACATGGGCACCCCCCCAATAACTAAATTAAAAAAAAACAACCAAATCACTGTACCTAGGAGCACCTCAGAACTTGAAGGCGACACCAGGCCTATGTGTTTTTTCTCTCTGGCTACTGAGGTTTTCCATGGCATCAAGTTTGAGGGTTTTGGGTCTAAGAAACACACAATAATAAAGTAGATCCTAGCGTGGGTTTGTGATGGCAGAGACACGTTACCGAGTTCCCGATAAACCTGAATCTCATGTTCCTTTGCCAAGGGATTTTTTCTTTCTTTCTTTCTTTCTTTCTTTTTCAATTTAATTAATTAATTTGAGAGAAGGCAGGGGGGAGAGAGAGAACACGTAGACATAGCAAGTGTGTAGAGGTCAGAGAACAACATTCAGTGGTTCTTCTCTTCCACTATATGGACTTATTGGGATGGAACCCGGTTATTGAGGTTAACGGCAGGTGTGAAACACATAATAGATACTAATAGAGTTTGCATGTTTTTTTTCTTGGGGGAGGTGGCAGGCTATGGTAAGGTTTTGATTTGATGACATTGAAAAAATATTTTGTTTTTAATTTTAGATTACTGATTTTGGTCAGTCTAAGATTTTGGGCGAGACCTCTCTCATGAGAACGTTATGTGGCACCCCCACTTACTTGGCTCCGGAAGTGCTTCTCTCCATTGGTACTGAAGGATATAACCGTGCTGTAGACTGCTGGAGTTTGGGCGTTATTCTTTTTATCTGGTAAGAAACATTTTCCTTGCTTCTCTGTCTAGCTGGACTGGCCAGATGAGATCATAGGTGTGGCCGGGTAGAGAGCTGTGTTTGATTTAAGTCTCTTTGTAATCTGTCAATTTGAAAACAGACAGAGAAAGCTGATTTTTCATAATACTGAAGAAGAAATCTGTGTATCGGAATGCCACTGAGAATGTCGCTTGATTTCTTTTCCTTTCTTTCTCTACCAATGTTAAGCCTTAGTGGGTATCCACCTTTCTCTGAGCATAAGACACAAGTATCACTCAAGGACCAGATCACCCGTGGAAAATACAACTTCATTCCTGAAGTCTGGGCAGATGTGTCAGAGAAGGGTATGGATGTGAGAGGGTTAAGAATGTGGTTTCCCAGGATTGGGGGTGTTCTGCTGGTGGGAGTTTCTTCTCCAGCTCTGTTGTGTTTTCTCCTATCAACTCCGATCCATTGTTTTTTTTTTTGCACTTTTGAGAGGAAGAGGAAGTTATTAAGAATTCCAGAGAGCTGAGCAGACTCCTGGGGCTGCTGTTTCTCTGCTCAGCGACCTCTGGCAAGTTTGGAAACCTCCGAGTCTCCATTTTGTTTATTTGTAAAGGGGTGTTCAACAACTCCCTCTTTAGAGGTTTCTCATGAGGCTTAACCATATTGTATATAAGTGCCTGGGAGCTATTTAAGGTTGCAAAACAGCAAGTAACATTTTAGTTACAAACTTTCCTTTGAATACTGTCAGGCAGCAACTGGATCAGTTACCTGTGTGCTGTGATTTTCTCTCTGGAGAAAACAAGATTCATACTAAGTGTCCACAAATGTAAACAGCAGGTGATCATCTTAAATATCTGGACATGTAAAGAGTAACGCTGCAGACAGGCTGGCCTGTCGACCTGTATGTGGTCGATTGCTGGGGTCCTAGCTTGGAGGTTCTGTCTCTGGCCCCTCACCATCAATACAGTGCATTGTGAATGTGTCAGAACGGGGTAGAAGTTCAGTTTTAGTGAGTCTGAACTTGAGTCCAGAAGCAAAAGAGGGAACAGAGAGCCAGGAGGCTGTGATAGCCCAGCAGAGAGAGGTCACTTTTGTTCCTGATGTCCCCAGTCCTCTGATTTACGGGAGGGAGGAGGATGGGGGGGGTCTCTCCGCCAGACTGGTCGACTCCACGGCAATCTCCTTTCTGGCTGGTGGCCTGTCGCTCTGGCCTAGTTTAATAATGCCGATTTAATACCGTTCATCTCTCTCATCCTGGTTTGCCCAATTCTCTTGCTGCTTTAGCTCTGGACCTTGTCAAGAAGCTGTTGGTTGTGGATCCAAAGGCAAGGTTTACCACGGAGGAAGCCTTGAGTCACCCATGGCTTCAGGTGGGTATGAAGGCAGTGTCTGCTTATCTGAAATGCAGGGGAGCCCCGGACTGTCTAAGTGAGGTGAGGCAGAGGTTCATGCTCAGCCTCTGTGCAGTTGGGTCTGTTTATGTAATTTGTGTGTGTATGTGCGTGTGCAAAAGAGGGCACTTGAGTGCATATGTGTGTACTTGTGGAGGACTAAGGGTGACATTGGAATTCATCCTGGATTACTCTACCTCCTTATTGCTTTGCTCTGGGTTTCCCAGATTCTGTCTTCCAAGGCCAGAAGTGCAGGTTCTTTTGCTTGTGAGGGAAAGGTTTTAATTCCTGAGCCATATCCCAGCCTTATGTAATGTTTAGAGAGAGAGAGAGGTGTTTAGTCCTTTTTATGTAGCCCATGACTCCTGAGTGGACAAGCTCACTTCACAGTGTGTTCTGCTTCCTCATGGATACCCAGAGGTTACATCATGGCTGTGATTCTTTGAGAGCTTGGTCTGCTTCCACTCGCAGCAGTTGCTTTTCCCTCCTTTCCTTCTAGCAGGTGGGCTGGGCTGGGCTGCCTTCCAGTCATTTTTCTACCTTACATCAGGGGAGCTGGGGCAAGCGGATGACGGCAGCCTTCCTCAGGAGAATCCAGTCACTTCTTGCAACATAAGCAATTATGCATAAAGGGTCCCATTTGTTCCGACAAGTAGGCAGGCTGCCACTGGCGGCTGCTTGGGCTGCGTGCCCTGTGTTCTTCGTGAGTTGCGGGGGCCCTCAGCTGAGCTCACTCACAACTGCCCATGTTGTTTGGGGAGGTTCATCTTCAGCTCGGAACTCACAAGAATACCCAGCAGTTCTGAAGGGTTCAGACCCCTGCTTAGCATGGCCACGCCCTTCTCCAGCAGCATTCTTCTCTATTTCCTGTGGGGCTGGGCGATCTTAACCAGTTAGCTGTACCTCTGAGACACACTGGTCCAGGAACTGTGTGGACAGTTAAGGCACACCGCTCGCTGTCCTGGGTCTCCTGGGAGATGGCTCCTGTTTTCCCCTGCAGCCTTTCTGCAGCTAAGTTTTGGTCAGACCTGCTCAAGTTGAGAACAACAAATCTTTGGAAGAAGAAGTGGGGTGGGGGGGAGAGAGACAGATACGTATGTTTGAGGTGTTGCCTTGGAAACAGCAGTCTGCCCCCCCCCACCAGAAGAAATCTGTCAGATGACTGAGCGTTTAACAGGCCACACAGATCTGAAACAGCAGGACCTTGGAAAAAAGGAGTTTGGAAACAAAGGGTGCCTTTGCAAGTGGGGATTTAATTTTGATGGAGAAACACGTCTCTTGGCTCTTTTCTTGCGGCCTAATGGGGAAACTCTTGGAGTCTAAATGGAGGCTGAGGAGCTTGTATTTGCTTGGAAAGAAAAAGTACAGAACTGTCCAGTTAGGCCTGGGAACCGTGCTTGTGTCTGCCTGAAATTTATCAGCCAGTATAGTTCATTTTTCTTGTGCTTTTTGTCTCAAAAGAACATTGTTATTTTATTCATAACCAAAGAAAAGGTGAAGTTCAGCTTAGCCACAAGGGTCTCATGTGGAGATACTTGGATTCTTAGCCAAAAGTGGACTGAGCACTGGTCAAGGACAAAGATATAGACAGGTTATCCAAAACACACTGGTGACCATTAGGTAGGATTTGGTAAATTTCAATGTTTTTAAGAAACCACTGGGCTGACATTGGGACTATGAACCGTTGTCTCTGTTTCATCATTAGCAGCATCCAGTTTGGGTATATACCCTCTTTCTATTCATTTTTACTAAAATGCAGGAATTCTTCCTGCTTACCTTTGATATTGTGATGAAAGATTTTTGCGGTCAACACGTCAGAGTTTGCAAGATATAAATTTTGCTACCTGTCCAAATGTGGTACTTCTCTTTCATTAATTTTAAAATTTTTTTGTGCATGAATGTGCTTGCTTGTGTGTATAGTATATGTACACATGTGTGTGCAAACCAGTACTTGTCTAGATCTTCTCCACCTTATCTTTTTTGAGGTAGGGTCTTTTATTGAACCTGACACTTGCTGATTGGCTAGCCTGCCGGTGGCTCCAAGGATCCTCCTGTTTCCACCCTGCCCTTCCACCATGCTAAGGTTACAGATGTGTATAAGCATGGCAAGATTTTTACATTGTGTGGGTGGGAGCAAACTCAGGTCCTCATGTTTATGCAGCCAGCTCTTTATGAACTGCGCTATCTCCCTCTCGCCCCCCAGCCCTGCTGCTTCTCCTTCTCACTTTTTCCTCCTCCTTTTAATATTTTACCTATTTGACAGAGCTCCAGATAGAGCATGCGTGGGCATTCATGCCAATACGTGTGTGAAAGTCAGAAGACAACTTCTGGAACCAGGTTCTCTCCGTCCACTGTGTGGTCAGACTGCACAGGCCTCTTGACCCATATTGCCGCACTCATCCTCCACCCCCAGCTTCTTTTTTAGTTTGTTGCTCATTGATGATGGCTTCTACACATAGACCCAGAGAACCTCAGGTCATTTGGTGTTACTGTTGTCCATCTGTGATAAATCAGCTAAGAAGAGAAAAAGCTGTTTTGGCTCAGTGTTAGTTCATGACCAATGGGTTCCTTTCCGCTGGACCTGTGGTGAGTTAGTTCATCATGGTGGAGGTTTCTGTTGAAGGGACCTGTTTGGCTTATGTCTGGAGTGAGAAAAGAGAACTTTGAGATCATTTTTTTTTTTTTTGCCTCTGTCTCTCAAAGGCTCCACTTTCCCCAAGTGCTGTGGGCTGGGTGACCAAACCTTTAACAGAGTACACTGGGGATCCTTATTTAAATCATAGGAGCATTCTGTTACGGTTTCCCTCGTGCATACATTCATTTCTTCAGAGCACAGTTAATGAGTTTATGGGCCAAGTGCTGTTAGATACCATGGGCACAGAGAAATAAGGTCAGTAAAGTGGTAAATAAGAGTGCTCTAGTTTTGTGGCTTGGACTAGTGCTGACCATGGGCATCACAGAGCATGTGGTTAAGGGGCAGGTGTTGAGTTTGGTTTTAAACCAACAGGAGGAGAGGTGGTTGTCCACGGGACTTTGGGTGCCCAGGTTTGTCTTATGTCTGAGTACCCAGGTTCACGTAGTGTGGAGCGTTTTGGAAGCTGAGAGGCCTGGCAGTGGTACAGGACATGAAGATGGCAGCACTTTCTTGGGAGGCCCTGTGCCAGCCCCGATGTCTGGCATCTAGGATGCTCTGGAAGCATTTGTGCATTGAGTGAATGAGGGAGGTGAGTGAGGGGGATGGGCAGGGTTGGAAGGCGCACAGGACTGGTGGAAGCTGAGGCATGAAAGGCAAGAAGGAGTAGAGCCATGAGATCCAAAGACCACAGGAGTGGGCGTATGTGAATTTGGTGCTACCAAGATAGGAACTGGGCAGCTATAGAGAAAACCGGTAAGATGGACGTGGGAGCAGGTGGTGGTAGTTCAGGTTAGTAGGTAGATGATGAATTTAATATTGGTCACCCTGGATGCCATGGCACAAATGGCCTAGGTGAGGACGTGCGCAGGGCTTTCAATCCCACGAATCTGGTCTGTGTTCTGCAGTTGCCACTTATGAGTGGCTCAGCACAGCTTCTGACTGCCCGGGAGCCCACATTTCTCAAGGTAGATGCTTTGCATTTCTGAAGCTGGGGAGCTGTGCCAGACCAGTCCTTGAGCCCTGTAGGATTTTGAGCACTGGGGGAGGTGGGAGCTAAGGCTGCACATCTGGAAAGGGTTCTCCTTGTCCGCGTCACCTTGTGCCACTCGCCTCTCCCCGTTGCAAGCTTAGGTCTGTTCATTTGCTGTCCATTCTCGCTTGATCTGAGCTTGGGATGCCGTGGGCGTGGGCGCCTTCTGCCAAATCATTCAGCACCTGCTTGGGTGCATTTCTCGGCTAGCTGTTCTGAATGGTGACTGTTCTCAGTGGTGGTGGGGAGCAAAGGGGCTTGGTTCTGGGAGGGCTCAATGTGGCCTACTGCTCTCCATCTCCCAGTGTCTCAGCTGCTGGAGTCTTTTGCCTTTCTAGCGCCCCCCCACAAGAACTTGTGTCCTCTGACTTTGAGTCCGATAGTATTGACTGAGCACTTACTGCTCAGATAAGGCCTAGGTGAGCAGATGGTCCCTTCATCTGGGAACCAAGCAAGGCGGTGTGCTCTGACCTGCTTCTTCTCTTCGTAGGGCCATCCTAGCTCTGACGCCTAGGACCTTGCTTTCCCTCAGACACAGCCTAATTTTCTGGCAGGACTGGGGATTGAACCCAGGGCCTCATTCATGCTGGGCAAGTGAGCTCCCATCCCAGCCCTCTGCATATCTTTTAAATGTCTTTACAGGATGAAGTCATGAAGAGAAAGTTTCAGGATCTCCTGGCTCAGGAAGGGACATCGACCGATGCGTTCTCCATCCCGGCCCAGGTACAGTTGTTACCGTGGAATACACGTAAAGAGCCAGTGAGCTCCGCCCATGACTTAGAAGAGTCTGTAGAGTGGCAGGCATTTAACTTCCAAAGAGGAGAAAATGCCAGGTTTGGTGGCACAGGCCTATAATCCCAGCATGCAGGAGGCGGAGGCAGGAGGATTGCAAGTTCTAAGCCAGCTTCGATTACTTAGTGAGACTCCCACACGCCTCCTCCAAAAAAAAAGTGTAGCAGATCCTTTGAGCCTGATGCGCCCAGCGTGCTGAGGAGATTCAGTCCCGCAGGGTGAGCTGCCCATGGGAGCTGCAGAGTTCTCTCAGATTCAAATGGCAAGTTTTAAACTTAGGCAAGCAGTTGATGATTTCTAAGTTTTTTTTAAGTTAGTATACAAATAATGGCTTTCATTGTACTGATTTTTTTAAATTATAATTTTATGCTTTTATGGGACTGGGTAGATGGTTCAGTGTTGAAAGTCTTTGCTTTACAAACAAAAGAACCTGAGTTCAAATCCTAAGATCTTGTGTAAATATGCTCTAATTCTAGGCCTGGAAGGTAGAACCTGGGCACCTTCAGAGCAAACTGGCTAGCTAGACTAACCCTAGGGACCCAGGCTCACAATAATAAGGTAGACAAGTGGTAAAGGGGGCTGGAGAGATGGCTCAGGGATTAAGACTCTGCCTTGCAAGCAGAAGGTCCTGAGTTGAGATCCCAGGTCCCACTTAAAAATGCCAGGTGGAAATGGTGGCAACCTGCATTTCCAGTCTTGGAAGGCAGAGCCTGGGAGAGTAAGCAAAAAAGAAGGTAGAAACAATTCAGGATGATGCCCAAAGGGCTCCCCCACTACACGATGAAGAAATAAAGTTTCTTTTCTTTTCTTTTTTTTTTTTAAGAGGGCTGGAGAAATGGCTCAGGGGTTAATAAGACTGCCTCAAAAGTAGAAAGTCCAGAATTCCGATTCCAGGTCCCACATAAAAATGCCAGGTGGAAATGGCAGTCTGCACTTTCAGTTCTAGTGGGAAGAGCCTGGGAAATCACAGAGCAAAGCAAAAAGGAGCTAGACACAATTCAGGATGATTCTGGAAGTCACCTTTGGTCCTCACAGGGACACACAGTGCCTTCTGATACACACACACACACACACACACAGAGTGGTGGAGGATACTTCTCAATATAATTCTTGGCCTTCCTCAGGTACACATGGTCGTGTCACTTGTGTACATACACACACACAGCATGCAAAAATATACATATATACACGTACACACATACATGAAAGGAGGCAAAAATAATAATTTTATGTTTCTAAAGTTCTTCAAAGGATAAATAATGTCTGTTCATTCTTATCCTGCTGTCTTTTGGTGAATGATCCCTCTCTCCTTTTTCCTCACTTCTAAGTAAAGCACAAAATTTTTTTCTCTTCCTTCCTTCCTTCCTTCCTTCCTTCCTTCCTTCCTTCCTTCCTTCCTTCCTTCCTTCCTTCCTTCCTTCCTTCCTTCCTTCCTTCCTTCTCTCCCTCCCTTCCTCTTTCCCTCCCTTCCTCTCTTCCTCTCCTCTCTTCCTCCCTCTTTCCCTCTACATTCTTTTTCCTTCTCCTTTCCTTCTCCTCCCTTCCTTTCTCCTTCTCCCCTCTGAGCTAACACAGTCATAGGTAGTGTCTTTAGTCTTAATCATTTAGGTACTCAGCCAGCAGGAAGCTGACTTTAATCACTCAGATGCTTCACAACTTACAGTAGGGTCATACCCCAGTAAAACCATCTTAAATTGAAAATACTTTCAATCAAAACTACCCCTAAGTTGCAGGCGCTGTGCTTTAGCAACAGGGAATGGTGGGCTTTCCCTGGTGTTGAGCGAATAATGGCCACTGAGACCTGTTGTCCGGCATTGTGAGTGTGTTGCCCGGCCTATCATTAGTCTGGGAAAAGATTCAGATTAGAAATTATATTTGCACCATGTAAGGTCAGAAAATCACAGCTGTACTGGCTGTATATGAGTAGTTTAGAAACCAGCAGGCAGGAAAGTGTTGAGCAGATAAACATATCTTGAGTCCAGAGGTGTGTGTTCAGTTGTCATGACAACTGGTAATTCCTGGTCCTCACCATTTCACACGAAATGCCCTCAATTTGCTACAAGCATATTTTGGAGCTTTGATAGAAAGCTACGATTTTCTTTTGAATGTGTCTCCCTTGTCCTTTATTTCTAGCCTTCTACTAGTCGAAAGCGACCCCTGGAAAGGGAAACAGAGGATGCTCCCACCACAAAGCGCCCAGCTGTGCATGATGCTGGGTTGTGAGTGCTGTGGATTGAAAATGAAAAGAAACTCATCTTTCACGCTGCTGTCTTTTTTTTTTTTTTTTTCTTGGAGCCTCCCCCCCAATAGTTTGTATTTTAATTATGAAAACAATTGTTTTTTTCCCCAATCACTGATGTATGATTAAAAATTTGCTGGAAATTGGGGTCTGCGCTTGTACTTGATGAACAGCTCTTTAGTGGATTACCTTTCTCTTTCTCTTAAAACAAGCATTGCTGGGAGCTGTTGTATATCTTTCCTCTGGAGCCTCATCTTGGCAGTTCTCACCAATCTTGTTTCTGGGCTTTTACCCTGGTTTTAGCTTATATGAGTTGAGTATCAATTTTATTTTATCTATTTATTTACTTTTTAGCAGTTTTGCCCGTCTTCTTTTTTTTAAATTTAGTGTGTGTGTGTGTGTGTGTGTGTGTGTTGTCAGAGGGCACTGTGTGTTCCTGTGGAGGACTAAGGGTGACTTTGGGAATCATTCTGGATTGCTTCTATCTCTTTGCTTCACTCTGGAATTTTCTAGGCTCTGCCCACTAAGGCCAGAAGTACAAGCTGCTGCCCGTTCCACCTGGCATTTTTATGTGGGACCTGAACTTGGGTCCTTCTGCTTGTGAGGCAGAGTCTTAATCCCTGAGCCATCTCTCCAGTCCACAGAGTGGTTTTTTTTTTTTTTTTTTAATTTTTTTATTATTATTATTACTTATTCAACTGTGTGTATGTGCATGTGTGCGTGTGTGTCTGTGTGTGTGTGTGTCTGTGTGTAGAACCACGGACGAATTCGTGAACCACCATGGACGCCTCCATCTCCTTTTGCCCTGGGATTCACAGGCTCCGCCCTACCAGGACTAGAAGCGCAGGCCGCCCCCGCTTCCGCCTGGTGTCTATACGTGGGATCTGGGATCCGAACTCGGGACTTCTGCCTGCAAGGCGGAGGCTTAACCCCTGAGCCACCTCTCCAGCCCCACAAAGTGTTTTTTTTTATTAATTCTTTTTAAAAGTGTATTTTATAGCTTATATTTATATTTACTTATTCACTTATTTATCTGTGTGTGTGTGTGTGTGTGTTTGTGTCAAAGGACACTGTGTGTTCCTGTGGAGGCCCAAGGATGACTTTGGGAATCACCTTGGATTACTCTACCTCCTATTTGTGCTGCTGTAGAATTTCCCAGGCTCTGCCTCCCAGGCCCAAAAGTGCAGGCTTCAGCCATTTCTGCCTGGCATTTATTTTTTTTTATTTATATTTATTTTGTGCCTGTGTAGGGGGGGCACTGTGTGTTCCCTGTGGGGGTCTAGATTACCTCTACCTCCTTTTTGCTTTGCTCTGAGATTTTCCAGGCTCTGCCCATCAGGGCTGGAAGTAAGGCCGCTGTTTCTACCTGTCATTCCCCCCCCATAGGATCTGGGATCTGAACTCAGGACCACCTTCTTTCAGCTATCACGTATTAGTACAAGTCCCCCTCCCTCTCTTCTACCCCCCGAACCATGCTTCCCCTCCCCACCCCCTCCTCCCATCCCAGTGCCCCCCCAATTTTTTTCTTTCAGACGTGTTTCCTTGGGCCCCCTCTCGATGACGTCAAGGACCAGTGGCTTGCGACCCTTCCGTGATCCCTTAGGTATAGACACTGCGTGGCTGCAATTCTTTGCCTCCAAGGATCTTCTTTAGCAGGTCTAGACTTGTGAGGTCAACAGTGAGACCTCTGAGGCAGAGTCAACCCTGAACCATCTCTCTAGCCCCCCCCTTTTTTTAGGTGGTTAGGGACAATGGGGTCCTCGCCCTAGCTCAGATAGTAGGTAGAGTCTTAAGGTTCACTTCATAGTTAATAATTCAACTTGATAATTGAAGGCTTGAGCTCTGGGCACATTGTAAAGAATTAGTAAGTTGAGTTAAGCCCTGACAGGCCTGCAGGAGGTTGATTGATAGGGAAACAGTCGTAGCATTATCTGCATGGTTGAAGAACCCACTAAGGGAACAAGGACTTCCTTAGAGCGTTACAGTTCATGTCAGCTGATGGGAGAACACAGTCCACCCAGGGCGAGGGAATGCCACCATAACGGCTGAGAATGGACAAATCCCTAGCACAGTATGGCAAGTATACAAAGGATGCTCCTCTCACCGTTGATTATCCAGGCTAATCCCACCCACCATGTTGGCTGGGTTTTCCCAGCAGGCAATTCTCAGTTGCTCGGTTAATTAACCATCACCTCTCCTTCACAGAGTCAAGTTGACACTGTGGCTTACTATACAAGTCCATTGTGGTGGGCAAATCCCTAGACAGATGGATAAGATGGAGCTGTTAGAAGTGCATTGTTTGGCATGAGGTTTTCTAGCTCTTGGGTATGGTTGGCCACTCCATTTGCTCCTGGTGCTGTGTGACTTCACCCCATCAAGCAAGAATAAAACCTCCTGTGCAACCCCCCCCCCAAAGCTGTTTGGTGGTGAATTTAGCAGCAACAATTTAGAGTAACTGCAACACCTAAGGAGCCATCTTGCTGGTTCTGTTTTATTTTTTTTAAGGGAGACTCATTAAGTAGCCCACATTGACCTCAAACTCAGGCATCTTCCTCTGGCCACCTGAATGTTGGTGTCCTCAGGCATAAGCCACCACAGCAGCTTGTGCCTTGGAGGGAGGAAGTACTAGCATCTTTTTTGCTCCTTTGTGCACTCTGGTCACCAGGATGCCCTTAAGCCAGCAGAGAGGAATGCAAAGCCTGGGGCAGGTGGGGGTGTGGATGGTGGAAGGACATGTTTACAGTGGCTGAAGTTGAGGCCACCCCCTTGTGGGACATGCAGGTGACACCATGGACTCCTGTTGGAGAGTTTGTGTCTGGGCTGGTCTTGTTCCCTGGGCAATGTTCTCCCCCAGTGTTTCAAGGGGGACACGATGCCTCCTGTTTCTCATCTATATCTAGCCAAGGTGGTTATAGTGTTTGACTTGAGCAGGGATATCTGTTTTTGTTGGATTCCACGAAAGTTAACTTGGGGACTTTGGCTGGAATTACAAGTTTAGCATCCCTACTCTAGAAATCTAGAAATTTAATATGTACCCATATTTGTTAACTTTTTTTTTCCTGTCAGTGACAGAAACAAGGGAGGATTTATTTTTGACTCATGATTTTAGAGGAGTCATTACATCATGGTAGGTGAAGCATGGCAGAATGAGGCCATTCTCATCATGGTAGACCAGGAAGCAGAAAAATGGGATTCCAGTGCTAGTCTTGTTTTCTCCTGTTGTTTCTTCTCTGCCATCGGGGCCACTGGCTGGCTCACTTGGTCTCTCACTGCTCAGGTGTCCTCACAGACATCCCCCAGTGTGCTTCAGCCACTTCCTAGGGCATTTCCAAAGCCAGTCAAGCTGATGGATTAACTACCACAGCTCCAAAATCCAAAATGCCCCAAACTTCAAAGCTTTCTGAGCACTGACAGGATGCCATAGGGAGCATTCCATACCATGAAACTTTGCTGCACATGCAAAACTGTTTAAAACATCATATAAAATCACCTGCAGGATGTGTGTATCTGGACTATATAAAGTATAGTGGAGTCATGTTTAGACTTGGGTTCTATTTCCAACATGCTGAGTATTCAAATACTCTTAAATACAAAAAAAAAAAAAACAAAAAGCAAAAAACAAAAAACAAAACATCTGTTATTTCTGGGATCTCAACCTGAATTGGGAAAAAGTCCTTTCTTTTCTTAAGTGGATGGGAGCTTGGTGTTGCCTGGGTTCGTTTGTGGAAAGATGTACAGCAGAAGGGAAAGGAGAATGATTTGACAGTTTGGTTCAGCTCTGTGATCCAACTGTGCTTGAAGGTGAGAAACTATCCTATGTGATCAGGAATGGTCCCCTTTTTGTTTGCTTCGAGTTGAGTTTGTGGTACTTGTATCAGAAAAGGATCAGACGGACTAACATGACCACTTACAAATGCAAGAGATTACTAAGGACCATGTTCTCCACTGTCATTTTTTTTTTTTTTCTGCCAACTTTTGGGTTTTCTGAGAGGGCAGAGAAGGGAAAGTGAAGATGTGGGAAGAATCCTTGCAGCTCCAAGGTTGGGTGAACCCCACCCAGCTAATTACACTCCCGGGATTGGAAACCATGCCCCTTTTGTTAAAACTTTTAGGAATTTTGGAAGGATTTGGCAGGAATTACACATGGGAGCCTGTGAGGGTGTGGTGTATGCCAAGCATTGTGAAAGCCAGCATGGGTTATCTCCTCTTATCCCCACACACAAAAAAGCCCAGGTCAGTCCTGTGAACTATATCACACACCACTGAATACACAGAAATCCAAGCTCTATTATTTCATGACATGTATAGTTTCCAGAACACACACACACACACGCAGAGACAGAGACAGAGACAGAGACAGAGACAGAGAGAGACTTGTACCCTTTCTGGGGAATCCCTTGGTTTCTAACTATTAAAACCGCCTATGAGCTCGTGTCCCCAGACCAGCACCTGGTAAGGACTAGGCGCGACGCCGGATGACTCGGTGGAGCCCTCTGATTTTGGAGAAACAGGCTCTCCAAGACTCCACCCCTAACTGCACCAGGGTCTGCGCTGCTGACGTCGGGACTTGAACTCGGGTCCTCCCCTGCGCGCGGCTCTTCCCAGGACGAAGTCCCATACGCCTCCAGGATCGGGATCTCAGCGGCTCGGTGGCGCCCGAGTCCTCGGCGGCTCTGGGGCGGACCCTCGCCGAGGCCCCGCGATGCGGGAGAAAAAGGCTCCAGCCGCCAGGCCCAGAAGGGGTCCTGGCCGGGGGGCCGGGCCGGGTGGTCCGCAGCGCGGCGGGCGGCGGCGCTGCGCCGGGAACGGCGCCCTCCCAGGGCTGGGCAGGCGCGGCGGGGGTGGACGCGACGCCGGGAACAGCGACCCGCTCCCAGGGCTCGGGGCGGGGGCGCGCGCGGGAGGGAGGGGCGGCCGCGGCGGGGGCGCGCGGCACGGCGGGAACATGGCGCGCGGGAGCGGGGCGCGCGCCTAGCTGGCGGGACCGTTAGCTCGAGGCGGACGCTGCCCGGGGCCCCGCGGGGATGGAGCAGTCGCTGCCGCCGGCGCCCGAGCCGACCCCGGGGTCGACCCCGGCCCGGAGCCGCAGGCGGCGGGAGCCCGAGTCCCCGCCGGCGCCGGTGAGTGTACGAGGGGCGCGGGCCGGGAGACTTTCTTTGTGAAACTCCGCCGGTGCTGGCCGGGCCGGGCCGCGGCGGCCGACGAGTGTCCGCGAGGCGGAAGCCACCGCGGCGTCCGGGTTCGAGCCTGGTCGCGAGCCGCCAGGCGAAGGCGCCCAGGCTCTGCCGCCCGCCCGCCGGCCTCAGTTTCCGCGGCCGTGCGCCTGTGCGCGCCGCGCGTTCGCGGCTCGGTATACAGTCGGCGCCTACTGTGCGCGGCGCCTCCTCGGCCCCGCCCCTCTCGGGGCGCAGCCGGGGAACCCGCGCCCAGGAAAGTGCAGACTGCAGTGTAGAGACAGATGTTGGCACAGCCGGGGGAGGCTCAGGTGCCTTGCCAAGCCCCCGGGTGGGCTTGGTAGGAAGCGAGCTCTCGGTCCCCCTAACCCAGCCCGGGAATGAGCGTGCAAGAGCTTCGGGTCCACCTGGGCGTCACGGTGTGTTGGGGGTGTCAGGGCAAAAGATGCGGAGCGAATTGGACCTTGCCTGGATAGGGTGGGCTCTGGGCTCTCCAATGCGTGTTCAGGCCGGGGGTGGGGGGCGTCTTTCACAGATACGTGCTGCACCTTCCACCCAGAGGCCCACAAACTCTGGCTCTGCAAACTAGGGGAGCAGATTTGGAAATCTACACAAGCTCTTGAAGTTGCGATCAGGCGAGTCTGGCAAGCTGACTCTCCGGAGTGTGCGCCGTGAGCCGACACCTGCTCTGTGTGCACTTCAGCCTGGCATCCTGGCACCCGGCACGGAGCCTGGCACGTGGCAGATGTTCAGTACATACCTGTAGGGAGACCAAATGACGCCGGAGCTTGCAACCTCGGAGCCCGGAGACGCTTTGAGGAGCTTCTTGACGTTAGTATCTCTGTCAGCGTTACTGTATATATATCATTTTTCTCAACTCCTAGTTGACTCACTTTTGCGACTGTTTATAATGTCGTTTTTTTTCCAGTAAGCTTTAGTCAAAAGCAAGGTATGTGCTCGTATAAAGGATCAGCTCTGTGTATCCTAGTTATGTTAAAATTAATTCTGGAAGACAATCCTGAATTTACAGAGTACATCAACGAAAAAAGGAAAACAAAACCCAACCCAAATTCTTTCTCTTCTTTTGAGGGTATCAGGCTTACAAGGTTTTGTCCCCCTGAGAAAGTTCAATGTTTGTATTGAAAGAAACTTGTATCGTTGCTTATTGAGGAGTGCTGGTATGTTGTTTACTTGTATTCATTATGTGATGTTTTCAAAGTGAGATTTATGTTTAGCTCAGAGTCAGGGCTACAGTTGCCCGATCCTTCAGAGACTTTTCCCTCCTTACCAAGCTGAATTTCATTTGGTTGGTTTCACTTCATTAGGGCTGTTGAGTTAACAGAGGATTCAAGTAAGTATAGGAAGACAGGACTATTGGAGTTGAGATTGCATCCAAAGAAGATCGAAAGATGTGTTGTTTTTGTAGTTTATATGGATATGTCTTTTTAATAAATGGTCTTTAAGAAAAGCTTTACTGAGGATCTGTGTTCAAGCCCAGGTGATTGAGTTTAATCCTCGGAGCCCACATGGTGGAAGGAGAGAACCAACTTATCAAAGTTGTCCTCTGATCTCCGCACGCATGTGCTGTGGGATGCACATGTCTTCTCTCTCTCTCTCTCTCATAAAAGTTTTTAAAAAACCTTATCGAGTTACAACTTATATGGTATAGAACATACACCATAAAAGTAATGTCTTTCCTGTATTAGCTATTATTTTTTGGTGTGATCACTGACAAGAAGTGGGGTTTGTTTAGAGAGGTTCATTTTGGTTTAGTGTTTGAGAGCACAGTCCATCATGGTGGGGAGGAAGGCACGGTGGCAGAAATGTGAAGAGTCTAATCACGCTGCATCCACAGCAAGAAAGCAGAGAGATGAAGGTTCAGCTCACTTTCTCCTTTATACTTAGTCCCTAAGCTGGTGCCACAGAATTATATGGTTTTGAGTGGATATGCCAGTTTTTTTTTTTTAAACATTTGTTTTAGTGTGAATGTGCATCGTGTAATCGTGGGGATGCATCTGTGGAAGTCAGAGGACAACTTTTCAAGAGTCAGTTCTTCTCTTCCATCTAGTTTTTAAGGCAAAGTTTCATTATTTCTGGTTATTCAAAGTTTGTTAGCTTCTGGCTGATTCTCTTGCCTCTGTTTTTTGCTGTAGAAGTGCCGGCATTACAGATAGCAAAATCACCACATCTGACTTTTTTAGTTGTGGGTTCCAGGGATAAACTCAGGCTCTTGGGTTACCTGGCAGTATTTTTACTGCTGAGCCACCTTGCAGGACATCTTGTTGGCTCTCTCCTTGGCCTTCCAGTTCTTGTTTGCCCGTTCCTTTGTTGATAGACGTGTGGGTGTTTTTCTTTTTTCTTTTTCCTTCTAGTTTTTGGCCACTGTGAGCAATGCTCTGGCAAACATTTGTGCAGAGGTTTTAAGTAGACATGTTTCCATTCTCTGTGGTCTGTCCCTATAAGTAGCATTATGGGTCAGGTGGTAACTTTGTTCAGCTTTTCAAGGAGGTGTGACTGTGTATCATGTGTGAGCAGTAATGTGGGGGAGGGAGTATGGGTTCCTTAACTCCAGACCAGTACTTGTTATTGTCGTGCTTTTAATTGTAGCCATCCTCCTACATATGAAATGGTTTCTTATTTTAATGTTGATTTTTGCATATCTCTAGTAACTACAGATGTTGGGCCCATTTTCCTTCGTTTATTGGCTATTTGTGTGTATCTTATCCAAATTTTTTACTCTTTTTATTTTCCTGGTTCTTTTTCTTTTGCCTAGCAAACAGTTAGTAAGCCATGTTTCTAGGATCCTTTTTTTTTTGAGAGAGAGAGAGAATATATGCTATGGTGGTGCCCTTTTAGAGGTGAGAGGACAACTTTCAGGAGTTGGTCCACTCACTTCTCTGCTTCTCCATAGGAATTTAGCATAGGTGCTTTTACCTGTCCTTTTTCTTGCCCCGCCTTTTTTTTTTTTTTTTTTTTTGATGACAGGGTCTTTCTCTGGCTGGGCTGGAACTTACTGTGTGGTGGAGAAGGATGACCATGACTTCCTGATTCTTTTGCTTCTATCTCACACGTCCTGGGGTCACTGACATGCCTCCCACACCTGGCAGTCTTTTTAGTGTTTTGCTAATAAGATTTTATACAGGGTTTTTAATTATAGTAAAGCCTGGTTTACCATTTTTCCTTTTGTTGCCCATGCTTTTGATAACATCTGGGGCCATTGCCAGATCAAGCTCATTAAAGTTCATTTCTGTTTTCTTCTAATATTTTTATGCTTTTATCCCTTTATTTAGATTTTCTAACCATTTTGAGCTAATCTTTGTGATGGTGTGATGGTCCACAGTCATTCTTTTTCATGTAGAGATCCAGCATCCCAATTCTCCCATATTTGTATACTGAGCAGACTGTTCTTTCCCCTCAACAGTCCTCACACCTGTGTGGAAATCACTTGGCCATATGTGAAGTTTTATTTCTAGACTCTGTTTTTATTTATTTTTGAGACAAGCTCTCGCTGTGCAATGCTGGCTGGTCTGGAATTTGCTGTGTAGATTAGGCTGGGCTGGAGCTTAATCTTCCAGTGTACTGGGGGCTTTGTCTTCTGAGCCCTCACATTGTAAGCACGCACCATTGTGGCTGGGTATTTTTGGATTTGAAATCCTGTAGGTCAGTGTGTCTGTTATTATGCTAGTAGTATACCATTTGTTTACTGTAGCTTAGATGGATCTTGAAAAGAAAGCTAACTTTCTTTGGTCCTTTTCAAGATTGTCTGTTGGGGTCCCTCATTTTTTTAAACAATTTTTTAAACTATCTATCTATCTATCTATCTATCTATCTATCTATCTATCTATCTATCATCTATCTATCTATCTAGTGTGCGTGTACACTGTGTATCCCTGTGCGGGACTAAGGGTGACTTTGGGAATCATCCTGGATTCTACCTCCTTTTTGCTTAGCTTTGAGATTTCCCAGACTCCACCCATGAGGACCTGCACTGCTCTTTCTGCCTGATGTTTTTACGTGGGACCTGGGATCAGAACTCAGGACCTTTTGCTTGCAAGGCAGAAGCTTAACCCCTGAGCCATCTCTCCAGCTCTTATATATATTTTTTTTTAATGTTGATTTTTAGATTTTAAGGTCAGTTTATAAATTTCTGCAAAAAAAAGGTAGTGGGGATTTAAAAAAATTATTATTATTATTTATTCAATTGTGTGTGTGTGTGTGTGTGTGTGTGTGTGTGTGTGTGTGCGTATATGTGCATGTAGAACCACAGACGAATTCAGGAACCACCATGGACCACTGCCACCTTGTTTATTCTGCCCCAGGATTCACAGGCTCCGCCCTACCAGGACCAGAAACGCAGGCCGCCACTGCTTCCGCCTGGCATTTATACATTGGGTCTAGGATCTGAACTTAGGACCTTCTGCCTGCAAGGAAGAGGCTTAACCCCTGAACCATCTCTTCAGCCCCCGGTAGTGGAGATTTTTAATGGTGATTGTATTAATCTGTCCCTTCAATAACTTTTAAGCATTTTATTTTATACATTATTATTCTATGCATTATTTATTTTATACATTATTATTCTACATAGGATTTTTGTATGTGTGTGCACGTGCACACACACACGTGTGTTTGTGTATATGTATATCAGAGGGCATTGTTTATGTCCTCTAGTATCTATCTAGTGTGTGTGTGTACACACATTTTATATATATATAAAATCTCAAAAACTATATATTCCTCTTTCCCTTGCCAGGGGGAAAAGAAAAACCTGAAAGAAAACCACAAACAAAACCCACAAACCTCTTCCTGCCCTATTGGTTTTCTGTGGCCTAAGATACTGGTGTATGTTTGAGGACAAGGCAAAAATGTCATGTGCCACATAATTGTGTGGAGAAGCCGGATAAGTCAAGGTTGCTCTACAAGATTTTAGCAGCTCACCTAGGTATTACAATTATTTTATTTGGGTTTTAACTTTTTAATATTTATCATATGAGTGAGTGTGTGTGTATGTGTGTACATGACCACCCAGGCATGTGGAAGTTAGAGGACAACTTGCAGAAGTCAGTTCTCTTCTATCATGTGAGTTCTAGGGACCAGGTTGAGATCGTCAGGCTTGGAAGCTTGTACCCGCTGAGCCAACTCGAAGGCTCGAAGAACAACTCTGTAGTTCTTATTTAATGTGTGCTTTTTTGGGGCCGTTTTTATTCTAAAAGCTGAAACAATTTTTTCATTACATTTTATTGTTATAGTTATTGCTTCCTTTCGATGATGATGATGATTTTACGGTACTGTCTTGCTTAAACTAACCTTTTTTTAATTTTAAGGATTTGTAAAAATATTTTATTTGATCTGGAGAGATGGCTCCAGGGTTAAAGCCTCAGCCTGGAAAGCAGAAGGACCTGTTTTCTGATCCTCAATCCCATGTGAAAATGCCAGGTGGACATGGCAGTGGCCTGAACTTCCAGTCCTGGAGAGTGGAGCCTGGGAAGCCCCAGAGCAAGGCAAAGAGGAGGTAGAGGAATCCATGTGATTCCCAAAGTCACCCTTGGACCGCCACAGGCACTATAATGCCCTCTGACACACACAGACCACACACGCAGAGATACACACAAAAATAAGAATTAAAAACAATTTATTTATTAAAGGGATAGAGAGAGACAGAGAGGGATGAAGGGAGGGAGGGAAGGGAAGGAGAGAGAAAAGAGAGAGATGCTTGTGAGCAGGTAAAGTTGTGGAGGCCAGAGAACAGTTTCAAGTCTCTCTGCTGTTAGCGTGTGGGCCCAGGGATCACACTCAGACTCAGGTTTTCAACACAGGCACTTTTACCCGCTGAGCCATCTTGTAGGTCCTGACCTTGGATCCTTGATTCTTTACCTCTTCTTCTTCACCTTTTTTTCCCTTTATAGTCTTGAGTGCTGGGATTACCAGTGTATACCATAATGCCTGGCTGAATTATTGCTAATTTTTCAAAGCACTGTTCAAAAGCTGATGTTTGAACTTAAACTTCAAAGTATTTTTATTTCATTATCTTTTGAATAGTTGAGCGCATCATTTTTTTCGCTAAGGGAAATAACCAGAGATATAAATGTTAGAAATATGATAGTTGGGGGCTGGAGAGTGGCTCAGAGGGTAAAGGCACTTGTGTGCAAACTTTGTGGTCTGAGTTTGATCTGTGGAGCACGCAGGATGGAAGGAGAAAACCTGCTTCTTAAAGTTGTCCTCCGACCTTCACATGTGTACTGTGACAGATACATGCCTGCATGTACACTGCCTCGCTCTCCTTCCCCCAATGTAAAGAAATAAAATCTTTCAAAAATTACATGTGTTACATAAAATAAGATTCAAGTTGGGAAAAGAGTTCTCATGAAGTCTATAACGTAGCAGTACCCAGTGATTGTTTCTGTCAGCACCTCTGTACACACCCTTCTGGAATTTTTCTGTGCCTCTTTCTAGTGGCATTTAAATACACACAAAGTATTTATTGGAATTTAAACTACGCTAAAATGCCTTTGACTTTATTATGCTTTAAAATCAGCTTTATTTAGGTATAGTATATGTATGAAAAGTTTGCCAGGTTAAATTATATGTAAGTCTACGAGATACAGACAGGTGTGTAGTCACCCCACACTCGGTAGAAGTGTAAACCATTCCATCCTGTTAACGGGTCTTCTCCATTGTCTGTGTCCCTGCAGTGTGCAAGCTGCCCATAGGCTGATAGACATTTGAACTGTGTAGCTTCTGGCAGTCGTGGATAGAGCTACTATGAACATTGACATGCGAGCCTTTGTGTGCTTCATTCTGGGGGAGGGGTGAGTTAATACTGGGTTTCTGATGTATCTAGTGAGCATATATCAACATCATTTTGAAGCTTTTTTGTGATATGTGTGTGTGTGTGTGTGTGTGTGTGTGTATCAGAGGGCACTATGTGTCCCTGTGGAGGACCAAGGATGATTTCCAGAATCATCCTGGATTGTTTTTACCTCCTTTTTGCTTTGCTCTGGGATTTCCCAGGCTCTGCTCACCAGGACCAGAAGTAGAGGCTGCTGCCATTTTTCTGCCTAGAGTTTTTATGTGGGACCTGGGATTTGAACTCAGGTCATTCTACTTGTGAAGCAGAGTCTTAACCCTTAGGCCATCTCTCCAGCTACATAATCAGCCCCCTTCTCATTTAAGCACACTTTTTGTTATTAAATTACCAGACAATATTCACATGTTTCACATCAACCTTGAAGTATTCTTCAAAACTGTCTTGTCTATCTAGCCTGTTTCAGTTACTCATCAGTTGCTGTGATAAAATACTCTGACCCAAGCAACTTAAGGGAGGAAGGGTTATTATTTTGTCTTATGGTTCCAGAAGAGATCAAGTTTGTCATGACAGGAAACATGGTGGCAGGAAGGGAAGACATGATGGCAGAACCAAGAGGCTGGCTCCTGTTGTACTGGACACCAGGAAAGAGGGAGGGAGGGAGAGAGGAAAGGAGGAAGGGAGGGAGAAAGAATGATGTACCTTCTTCAGTACAGTTTTTTACTTTCCTGAAGGTTCCATAATTTTCCCAAATAGCATAATACCTAGGGACCAGTTGTTCAAATACATGAGCCTATAAGGAACATTTCAAATTTAAACCAGCATAAACCCAGTATCTAGAAACATCTTTAGAGTCCAAGACTCCACCTTTCCTTTGAGACAGGATCTAATAGCCCAGACTCTTTTCAAATTCACCACTTCCCGCCTTATCTTCCCAGATGCTTGAGCTTACATGCACGGGATTACATACATCGTATCCAGCTACCCAACCAAGTCTCTCGTAGATGCTTGTATTCATGATACTTGCATGAATCTTAGTGTAGCAAGCAGACTGTTGTCCTGCAGAGTACCCTAACTTCATAATGTTTCTGGTTGCTTCCATGTGGGGTCATTTATCTTGTTCATCTATTTACTAGAAATGAAAAATTGCCTAAGACTTGATGGATAGAAGTTAAATATTTTTGGCTAAAGTGTATTATTGGTAATGTTTAATCATTTAAAGCTTTTTCAGTATGAAATAAAGTCTTTGGGAGCTGGAGAGATGGCTCAGGGATTAAACCTTTTCCTTGGAAGCAAAAAGATCTAAGTTTGGGTCCCAAATCCCATGTAAAACTGCTAAGCAGAAATGGTGGGACCCTGGACTTCTGGCCCTGGAAGGTAGAGTCTGGGAATCCCAGAGCAAAGAAATAGGGAGGTAGAGCAATCCTGATGTCACCCTTGGACCTCCACGGGCACACATATTCAAGTGTCCTTTGGTACATGCACATGCACTTATACACCCACACCCCACCACAACCACACAAAAAGAAGAAATAAAGCTTTCAACACAAAACTAAAAACAGAACTAAAAAGTAGTACTAATTTCTAGCTGTTGGGAAACAGAAAGCAATAATAGTAGTACTCTTATTATTTGACTATAGAAGCCAAAGAATAGTCCTTTTACCAGAGACCAGATAGGCTCAATTGGGGACAGTGAAGAGGAGTAATGGTAGCTAGAGGGTCAGAGAGAAAAGACAGCAGGTGTGGGAGTTGTCTGAAAGTGCCTCACTACCAGCTCCCTCTGGTTTCATGGATATGTTCCCTAGAGGCTCCTCTCAGCCTGAAAAGCACAGACTATGGTATATTATGTGATTGACAATGTCAGGTTAAGCAGTCCACATTTCAGATATGATTTTTTTAAAAAAATTTTTTATTATTATTATTTATTCAATTGTGTATGTGCATATGTATGTGTGCACGCATGCGTGTGTGTGTCTGTGTGTGTGTAGAACCACGGACGAACTCGGGAACCACCATGGACGCCTCCATCTCCTTCTGCCCCAGGATTCACAGGCTCCGCCCTATCAGGACCAGAAGCGCAGGCCGCCCCTGCTTCTGCCTGGTGTCTATAGGTGGGATCTGGGATCCGAACTCAGGACCTTCCGCCTGCAAGGCAGAGGCTTAACCCCTGAGCCACCTCTCCAGCCCCCAGATATGATTTTTTGAGACTCGACAAATTATTGGTAATTTGAGGATTTGATTCTATTTCGGGGCTAAAGATTGCATAGAGTTGCTATGGAATCGTAGTGTTACCCTGGCAAAATGGTTCAGTGGTAGAGCAGAGTTTGCATCCATAAATTCCTGAAGCAATGGTGTAAGAGTCATAATCCTGCATACCTATGGAAATCTTTAGAAGCTCACAGGCCACCCAGTCTGCTTATGCAGCAGTGGTGGAGACTCCTATCTCAAGCAAGGTAGAAAGGTGAGAAGCTTACCTGAAGGGTGTCTTCTACTTCCACTGGCTTGCCAGCATCTGCTGCATACCTCTCTCTCTCCCTCCCCCTCCCCCTCCCCTCCCCCTTCCCTCCCTCCCCCCCTGCTCTCCCCTTTCCCGTTTCCTCTTTCCCCTTTTCCCTCCCCCTCTCCCCTCTCCCCCCCTCTCCCCTTTCCCCTCTCCCTCTCCTGCCCTCCCCTTCTCCCTCCCTCTCCCCCCTCTCTCCCCTTCCCCTCCCTTTCCTCCTTCCCCCCTTCCTCTCCCCTCCCTCTTCCCTCTCCCTCCCCCTCTCTCTCTCCCCTCTCCTCTCTCCCCTCTCCCTCTCCCCCTCTTCTCTCTCCCCTTCTCCTCTCTCCCCTCCCCTCCCCCTCCCTCTCTTTCCCTCTCCCCTCCCCCTCTCTTCCCTCTCTCCTCCCCCTCTCCACCTCCCCTTTCCCCTCCCCTCTCCTCTCCTCTCCCCCTCCCCTCTCTTCTCCCCTCTCCCCCTCTCCTCTTCTCACTCCTCCTCCTCCTCTCCCTTCCCCTCCCCCTCTCCCTCCCTCTCCCCTGCGAACATTAGTGAGACAAAGCATCATTGTTTGCAGTTTTCCCAAGTCCTGATATATATTTGTCCGTTGCTAGCTAAATTTGCTGTAGTATTACAAAACTGCCATGGTATTGTTTCACCTTCTGCAGTCATACTTTAGAAAATGATAAGATACAAAACTATGCATGGTGGTAATGTTAGTTACTGAGGAGGTTGAGGCAAGGGCGTTGCAAGTTGAAGGTTAGCCTCAACTACAGAGTTCAAGACCAGTCTGAGTAACTTAGTGAGATCCTAGCTCAAGCAAAGAGAGGTACTGAGAGATAGCTCCTGTTCACCACCTGGTGGCCTGAATTCAATCCTCAGAGGCCCACCTAGTGGAAGGAGAGAACTGACTTCCTCTGATACCCACCTGTGCACTATGAAATGCATGTATAGTCTATCTTGTGCTTATAAATTAATATTAATTTCTTAAAAAATTGCAGGCCTATGTTATTGCAGCTCAGTGATAGAATGCTTGCCTAGCGTGAGTGATACCTAGGTTTAATTCCCACATACACAAAAGAAATTTAAGCTGGGCATGGTGACATACCCTGCAGTCTTAGCACTTGGGGAAGAGGTTGAGGCAGGAGGATTGTTGTGAGTTCAAAGCCTGCATGGACTGTATAGTGTCTCAAGAAGCAAATCAAACCAGCAACAAAAGGAACAAAAAGTGAGTGACAGGACAGATTTAATACCAGTATTTTTTGCACTTGCAGAATTGCATGGAGACTGTTCCTTAGCTAAAGATAAAAGTACTGAGGTTATTATTATCCCTTAAAAATGTTGTCATCTTAAAGGATTTTGCTAATCATTTATATGAAAAAACCATTAGTGCTTATATTTAAACATTATAAACAAGAAGATAGTTTTTTTTTTTTAAATGGGAAGGGGAGAGAAATGATATAATAGAAAGAATCAGCTGAGTTAGTAGAAAGTAGAAGCAAATGGAGAAGGGAGATAAGAGGATTAAAATTATTATTATTCCTTATAAACTTTGTGTTATTGTTATATCTTTGCAATCCTAGGGCTAGAACCCAGAGTCGGCACATGCTGGATCACATCCCCAGCACCCCAGCAACTCCCATCCCTCTTTCCTCTGCTTAAAAAATAAAGGTTGGGCTCAAGTGGTCTTTGTACCTCAGCCTTGAGAGTAGTTTAGACTTCAGGCATCTGCCACCGTCTCCAGCTTGATGATTTGAGTTGAAGGACAGATTTCAGGAAGACACTATTTAGCTCCGCGGTAGAGGGTAAAACTGGATGCATTCAGTTCTTCAGAAACTGAATTTTGCTCGACTGTTTTGTTTTTAGGAATTGGACTGGGCTTAAGGAATATAGTTAAACATCATTTTGATTCAGTGCTGGACTCAAACCTAGGATCTCTGGTATGCATACTGTCTTTGAGCTACACTCCTAGCTCAAGAAGATAATGTAAAATCAGACTAACTTGATATCCATGTACAGAGACTAGAAGATTCAATATTAACATGATACCACTGCCCCATATGGTTTATAAATTAAACACAACTCTCATCAAAATAATACCTGCCCTTTTTTTGGAAAAAAAAAGCAAAGTTACAAGATATATATATAGTCCAATTTAAAAACCCATTGCAGGGCCAGCAAGATGGCTCAGTGGATGGCATTTCCTATCAAGCCCAAAAACCTGAGTTTGGTCCCTGAAGTCTACATGGTGGAAGGAAAGAACCAACTCCTGCAGGTTGTCCTCTCACCTCCACGTGTATGCTGGGGCCTGTGTACATATGTACACATATGTACATAGAAAATTAAGTTAAAAACAAATTGTAAAGTTTCAGCAATCAAGACAATATTAGACTGGCATGAAGATATGTAGATTAATAGAATTGAAATACACCCATTTCCGTTCACTCTGAAGTCCTGGCTGGTCTCTAATTTGCAGCAATCCTCTGCTGCATCCTCTTGAGTGCTGGCAGTATAGGCATGCACCACCAGTCCTGACTGTCAGTTGACTTTTAAAGAGAGAGCGAGAGAGAGAGAGAGAGAGAGAGAGAGACAGAGAGAGAGTTGTGTACTTGTGAGTGTGGGTATATTCATCTGTGTAGGTGGATGTGCAAAGGCCAGAAGTTGACGCTGGATTTTTTCTCAGTCATTTTGCACCATTATTTTTTGAGATAGAATCTCCCACTGAACCTGGAGTTCATTGATTCTGCTGGAGTTTCAGGAACCACCTTCCTCTGCTCTCTGCTCCTCCAGCATCCAGGTGCTTGTTGCTGTGTCCACCTTTTTAAACATAACTGCTGGGGATTTGAACTTGGAATCTCATACAGCAGGTACTTTGCCAACTGAGCCATCTGCGGCCTCAATGGATTCTTGATATGGGTTGAATATCCCTCATTTAAAAATGCTTGGGACCAGATGTGTTTTAGATATAATATTTAAAAAATTATTTTATTTATTTTATGCCATCTTTGTAAGGTAGAATTTTGATATATGCATTACCATGCCTAGCTTAAACTTTTTTATTTTGGAATATTTGCATATATATAATGAAATATCTTGAATATAGGAACCATGACATTCACATATATTTCTTTTTATACATTTGACTTGAATATAATTTTTTGCTCTTGTGCTGGGATTGAACTCAAGGCTTTATATATATCTGTTATTATTGAACTTTAGTCCTAGCCCTATGTATATTGTATAATTTTTAGTATGTATATATTGTAACCTGTGATCCATTATTAGGTCAGGAATTGAAGTTTCATTTGCAGTAGCATGATGGTGCTAGGATTTTGGAGTATGTCAGAGTTCAGGCATTTGTTTGTTTTTTAATTAATTCTTTTGTATGTGGATGATTTATGTATATGTGTACATTTACATTCATGTTTGTAAGTGTGGACATGTGTGTCATGGTATGACTATGGAGGTCAGAGGACAATCTTTCACCTTGTTTGAGACATGGTCTTCATCTGGATTTATGGCTGGGTGCCCTACAGGCCCCTCCCATCTCAAGGTAGGGCATTGGGATTAGTTGACTTTATGTGGGTTCTAGGGATTTGAACTCAGGTCTTCATGTTTGTGTGGAGGTACTATTCATTAGCCAACTCTCTCCAGCCCAGATTTAAGATTTTTTTTTGGATTAGAGGCCTTCAACCTGTATTGCAGAAATCAGTCATGGCAAGAAAGAATAGTGTTGTATAGCTTGATACCCACATGTAGAAGGATGGCTTTTGAGCCCTTACTTCATGACAGATACAAAAATTAGCCCAAAACCAATGCTAAAACTATAGCACTCTTAGAAGAGAACACTAGGATAAATTGTCATGACTTTGGGTTAGATAAAGGTATTGTTGCAGTTGGTCTGCATTGTTGCTGATAAATGACCATCAAACAACTTAAGGGAACAAGCGGTTTATTTCCTTACAACAGTCTGGTTACAGTTCTCAGTCCAGCTTGAAGGGAGAGCACATACCAACACCACGGCCGAGGAAACTGGCCACACCATCACCACATAATGGCTGAGAGACGGACAATTCTTACTTGCCAGAACAGCATGTCTGGCCATTTGTACAGAAGGATGCCGCCTTCCTCAACCAGTTCTCTGTATTTTATTCCAGAGCCTAGTCCCATCCACCATAGGCTGGGCCTTCCCCATCAGCTAGGCAATTTCTTGCAGGTTTGCTCTGGGTTTAACCCAACCACTAATTTTCCACAAATGAACCTAGAGCTCAAACTCTCAACCATCGAGTTGATACCTGTGCCTAACTATGACAGGTATGATAGTAAAAGGTTAAACAATGAAAGAAAAAGCAGATAGATTGGCAACAGACACTATCTAGAAAGCACAAAGAAAATTGATAATGAGTTGAATATATGAAGAACTCTTTGAGCTTAATGATAAAAGCAGAAACAAACCAGTTAAATGCTTTTGAGACAAGTCTTGCTATGTTGTGCAGGCCGGCCTTGTGGTCCTTCTGTCTGCCTCCCCAGTGCTACGGTTGCAAGCATATGCCATTACACCTGACCAGGAATAAGATTTTTGAATGTAGTCTCCACTGTGAAATAGTAGTTCATTTAAATCCAATATTTCATAATTGCAAAAATTTATGAAAGTTATTTATAAAGTGTCCCAACAATTGGTAGCAAGTGCTGTCTATTTTATGAAAAATAAAAATTTCATTAGACATATTCAGAGAACCATGCAAATGATAACAGTATTTTGTAGAAGCCATCCTTCAGTATGTTTCAGATTATTGTTAGGAAATAGTCTGCATCAGGCACTATTACACTTACATTAGCTCATTTAATTCTTATAAAAATCTTAGTTAGTAGGTATTATTTTATCTTTAGTTTATACACGAGAAAACTGAGGTACAGAAAATGTGACCTTCCCTAAGGTCACAGAGCTAGGAAGCTGAGTTGGTCTAGATTCAAATCCAGCAGTTTGACTTTGGATTCTGTGCTCTTAACTACTGCACTATACCACTAAGCAAATAGTGACCAATTAGAACTGTCTTTTACTATTCCATGTATTTATTTTTGCTAGAAATGACATGACGATCCCCCAGGGGATCTTGTTAAGACCCAGTTTTATGATGAGGATTAAGGTTTGTGGGCACAGTATTATGTGAGTCAATTCTGTATAACGATGGTCAAGCAAAGCAGTGAGTATCCAGTACTGTTCATCTTTTATTCCTTTAATGTCTGTATTTTTGAGGATCAGTCCAAGGAGGGTCTCACATATGCTCAGTGTGTCACTGCTGAGCTGTATCTCCAAGCCCTCATGGCTACATTTAACTTTACTTTTTAAAAAAAGAAATGGGGTCTTACTAAGTTGTCCAGGCTGTCACCAAACTTCTGGGCTCAAGTGAGCCTTCTGCCTGTTCAAGAAGTTGGGGCCTGACACCTGCTGCCGTGTCAGCTCTTCACTTAGTGTAGTCTCGGTCCTAAAATGGTTTTGTACTTCAATAAGTAGAATTAATAATTGACAGAATAAATCGTACATGTCTACTGTGAATAGAAACATTTCTGATTTCTGAGAGGGACAGTAGTAAAGATAGCTTTATTTTATTGCTTTTATTCTGTGTTATTGCTTTGGGCACCAGAAGTGTGCTGGATGTTCTCAATAGAGAATTTTTTTTCCATGGAATTGTAAATTCAGAGATGAACTTTTTAAAAAAATACTTTTTATTAAACTTTAATTAGTGTGTGTGTGTGTGTGTGTGTGTGTGTGTGTGTATCAGAGGGCATTGCGAGTCTCTGTGGAGGGTCACTGGTGACTTTGGGAATCATCCTGGATTGCTTCTACCTTCTTGTTTTGCTCTGGAATTTCACAGACTCTGCCCATTGGGGTAGGAAGTGCAAGCTGCTACCATTTCCACCGGGCATTTTTATGTGAGACCTGGGATCTGAATTCAGGACCTTCTGCTTGTGAGGCAAAGTCTTATCCCTTGGCCCATCTCTTGAGTCCCTCAGAGATGAACTTTTAAAAAACATGTAAGCACCCTGGTTCAACAGAAGTTATATTTCAAAGATGTCATAAATATATATAGAGTTGTAGGATGTGTAGTGATCGAAGTATGGGCTTTGGAGTCCACTGCTTCAGTTTAATGTGAGAACGTCTATATCTGTATTGCTTTTCTGTGGCTCATTATTCATTGATAACATGTATTAGCCTTGCCCACTTCCTGAGGTTGTTATGAGGATCAAGTGAATTAATACCCTATGCCACTGTAAACAGTTTCAGCAGAAAGTAAAAACCAACTCAGTGTTAATGCATTGTTGTTTCAAGCAGCAGGAGAGAATGTGATTGGGAGAGGAGATTGGTGTGATCTGGAAACCCCAGCAGAAATTGTGGCTTATTAAGCAGATAATTGTGTGAACTTGGAATAGAAAACATTTTGTTAGCTACTGTTTTTTGTCTCTAAATCTATCTTGTTTATTTTGCCGTGTGATCCTTGGACTGAGACTTTGCAAACTGCTTTTCTCAAACTCTGCTGACCACTGTCTGTGCTTGCAGGGGCTCTGGGGATCCAGAAGGGAAGGGAGGGCTTGCCTTTTTTCTTGGCTTGTTATTCCTGTGGGAATTATCCCAGGACCCCTGTTCATCTCCACACTGCCATGCCTTCCTGTGCAGCTGAGTCCAGCGTCCAATGACTGGTTTCACCAAGCGTTCTTCACAGAACACTAACACTAGCCAGCACCCTCTTTAGAGACCTATTGGAGGGACCCTGGGAAAACAGGGACATAGATACCCACCATGAGGCTGGATCTGGAATCCCTGAGCTGCAAGCACTGAGAACCGAAGGGGCTCGTCTACGGTACTTGGGTTCCCCATCAGTTAATACTCAAGAACTTCAGGGAGCCGTAGGGGCTGTGTCTGTGGTGCCTTAGGTCCTCCATTAGTTACATGCTCAAGGACTTCATACTCTACTCACAGATGTGTTCAAATGACTGGTTAGGTTCCTGTCTTCTGACTGAATCCTGACTGATAATAGTTGTGATAACAATTAAGAATTAATATGGTATTCACTTAATAACTTGTAATTACCTTCCTTTTAAGTGTAATTTTAAGATCATATAGTGTAGCTTATTTATAATTTGATAAAGCATCTAATAATTTTTTTAAAGGTAGTAATTTCCACTTCATTATTTTTCCAGAAGATGGCTTGTCTTCAAGAATCCAGCTCTTTACATGGGCTTTGTGGAGGTTGGGGGACAGCCCAGCAGGTCTGAATCAGGGTGGGGGTATTCAGTTCTTCTGGGCTTCATGAGATGGGCTCCTGGCCACTTTGCTACACATGGCACAACTTGCACAGCCATGCAGCTTCACATACAGCTTGGGGAGAACAGAAGCATCGAAGACACTGGCTTCAGAAATGTCTCTGATGGTAGCGACCTCCACAATACTCCGAATGACGAATATGGCCTTGTCCTTGGGCATGTATTGGGTGCAGTTCTTGGCTCACCTGTTCCTTCTTTTCTTGGTCATGTTGGAAGCTAGGACCAGAAAGAGACATCATCTAATAATTTTTTTTTGAGGCTGGTCTCAAGTAAACAGGGTAGGCTTGATCTTACTCTGTAGATGAGGACCTTGAGTTTCTGATCCTTCTGCCTCTACCTCCCCAGTGCTGGGATTATAGGCACAAGCCACCATACCTAGTTTATATTGTGCTGGGGATTGAATCTAGGTTGTTATGCATTTTAGGCAAGCAACTGAGGTTCACCCCCAGCTCTTCTGGTAAGAATCTAATAGGTCCTTGTTGCAGTTTGCCTGCATGTTGCATGATCAAACAGCTTAGGGAAGCAAGGGGTTTTGTTCTGACTTTCAATTATCCAGTTACATTTCTTTGTCTGGCTTGGTAGGAAAGTTCATGTCAACACCAGGAGTCTAGGGAACTGGCCATACCATATCCACAGACTGCTGAGAGAGGGACAAATCTCACTCACCAGACAGTATGTCCAAGTATCATGAAGAATGCTAATGGTCTGAATCAACGTCCTCCATCTTATCTACCTGCCCTGGGAACAGCCCACCCACCATGGACTGAGTTTTCTCTTATCAATTAGATAATCTGTTGAAGGCTTACTCAGGGCTCAATGCAACTATTAATTCTTTACAGATGTGTCCAGAGCTTAATTCTCCAGTTACAGGTTGACAACCGTAGCTAAATACTGCAGTCCTATAGATTTATGATAGTAAAGTGGTTGAATTAGACTATCACTACCAGACAGGTGACAGATACTTAGAGGAAGTTTGTACCAAGGCTCCTTTAAAGTTTATTGTTAGTATTTGATTTCTTGAGACAAGTGTCTTGAGACAACTACAGTTCAGGCTTGCATGGAATTCATCATGTATCACATTCTCAGCCTCAATATTTCAAGTGCTGGGATTATAAGTATGAGTTACCATGTCCAGTTGGATTCATTTTTAAAAATATTTTTTACTTTTATGTGTGTGTACGTGTGTGAGAGAGATGTGTGTGATATGTGTGTGGGGCGCATATTCCATGGCATGTAGAAGTCAGTTCTCTCCTCCCACTCTGGGTTCTGGAGTTTGAACTGAGGTTGACAAGCTTAGTAATAAGCATCTTTACCTGCTGAGCCATCTCACTGGTCCCTAAATCCATTTAAAAAAATGATCTAAGTAATGATTTTCTGTTTCCTAGATAAAGACCTGACGATATGCTTATTAGATTTGCACTTTTTTGCAAATGTGAGGTGGATAAATACACTGAAAGAACTAGGATTCCAAAAGATGTATATACTGGGATGAAATGTTGTATCTACCAAGATGGGAAGTAGGCACGCCCATTCTTTTTTTATAGTCTTTAGTAAATGCCTAGAACAGAACAATGTGCTTAATTCTTAGATGATTGATAAGTCAAACCACACACTTAATAGATTATGAGTAAGGTTCTGCACGTAGGGTCAAGTACATAAGAGTAAATTTTACTTATATTTGTGGAAAAAGATTTTGATGTTGTCTATAAGTTCAACTTGAACTTATAGTAACCAAGAGCCAGTGAGATGGTTCAGTAGGAAAGATACTTGCTGCATAAACTTGTTGATCTGAGTTCTGATCCCTGGAACCCATGGAAAGGTGGATGGAGAGAACCACAAAGTTGTTCTCTGACTTCTACATGTGCACGATGGATTGTCATCCCAACCTCTGTAGCTCATGCACAGTATTAAGTGCATTTTAAAAAGCTGGTGGATATAATCCTGTTAATGAATGTAGAGTGCTGTAGTCTGGAAAGCTGTTGCTTTAACTATATTTGGAATTCGAGTCTAGTTTTAGGAAGCATACTGAGAGATGAAGTACAGAGGTCAGAGCAAAGGACCCATGGTGAGTCATGAGCTAGTCACACATGACCTCATTGGACTGCGTCTCCAGCTGGACATGTAGACAGCATGTTGGACTCCTTACTAATTTGTTCAGTCATATGCTCCCAATGTTCAGTCCCCATAAAGATTACCTCTCCATCCAATTTCTGCTGTAAAAACTATCATGCAAGAACACTGGCTAGGCAGCATGGACATTCTCCTTTCCTTGGAACCCCTCTCACTCTTAGGTGTTTCCCTCAATTCTTGCTCTGCTCTTCTTGGCACTCTCCTTGTTCTTCTTGGGCTTGAGCCTATGACCATGGAAGCCACAGGCTTGGGATGGCTCTGATAGCTGCTGATTGTTTGGCACCCTAACTCCCCAGGTTAAGATCACAAGAGCTAAGAAGGACGTCACTGTTCTCAAAATCTATACCAGTGGTTATAGATGAACATATTAATTTACTAGAGAGCATCTTCAAACATGACTTGATCATATGCTAAGTACTAAAGGGAACTTGGAGTATTTTTTTCTCATATGTATATGTGTGTATATCGTGTGTATTCACATGCATGTGTGCGTGTATGCATGCATACACGTGTAGAGTTTGATGTTGAGACTCTTCTTCAATTGCTTTCATTTTATTCATTGAAACAGAGTCTCTCTATTGATCCTACACCTCCCCCAATATGCTAGTGTTACTAGTCAGCTTGCTCTGGGGGGGAGCTTCCCCCCAACTCTGTCTTCACTCAGTGTGAAGAGATTACATGAGAATGCAGCATCTACCTGACATTTATTTGGGTTTTGGGAATCTGAACTCCGGTCCTCATGCTTATATAGCAGGCGTTGTAACCACTGAGCCATTTCTCTAGCTCTCTGGAGTATTTATCTTACAGAGGAAACATGATTTTCCACTTTTTAACCTAAGGATTTACTGGAGATGGCTTCAATGACAAACTCGTGATTTAAAATCAAGATTATGAGCCAGTGAAATAGGAACAGGAGAGTTGCTGCTTGCAAACCTGGCAACCTGAGTTTGATCTGCTGGAGCCACACAGTGACTTCCAAAAGTTGTTGATTTCTACCTTACACCGTGGTATGAATGTGCTTGTGCTCCCTCTTTATCGGTCTCAAATAAATATTTTAAAAAAATCAAAGTTGTGGTATACCATTTTTAAATGATAAGCTCTTAATGAGGAAAGGGGAAAGAAGCAATGTATACACACTGTGTGTGTATGTGTGTGCGTGTGCGTGTGTGTGTGTGTGTGTAGGCATCATCTAAATACACACATATATATATGTATATGCATATACATAGTTGGCCATATATATTGAAAGCCTCTGTGTGTTGCCCCTGAGCAGCTCTACAGAGCACAAGTTAGCTTCAGGGTAGTGCTGAATGAAGAGTTTCACTGGCTTGATACCTTTAGCTGTCGTCCATTACTGAGGGTACACAGGCTTTTAAATGAGAAGCGGTGGGAAAGCCATAGGTCACCACAGAAATAGATTCCAAATAGCTTACGCCACTTGTCCCATTGCAGTGTATTCACTCATCCTCTTCGCCTTGCCAGGTTCATTCTACCAAGTGAAGATGAAGTATTGTGCGGATGGGAGTTTAGAATGTAAGCTTCAAGCTGAAGATTCTGCACAGGCATGCAAGGGATGTGATGTCCGTGTACAGTGTCTGAAGGTTTGATATATTTTAGGGCATGCAGGAGAAGAAAAACTTCTGCCTTCTCAGGTTAAATGAGAGGTGCCCGAAAATTAAAATGACAAAAGACTTACATACCTAATCAGTTGGAGAAAGAGACTAGGGAGATACAACTTGTGTGAGAACAAATAGATTCATTTAGGAAAGACAAGTAGGCCTCTAGAACAGCGAGAGGGAGATAGGAAAGCTTGTGCTGTTTACCGAACAGTGAGTTTTCCATCTTATTCAGGGCCAGAGGGCATGTAGGGTAGGTATGATTCTTGGATTTCTTCTGGGACTAGATCCATCCAAGAGAGAATTTATGATGGTCTCATTTTTCAGAATTACTGCTTTCAGTCTGATCAGAAAGTTGAAATCTTTCTGCCTTTGTTGAATTCTGAATTCCTCCAACTTAAACTTATTTTTATAATAGTCCAAGGTGTTCTGAGCTGGGAAGCAGTCATCACAGACTCCAAATAGACTAGTGCATGGAGTTTTAGGAGGCACATTTAGGCTTGTGTAAGGAAAACCTTTAGAAAGCAGACAGTATGAAGTTGTGTTTTCTGGTGAATCTTAGTGTGTAGGTTTTCTTTGGTGCACACCGAACACAAGAGTTACACAGTCAGGGAAAAAGTGGACAAATGGCAAGACGATGTCCGCTCTCTTTTGAACCATTGAAATGATTAGCTTAGTGTCTCAGCTGGTCTGTAGGGTGGTGGGTAGCCGCAGCTCAAACTAGAATTTTCTTAAAGAAACACTTGTCCATTTTAGTCTCTGACCAAACTATATGCTCGAAGTTCTGCAGGACAAAAAGTAACCAAGAAGATTTTTGGTTCGAGTGCTGGTGAGATGGCCTATTGGGTAAAAGTGCCTGCTCATGAACTTGGCTGCTGAGTTTGATCCTGGAGCCCACGTGGTAGAAGGAGAGAACTGACTTCTGAAAATTGTCCGCTGACCTCTCCACCTGCACCTCAGCATGAGGACAACCATTCTTCCTTCACCAATAAATAAATTTTTAAAACAAAAAAGATTTGAGTCAACTAGTTTCTCTGCAGGTATTAGCAGCAGCTATATTAACTATTGAATACTATCTCAAATGTTTCAGAGACATTTGGTCCTGCATTAAAAACTTCCATTTTTACTCAGTATCAGGTCAGATTATTGCAAAAATGGTCTTTTACATACTTAAATAAATAAACCAAAATTATTGAACTTTTATGTAATATGACAG